>OY727105.1:44172140-44787140 GCA_963402855.1 Ormia ochracea
TGTATTCGTGATACGTTTATCCAATATATGAACGTATCTGGAAAACATTTGTAAAAAGTCAATTTATGTAAACCCCTGTTCGTCATGGAGCAGATCTCCTTTATATTTGCACTGTATTTATAAACGTTCAGTTAATTTATGTGACCCACTATATAAGATAAAACAGATTTCTTCTATACTTTTATTTGTGATATATTTATCCAAAATGTGAAGTTATTCTTCAATCGCATTCTTTAGTGTTTCTAACGAGCCATTCAATTTATGTGACCCACTGTACGCGCGAGAATATGCACTGCATTTATAAAGTGTCTGTCAAATTATGTAGAAATGATTAATTTGTTTATGTGGCTGCAATCATTTTGCAAATTTTTCCATTTTTTTATGCTTAATTTTTTGGTTTTTTTGGGAGTTTTGATTCGAGTATTTTAAAATTAGTTTACACAAATTTCGACAATGTGAACATTTATCGATATCGATAGTTCTCATGCGTCTGAAATAATCACCTTTTAGACAAAAATTTGAAATGAAATGTAATAATAAAATACTGAATCTGATGTGTGATATTAAATCATAAAATCTTAATATTTAAACGTGTGAACTTGTGTTTGTTGGGCATACAGAATCAAAGCCATAAATAAGCACATGCAAAGCAACATATTTGTGCAAGGAACGAGAAACTGATTATAATTTTGATATTTATTACAGAGCTTTACACAAATTCTTGTAGTCATCATAAAGCTTATACATTGGAATATTATAATAATAATGACAATGGTTATAATGATGGCAATAACAATGCTGGTTAGCATTTATGTTGCTGATAATAATATTTGAAATGAGGATGGACGAGTGCGACCACGGACATGTGAGAAATAAAGGAAGAATGAATAACTGAAAGACCATCATTAAGGTGTATGAGGGTTTATGGAAAATTAAAGTTGCTAATAATGCTCAGCCAGCAAAAAAAAACGTCAACGTTAACTTCCAAAGAATTTATGGGGGAAATACTGTAGGTGTTGAAAGAAAATATGTTTTCCGAAAGCAATTCGCTGTCCATTGCTGAAACTTTTTACAGAAAGAGGGGAAATTTGAGTCACTTTAAGGTTTCTCTTTCGATGCCTAAAATCAATAAATTTTAGTTCCAAAAAAAGTTTCCCCGAAAAAACCTGACGGTTCTTAAAACAACAATGGAGTTATTATTTTCTAAGAATCTATTTAATTACATGTCAATAGAAGGCAACGAACTTGCAATTCCTAAAAATTATTATTATTTTCTAAGAATCCATTCAATTACACGTCAATAGCAGGCAACGAATTTGTAATTTCTTAAAAATTATTCCCAGCTTTCATTTCTCTTCAAATAGTGGCAACGTAGAGCCGTAAGAACGTAGCAGCCCTGTTATACTAATTTTACACTCTATACTTTCGTTAGTTCCCTTAAGATGATCTAAGTTCATGCAATTGGGGAAACATCTGAGAAAGATGCATAAGAAATTGTCTATTGCTTCGTTATGTGATTAGTCTGGCGATGCGTACCTTTAGATATGAATGTCCTTATAAGGTTACCTGATGTATCCTCGTTTGGATTCATTGTTTAGTAGGCATAGCCACAGTTGTCTTTTCTCAGATGGTACAGAACAGAAATATGGAACTCTTAAATAAAATTTTTATAAAATCTTTCTGCAATTTATTGTTTTAGATTTTAAACGATGTATAACGTTTAAACTTATTTGGATTCAAATCATTAATTAAAAATTCATTCTAACTAAAACTGGCTAAAAATATTCTAGTTTTGAAACAAAAAATTAGAAAATATATTTTCCTTTACCAAAAACATTTATTCCATAATCTTTTTTAATGCATCTATATAGTATTTTAAATTGGATGGAACATCATGTAGTGTGCAAAAGGATTTATACTTAATCCTGCCAAATAGAACCGAATTCTATTAATGATTTTATTTAATGGAAACCAAAATTGTATTTGCTAAACACTGACTTTCTACTGAGCTAATAACACTAAAACTAGAAAAGAGTATTTTTCGGAGCAAAAGTTCTTTACTCCTTTACATATTAAAATTTTCAATAGTTCTAATTATAATACAGGGTTCTTCTATCAATCGAACAATCGAAACCAATTTGGGAATTTTAATTAACACTAGAATAAAGCGGTAACAATTTGTGGAATAAATATTTTTTAATTACAACCTATTCGATGTGTTTTGTGGCAGGTCTGACAATCTGCATTAAATAGTTGATAATAGTTGTTCCAAGAGCAATATAAAACTCATTTCTACGTAAATTGTTTGTGATATTAATATAATTTAATTAATTTGTCAAGTGGCTCAAACCTTTGATACAATTAAATTGCCTTGCAGTTCTTTGCAAAACTAGTTAGAATCCTTCAAGTTTATTCCCCTCTCTTTAAGTTTTAATGAATTTAAAAGTGGCTTCTTTTAATGCAGAGATGTCATCAAAATGCATTTTCTGTCTTTAGTAGATAATTATAAATTTGAATAATGATGTTTGTCTATGTAAGTACATCTGTGAGTTTATTTGTGCAGTTATATAAATTTCCATTCCCATTACAGTAACATGCATAAGTGTTTGTATGCTGCATATAATGAAGTGCGTGCATCTATGTGTTTGTGAGCAGATAATGTATTAAGCTATTCACTATTCCTATTCTATTAATTTATCCCTAACATACATATATGCTGGTAAAGAGTCCTTAAAATGTTAACGTCAAGTGTGTAAATTATGCAAATTGAATATGAAATGCATATACACATACCCACACATATATAGATATGTATGCAAGTATGTATCTAAAACCGAACCAACAGGCATACACAGACAGATATTTACTTACATACACTGATACACAACAGATAATTTATATCACATTGACTTGAAAAATATCACAAGCGTAACTGAAGTTCTATTGTACGTGACTTGAAATATTCACACACACTTGTTTGTACACGATTAGTCTGGCCCAAAACATATCGGAACTTAATCAGGATGTGCGGCCCACTTGCAAGATGTGTGGTCCAGTGTTACATCTGAACTAATCACACTGCCATTTGGATAATTTTTTTGTTTTACATATAAATGACAAATAAGAACACGATGACTACGAGCAAGTAATATTTTATTTATGGTTTCTATTTTAGTGCCATCGTCTGTATTAAAAAGCGAAGCACGTGCAGTAAAACAAGTTCATGTCCATTTTCCAATTGTGTACAAAAATTTTAAGTTTTGAAAATATTTTTGAAAACTTTTTTTTGAATTTCTCTTTATGTTTAGTTTTTCAATTCCTTTTTAATTTTCATAAAAAGAAGTGATTTCAGAAATATAAAAAAAAATTTAAAAGATGTGAATCAGAAGCCAACTCGAGGTGGATCAAATAGTTTCAAAAGTTTGTTGGCTAATATGGAACATCGCGATCGCTAGAATTGAAAAGTAAAATTGGAAGAGCTAGATTGAGGCCAAAAGCACCTCTCACCGCTTTAGCAGTTTTCGCAACTTTACTAGAAAAAAGTGCCTGGTAGGAAAACTGGAAAAAGTTTTTAAACTTTCATTTGGTTAATTATTTTTTTTTTTTAGAAAATAATGTACATTCCTAATTTTTATATGAAATGTGAAAGAAAGTCTTTTTATGTGTAGATAAATATCATGATATATGGAGCTTTTAGATAATTGCAGCCTTTGCGATTGTAGTAGAGCATAAAACACTTGAAAGCCGAGTATTCGAATAGTGTTTGAATAGTAATTTTCAATTCAATTTATATTAATAGCATTTTCTATTTTTTGAACAGAATTATATTTTAGAAGATAAAAAAGATAAAAGATTTAAAAATAAATATAATTAAATTAAACATTTTTTCATGAGACAGAATCTAATAGAATACAAACAAATAGGGAAAATATAGTAAAGCTGTTGTCACAGGTCATGTCCACATCAATAATTTGCATTACTACATATATACATACATGTGCTTGTGTGCGTGAATGTGTGTAGACATGGATGTTGATAAGAAAGCAATGTTTGTTCTACAAGTTTATTTATCTCTGATTTTGAGATAAATGCCATTCAATAATAAAAAGAGTTTCTAAAATTGCAGTGGCTAATGCGCAGGCCTGTCAATTTCCCTAAGAGTACGCAATAAAGAAATTTCTCTCTTTGCGAAATTGCATTATTTTTTGTTAACACGTGCGATTGCAGGACGAAACAGAAGCAAAAAAACTGCCAAGGAAACACATGGTAAAAAATGGTAAGAAAAAAAAATATGAATAAAAAATAAAACAATATTATGATTTCACGTTCAATGTCGCGTAGTAAAGTTTTTTTCTTCTCGCTTATGCATTTTATAAGCATGTGTTTTCTTATATATATTATATAAATTGGTGTGCATGTGTGCGTGTATTTATTACGTTGCGACATATTGTTTGCATAATTTTTGGCGCTTGAATTGCATGAATGATTTGCATATGTTCGCGGATGATGCCACTCATGAAAACTTGTATTTATATGGAGTTAGTTCTGATTATAACAATTTTCCTATTAAATTAAAGTTATTTTAAACAAAGAGAATTAAAATTTTTTTTTTAAACAAAAAAAAAATTTTAATGTAATATAACTTATTTAGATATTAAGCTAGAAGAAATATCAAATGTTGAAATTTATATTAAAGTATTTGGCGAAAATAATATGCCAACAGAAAAATTGCAAGCCAGATATTGCAAGCCAGATATTGCAAGCCAGATATTGCAAGCCAGATATTTCAAGCCAACTGTTACACGGAAAGTAATTTTATGCATCAAAGCTCTAAGTTGGCGCTTTCTTGGACGTGTGAAGGGTTCCTCCTTCTTTAACTTTAACATAAATATGGGTGGAATATGTAATTTTTATTGTGAAAAGTAGTTCTCTAATGTGTAGGTATTTAAAAAAATGTATTGCATATTTTCAGGAACTAAATACTTATCTGAGTATATTTCTGTGTAGCAAACATCTTAAATTGATACTATATTTTTTAAAAACATTAAAGTTGGCATACAATATACATTTATGTATACATAACGACATACATTTTAATACTTCTTGTTCTTGATAATAGAAAGTTTGCATCTACTAAATATAGATTATTATAGTAATCTTAGATATACATGTTTTGCTGAAAATTTTGTCCCTTCACTTCTTTAATATCATTTAAGGAAATGTAAAGATTTTTCAAAAATGATTTATAATGACAATTTTAAAAAATAATATCTTTTTCTGGCATTTAATTTTACTATTGTAATTTTTATACATATATATATATATATTTTATTGTAATTTTTTATTTTTTTTTTCTTTATAATTTTTATTTTTTTTAAGAAACAGCCTTATAAAATTCTATAAAGAAAACTTTTAAAGATTTTGTAGAGGCAACCATCATATATTTAATAATTATTTAACAATTATTTTTCTTAATACTAACTAGTTTTTCTATATAATTATCGATTGTAAGAAGACATTTAAACGGAAAGGCTAGAGGACAGATTGACTACATTTGCACTGTAATGTAATGAGGAAATAAGAATTTTGGCGAGCAATAAAATTGTAAATTTTTGACAGAGTATAATACCCCGGTTTCCATATTTTAATTTCATTATATTTGTTTTTGATTTTGTTGACACTATAAAATACAAAATTTGAGTTGAAGTGAAAATTATGTACTTTAACACAATTTGAACTTTCGACAAGCAAAGTAAATTAAATAAATACGATTATGACAACGACCTACATTAACAACTTGTAAGCGCACAAACGAACCGAAATACACTGTTTCATTGCTCTTAACGACTTCAAGGATATTAAATTATAATATGTGTACTACACTCGAGAGAAATATATAAACAAACAGGCAGACGTAGAATACATGACGAAATGAAACTTTGGAACAATGAAAGCAAATTTCATTCACACGCAACAACGCTTAAACAACAAAAATGAAAACGTTTGTAAGTATGGGTTGGTGTAACATTCTTGTTTATATGTGGGTGGCACCAGTGTGTATGTGGATTGATGCAGGGGTGTAAGGACCTTCATTAACTCGTGCAATTTGTATAAATATAAAATTTGTATGAATTAAGAGAAAAATATAGCACGAAGAGAGAGTATTCTCAGTAATTGGAGTGCTTTATTTATTTTAAGAGATTTTCTTTGCAAAGAGTTAAGAATGTATTAGAAATGCTTTTACGAAGGCAGGATATAAACATTTCAACAATTACAAGCCGGTTATTTTAGTATTTTGCTGTCGGCAGAGCTACTGGTGAGGAAAAATTGGTTTTGATACTTACAATAGAGACTAGCAGATATTTTAGAATTCAGTCTTAGCCGGTACTCTACAGCATTTGGACGTGTTTAACGGTTATCCAACGCAAGGAATAAAGGAAGCAAATAGTTGGTATTTTTTTCTTTGTATGCTTAGAAGGACAGATTACAGACTGTGTCTGATGCTGTATGGGCAGTATTATTATCAGTTGAAGTTTGAGTATTAGCAGCAATACTTATTGTTGTTGGCTGCTATAAAAGCCCATTAGAAGCAAATTGTGATTGTAGCTGTAACAGTGGGAGGCGGCAAGGACGAGAAATAATAAATTCTATGTGTGATAGTTTATAGTGCAGATATGTAAAGAAGAAGTTTCCCTCACATTCCTTCTTAATGCCATTATAAATAATTGAACATGTATAAGAACATCCATGTGTGTGTTGAAATCTATATGCGGACAAAGCAGGCGTAGGGTTAGTGTGCCTTAATGTATGCTACTGAATTTCATTTGCATTTTGTATGTTGAACACTAAACATCTTAGATATTGTTACGCATCTGAATTCTAACAGCAAAGTTGAAAAATAAATATTATAAATAAGTAGAATGGTCAGTCTTGTTTCCCCTTGCTGTTGGTCGGCGGTCCGGTATACTGAAGTGTCAATGGTATGCTAAAAGTATTTCTTCGATTTTTGAAAACACTCAAAATGAAATAAACTGGCATTCCTTGAAGCTGGTAAAACAGGCAATAAGAAAAAAACGAAATATGCAAAAGAAAGATTTTTCACTTACTTACAAATGCAGAAAGTGTAAAACCCCATAAAGTTTGCTTGCGGTCGTTAAAGTGAAATAAAAAAAAATAATTTGAAAAAAATATCTTAAAATGGTTATTAAGAAATGCTCGCTGCTGATTTTAGTGCTCGTTAAGTTCTAAGTGACCAAGAGAAAAAATTCAAACCAAGTAGGAGGCGAGATATAATTCGCATTGTCAATGCAAACAAGGAAGTGTTTAAATAACAAAAAAAAAAAAAAACAATTTTTAAATGTATTTGAATTCTAAATGGTGTGAAAATATTCGTAATCAATCAATGCAAAGAATACAAAATGAATGAAAGGAAAACATTTTTAAAATCCTTCAATAAATAAAATGAAATAAATTTTCGTTAAATGCCATTCAGGGCAGATATTCAAGAAAAAAGGAATCTTCCCGTAAAGTAAATGTTATAAAAAAGTTTTAAATTCTTTCCAATGAAAAACGGACTAATGAAAATTAAAAATGTAAACGAAAATAAGAAAAACCAAAATCCTTTTGCTAAAAAAGGCTCTAAGACTTTCGTGTGAAAATTTATTGTTCGGAAGGTGTTAGAAAAGAAAGAAAGAAATAAAATGGTATTTTGGGGAAAGGTTCACAATAAAGAATTGAAATAAAGAAAGGAAATTGAATTTTTTTCTACACAAAAAAAAAATCTATTAAATGAAGGATTTTGTTGCTCGTTCTTTATAGAGGATGGTGTCTGCAGTTGAAATAAAGTAAGTCTACAGTGATTATCTGGCAGACATTGCATGCACTTAGCGTAAGTTTAACTGAGTTTGAAGTTTGTTTTTATATTTGTCAGGATATTGTAAATTTCTCTATTTAAACAAACGTTTAGATAAACTGAAAAACCGTGTAATTTATTACATTTATATTGCAAAGAAAGTATTTTTTACTTCTCTGTTGATATTTTGGAGCCTCAAAAGGAATTAAAAGTTCTCTAAATAACCGTTTAATAGAACGCAAGACTCATTCGCTAAAAAGTAAAAAGTCATTACACTCGAAAAAAAGGAAATGAAATTAATTCTGTATGGTGCTCTCCGCTTTTATTAAAAGTGGGATAAAATTTTTTATAACTTTTTTAATGCATTATATTATTTTAGAAAAAGTTGAAAGAACAGGCTAATTGTAATTTTTCTTAACAAAGTTTTTCTCTTCATATGAATTGAGATTCGAACTGTTGATCTTTCAACTCAGAGGAAAGCAATATAACTATACGACGTCTATAAAAAAGCTATCTGTGTTCTGCGTATATTTATAGAATGTGGAAAATACACACGTATCAAGTACTAAAAATAATGTGATAAGTCGGCAACAATTTAGATTTTGAAAATTTTTTTTTGTAAACTCACTTTTATTTAAATTCAGTAACTTCCATGAGTAACATTATTTTCACTTTCACATTTTAAAAAATTTTTTTAACATTTTAAAATCAAAATTTTATTTTAATTTGCTAAAAAATTTTATTTAGGTTTTAGGAAATTTTTAAAAATATTTATTTAATTAAATTTACTGCACTCTTTTTTGGGTGTAAAAACCTAATTTTTATTTTAATAAAAATATTGTAGTTATTAATTGCATTTATTTAAAATATTTTTTTTAATATTTTCTATATGCCACTGAAAGTCATAATGTTAAAATAAATATAAATAATTAATTAATTATTTATACTTTAGAAATGGAAAGCACGAAATATGAAATTCTCTTACAACGTGCAAAAACAAAAACAGAAACAAAAATTAAAAATTTGTAAACGGCTAATATTTTTCAGTTAAGGCGATTTTTATAAAACATTAGAAAATAGTTAGTGAAGTGATGCTTTTAACCGATAAATATGCTTTCGAAATTTAAGCTTTCTAATAACATGGTTGGCCGAAATAGGCTTCGACTGCACGGCTTTAGTTATTTGCAGTTGATGGATTTACTAATTAGTTGAATTTTCGTGGCACCTAAAGGAATTTAATTTATTAAAATTAATGTATTTCGCTGTAAATATTTTTTAAAAAAATATTCAGCAGAGGGAAACTAAAAGGAATGGATTTTCTATACGCCAGACAATTCAAATAATTTAATTCGTAATTTCTATTTAAATAAAAAATTCCAATGAAAAATTAAACTTAATAAAATTAGTCAGAATAATTGGAATATATTTTGAATTAAAAAATAAAAGCTTTAGACGAAGTACGTATAAATACCTCCCCCCTGGTAAACAGCTGCTTATTGCTTTATGACATCTGGCGTATGTGTCGAGATTAAAAAATTAAATCTGTATTTAAGCAAGCAATCCTTTCTAACATTTAATTACTACGCATGCATATTGTGTCGGGGGGCGTGTGAAATACTACGTATTCGTGTATGGGTATGTGTGTGTGCATCTGAATAAGTGCATGATAAAGTGTGACCTGTATGACATCTCTATTGGCTTTAGAATTTCTGACACTTTGCTTTATGCGCCTTTTCTATTGCATGTTTTTATTACTCACGTTCGTGTGCAGGCATATGGTCGTACATGCACACAAACAACAAAAACAAAAAAAAAAACGAAAAAGAAAAAGAATACGAATATTAAGTTTTAAATGCAGTTTTCTATTTCCAGTCATGCTTTATGAATATTTCGACTGTAACATTTGAGTGAATTTGTTTCCCCACCAAATCGTCCTTCGCCTGTATATTATACAGTTTTTGTGTTTTTAAACTCATCAGGAGTTGGAGACAAATTGTTTTGGCATTTAGCCAAAATAATTATTATAGCAGCGTTACAGCCAAATTCGAGAAAAGTGGGCTTATTCACTCAATATCAGTCAGAGTGAGTGTGTGCGCATCCCAGTGATGGAGGATAAAAGTATTACATTTGTCGTAGATATGCAGGCATTTATTGCACCTATTTTCTTTTATTTATTTTCGTTTTTGTTGGAATCTTCTGGAAATATGAATGTTGGCATTTAGTATGTTTCTATGTGGCCAAAACTAACGAGGTAATCATTTCAAATGATTTCTTTTACTTTTTATGATTGGCAAAAAAAAGTTAAAAATTCTTTATTACGTTTTGTTGTAAAAACTTAGAAAGGAATTAGTGTGGCTTTTTGTTATTTTGAATAAAGTGATAAGCACAAAGTGTTAACATAAACATAATCATATCGCCACATTAACAAGCAAAAGTGCAAAGGGAACGTTTAAGTCAGATGTAGAATGGTTTACATTCCAAATGCCCTTAATGCAATTACAAAGTTAACATCTTGATTCCAATCTTTTATTCATCTCTCTTGAAGCCAAATAAAAACTTAGAAATTGGAATCGGATGAAGTTTGGAATTCAAATCATATTGGTAACATTGGATGAAAAAGTTTTCCTTCTCCACTGTGCTGGGAGTAAAATTGCATGATACACAATTAAAATGAAATTAAATTAAATTTATTCACCACGTACTTTTTGATTAATTACTTTTAGCGAACTGAGTATGTAGAGCACATTTCACTCTTGTTCGTTAATTGTGTATACGAGCACACAACCACGAGGAGTTTTCAAAAAAAAATCCTTAAAGTGGTAGGCGAAGAGTGTAGGAGATCATAGGTTCGATTCCTGGCCAGACCTTTAGTGTTTTCCTGCGGAGAAGACGAAAGCTTTGCAGGTAGAATTGGATTAAGCAGGAAAAAATATAATAATAATATTTTTTTTACTTAAATCGCAATAGATTGTGAGAAATTATTATTCGACAGAATAATATTCGAATAATATTATTTTAATTTTAAGTTTATTTATTAATATTTATATAATATTATTATTCGACAGGATATTAATTATTTTTTTGAAAACGCATTGAAATTGATTTTTTTTTTATAGTGCGATATAAATAACATTTATTTATATTTTTAAACTAACTTAACCTGCAAAGCTTTTGGCTTGACCTCAAGTAAACACGCAGGGTCTAGGCAGGAATCGAACCCACGACCTCCGGTTTTGTAGGCTGTACATTATTCATCCCCTTCATATTGAATACAAATAAAGTTTAAAAAAATCTTTGTCTACTTTTTAAAAGCTTTTACAATAATTTTTGATTACTATTTCTTGATTCAAATCAACGCAAGACGCATTGATTGTTAAAGCACACAATATTTTTATCACTTTGCTAAAATTTTAAAGCTCGAAAATGTTGAAATATATTTTAATACTCATTGCTTTCCTAACTATTAACCACATAATGAAGTGAGATATTAAATAAGCATAAACATGAACACAAAGATGGAATTCGCGTGTAGATGTTTGTGTTTCTGCCGGTGTTGGTACATTCTTTTGTGACTGCGGGAGTTTCTGTTGCAGCTTTTACAAAATAACATAATAATTTTATGCTTTGGCTTAACTTCCGGTCTTTTGTTAGGCAGACGTTGCTCCCGCGCCATGAACAAAATATTCTATAGAATTTTGCAGACAATGTTCTATTAAAAATTATTAGGGGCACAATTGGAAACAAAATTTCTTCACTTTCTGTACGTTGCTTTCGCGCTAATTCTATTCACGCCATAACAAAAATACTTGTGCTTCCAATTCGTAGAACGGTGTGGAGAACGAAGCAGAAAAATAAAATAATAAATAACAATGAGCTGGAAGTAATAACGAAATAGCCAAGTTTAGCTTCCTTGGTTAAGGCTTTGCGAAGTGAACACATAATGATATTTACTCAAAAGCATTTGGGGAAAACGCTGTTTAAAGGATCAACTGTGGGATAAAAAAATATATTTTAAAATCATTTATTAGATAAATAAATCTATATAAATCTTGGCTAGTTGATAACGAATTTTTGTTTGCATGCAAAGGGTCCAACAGGAGAGGCTTGAGAACTCGAATAGGTGGCAGTGACTGTATTTCCAAAGGTACATTCTTTCAACTGGCTGTCATTTATTTAGATCAGTTTCCCAAACGGCATGGGGTTTTATGTGGTCAACTTGGCATAAGAATGAAACTTTTAGGCTTGAAATGACATCGATCCACATGAGATTAAAGAAATAGTAATGAGCCCTGAATGATATAACTTTTTAGTGAAAAAGTGCTGCCGGCCAATAATTACAAAATTTTGATTGTTGAGCAAAATATGTTTTGATCATACGATTTGAGCCCATTAACTGCTCTTGTGGACTTTTTTTATGTCATGGCAGTAGCATTAAAAATCAGATCTCAGTGAAGCCTAAAAGTTTGCATATATCGCCGATGCTATTGAGGTTAGGAAACTTCCACTAAGTTATAATGCATGCAAAAGGAACACATATTTTATTTTATTTTATTTTGTCGAAAAAGCGTGTTTAAGCCTCCGACTAGTTTCATTTTCTATTCCGTTTAATTTTTAAATAGTTTCAAGCTTTTTTTCTCTCCGCATACCCATTTTCTTTTTGAACTTAATACGTTTTCAAATATTGGCCTTAAGTTTTTTTCATCGACTGTTGTGCTTTTGTAATGTGTTTTCCATTATTTTTAAGCGCTTTTAAGAGTGTAATAATGCAGCTGAAACAAATAAAAGCGTTAAAGTATTTGCTATTTAACTCACCATCACCTTCATGTCCGTCATTACTTTCCCTCGCATTGTTGTTTGCATTGTTTGCACTGAAGCAGAGGAAACATGAATGATTATGCTGCTGTTGCCACTGACGATGATGGAGGCGATGATGTTGATCTTTGCTTGCAAAAGGGTTGCAATAGTCGAGTGCACAAAATGCATGTGTTTCTCTGTAAGTTGTTTGACTTTACGGCACCTTTTCTTTTTTTTTTTTTTGCCTTTTCAGATTTATTTGTATTCGTATATTTTCTTTTCATTAAAAGGATTTCTTTTCTCAGTCCTTCGGCAATGGTCTCTTGTTATAAAACTCATGTTCTTAGATTTTTTAAGTAACTGCAGTTTTAGGTGAGTCTATTTTCCATGCAAACATCGACCCAAACATAAAGAGTGGTGACTGAAAGTGTATGTGCACAGGTTTACATGTAGGTGGTGGTGTGCATTCCGAACGTATTTGGGAGCAGCAGTTTGGTGATGATGATGTCCTGGTTATTGTTTAAATTTTTACGAGTGCAAATGCTGTTTGCATTGTTTGCTTTCGTTGAAGAGGTGCTATTTTACTTGCCTTTGTGTTCTTTACATATTTTTTTTTAAGTGGGTGACAAAAACAGGAAATTCTTTAAAATCCTCTCTAAAGGTGTTGTGTAAATATTGTTTCAATCTAAAATGTAGAAAATAATGACTTTATAAATGTTTAATGCGATGCTGTCGAACGATAAAAGTTGCTTGCAATATTGGAAGAGATGCAAATGTTTCCATGTCTTTTAAATTGCTGCAAATTACAAAGACATGAAGTAAAATTTTTTTAAGATGCTACTGAACAAAGTATAGACATCTTTAGCTGAAATACTAAATCAAATGACTGGAAAATAAGTTCTAAGGTTTTCTAATTGCCCGGCTGGAGACATATGTACTTTCGGATGGCTCTCTTGGAGAAATGCAGTAACTAATGCATGAGATATTGATTGAAAAACACGTAGATAGCCAGACACCAGCGAAGAATGTCGTTTTGAAAAAAGAAAACGAGAAAAAGAGAAGAAAAATTGCTTTCTGGTGTCTTTCCTTTTATTTATGCACTCTTTTACTATAAAAATGGTGTTAACGAAAAAAAGTGACGAGCATTAAAACGATTCAACAACTCAACTCAAAAGAAAAATTATTATTATTGTTGCATTGTGAGTTTTTCTCATGTTGTTGCAAAACACCATGAATACTCTCGTATTCACGTACGACCACACAATAGCATACACTTAGTGTGTGCATTTGCAATAGCGGTAAATTTAACCCATTCTAATGCACTTGCACAAAACACTTCCAGGATTTATGCATTAGTTCAGTGAAGCTCTGGCAAAGTGACTGACTGACTATAATGGAAGAATGGCGCTCAAGCGTAGGAAAAAGTGTTAAAAAAAGAACGCAGTATTTAAAAGGGGAAAATATATATAGTATTATTGCAGAAGAGTTGAATAGAAAATTGTAATGAAAATGTGACCGATCTAAATTTTATATAATATTATTTTTTTTTATTATTAACTTATTTTTGTATTTTTGTTGAAATAGTTTGAATTAAATCTTTCATTAATTTAATTTATTAACTTAATCGCTATTACAATCGCTTTTGCTATTATTCTCTTAAATGTTAAACTTACTTGTGATAGACGCTTACTCTGTTATATTTCGTATAGCGATATAAGTAGCGATATGAGCAAACAAACTGCAAATGTACTTGCAGTTGAAGCACTTAAAGTTTTTCAACATTTCTCTAGATTAATATTTCTAAGACTAGTTGCGGCCAGTAATTTATTAGACACAGTGCACCAGGACCTCAGTTGAGCAACAGGTCCTTACAACATAACATTATTCTTGTCGATACCAGTTTCGCTGCATAAATAGTAGTCGATATTATCTGTTAAACTTATGTAAAGGATATTGTCTCGTTAAGATCCTCTTCATCTTACTAATTTGTTTTACTACAAAAAATCAGCGGCCAATCGATCAACTCAGTAACATTAAAACATTTTCCACTTCCTTAATCCCCCGGATGCGCAGTTCATCAAAGTTAGTTGTAACAAATTAAAATTTAAATAAATACATTTTATTTAAATATATTATTTAATATTTGTAGTTTTCTATACACAAAGGAGCTGAAGTTATATTAAGATAATATACATTTTTTTTTATTTATGAATACCGATCATTCGAGTAGGCCTCTTTGGGCTAATCATAATATTCCGTCATCAACTGTAAATGAATTGTTGTTTGAACAATTTAATTCATATGAAAATGTTACGGAATAATTAACTTATCTCTGATCTTTAATTTTCAATAGTTGAAATTTTTTTCGATATTTAAGCATTACACTCAAGTTGTTTTGCTGGCATAGATAGTCCCAATATGTGTGTTAGCACACCTGCAATTGTATGTAAAACCGTAATTAAATTAAATGAAATTGTTGCGTAAGCAACAACAATGAGAACAACAACAAAAGCAGTAGAGAAAACTCTTTAAGCAACCTGAACGGAAAATGTTGTATGAGTTTAGACCTCACAACGGAAACAGGATGTTCTATGAGTGCTTAAAGCAGTTTAAATTTTTTAAAGAGACCAACTTTAGTTTCACATAAATGTGTTTATATGTGTGTCTACACAACCAAAATACAATTGTGTTGTTTCTATAAGTCTTTCTCTTCCGGTATGCACTCGTAAATGTAACGGTTTTTTCTTTTCGGCTCGGCTTTCTCGCACACTTACATAGCAAACACCATTTGCACTTGTGTTTTTAATGGACTTAAAGCACTTGCATAAATATTTGCTCATACACATATAAACCATTTACATATTAGGGTGGTAACGTAATTATGTATTTAACACGAATGCAAATTTTTTTTTGCATAAACATATACATATTAAAAATATTAAAAAATATACTGGGCACACAAAAAAAAAACAATTTCTATGCTCATTAATAAGACTCTAAAAATGTATTTTGAAAGAAGAGTACAACAATTTTAATTAATTTTTTGTTTAAGTTTGTTAAATGGAATATGCAGTTCTAATATGTTGGACATATAATATGCAGACAGATGTTACAGAGTATTTTTGTTTGCACCTTAAGATGTTTTAAAATCCAGCTCCGACTTTATAACCAGAGTTATTTAGCACAGTTTTCACTTTCGCCGAAGAGCTTCAGTTCACTTAAATTAACTTTTCTTCAATGGCTTAGAAACAAACTCGCTACTTCTCTCTTGTTCTTTCTCAAAAAGGTTTAGGAAAAATTGTTTTTTGAGAATGTCATTAAAATTATCTGTTGTGAAAGGAAGTGCAAATGAGAGAAGGCGAACTAAAATATTTGGTCAATTGTTATTGAAGGACTACCAGCGATTCCCAAACATATTTTCGTGCGAATAATAAAAAATCTAATATGATAAGGACATTGTATCCATGTGTCTATTACATGCAACACGTTTGGAGTGGTTGCCGTCATTAATTGTTTATGTGAGTCCACCTAAATCTCATAAGCGTATGCGACTAATTAGTTTTATTTACGAGTACATTCGTTGCATTAATCGAGAAGCAGTTTGAAAGAAGTTTAAAGACGAGATAAATTTTAAAAAATTTACTACATCATTTAATAAACTTTTAATAACTTTTGATATAAATAAATTTTTATTATTCCGCAGAATACATATCTGGAAGCTATCGACCATTTCCCATGCGTATTTATGAAGAGTTAGAACTTTATTAGGCCGTAAAACTAAACTCAGATAAAAATTCATTTATTTTCTTCCACAATCTCCCTACACAGTTTAAATTTTTGAAATCAAAATTTCTGTTTGTAACAACCAAAATAAAGCTTTGCTAGTCCAGTGCAATGGACTTTATCTAGGCTTGGTGGTATAACATTGATTTTGTTTCAGTTCCATCTTTGTTGTAATGATCTGCATAAGCATGCAGTGTAATGTGATACTGCTCAATAATTAAGTTTTATATATTTTTTTTAAAATTTTCTTTTATTGCAACTGCAATTTTTTATTTGTAAGACCACAACTCAGGCAATGCATTTTGCCGGAATTCGTTGAAAGGGATAGTCGGAAGGAATAATGAGAGAGGTATAGAAGTACATAATACATATAACTCTGTGTTGCCGTGTTTCTGACAGCAAGTTAAGTTCGTAGAAATCTTATTCAATGCCATTGGCGGAATGGCTTTATTTACTCGTATGTTATTTAACAGCGATGTTACTTGTTCTCCAACATTTCAAACTTTAATTAAATCAAATGTTTGAATACTCGTATAAAAAAATTTAACCGACATATTTGATACGTATCCTGGAGGTTTGCTTATTATTTATGCAAAGAATTAAAAACTTTTCCAACCGAAATAAACAAAATTTTGCAAAGTCGTAAATAGTTTATTTAAGCCATTCAGTAACTTGCAGCTTGATATTGTTTTAAATCCATTAAACTTTAGATATTATTTTCACGTTATAGTGATAAGCAAAGCAGAAACGAAAAACAAAACAAAACAAACTTTAAGTTGTGCTGCTAAATAAATTTCAGAAACAAGAAAAACAAAAATACAACCTGTGATAAGTACAGCGATGAGTACAACAATAGTTGTGTACAGAATTGTCCAGTCTGAAAGACAGTCTAAGTTTGCAATTTCAGAAATTCAAAGTTTATACAAAGTAAGTTACTGTTGCTCACAGACTATTTGTGAAATAATTTTAGACATGCTTTAAATAAACGGAAAAGTTAAATGAAAGAATATTTGATTTAGAGAATTTGCTTTAATGATTGTTTGCTTATTTTATATTTTTAATTTGTGAACAACAGCAAATTTTTTAATGCCACATTTATTTTTAAAGAGCGACAAAACAAATATAATCATGACACTCGTCAACTTATACAAATGAGGCCATCGCACATAAAGAGTTTTACATTTTCTTTCTGAGCGATGATACCAACACATAAAGAATATAATGGAGGCATATAAATTTTTAAAAAAAAGATACATATAATAGAAATCATATTGCCCTGAGAGACAGAGGAAAAGCAAACACATCTTATACGTGGAAGTACACGTTTTGTTTGCAATTGCATATTTGCAAAGTGACTCTTCTTTTAACATTTTTTGAGATACGAGGTTAGAGTAAAAAGTTTTGAAATCACTATTTGCATTTAGATTAGATATAGCATTGTAGGACTTTCTAAGCCACTGTGCAATCTCTGTTCTGCCAGTATATACGCCATATCTTGATGCTTACGTCCTCTTCTTAGAGGAACTGAGACGCAGAAGTTTATAAATTTTTTTATAAAAAAAAAACAATAGGCGGAGTTCTTTGCCCTTCCTCTCAGCCTAACATAACCTAACTGTAGAGAAATTAAATAATATTAATTGTATTAGTCTAGAGACCAATAATGCAAAATTTTTCCGAATTTTAAAAACACTTTTCATTTACGAAATAATAACAAGCAATAATATATTTAACAATAGCAAATGTTGTTAAAATAACTGCAATAATTATTTTATTCTTCATGAATTGTTTAAAGTCAGCTGTTCTGAACTGTAATAGTAATAATGATTTGCATTCTATTGCTTTCATACATTAAATATGTTTAATATGGGAGAAGTTCTTTAGTTTAACAACAGTTCCACAAAAACCTCTGAAAAATTACATTATTCAGTAGCAACATTTGGAAAATAGTAATAATTTATTTTTTATTAGTTTTATTACTTTCTTAGTTGCTTTGAAGGAATAATTTTTTAAGCTATTTTTTTTAAATGTTAATTTTATTTTTGTGTAGGAATGCTTTCAGCATTTCTCTCTATTTTTATTTTTTACTTACAAGCCACTTAGAGGAAAACTAAGATATTCTAATTTAATCATCAAATTCCCCGATAGCTTGTGGGCTTCGCTTGCTTGAACATCTGAACACTCTAAAATACCATTTTAATCTTTACTTTTACTTATGATTGGAAGTTGGGAGTCTGACATACACGCTTAATTCTGAGAGCAGGTGATGTCGAGTCATTTAGTTGAGTGTGTAATTTGACACCCAGTTTATACTCCGTGAAATATATGCATGTGCATGTTTGTGTTTAATGCCAAAAGTAGTTTCTGTGCTCTCATTACACAAATATTTACATACAGACACATATTACACACTACTCCTGTGTTTTAATGCTACAAAAAAGAAGTTACTAATTGAGAATTTTAAACGTTTTGTTGACTTTATGCCTTTTGTTGAAAATTTCACCTCAAGCTATCTTTCACAGTCATGGAGTGGTTATACTCGTATGACAACAAACTTAAAAGATATATTCTATTTTTTTGCTGAAAGAGATACGATTTTATTCCACAAAAAACTTATGGTGTATGTATGATTAAAATAATAAACAGTGGGAGCAAACTTCGTTTAAGCCAACCATATTTGTAATTAATCATAACGTTGCTATCGATGATTTTATGATCCTGTGTAGTGCAATTCATTATGCAATTTTAACGATATTTACAACGTTAGAAGAAACTTTTAACGATATTTGTTAAAAAGATGTTATCAAATTTGCAACACAATAATAAAATATAATATAATAAAAAAAAAGGAACTCAAAAATTGTTTAAATTTTCTCTGGAAGGATAACTATATGTGACCACTTCCAAGTCTAAATTTATTTATTTTTCGGGTTTCCCCATTTCAGCTTTTTGTCAATGCTGTGTCGACAACGCATATTTAATTAGAGTGCTGGTCCACACTTGTGGAAAAGTTAAGCTTTAGTTAAGATTAGTGAATCGTGCTAGTAAAACTAGTTAAAGACAATTTATTACAAACACCGTCGAGAGCTCCTTTTTAAATCACTTAATTTTAGGCGATTATTGCTTATACATACCGATTCTTTTATTATTTTAATTCTAATTAAAGTTTATAGTTTTTAAGGAAATTATAATACATGTGCGAATTAGTATATTATGTTTTTAATTATTTATATTAATTTTAAATGTTGGTATGGATAAGAAATAAAACAAAAAAAAATAAATTTATTACATTTTCTTCTGAGTTGTACGATTAATAAAAATCGTTAATGCAGAAAAGTCATTAACAAGAAATTGAGTTGTGAATTTATTCATATTTTCTTAATGATTTTCATTTTTATAATTTTTACATTTTATATAAATATATTTATTTATATTTACAATTAAAAATAATTTATACAAACGTTTCATATCATTTCGTGGTAAGACTATTTTGTGTAGATTTTTCTAAAAGTCTTTCAATGAGAAGCATCTCATAATGTCTTTATTATGATATCTTATCAGCCCACGGTAAGTGTTTCATATTCTTGAATATCCAGTATGAGTAATTTTACACAGCTACGTATTGGGATTTACTCACATACTGATAAAATGTCTTTCTTTTTACTACACATAAACGAGTACATACATGCACACATCCATATTAATTTTATATTGTTTTCATTTTGAAAAGGATCATGTACAGTGTGCGTGCTTCTCTGTACCACAGTACCAGTTCTTGTGTGTGCGAAGTCATAACAAGCATTTAAAAGTCATTATTAAATGTATTTTTAAACGAGCAACTTTACCAGCCTTACGAAATCGTGCATTAGAAAATATTAGGGCGGCTCTACAACAATGTGAAGAACAGTCGTATGCAATTATGGAAAGCTAATCAAAATTTATATTTAGCATTTATTATTCAATGGTTTGATTTTTAATAAAACTTATTCTTAAGAAAAGAATACTGAGAGTTGGTATCAAATTAATATATAATGGAATGGTTTTATTATTTTTTTAACGGCATTATAGAAAAGTAGAAAAAAGAGATGGTTACACCCATAAGCTGAATCCTTTTTGGTAAAGATTTCAATTATTTTTTTCCTTTGAGCATTAAGGCTCATATACAACAACTCAGAAGATATCTGTTATCAGCAATGTAGCTTTAATAGTTTACCAATGTTCGGCAAGTCTTTGTTGCTTGAACATTTCAACAGATATTAACGCAACACATATTAAAATCCCACGTGAAAATATATACATGATATATTTTTAATGATTTTCGGTGGTAGATATTGAATTCATTATCTTTGACTTTCGTATTTAAGACACTTAGCTATCACCGAAGACCTCTTCTTTTCATATTAGTTAAAATAAAATACCGCGCAGAATTTATGTGGCAACAAGAAATAATTATGCCTTTTGCAAAATCTTGAAATACGCTTCTCAGTTTAAACTATTAATAAATTTTAAGTAAATAATATGTTAAACTTTGATAAGAAGCAAGAAATAAGATGCTTCATTTATAATTGAACGCGCCTAATGGTACACCTTTATTTATGTGCAACATTCATACCTAAAAGTATGCACTACAATTTCATATTTGAACGAAGGTGTTAGTGATACGAGTAAGTTTGATATTACAGAGTAAACAATAACCCAACAAACATTGTATGCCGAATGCGATACAAATCCACAGCCTTCTTCTGAAGTTTTTAAACATTTTGTGCTGAAGATTAACTGTGTGTGCTGCTCTCTTTCCTTTGTAGTGTACTGCAAGAATCTGCAAAATTCCATAACACTAGAATGCGGTCTAAAAATTCGAATGCTGTCTGTTGAGTGTTGTAAGCAGCATTCCTTAGAAAGCAAACGAATACAATGAAAAAGCTTTCGTATCAGTACTCACGTTACTTTCAGCATGCCCACACATCGAAGTTGTGAAGAAATATTCACTGGGTATACACGTGCACATGGATTTGTTGTTAATGTTTCCCCTTCATTTGCTACACTACGAAAAAATACATCCAAACATTTATTGGCTCTAAAAGTGTTTTCCCATCTTAAAATGTTGTTGTTGCTTTTCCTATTAATGTGTACTTTATGTTGATGGCTTCATTTGTTTTGCAGTTTTATAATAATATTGTTGCTTGTATAACTTCTCAC
Source organism: Ormia ochracea (assembly GCA_963402855.1). Taxonomy (NCBI): domain Eukaryota; kingdom Metazoa; phylum Arthropoda; class Insecta; order Diptera; family Tachinidae; genus Ormia; species Ormia ochracea. The sequence goes on from OY727105.1 coordinate 44,193,766, forward strand.
TTTACATCAATATATAATTCCCATTCTTGTTGTTGTTGGTGTTTTGCTTTTTGCACTTTTAGATTGTCATTAGGACTATCTATTGTCTGATGACTTTTTCCGTCTGTCCTACTGTCTGTCTATCATAGAGGTCTGTCTTTTCATCTATTGTCTTGTTGTTTATTATTTTATTGAGTCCTTTAAAAAATGTTGCCGATATGTGTGTGTGTGTGTGTGTGTGTGTGTGTTTGGAAACAATTCGGCATTTGACGACTCGTTTGTTCGGTGGTGAGGATAAAAATGGTCTGAGTTGTTCATTGTTGTTTTTAAATATTTCATTGTTTTCCTTTTACTACATTTATTATTTTGTTCTTGGGTGCTGACGTCTGTGCCAATGTTGACGCTGTTACCGCATTTATGTTTATTATTTTATATTGCGTTTATTATTATTATGACATTTAATTTCCTTCGTTTGCTTTTGTTTGGTTGCCGGAAAAGTTTCACATTATTAGGATATACATCAAATAAAGCTCACTCTTCATTTGTGCTTCAGTTTTTATGATATTGATTTTAATATCATACAAGTTTCCGCATAGAAAACATGTGTGCTCTTATACACATAAGGGTTAATGGTTAGTGGTTAATGGTTAATGGTTATTGATATTGTTATTATTATTTTTGCTAATATGCGATTAATATTTTAGAACTATTAAAGCCAACTACTATAACAGTGGTCCTTTGACTTGTATTAGTAGGTGGTTGAGCCGTTGGGTCAATTTTTCAGATCGCTGGTTATCTTTCTGTGATTTTTTTGTATTTATTTATTTTTTTGTATAATTTGTCATAAAAAAGGGATGTTAAGACAGACACTCTCGTATTAAAATATTAAATTCCTCTTTTTTATTAGAATAAAGAATTTATAAGTATACTCGTAAAATATTATAAATAATTTGAAATACATAGTTGAAATCCAGAATAAAGTTTCCACACATTCCTTTTTACCTTTTATGTAGGAATGCTTTTCATGCCATAATTTTGTTGGACACTTATATTTTTTGGAAGACGATATCTGTTCTGAGGTCGTAAAGCAGTAAATAGAAGATATTAAATTGACACTTTTTTTTGTAAATTTTTTAAATTAACTTCGAAAGAAACATTGTAATGTCGAGGGGAGTTTAACCCGTTTCGCTATTATATGCAAACGACTGAATCACAGTACATAATAATATTTTGTAGACAACTAAAAATGGCTCTCACTGGTTTCGCATAATTGTAGATCACTTAAAATCGCAATAATTCTTTTTACTTCAAATAAAGTGCAAAAGGAGTGTTACAATTTCAAGTTTCCATTGCATTTTAATCGGAACTCAATTAAAGCGTAGAAAAACAAATAATTTAATTAAAATTAATAAAAGTTAATTTCATATTATTTATTTACTTGGATTACTTGATTTTTTTTTTAATAAATTGTAAGTGTTTGATATAAATGTTTTTTTTTGCAAATTGTAACATTCAATTAATTTACATAAAACTGATATAATTTATTTTTTTAAATAAAAATTGAATTCATATTCCCTTCCATTTCAATTTCAACAGCTGGAATTATAACTTTAGCCAAATTTTTTTTGTTTTTTCCAAATATGCTCTGAATGGTGAAAATGCCCTGTGGAATATACCAATTTAGTTTCTACAGGATTCGTATTACAACAGCCAGAGAATTTAGTATTAAAGTGACTTCGCTGTTTTTGTATAAAACCAGCATAAGACAATATGACGAATTGAGACTTTGAGCTTGTTCGGTCTTGAAGTCGATGAATCTTCAATCTGACAGTTGTGTATTTTTCTTCCCACTATAATCATTATGTGCATATTTTCCATGCGGAAACATGTATGATATCAAAATCATTATCATAAAAAATAAAGCACAAATGAAAAGTCAGCTTTACTTGTTTTATATCTAATAATATGAAATTTTCCGACAACGAAATAAAAGCAAACGAAGGAAATTAAATACCATAATGAAGGGAAATTAAATGCCATAATAATAATGATAATAATAATAATAATTATAATAATAATAATAATAATAATAATAATAATAATAATAATAATTTTTTTTTTTTTTTTTTTTTTTTTTTTTTTTTAAATTTATTCAAATTTTATTTCAAATAAAATAATAAAATAATAATAATAATAATAATAATAATAATAATAATAATAATAATAATAATAATAATAATAATAATAATAATAATAATAATAATAATAATAATAATAATAATAATAATAATAATAATAATAATAGTAATAATAATAATAATAATAATAATAATAATAATAATAATAATAATAATAATAATAATAATAATAATAATAATAATAATAATAATGATAATAATAATAATAATAATAATAATAATAATAATAATAATAATAATAATAATAATAATAATAATAATAATAATAATAATAATAATAATAATGATAATAATAATAATAATAATAATAATAATAATAATAATAATAATAATAATAATAATAATAATAATAATAATAATAATAATAATAATAATAATAATAATAATAATAATAATAATAATAATAATAATAATAATAATAATAATAATAATAATAATAATAATCATAATAATAATAATAGTGGATCACTCTGGATTCTAGTTTTATTCAATTTCATGTAATAATTTCATGTGTGCTGTTTAATTACAAAATATTTAATTACAAAATCTTCAGGGTTTGAAGATTAAAGTTTTCAGCAAGTTGTTGAAAACAGGACACTCCAATTTTTCATTATTTCCTATAGAGAGTGTCGGGTTCTCATGCATTTTGTTTCGCTATTTTGTGTTTATCGCTCTCAAGTTAGCTTTTAATCAATATTATTTAAAGCTTCGAAATATTGCTAATGTGGCTTTGCTATGCTCATACTTGTTTTGTTAATGTTCTGCAGAATTGCATTATTTGCAGTTTTATTGTTCATTTCATTTGCACTGTGGAAACTTTACTGATATTCATTACTTTCACGTAGAAATGAGTTCTTTTAAATAAAGTGTTGAGTTATAAATAAGCAACAAGGAAATAATTGAAAGGATAGTAGGAAGTAGTAAACTTATCAATATGTTACGTTTACTGTTGGTGAAATGTTTCAGTGACAAAGGACGTCTAAGATTTAGTAGTAAACCGTAAATGCATCCTGAGCTCATACGTCGTATCTCCGGCGGTATGCTGTAGCAGTGTTTTATCGCCAAAGCGCCATAATGAATAAAATGTCTTCTATAAACAGCTCTACAGTGCTAAATTATACGCCACGTGTTTTTCCTATTTCAGCCAAAATTCATACAATAGTCCTTCTAAACTGTTTGCTGTTTCCCTAAATATAACACGAAATTTTTAAACATCCATTTTATAATATGAAAACATAATTTCTTATTAATTAATTTTACACTTTAAAAGAAATTTTTTCACTTATTTCAAGTAAATGAATTTTCAGTTAAATATTTTAATTTAAAATTTTATTTCCTTCTACAAACCTCTAGCTATTTTCAATATATCTTCTCTTAATTGCAGTTAAACTCAGGGAAATGATATAAAATTGAAATATCATTGTACAACAACTTTAACTTCATAATTAATAAAATATATTCATACACCACAAGCCAGTTAAAAGCCACAATATCCACAAAACACAACACATGCACAGCAATGAGTGCATTAGTAACTGTTGCCAAGGCAAAAGGTAAGTTCCATATAAATAACAATATAAATACATACTTAAATATATAAATTAGTTTAAAACATGCTTAACACTAAAACTAAGTACGCTCACGCCAGGGATTCACAACATTCACTCGTAATCACCTTCACGGTTACGCAATTGGAACAGAAGCGAGGCAACCTGAGAAATACGTATCTAATTGTTGTCGAGTAACAACTTGAACTAATTTTTTATTCAGCTTTCAAATGAAACTACCACAATTGTAAAATAGTGACTGCTCGTGCCATTTTGCATAAGAGCGAGTGTAGCATAAACGCGCACACTTACAAAAATGATTGTGCAATTTCAGTGCGAATTTTTTTATTCGCCATGGCACAAAAAGTTTAGAGATGTTGAAACAATTGTGTGGCACATATGCTTTTTGTGAACAATCTTTGTTTAAGGTTACAACTAAAGAATTAAGAGCATTGTATTTGTTAGTACAAAAAAAAGGAAAAAACGAAAAGTTTTTCTATTGCGCTACGTGGGGCATGACACCCGTATTTTATCTGTGACACTCATTATGTAACGTGCACTTTGCAGTTACATGTGACACTTGAAATGATAATACTCGTTTAATACTCATTTAGATAAAACAAAGAAACTGAGTACACAAAATAAAAAAGAAATAAAATAAAAAGTTATATAAATGCAACGTGAGGCAAGTCAGCTTCATATATTTAATTAATTCAGATAAAGTGTCAGACGAGTATTTGAAAAACTCTTCGTGCAAAACTGCACATTTTTCATAGTGAGCTGGATCAAAGGGAGGAGCCTTAAGCTTTGATTGGTCTCTATATGAAATGATTGAGATTTATATTTTCTTATTATTATTGCTACTGACAATAATTAATTGAAAAATAATAAAAGGAAAAAAAATTGGAAGGGACCTCCAGCTAGCACAGAGTAAAAGAAACGAGTCTTAAACGTAGTCAACGTAAATTGCACATGCCAACGAATTTATTTGTTGTATCAACAAAGATTTACTTCACGGCTTTTTGTTATTCAGTTGCAAATAGAATTCATATTGTAAATTAAAATTGTTGCTCTCTCTTCTTAAACTTTAGTATGAGGTATTTTTAATATATAAAAACTTGGAGATATGACCATGAATATAAAAGATGATACAGACAATTTAAGCGCCATTTACAGTATAGCGCTATTTACATTAATCGGACAGTCAACGAAGTTTTGGATTCCCTAAATAAATCACCTGAAGAAGTGGACAAGTAATTCACGAAACTTCGGCATACAATATGTAATAAAAATTGTTTTATTGACATAAAAAAAGTTAGGCCTTACAAGCTTAGTTTTTATATATAAAAAACACCTCATACTAAAATTGTTGCCACCTGAAATCATTCATTGGAAAAATCTTAAGCAAACCTCTCGCATACCTTTTAATTTTCAAATAAAATAAACAAAAGCGAATAAAAATTTTTTTCTTTCTTACCTCCAATAGTAAATAATGCAACTTATTTCCAACCAAATTATGCTTTTGCATAATTTAGCATTTTAATTAGCATACAGCTTTCAAAACATAAAACCATTTTTTATTATTTCCTTTCATCACTGCAGCTTTTGTCTGTTTCACCTCATTGTCGTCGTTGGAAATTACTTTAATAACCACAATATTGTTAATGCCAGCGTCTGTGGTCAAAGCCACAAGCGGCTTACGTGCACCCACCTTTCTGCAGGAGCCCCCATCTCGTCTACTCTTTAGCAATGACACTGGCACTCAAGTTAGTTGCACAGCACATGGTAATCCACCGCCGGTAGTCTCATGGATTCTCAGTGACGGCACAATGGCCACTCAAGTGCCAGGACTAAGGTGAGAAAAACTTTATGTACGAAACCTCTAGTTTAAAACGGGAAAGTAGAACAATAATTAATTATAATAACCAACTCTAATAAGTAATACTTCCTTTTAGCTCATTAATTATTTTTCTTAGTTATCCTTGTTACGATGTGATTTTTCCGGAATTAAATTAACTTTTAAAAATCCTTTTCCGTTGTATTTTTTGTGTTTTATTTCACCGATATAAATACAAAAATTCTAATAAATCTAGATAATTGCGACGAAAAGATTCTTTGATGGAATGTGCAAAGTGCTTTCCTTACAACCGCTGCTCTTCAGATTTTCAACAAGCTTGCAAATTTAAAATATTTTTCTCCACCTCTTATTCATATTATCGAAGAAAAAAATATATAAACAAACGTTTTGTTAATTTCTTAAGCACCATGCGGGCTTTTGGCCCACCCGCTATATTGAAAATTATTATTTTTTAATCCATCTATATAAATAAAATTCACAGCATTTGTAATTAAATGCTATATTTGAATACTGCCCCCCTCCGGTACTCATATTCGTTTTCATACTCGAGTCTATTAGATTCGCCTTTGATTTTTGGAAACCATTTTGCATATATTATTGTACAACCATACAATACATACATTCATACACGTTCAGTGCAACTTAAGTTTAATTAATTAAATTTATTTATTAGTACAGATTTAGCTGATGATGCCATTTAAATAGGCTGCATTACGTTCCAATAAAATATCCGCTGCGGCTTTAATTTTTGCTTTAACTAACGCTGAACACTAATTCCGGCATAAAATGCCAGGACTTTCAAAAGTGTGAGTGACGGCTTGTTGCTGGTTAGACCAACTGGTTTTTGTGGTTGCCAACAAATAAGGGGGCCGTACCAGCAATTCCGCATAAGGCTACCTACATTTTTTCATTCTAAAGATTATAAAACATACATAACTATCTGGTTTTTGCGGTTTTGTGAAAAAAGGAGAACAATTTTTATTATATTTTGCATTTGCTTTTGTATCTCTTGGTAACAAAAATTTAATTACAAATTCACAATGTTCATGTTGATGAGCTCTTTTAAATGCACCTTGGAGATCTGCATCAATTAGAGTTTTTACTGAAATGCATAATTTTTCTAAACGACTACAACAAGTAATTTTGTAAGTAATTTAAAAAACTTTATGGGAAATTTAAAAATATTGGTCTTATCTAGGCCAGGCAAAGGATAATAATCAGAATAGGAAAAAAACAGCTTCATGGCTTTCATCTAAATATTCATTGCCGAACGCCACTATCGTCATGTTACATGTCAAATAAATGCCGCAAGTAAACTCATACCAATGCAAATTAAAATACAAGCAAACATTTATGCTAAGGACTTTTTCAGCAATTGCTTTTTTCCATTTCTTTTTTTTTTTGCCTTTTTTTATGCTGCTTCTTTACTGATATATTTCCGTTGCAGTTGTTATCGTTAAAGGACTCATGTGTTTCTTAAAAGTTATTATTCTCTTTTCCATGTCTTATATTTGGCGAATAGCAGAGAAAAGCAGAGAAAATCTTATTGCTTTAATGTGGCATCTGTACAAATAAGAATACAAACAATTTATAATTAATAAGTCGTATCAAGGGATCTGTTGCGAATTTCATCTTCCTTTATTTGGCAGAAAAGTCAAAACAAGCTGTCTCTTCTCCTCATTTCTCAAAGGATTATATATATTTGCGCAACAGTTATAGATAACTTGATAACTCTTGCAATATCGCCGCCAAAGGAAGAAAGTTAAGTTGAGGCACGATTACGATAACTTAATATTTTAACACATTCACGTATGTAGGGATTAAGTCCCTGAAAAGGACTTCAAAAGGACTTAATGGATACAATATTTTTCTATATTTATAAAAAAACCATTTCATAAAGAGAAATCAACAAATTAACATTCATAGCTACATGCTTTATAATTTGGTTCCAAAAAAAAAAAATAATTGAAGGATTGTAGGCCAGAATAATAAAAAATGGACTGAACGCCATTTGGTTCAACCTACTTCATGACTTACTTCATAAATTACTTTTATTTAAAATTACTTCTAACTTAACTGTTAGCTTAAGGATTATTTTGATTAATTAATTCATTGGTTTTTGTTGTATCTGAACCCTTGAAAACATAACTTTCTCACGGGCCTCTGAATTAGTGGGGCCTCCTTGTCATCTGCCTGTCTCACTTAACAGTTGCAGTTTATTTACGTTGCTTGCAACATTTTGAATTTTTCTTAGGACATTCGTAATATAACTAACTCTTGTCAGTCAGTTAGACATGTATACATTCGCCCACACTTTTATCATTGTATGGCTGGTACTGCACATATTGATGCATCCACGTATGTATCTCTATCCTTAATGTGTAAAAGCTCCGAGTTAGAAAATTCATACAATATATTTAACAAATACACACGGATTCGTGTCTGAAGACATGGAAACGCATCCAACCCTTCATCAAGATATTTCTTAAGTGTACATGTGTGAGTGCATGTGTGAGTGCATCCATGTATGAATAGAAGGCTTTGTATTTCTCATTGTGTTTGAGTCAAAAGCAAAGTAACTTTTTTTTTGCCGTTTCATACTTTGTTTTCTTAAACCCCATTTTTTTTTTATTTTTACACACTCGTAGAAGTGTGCGTTCGCTCACATCAATTTAAGTGTGTATGCGAGTGTATGAGACTTTTCACTTCAATTTCTTAATTTTTTTCCATTTCTGTTTATAAACACATAATAAGTACATTTTTATTTATACTTGTGTACAACGAAGTGTATTGTAAATTCCTTTTGTGTGGATTCCTTTTTCTTCAGATTCAGTTGTATTTTCTTTAGCAATGAATGTAACATTGTTGAGTGGTTTTATGGTTATTTAGATAAATCCAAGGAACTTTTGTTTGAATCACGTTTTCAAAGGACTTTACATGTGTACAATGTATTTTATCAAAATTTTATGTACTGTGCATGTCGTTGCCTTAATATGTACATGTCATGGTGCGATATTGATTGAAATTTTGTTCCGCTCTGACTGAAAGTTATAGTTATAGAAGTGCTGGAACCTTAAAAAACGTCAAGTTTTAATAAATTTTTATTTGGTTTTAAGGTAAAGATTTCTTTGTGCGACTTTCAATTATAAGAATACAATTCTTATTCACAGCTTTTTAAAAAGTGGTTCAAAATGCACTTTAATATATCTGAAAGAGCTGCAAGTTATTGCAAATATAAATTGACTAATTTTTTATATTTAACAAAGCGATACTCAATAAAACTTTTGTTTAGGAATTTTTCTCGAAATACCTACCCTACATTACGAGTCAAATAAGTGAAACGTTTTTTAATCAAAGAGATATATACATATAACATTATTAGCCTTCGCAGCTTCGTAAAAGACTTAAATATTTTTTATCTTTCTCTTTAAGTAATTTTTAATTATATTATCGAAAATGTGAAGAATAAAGCAAAATGAAAATATTAACAATATATGAAGTTATTAAAGAAAAATGGACAAGAAAATATTTTTCATTTGCTTAACTGAAATTATTTTAATTTTTCAAAAAAAAAATATTTGGCCACGCCCAATTTTTCCACAATTTTTAATGTTCTCATGAATTGTCATTTTTTCTTTTATATATTTTTTTTAACGATATAAAAAAGAACAATTAAAATTATTTTAAATATGCAATCGTTCTTGTACTTATTTAAAGCCTATAATAATTAAAAAATTCTTTTTGATGGAACCAAAGAAGTCAGTTTGAAGTCAAGAGTTTTATGAGCAAAATGATTTCCCATGCTTTTATATTTTTTATAATTTTTGAAATTTTTTACATTCAAGTTTTTATTTTACTATTAACTTTTTTGAAAGTTTAAGTTTTCAAGGCGTAAAACCAAATTAGGGCTTCAAATACTGAATTTTCACTTTGTCTTCTGCATTATTCCGAAAACTATGTGTCTCAAAGGCTCTTTCGAAGTGTGAGATTTGGTCATGCTGGACAAACAAGTTTAGGCTTGTTTAGTACTTAAAACCCCTTCTTTTCCACAATTGGTGGAAAATATCGCTGCAGTTTCTTGCTGTACTGAAACTATTAAGTGACTGCGATTAAATTAACTGTTTTCTACATTCTTAATGCCCTTCTAGGTTTTCTTACATAAGAAATATCATTTAAAAAACATTATTCATATTTATGTGTAACCATTTAAGCAACACATTTTTCTTCCTTCACGACTGCACTTTCTCATTTGGCATTTGAAATATAAATTTATTGCAACAAAATTGCTTTCTTTTTGTGGAAAGTAAGTAAAATGTATGTGCATTTTTATCGTTTGCATTTGAGTGATGAATTCTGTTGCTTGCTGTTACTCTAAATGCGCTGCTCCGTCTATAATTTAACCGTTCATGTACTCATACTTTGCTCGGAATAAAGTAAGAAAAGACTACACATGTGTAAGTGCACAAAAATAAAAAATTCACCAACATTTGATTGGAGGGAGAATTCATAATTCTACCAAAAAATAAAAAAAAAAAAAAATAGAAGAAAATATCAAATGTGATTTGGAGCGATGGGGAATGAGTTAATTCATACAAGTATGATTCCTTTTGACTCACAACAAGTCGTGCGCAACATGTACGGAAGAAACAATAGCAGTTCAATTACAACTTATTCTAAATTTAATTTCATATCAACTTGTGTTTCTTCTTGTTTAGTGAATTGAAATTTGATGTTTTCAATCACACAAGTCGGATGAAGTACGGCCCGATATGATTTTTGGCATAAATAATTAAATGTCATTTAAGTATTTTGCTTAAAGATGACAAAAGGCAGTCGTAGCAAAAACTGCTCTGCTCCGTGAAAAAGACCAGGTAAAAACTGAATTTGCGAAGCGGCACCCAATAGATCAGCCTGCTAATTTATTGAAAATTATTATTGCACCCACGTATCTTTCTACGAATATGGTAATAGTAGAGATGAGCACGTGAATGGCTTTTGATATCCAAGCAAATATTTCCACTCGTAAATCGTGAAGAAAAAGTTTTCATTTTTGTGGTTTTGTGGTACTTTAAGAACTGACCTTTCAACTGAGAATAAATATAGTCCTTAGTTACACAAGCAAATTTTTTATATAGGCTATTTATATTTGTAATAAAAAAGAACATAAAAAAGGTAAAAAGCAGTTGAAATTATACTAAAAAAAAAACAAGGAAGTTTGTGGCTTAAAAGTATAATCTAAAGCAATTTCACTCAGATCTAAGGAAAGTTACTTGGAAGAGTCAATAATTACTGTTATAAGAACAACTAAATTTTATTTTTAAGACTAATAATCAATTAAGGAAATAAACTTACGAATTATTTTCAGTTCATAGTTGCTAGTGCATTTTCCATTTCCTATAAATATTTCCATAACTTCGAAGCATCGCAAATAAAGCAATGCAAGTAACGCTTGACTTTGGGTTGACAGATTGTTAGTTCGAAATTCAATTCATGCGAAAGATTAAATAATAATTTATAGTCAAACTATTTAGCATTTAATACAGATATTTGAAGGACACTTATGCATGAGCTAACAATAAAGGAAAATAAAAAAAAAATATACCTAATTAAAAAATAATCTTTAAAGAAAATTCTTTAAACTTATCCGTAGTGTTTACTGAAAATTTTTAATAAAAATATTTCTTTATATCCTCCGTCTTGTCAACGAGAAGTAACTTTTCATTTTATTTTCATGCCTATTTGAAGGAATGGAATAGTTTTAATTGATTTTATTGATAAAATTGCACAGTTCAGATTTTCAAATTGTGTTTAAAATTCTAATATTTGAAAAGCACACTAGCCCGCGTACAAGTAATTACTCTTAAAGTAATTGCGACGACATTTGCTCATCTCCAACGAAAACCAATTTGTATCTGCTGGTTGCAGTTTAGAGTAGCTTGATGCTGAAAGTTGCCACTTTTGATGTTATTTATAATACGTTCTTAAGTGAATGAGTGCTCTCAGACTTCATGCAGTAGTAGCAAATAAATATGTAACGGTAAGAGAAAACTTCATTAAAAAAAAGGATAATGGAAGGGGGTTTTTCGTTCTGTAATTTTCTGCTTTGAGTGTAATATTAATAACAAAATAAATACGTGGATTGTGGTTCTAATGGATTAATATTAATTTTTAAATTTTTGCTTTGTCAAGAAAATATATTTGTAAACTATTGCAAAAAAAAAAAAAAAATAATAATAATAAAAATAAATTGTATTATTTGTAAAAATTTTTCCCCCTTTTTGTTTAATGGTTTATAGAAGCTTTTGTATACAATTCAATGATTTTTCATTTTAGGAAAATTTCTGGCAATGGTACGTTATACTTTCCACCATTTTTGGCTCAGTACTATCGCTCTGATGTTCATGAGACCACGTATCGCTGCCGCATTTCGAATGAAGCTGGCACAATACTGAGTCGTAACGTTCACGTGCAAGCAGGTAAATAAAATTATTTTACTTTCTTTACCTTTCCGTCTTACAAATTTAATTTTTACACACATGCATTTGTCGATAAGCATATACAAGTTATTGTTAATGTACATTCTTTTGTGTGTGTATGTGTTTTTGTGTACAAGCATGTATTTGTATCCTTCGACTGAGTACTTCAGCATTTCTTATTGGAAATAAATGCAGTTTTATTGCATTTGATTTTCCATTCATAACAAAACAAATAATTTATCTTACAAGATATGTTCTTTTTTCCTGCAATGTTATTTTCAATTTACCGAGTTTATAAACTTGCAAAGTTATCTTTTGAAGTTCATCTATTTCATTACAAATTTAATTTGTGCAACAAAAATAATTTGATTCTTTTTGGAATAAAGCAAATAAAGTTCTGAAACTGAAAACTTTAATCGAGTGCAGTGAGTTTTCTAAAAACGAATATAATATGTTCGTATTCTAAACAATGCATTGAATTGGATTCCAACACGACAAGGAAAACGACATGTGCCCAAAGAAATAAGTCCTCAGTAAATGAGTCCTTGATATATTTCATTCCATTGCTAGTAGACTTTAGCCGCACTCTACCAGTTCCTGGCTTAAGTAATTCAAAGTTTAGTTATTCCCAGACCACCTCACAACTGAATGATTTTTTACGAAGTATGTGAAATGCCCTCTTCCTATTGCTGAGTTAAGTATTCGTCCATCAGGCTTCAGACTAACTTTAACGATTTTATGCTTTTCTCTTCAGGATTTAAGAATTTGGTTCGCCAGTAATAGGTGAAGCCCCTTCCAGATATACACACGTGGTCACTTAACTATAATATTTTTAAGCAACTTGTTGTGTTCACTTATCTCTTCACAATGAAAACGTCGTTGAAGTGTTCATGTGTCATTATATTTCAAAGTAATATGGCAAATATCATTCTCAATCTTGGTTTTATCCTCAAAAGACTCCTATTTACATTACAGGAGAGAGGTTAAATATTTTCCTTACTCGACACATGTACCACATACTCACACACACACATATTGTACATATATTTGCTCAGGAATGACGATGGTTTTTTTAAAAAATGTAATAGGAAAATATATTTTTTTAATTGGTTTTCTTCCTTTTTTTACTTTTACTTTCACTCATCTCTATTTTAGTGGCTAAAAGTGAAGTTACAAAGGATTCATATTTATAAATAAAAATAAATACAAGTCTCTTTATTTTGTATTCGGTATTTGTTGCTGCATAAAATAAATATATGAAATAAATAACTGTTGAATAACAAATTAATTATGAATTAAAAAAATACTAAAAAATGAAAAAATTTAATCTTTTTGAAAGACAGGATATAATTAAGGGGTATATGAGTATATAATATAATGGGTTCTCCAACTAGACTTTCTGTTTTGCTACATCATAAAACTGAAACATTTCTGTCTATTATCTGTTTTTTATCATTATCTGTTTTATCTGTTTTTGGTAAGCGATTCTGAGAGTTGTGAAAAAACTTAAGTTTGCAGGAATATTAGAGAGTTTTACTGCTGGAAACTGCTGAGTTAAGGAAAATCCAAGTAGTTCAACACCACTTTTCATAAACATTTAATTCTTCAGATAGGACATAAATTAAGTCCTCCTATAATCAAAAAGAATGCAATCTATCAAACTGACCATTATGAGCCTCATCTTCATGAGATACATTTTAACGAGCAGAAATTCCAGCATTTAGAATTATTGAAAAGTGTATGAGTTGTTGACGGGACACAAGTTATTTGCATTCTATTTGTACACTAAAGTCATAGTCTAACTGCTGACATTTAACTGGGTGCTTCATGATGTATCGAATTTTAAGAGGCATCTAAAAAGCGAAGACATGATTTCACTATTCCACCGATATTGAAAACTGATGCATACCTTTTTATAGCCGTTTCCTATCCAGATAACTGACAGATTTTTGAAAAATCGTTTCACGAAACTGTTTGTTTTGCAATTTTATTGCTCTCATAGTAGAAATCTTTCTTGCTTATCTGAATCTTCAAGAATATCCTTAATGGCTTAAAAAATAATATACCTCTTATAGCCATAAATAAAAAGGTAATTTTTCAAACATTTAATTGAAATACAAATAGAAATGCATTTCAATACGGTGTTTAGTAAATCTAAATATTCTACACACATTTCTTGATCCAGTAAAGTATTTAGTTTAATGCACATGTTTTCATAGTTGAATAGTTTATGGTTTCCTCAAAGAATTTTATTGCCCTTCTCTCGTCCTCTTGTATTGTAGATCTGCTTGCAATTAAAACTAGAAGCAATTTGCTTAGAGTATAATACTTTAATGTGTATTTTTTTACTATTTACGTCTATAGGATTTGGGAAGCCACCAGGAGACCACAAACCAAAGAAACAACAAAGTTGAAAACAAGTGCAATGAAAAATAATACTGCAATTACTGGATGCACAAGTAAATAGTTAAATAAAGCATCATGATAAATGTCATGATGTCATTTTGACCAATAAAATCATTTTAAAGCGAATAATGTTGATTAGCAAAGTAATTTTAGCAAAAATACTTGCGGTGAAATTAGTTGACAACAACGAAAATGGTTACAAGACATATTTTGCCAGAACATTAAATTTCATGGAAAGACGACCGTGAAGTGCAAATGTGTGCAATTAATTTCCATTTTGCTACTTCCTCTTCCGTAAAGATTTCAGTTTCCGGTTTATTTGCATAACTTATAATTGCTAATGCAACTGTCTAATGGAAACCAAAATTATTTTTCACATCTTAGTTTTTGTAAATAAACTTCATATGCTACAACTTTAAATGTCTGTAAGAACGTCATATCATAGTTTGTCGTATGCAAATCGGTTGAGTGCTTATCGTAATTATCTCTTTGCGGCATCAGAAAATTTTTCTTAAACGGTGTGGCCTCTATCAAAACACTCTGCCAGCTTTATGTGTAATTATTATGTTGGTATGGGTGACACGGAAAGAAAACTTAAAAAAAATCACGTAAATCAGTTTAATACAGTCTCACTTTGCACCACCTCACAACACAGAACACACACACAGCCACGGAAAAGCTATAAAATTTGGGCGTTTTGTAGTCTTAATAATATGATTATATCAGAAGCGTGTAGTAGGCAGGTTTAGTGCATAAAATTCCAAGTGTAAGTACATAATAGATATTTAGGGGAAAGTCCCGCAGTGTAGTCTTCAAATTCTAACAAAAATATTTTGAAAGTAATTTATTTATTTGTTTATAGGCGGCCTAATGTGTAAGCATGACTTATATTCATGTTATATTTTCAAGGAAATATATTCCATAAATACATTTCAGTGACCAGTTGGATTTTCTCTTTGGTTATATAGATTGCATCTGCTGTAGAAAACTGCTTTAGATGCAGTGAATCAATTTATATAAAAAGTGAGAAAATCTATATCAATTTCTTACCATTTACACAGAAAAAAAAAATCATGAGAGCTTTTTAAAAAAGTATTTACCAGGATGTATTTGTCATATCAACTTTCATTAAATACTCGTACTGTACTTAATTCTTCCTTGCCATTTGTATGCCGTTGTACATTTTAAAATTAAACACATTTTATATGAATGAAATTATAAATGAAAAAAATAGAATAGAAGATCATTAGCATTTATGATGGAATCGTCTCTTGATGGTTGAAGAGCAGTTTGTTGCAGCTCATATTACTATTGCCAAAAAAAAGAACATTTAATCATGCAAATAGTTCGGTTGTAATTCGCTCGAAAAAAATTGCTTTCATTAAAGCGCAACTCATTGTTACCATTCAATTTATAAAATTTGAAATAAAAGCTGGAAGTGCTGCTGATAATAAATACATATTTAGCATAAAAGTAGTGTACAGAATAGCTTAAAGGTAGTACTTCGCCTATAAAATGAGGAACCATCAGTTGTTTAAAGTGTTGACATGAAAAGGATTTGCAACTCGCCAACATCTGCATAAATAATATGAACAGCAACATCACAAATTCTAGTAAAACGTTTGTAAAAGGGAAGTAATCATTGCTATAACCCAAGGCTATTAAAAGTATTCAGCGGGTAACGATCCCTTTTTATGATTTCTTACTTTGCATTTAATTCTGAGCTTTTTTCCGTAATAAACGTAATATTCAAGCAATTTAAAACACTTATGATAAAAACTACAAATAAAACAGTGAAAGGAAAGAGGAAATGTATAATACTTGTAAATTTATATGGGGAAAAGGAAAAAGAAAAAAGCAATAACAAAAACTACATATTGACCTGAAAACCTTCATCGCAATGTGTGCACATCCTGTGCATAATAACACATGAGAGAGTTTAAGTTGTTTCTTTTTTTTTGTTTTTGGTTTTGTTGTCTTGTAGCGATTCAGTGCAGCTTTAATTTTATATTTAATAAAAAAAAAATGATTTCAAAAGATGAGGGCGTGCAATAAATGAGAGATTTTTTATGTGGAAGGAATTAAGAGTGGCCACCATTTATTTTGAGGAGGATGGTACTCGGCTCATAAATAGAATACAATTTGTGTACTTACCGGTACCTGCTTTAGACATACAGATAAGTGGCTCAACTTTACTCTTTTCAATACCTTTTAAATTGTATGGAGATGGCAAACCTTGTGAAGGATCGGCTAGTGTCTAATACTAATTGACTAAACGCTAAATTGAGCAATCATTGTTGGAAGACGTAATTGTGTTAAATAAAATTTATTAGGGCTGAATACGGCTTAACAGTAGACAAAGAAGACCAATTGAAATTGAAGAAATTGATATCGCCCCTGATAAAGTCTTTTAAAACCTCTTTTCCACATTCAGGGATATTCTGAGGATAACAAATGTTTCATGATATAAATCAATAATATTCAAAAAAATCTAAATGTCGAATCTTATTTCTCAGCAATTGAAAGTGCAAGAAAAAATGTTTATGAGATCTATTTTATATATCACAAAAGGGCCAACTGCTGTCAAATATGGATAAATTTACTAAAGCTTGTCATCAGTCGTTTTTGATGTAAACAGGGCTGTCTGCTACGTATACGGTCCACCAGTCAAATTTCTTATTCTTCTCATAGTTGTATGATGTTTTGTTATTAATTGTTACCAGCAATCTATTTCTGGGTCAATATCGAAAGAGCAATTTCAGAGACTGTTTTGGTGTGCCAGATTTTAGACTCATGGGATATACAGATATGTTCCTTAAGAGTAAAAATTTTTTTGTGTTACTGGTGATTAAAATGAGTAAATATTTTTTATCGGCAGTCCAACCGTCCTACCGTATTTTATGAAATCTTCTTGGCAAACATAGTTATTATAGAGAGATTTTCTGTATGGCCTTTCGAATTTCAATTTCGTTTAAAATTCTTTTGCCCAGCTTGCCTCAACTCGATTAGAATATGTGCTGAGTTTTACTCAGTAGAATCATTACGTGTCGTAGAGAAATAAAAAATTTATTTGTAAATCTGTTTACATAAAAAAGAACTTGAATGAGACTGAATTACTGATTAAATCCAATTTGATTATCATTAGTGAGTTTTGTCACAAAATATATATAATATAATACGAGTATATTCCATAGTGCGATTTATTGATAAATTTTATATAATAGTCTGGTAAATTTCATTTCCATTTTGTCACTTATATTTTTATTTTAATCACTTTCCTTGCCGAGTCACTTATATTTTTATTTTAATCACTTTCCTTGCCGAGTTATTGTATTGGATATCTTTGCTAGATATGTAGCAAACAGCGTACAGTGAGTTCAAATAGTAGACGTGTTTTTTTCAGTTGTTAATTGGTTTGGCGCAACTAAGCGCGTAATCAATTTCTATTGATTGTTGTCATTTTGTGAGTAAAGCTGATTGGCTCGAAAGCTTGGATGATAATCGTTGTTCGTATTACATCTACTTACAAGTTATTACATAACATAAGTTATTACATAACATAACTTTATATGGAAAGTTTCTAATATACCAGGAATTTCGATGTAGTATGAAAATATTAAATAAAATTGTTATAAAGTATTTACAGTCATAAAGAAAATGTTAAATATTTTTTTAACGAAATTTAAAATTTGAAAGGAACTATTCAAAATTATATTGATACAGATAGTGTATGTATGAGCCCGGCTTTAAACTAGTGTATTACAAAAATGGCACATGAGTTGCATTTCACCTTTTCAAGTGTATGTTTAAAGTGGCAAATGGCCGCAACTTATTTCAATAATTTTAGGGTCTTCCACATGCAAAATAATACTGGCAATAGCGACGGTCATGTTATGGTCTTTCACACAATCGCTTTTCATTATTTATTTATTTCTTATTGGCTGCCACTGTAAAGTAGTTAGAAAGTTTATTGAAAATATATTCTACTTGTTCGAGCTTATAGTTCAATATCAAATCTGTCATTTCTTCAAAATATTGATATAGCCGCTTGGGAGCGACTAGATTTTGGTTCACTTAATTCATTTGCTTGCAGTTAAAAATTTAAATTTCCGCGCAAATCTATTTATAAACATTAAAATTGGTCCCCTTGAAATATTCCAAAATTGGATTAAAGAATTTTTATATTGTTGTATAAGAGAGTTCTGTTGATGTAGAAAAAATGTCTACAACTTTTTCATTTTATTCAATCAACATCACATTCAACTGATATTTGCATAAAACATCCATCTAGTCGTACACAAAGTGTTGACAAACTTTTCCAACGAATTTACATACAAAACATACGTGAGTGTTTATTCGACGTTTGTTTGACTTGCTGTGTACATGTGTACTCTGGGTGTTACACATTCATATTCTCACGTTTTAAAATTTTTCATCGCTTTTGACTAAAGTCGGTTTAAAAAGCAAAACTCGTGTTTTTTTTTCAAATTCGCGCTGTTGTACGTATGACGTATCTGGTCCACAGTTTCTATTTATTTTTCTTTTATTTAGTCTCCTACGTTTTTGTTGTTTCATTGGTTATTTGTTATTTGTTATTTGCATACCCTACTCGTACTGACTATTTGAGCAACAACAAAAAAACCAAAAAAAAGCGGGAAAAATAATAATAAATAAATAAAACATACCCGTAAAATGAAATAAAAGACATGCACTTTTGCTGCATTTCGGGGTCAGTTGAAAATGATACAGGTTTCGTGCTATAAATTATTTGTAATAAATTCGTGTATAAAAGTGTGACTTTATGGCAGAATATTTTTATTTCAATAAAGTATCATCATCCATTATTGTTAATATTTGATGGCATTGTAGGAAAATTAACATTATTTTTTAAAAGCCATTTTTCATGTCTGTTTGATTAAAACTGTAGTCAATATTGACTTTTATTGATGTAATTAAAAACGTAAACAATATCTTTTGTTAATGTGAGGACACACACATGCATACTACACAAAAAACCATAAAGCAGAAACAATGAACAAATAAAGTACGAGCAATAGTTGGAGAATATTGACTGTTTGCGATAAAATAGATACTGCCGAAAAATGTTTAAATGACACGAGTTGAAACTGCACTAAACAGTCTTAAAAATTATAAAAAAATTTATATTTCTTTTATAATTATTTTTTGAAGAATTTAAGTACAAAAGCATCTCTTTGAAATAATAATTTCCGAAACTCAGACTTTTCGGCAATCTTGTCCTAAGCATATGATTAGTTTTAGAAAACTGCATTACGTAAAGGGAATTTCTTTGATATGGAATTATAAGGCTATAGAAGGAATCTAGAAATCTATTGGAGGAAATTTTATACCGAAAAACCATAAACTCAATTTAATATTAATTACTCTCTTACATTCGGGTCAAATATAAAAATTATAGGATACCTTGAATGTCTACAACTTCAGCCCCAATTAATTTATTTTTATGGTTAAGAGACATTTTTTTAAGAACGCCATAACTGATAAATTTTTCTGCCAGCCATAAATTAACCAAATTCTTTTAATTGTTGCTTGGAGCCTGAACAGCAAAAGCCTCCAAAATTTCATCTACGAGTACAGGCAATTTTTGTTATTTTGTTTCACGCACATGTTTGTACGAGTACATTGAGAGCCAATAAAAATATAAAGGTAGCGTATGAAAATCATGAAATTTGCTACGCAAAACGTTATTATATAAAAACGAATGCAACTTCAGAAAAAACAAAAAACGCATGGGATGAACCGATCTTAGGCGACTTAAATGAAACTATCTGAACAATTTAGTTTTTAGATTTTAAAAAAAAAATCATAAATTCATTCATATCTTCAAAAACTGTACAAAAAATTATGTAAAAAAATTTAAATAAATTAATAAAATGTTTCTCTGTGACCTTCTGTTGCATTAAAAACTAAAAAATATTTATTAATAATTACGAATAAATTCTTCAGGGTGTAACCATATTTTAGGAATTAGTAGTTGGTTATTTTATTGCTGATTTTATTACTTTATTTATTTGTATTTATTTACGAATTTTAGTTTCAATATGTTCATTTTTATACTTTTATTTGTAATGTAAATTTAGTTTCGAAATCAGATGTATTAGATTTAGCTATTGGAATGCTGAAGAGTTGAAATTATACCTGGTCAAAGGGGGGAAAATATTGCATATGCTATAGACTCAACAAGCAGCAATTACATAGAAGTCAGCTAACTGGCTATTAAGTGGTAAGACAAAGAGGCCCTCCAAGTGAAATGCGGAGAAGTACCATTACGGCACGCATGGCCATGTCATGCCTTCGCACTGGTGTAATAACAATTCCAACGTACTCAGTGAATATTGTATTTGAATTTTCACAGACTTTGCTTAAGGGCGTATTTATAAAAAAAAGTTATTATACACTACGAAAGTCTGCCAAAATAATTATATCTACCGTAACAGACATTTGAAGCAAAAATGTTATGAAACATTTTAAAAAGCAATTGAGCCGAAAGCAAAAAACTTGTAAATGCATTATGCTAAAATCATTTTACGATTTATGACATGATGTGCGACTCTATGTCAAGCCAAATTTGAGCGTGTAATAGATGTTTAATACAACAAAATACGCGGAGGCGTATTAGTTTGCACGCTCAGCAATTGTTGCTCATACGCACTGATGAATATAATTTTCAACTAATTTTTTTCCCCAAAGCGTCTTGCTTACTAAAATCATTGTCCCCAGCATCAATTCTAATATCACCTGTAGTATTCGATTGATATGATGACAGCTTCTTGCACAAAATGTTTTACTAAAACTCAATACTCAGAACACAGACAGACAATTAGTAATCATTTAATTGAAATATTTGTCAGCGAATTTTCAATTTAATTTCGTTGTATAAATTCAATTAGAATACATTTTGCATTAATTTAAAATATGGTTTTAACTAGCAAATAACCTTAAGTTAAATAAATAAAAATTTAATGATTCGTATTTAAACAAATCATGTGGTCCTAACACCTATACGAGCATTCTCAACACCACCACCATCTTCGTTTTCATGTGTGTGTTGATAATGCTTTAAATATTAAAAATAAAACCTGTTAATCCTGACTGCTCGCGACAACTATTTTGTTTTTATTTATTCATTCGCTCACAGAGAACAACACTTTTGTTTTAACACATACCGATACATATTTCATGATGTTTTGCTTCGTTTGTTTTTATTGTGAAGTTAAATTGTAAGAGTATCGCTGGGCATTTCGTTGTAAGTAAAATGTTATACAGCGAGCACTGCACATGCATGTATTTGAAAACACATGCTGGCGAGTAGGGAAATACGTAAACAGTGAGCACATACTCGTATAAGAATAGTACTGAAGTTTCCTCAGACTTTGACTACTAAAAAAATAAATATTTCTCTCTTAATTCTTGTATAGCAAAAGTTATTTAAATTAAATTCATAAATAAAATGTTTTTTTTTTTTAATAAAAATTAATTAAATTTTATGATAATTTCATTTCAATAAAATCGAGCTTAGCAATTAAAGATAACTGAGACAAAAAAGCTTATAAAAAGTAAAGCACGAAAGAGTAATTTCAAGCACCATATTGACTATGGCACTATTAGCTTCTAAATCAAAAGGGTTTTTCAAATTATAAATTAAATTATGAATTATATAAACAATTTTTTTATAAACGAATTCAGTTTTCTGATAACATGATTTCTAAGGGATATCGTAATTCCTCAAAAAGTTCTTTTCAAGACGAAAAGTACTTTAGAAGAAATGCATATATTTTCATGTCACTAATTCTGTCACTTTCGTGACAAAAATATGGATAAGAATTACTTGTTTTGATCAACAGAAAAATAATATTCTACGTTTACATTATTTTAATACTTTTCAACTCGTCGTGGAACTCCTTGCTGATTTTAATGAGCCACCCTAATAAACAATCACACTCATCTACACTTGCAGCGTTCTTCATCTGATCGTATTTTTATTTTGTTTCGTTGCAGTGGTACGCAGACAATTTCATGTACATGTGGAAAATACTGAAGTCTATTTGGGAAATTCAGCGTTGATTAAGTGTGTCATACCGGACTATGTGCGTACGTATGTTAAAGTAGCCAGTTGGCAACGTGGCGAAGAGATACTGCTACCGGATTTGTCGGATGTTGGTGAGTACTTGTATTGTGTATTGTGTATTTTTTTTTATTTTTGTTTTTTGTGGACTCTTGTATTCGCATTGTTGTTAATTGTTGTTTTACTATTTTATTTGCATTGTAGTTTTTAGTCGCTTCTTTTTATTTTTGAACACTTGAAGCGTGCAGAGAGACAGCATGAGATTTTCGGCTTAAATGGGGAGTTATGAGCTCTCTGTTTTTGCTCTTTTTTTTTGGTTTTGATTTTTCCATTCAAATAAACCATAGACCGATATAAATATAAATTTATATCTATATGTAGAAGTATATATGTGCATACAAAACCATATAGCATATATGGCTATTGAGTAGTGTCTGTTGTCTATTATTTTATTTATAAACTTTTGTCTGCGTTTTATAAATGAATAATTGGGAAAATGCATTAACCCAGCAAACATATAATTTATATTTTAAACAAATTAATTTTTAACTCTCATATTTTTAAATTAAAAGTTGTAGTTTTAAAATATTCAGGAATATATGAAAACCTAATAGTTTTACATCTTTTCTAGTTGTATATTTTATTTAAAATAACGATACATAATCAAATACTTTGAAAGGAGCAGAGTGCCGCTAGAGCAAAGTAAATACATTGTTAATATGGATCTTTGCTTGGAATATTTTCAATACAATTTTGGAATATAATATTTGCAATCTCTTCAGACTCAAAAAGGAATGCATTTTTGTTCTCACTTGTGCTTAGTGTTAAATCATATTTTCCCGAATATTTAATTAATTTAACAGAAATGTTGAATATAAATTTCTTGACTGGAACATGAGTCATATGTTTACGCAGAAGCTGTATTCAGTACATTCAAAGTTTAGATTTTGAAAACTGTAACACTTTTTAAAAATAAGTATGTTGCGATGGAAAATTTTTATAAAAAACTGCCATAAGAGAATATTTCTTATTTGCATAATATTGAATTAAATGTAAAAAAAATCTCTGAACTTCTAAAGAAATTATACTACGAAAGGTTTTTCTTTTGAAGTTCCTTTAAAACGTTTAGGAAAGAAAACATTATTTATGAAACGCTGTGCGTTGTGGTTGCTGGGATTGCATACAAATGGTTTTGACGGTATATGGGGCACACTGCGTTATATCTGAAACTTCTTTTCATGTATTCGCTGTTTTTGCTTGTGTTACATTGAAATATGTCTGTGTTTATCCGTTTGGCAAAATTTATGTTTGCACTTTTTCTTTCCTTCCGTTGCGTACGTATGTTGCATATTTCTTAACATGACAATGTGACAGGAAAAAGTTGCCTTTGCTGAAAGCTTTTCTACAATTGTATATAAACTATTGCAGAAAATTACTTTGGTCTTAAAGTAGCATGTAGCGTTACGTTCCCTTTATGAACCCATGTAACGTAATGAGTGTTAATCAATAGCAAATCCATTTAGTTTATTGCTTCTAGCAAAAATTTTGATTAAAAAGTGCATCTGAAAGCTGCGACAAAGTGTAAATTTTAATATTTATTTTAAATTAAATCAACTCTCTTGACTGCTGCATTCTATTTTAATGGCCACACACGAGTATATTTTACCTCCACCTGTTAAGGCTGATCAACCCAACGCAAAAAAAGCAATCATTAGTGTTCAAAAGCACTTACGAGATTCAATTTGCAACTTAATCAAAGCAACTTAAAAAATCAATAAATACTTAAACATGTTTTTATATAAATTTATGAAAACACTCAGGGTCTAGGCAGGAATCGAACTGGCGACCTCCGGCTTAGTAGGCTGTGCATTATTCATTCGCCTACGGAAACTGGCATACTAACTTGATTGCAAAGTTTTACTAGACTGTTAAGTGGGGAAGTGCAAGTATAAATAAATTATATACAAGAAATGATGATTTCAATGTAAAACAATATCAGACTGGTTAGATCGTCGTTCGTTTGAGTTGTTCTTATCCTCTGGATTATTAACTATTCACTAAAATACTCGGATCTGCTGAAATAATACTTGTTTAGGTGAACTTAAAATATTTTCTAGAAATAGAATTTAATTGTATACCGAATATTGTTAAATATTTTTTTGAAGTGAATTGCTATCAGGCAGGATCTCGATAGAAAGCCAGATGGCGTTTGTTCTCACTTCTGCTTAGTGTTATTGAAATTTTTCACAGTGTATACTTATTTAACATAGATTTACAGTTAGTTCATTTCATTGTAACAAAACATTTCCAGAAAAAATGAAAAATAGAAATATTTTTTATGTATTTCCACTGTCTGTTATAAGTGGAAGTAGTTCATTTGTATGTGCGTAGGTATGTAAGAAGTCTTCTATGCGACAAGGAACGCTTATCCGTATTAACGAATTCAAACGATACAGCCACACTACATTTCGTATTCGTACGTCCTTGTGTAGCAAACATAATAAATGTTGTTCCGTTGTATTTGCAGTTGTTTACGTATGCTTTTCACTCGCTTTTCCTCATATCCGTTTTTTCCTGTAAACTATATTTTGTAGTTGACATTTATTGGAAAATGTTTTCATGTCATCATGTGGGAATTTTCATGTTGTCCGATGTGTTTTTATATAGTGGGTGTGTATGTGTGTGTCACACACAACCTACTACAACATTTACTTTATATTTTCAAGGGATTTTCTACTAGTTTTTGCTGTTATATTTAGTTTTGTTTCTATTGTAGTTACTGTTGGTGAGCCATAAGCAAGTAGCAAATGCTTTTGTCTGAAGTTACGGATTGTTTTCGCCTATAATTTCTACGGTATTAGAATTTTTTAGAAATCCCTAGAGGAATGGAATACAGATTGTCCCATATCCAATTACACCATTTTCAGATGAATATTTGTATGGCAGGTGCAGGCTTCAGATGAATTGACTAGTAATTACAAGTTTTGAGATTAAAAAACTTGCAGAGCCTCTGTGGCAGCAGGCAATATACAATTCGAGGTGTTGCGCTTTCGTGTTAATTTGTTATGAGGCATCTACTATTTTATTAAGAGAAAAATAATATATGAATTGATTGAATTTGAGCCGTAAGCCATAAATATTTATCGACGAATGTGGTAATAAAAAAATTAGTTCAATAAATAAGACCTTGCAGATCCAGGAATATGCTGAGTATTTCAAATTTTTACCGACTCATATGCATGCCCTAATAAATTTCAAGTAAAATATATTTTCCTATTAAATTGAGATCTCTATCGTGCGATTCTCGGTGTCGTTATCTCCAATTATGACTAGTACATCCCATCGCTATGAAAAGTTACATTAACGAATTGGAATAAATATTTAAAGAGGCATGAGCCTCCATAGTAATTGATGGTTTTAGGTTTGAATATGACGTATGCACCATTTGAATTTTATTATCCTTTTACAAGCGAGTAAAGTATGAAGGGACTGAAAACCATCTAATCACAATTTTAAAGATCCTTTCTCATGGGAATTATTTTTGGCCAACAAATATGAAAATATTTGAGCCATACACATAAATAAAAGTAATCCAATGCATGTGTAATTCCACAGAAATATTAAAGCCAAGAATTTATTGAAATTGTTATTTAAATTTTTTTTTGTGGTATTTTTCGGCGTACATTAAATTCTTAATTTACAAACTATTCCAACTTGGATCAAGGAATGTACATTACCCATAGTGAAGGCATTAGTGTGCGATGGTTTTATCACTATTGATTTTTACACTGTGGAAAACCAATTAAAAAGAAAAGTTTTTCCTTTTTATTTCCAGCTGGCCGTTATGTTGTTTTATCAGCATCTGGTGACCTGTATGTGCGTTCCATACGCTCTGAAGATGCGTTAGTGAAGTACACCTGTTTAGTTACGAATACTTTAAATGGTGATAGGCAACGTAGTGAAGCCGCTGTGTTACAAGTAAAAGGTAATATAATAAATGGATTGGTTGAAACCTCTGTGAAGAAATATATTATGTTTGTGTGGCACATTTATTTTGTTTGCTTTTCACAGAACTAAGCAAGAATTTAGCGCCTCGTACAACGCAGAAGCCTGTTTTGGATATACATGTTGAACGTGGCAACGATGTTCATCTGCCGTGTAATATTCAGGGCAATCCATTTCCCATTTTTACGTGAGTCCATTATCTTATCTCTTTCCATTTGCTGATGACAAAATATTATATTTTGTTGGTTGTATTTGGAAAACTTTAATGTTTAGTTGAAACTTGTGAAACTAATTACACGTAAATAAAGTATCCTTCCTAACGATGTGGTGCACATACATTGCCTTCGTCGGACTACTAACATAATTAAAGTAAAAGAAACAGTTTCTAAGAATACTAAAACTAATTAGAAAAGTGTGTTGAAATATGTAACCACTGGCGTAGCTGGTCTTTTTATTGTGGCAATAAACTTGGAAAAAGTAATACACAGAACAATTGAAAAAAGTCAGTGGTAAAAATATCGACTCGCAGAAACTCTTAACTGCAGTTGCGGGTATGCCGTTGAATAATTTGAATAGTTGCTGCTTTAAACTCATTGACAAACATTCCTGTTTGTAACTATTTTTAAGGTGAAATTACAGTGGAAAAAATTCCCTCATTTACTTTAACCGCGAGAATAATGGCGTTTTTTAAGTGGGCAAATAATTTGCTTTATAAAATAAATATTATAAAATATTATAAAATAAAAAATATTCTTAAGAAATATCTTTCGAACTTAAGGTTTATTTATTGACTGCCGTTAAAATATCTAAAACTGAGAAACCTTAATTATAAACCAAAAATAACAAAATTGTTTAGTTATTAAATTTTGTGGAATTAAATTTTTCCGCGAACATATTTTTTTTTAATAACGTTTGTGAATTTATTTCAATACGGTATTACTAGTCGAGCCGTTTCACCTTTTACTATAATTTATTTCTATAATGTCATTTTTTTTTCTTATACTTTATATCATGTGAGCCAAAAGTGTGTAAAAGTTATTGTTTGAGAAAGTTCGGAGCCCTCGTAGAGATTTTACGGACTTTTATTTAAAAATTAAATGGGCATCCTAAACAAAATCTTGATCGAAATCTCTAATTGCTCTCACGGTCGATTGATAAGTTTTTGAAACTGATTATTGTTCTGCTCCGTATAAGTAACATGACGAAATCTAAAACTGCAAACGCATACGCAGTATGTACTGATCGATTGGTTAGATATCCTTAATTATTTTGGTATATGCTGGCCCAGCCTTATCCCATATAGATGAAAAAATAGCTTACGACGTATTCTAAGACCTATTGAATGCCAACATAAAATTTCAAAAAATCGTTTAAGGCCTTTTGGAGTTACACAATAACTTTCTATACATATGTATAGAAAAATATAAAGAAGAAACGACAGCTTTCAGTCAATAAATGGAACATACTTCCTATTAAAGAATTTAGCAGTAAATCTTTATTGTGGTTAAGTCGGGGAAAGCTTTTTTATTTGCTTATAATAATTTTGCACCTGCGGTTAGAAATTGATTAAGATTACAAATCTTTTTACACATATGAATAACACAGTTAAGGTAACTAATTTATATATATTTACTTTGCTTGGTTTTCATACCCTGCCACCCACTCCTGCCATATAGAAAGAGTGCTTTGCGTTGTGCACATGAACACGAAATCAATAAACGCTACTTAAGCATAATCTGTCACAGATTTTCTTTTATGAACAACTTAACGATTTATCCTTGTTTCCTTTCGTTAGTTATGTCAGGCACGCATTCATTTTTTATATAGAATGTTTGCCTGATACGGTTGTGCAAAAGGAAGCGAGAAACAATACAAGGCGGAAAACCACACACACATAAACCAACTTCTTATAATAATCAACAGCAGCAGTCCAAATTCTCATGTGCTAAATAATGTAGAAGTTTAACATTTTAAATTTGTCTTATATTTACTTATAAATAAAGGGATTTAAATGTTTTCTTTATAGCTTCAAGGATCTTAACAAGGCTGCCTCAGCTGCTTCTACTTTATTACTTTTAATGACTACTTTTTCGTGCAAAAACACTTTACCGCATAAAATTATATAAATTTTTATTTAATAATTTAATTTTTCCCGCTTCTCGTAACAGCTGCAGGTGAACACAAAATATCTCTTTGAAATTTTTAATGTACAAATCAAAGGTAGGAAATCTGCATTCTGGTGACGCATGGTACACACAAGTCCAGACGGAGCAGTCCGTCTATGACTGTTACGTTAAATGTTACTTTCTGTAGACGGCTTGAACTGGAACACTGTTTTTGTTGTTGATGAAAAATCTAAAACAAATTTAAATTTTAATAATAAATATAATAATAAATATAAAAAAATTAAGATTATATAAATAATGACAAATGTTATTAAAAATCCATTCAAATTGATTATTACCGGGTGCAGTGCGGGAAGTGACTTTTAGTTGACAGCTTCTGTAATAAAAACAGTAATAATTGTGAATTTATTTATAATCATAAATAATTCCAAGACTAAAGAGCTTCTCCTCCAATGAAAAAACATTTTCAAAATAATAAAGAAAGACTTTAATGAATTCGCAATATAAAAAATAAATCGAGTTTTGATATCAGGATTTTTATAAAACGCAATTTATACTTCTCATCCACTCAATAAAAAAAGAAGAAAAAAATATTTTATTTTATCCATTTAATTTTCAATGTGTGAGCAGGTTCCTCTTTCTGAATAGAAATTTATGTATGAATTGAAAGTGCTTTTCAGTTGGCTTTTTGTTGGACTTGATAAAAGTGAGAAAATAAATAAATAAATTTTAAACCAATAAAAAATTTAATATGACGTCATTGGTAATTTTTAATTTTGCCGATACGTTTTTTAACTAATATTAACAGGAAAATATTAAAAACTATAATTAATTTTATTAATGTTACAAGCTAAACCAAATTACACTATAACGAATCCGTTTGCCATTTGATTCTTAACTACAGTGAATTTCGCTGTAATATTATTTGGCCTTATAAAAGAGAATTTTTAGTGTTTGTATGGATTACAGGTAGATTTGATTAGAATTGATTTGAGAAATCTATACTTTTCGTATTTTTTTTTTTTTTTGGTTTGATTGATGACATTTGCGAACGAATATTTTTAGATGAAGATGTTTCATTTAGCAGATTGAAAATAGATTAGATAATCTTCTGTTGAAATATCATTACTATATATAATAATGACTTAACCTGCAAAGCTTTGGGCTTGACCGCAGGAACACACCCACACACCCAGGCTCTAGGCAGGAATCGAACACGCAACCACATTATTCATTCGCCTACGGAGGCACCCATACATACTTAGTATGAAAATAAATGATACAAGACCTCCAACTCTGAATGTCTGTTATATAATTTTTATATTAATATTTATACATGTTTTCAATCAAACACATTAACTTCCCCTCTCCTACAGATAAATAATTGCAATAACTTTTATTAATGTGTTTTATGAAGCAAATTTTAAGAATCATTTATACGCATCATAAAACCATTTTCCATTAAATTGTACACACCAACACTAATGCGAACACATAAATTCATGCGGCTAATGTAACGGTATGGGTGTGTGCGTAAACATAATTATAATAAATAATGTTGGAAATAAATAAAAAAAAAAAAACATATTTTTCTATTGACTCGCTTATTCTCCTTTTCCATTTTTTAATATTTTTCATATTTATATATTTGCCTGCTTTCGTTTTCCTCCTACTGTAGATGGTATCGTGTATCGGATTCATCAGCATTGTATCCAATACCATCATCACAGCGTGTTATATTATCTCGAACATTGTTGCTGATCAAGAATGCTGACGAACGAGACGCTGGCAAATGGGTAAGTAAATGGAATATAGTTTTGTTGGAAAAAATAAAAAGGAAATAAATGAATAAATAAAAAGGTGGTTCATTAAAGATGGTGCAAAACGAATTTCAAAAGCCCTTCTAAAGTTTTCTCACAGTGTCAGTTGGCGCAAGCAATAACGATTTGGAAAATTAAGCAAAAGCCGTGCCCTTAACTCCCTGTAATTATTCTTATTATATTAACAAAAGTTTACCTGAGTATCAATTAGTAGGTGTCTGCAAGGAGCAATATTGTAAGAATTAATTTTATTTCAAATAAAAATATTTATGGAGAGTATTTAAGTTAGACGACAGCTAATTGCAGTTAAATAGTGCATTGCAGTAGCCTTTTAGCCTTTTGAAGAGAGCTGAGGTTGGCCACAGGTATGTATAGTGGGAAGCGTTTAATATACTCGTAGTGTACGAGAAATTGTGATAATGAAGAAATGCTACACGGCTCTAAAACACATTTGGAAAGTGGAAAATAATTCATGTTCGTTTGTCGCTACTCATTCAGTAATAGAGAAACTGGTAGAAAGATTTGAAGAATCGAATTCGTACATCCCACTGAAATGCGCGTAAAATATTTAAATTTTTAAAGTCAAAGGAAAACCTCGCATAGTAATTTTTATTGATACATAAAGCGAAGTCACCTGCAAATAACCAAACGTCTTGCCTAATTTGGTAATCATGCTTTCAGCGTTATGCTTTATAAATAATGGAGAATCAAAGGAGAGACAGGCCACTTGAGGACATTCAAAATTGTATATTTTTTTTGTAAAAAAAGCAGATGTCGTTGTCATACTCTCCCTGATTTCGTTGTGGAGGAGATAAATGCGCCTTAAATAACGATAAGAATGAATTATGACCGCCTGCATAAATAAATTTTTCTAAATATTTCATTTCGTAACAGGCTTTGTAAATAAATAGCTTTCGTAAACACAAAAAGGAAACATGACCAGGAGAAACCTAAAAAGCGTAATTACAAATTGTGTACAATCCACAAAACAACTTTGGGCCACAACATAAAAGTTGACGACAAACGGGCAGACTAATTTAAACATTGTGACTGTTATGAGTTAAATTAGTAACTAAGTAACAAAGTAGGCAGGAAGTGAGCTAAATATTATGTAAGTAATTGAAAAAGTTTAAGTAAAGTGACTGTTGAAGTGTATCAAAAATACAGACAACGAAACAAGCAGACAGGAAAGCAAGCAGGCAGATGATGAAAACACGAAAGACAGTGAGCATTAATGCAACAGACAGTATCGACTAAGGAATAAGGAAACATAAACACACAGACTCCATATATAATAAATATGTAAAAAAGAAACTCTGCAGTCAGCCGCCATTCACTTGCTTACATACATACATACATATTTTACCACACATAAACTAGCGCCCTGGTATCCTTGGCGTGAGTACTTTCTGTAGGATTGTTCATATTCTAAATTGATTTAAATTCAAGTGGATCCTTTTTTATGACAACAATGAGTATCATCAACATGAACGTAATCATCCTCATGTTGTTTGCACTACTTTTCTGTTGTTCATATCCATTCAAAAGAGTCATAATGAAGAACAATTTAAATTTGCATAAATTCATTTGCGATGCAAAAACCATGTAGATGAGCTCATTTATCTATTTTATTCGCCATCTGCATTTAAATTTTTCAAATAACTATTTTATTTAAAGATTTTCGCTCGTTTAGCAAAAAGCAGATATAATTGAGGAAATTGAGTTGGTAGACGTTCTCCACCTCTCCCTCGCTCAACAAGCAAGGCATAAACTGGAATATGAATATTTCGGAAATTTCAAATGCCCTAAATCCGTAACAATTCATGGCAGAATAATAATTTCTACATCGGAACAAATACAATTTTTGTCAGTTCTTGTAATGAAAATATATATAGTTGGCTATTGTTTTTTGCTTCAGCTATAGCTTATTCTATTTTCACATCAAATAATTCAGATATCAAATTCACTTAGTGCCACTATGGGCAGAAAGATGTCGCAAATGATTTGGCAGTAATAAATTATAAAACTGTATATCAGACTGTGGCAATGTAAATGGAAATATGAAAGAGAGAAGTAATTCATGTGAGCTAAAGGCGGGGCAAAAATAAAAATTTAAAGCAAATAACGAGAACACCTTTTTTGGAGAGAAAACAAAATGCTTTAAATTGCATTTCAAACAAGTCGGATAATTAGAGCTCTAAAAAGGGCGGATATAAAACCACTAAATCAGTTAGCACCCTGAATGTGTTGTGGCTTTGTGATTCGGACAAGTATATTGATATTTTTATTAAACTCCTGTAGCGGTGGATGCTGCCAGAGACTCTGCTCTCATTTCACAGATACCCCTTTTTATTAACCTGCAATTAAATCGCTTATTAATTACCCCTTCACCGCTAGGAAAGGATAAAAGTTCTTACATTTTCTTTAGCAGTTGTCATGCCAGCGGAATGCGCTACATTCCAATTTAAAAGCGAATAAGTGAAACATTTAAATCACAAATTTACTTTTTATGTTTGCGTAAACAATTATTTGCATTTAATCTTTTTCTCATTGTAAATATTTTTCGGTTAACAGAAATCTATGTTTGTATGTGTGTATGTATGCATGTGTATAATAGGCAATATGAAGATACTTCGAGATAGTTATTGGTATTCCATGCTGGCAGTTTTTGTATTTACACATGAGTACTCGTATATATGAATTTATGTATGCACATGTATTTGTTATTTTATTGCACAGGTTTGTCAGGCATCAAATCAATTCGGAGAGCACCGCATCGAGATACGTTTATTTGTGAATTCGTATGTATCTGTTCATATACTGCCACAAGTTCAAATTGTCAATTCAGGCGGAATGGCAATATTCAATTGTTCAACAACTGGTTCAACAATCGATAATATTGAATGGCTGCACAATGGAAAACCATTGCAGGAGGATAATGTTCTAACGACAGGCAGAGATAAGTGAGTATCGTTTATGGTGAAAAAATATTGTGTCGGATCATACGTATTGTATATATGCATGCATGTGCAAAAGCTAAATCTTAACACGCGTTTGTGTGGAAAGCAATATAAATGCACACGTTTGCCACAGTATGTGTATTTGTGACGTGAATGCAGCCAATGTTTTTAGTAGATGAATGGCATTGAACTCGAATTCTCTCTTAACAACATATCGCCACTTTAATATAGGCAGGACCTAAAAAATAATGAATTACTTGAGATTTTTTTTTTAGTTTAGGAAGAAAACAAATATTGTCAAAAATGGCTTTTTGGCTCATATCCAACATAAAATAATTAATTTTTATTCCATGGTATTATAATTAAGTTCGTTTCAAGTTTGTTAAATTGAATTTTCACTAAAATTTATTTATATGCAAAAAAAAAATATATTTTTTGGCCGCTGGGAGATTTGAACCCAAGCCTCTTAAGATATTTCGAAATTCACATACGATTTTATCGCAGTTACGCAACAGCTGATACGCACACATTGATATAATCACATTGACGTAACACAATCCTAAATCAGTTACATCTTTTTTATAGTGCGGCGGCGATATGTATTTGTTTTATTTCTCTTTTACAATCCACTCTTTATTTTATTATTGTCTGTTTAAATGTTAATAAAAATGTCAATGTATTGTTAGAGAATTTTTTTTGGCTACTCGTTAATCGAAATAAATTAATTTAGCAGTTTTGGGTATTTGTTCGAGTATTAAATTTACTTGCATATTAAATTGTTACACTGACAAAATATATTTTAGAGTGAAAGCAATACAATTTAATTAAAAGTAACGACTAACACAAAACCTTATTACCACCTTCTTTATTTTGATTATTTAAAATTTTAAGTAAATCTCTTTTTGAAGTCTTCAAAGGTGTGAGGAAATAGATTGGTGGAATGGAGTTGACACGGTACAGTCAGTATGCGTTAGTGTAAGATAGAAAACCCCACTGTGATTGCTCGATAAAGAAATAGGGAAAATATTTTCTGCTTGTTCTCAAATTAAATAACTTTAGCACTTTGATTTGCAATTTATTATATTTTTTTTTGTTTGCTTATCTTTTGCTGACCTGTACACATTCAATTATTATGCTTCTGTACACTTTTGCCAAGATTACTTTGGGTTTGTGTTCGTAAAGTAGAAATCTCGTTGCTGTTGCTGGCAAAAAAAGATTATTATGATGATTTAAGGCAAATAATAAACAAAATTCAAACACAAGCACATGTTACAAACTGCAAAAACACATACACTCACACTCACACACATGTGCATGTGCATACATTTTTTGAATCCCATCGAGAAAAGCCATCGTAAAATTTCTAAAACAAATCGATATTAAAATGTATATTTAGATTTCTATATCTCAGATATTTATTTATGGCCAATAATGCAAAATAATATTGTTGGGGGGAATGAAAATCATGAAAAAGATAAAGGATTTTATGTTCTCTTGCCAATACAAAAATGTATAATTCAACAGATGTTGGGTTTTTCTTTATATTTTTGGAGGCAGTCTACAATATAAAAATCAAAATAACAAATCAAGCGTTAAGATTTCATGCCTCGCTGGGGATTCTATTTGAAATTTAGAGAAACGTATAGAGACAAATTTACTGGAGGCCAGACCTTCATTTGAATACAGATCTTTTATTCTTTTTATTATTTTATAAAGTGGGTAGAAGTGGAGGGAACAGGCTAGTTTTTGGAATTTTTCAAATTGGCGCGGTAATGGCCAGTGCTAGTGTTGTCAGGCTACAGTTCACTGCAGTTGTATTCAGTATGTGGCACAGCAAATCGTTATAAAAAGATTGTCGTTTTATATGTTTTAGGCTTTTGGAAAATGAACATGAGAAAAGTCGACTGGCTGATACCGAATTATGGTGGCAGGCAGGCCTTGGCAGAGGCCTTGATGCTGTTGAATCATTATAGAGTTCTCTATTAAAATATAGTAAAACCAAATAAAATTACTTAAAAATCATTTCAACTTTTAATTTCAGCTCCTTTTTTAATAATTTTACACTTATAATTTATGCTTCAATTAAAAGCTTTTTTATCGCAAACACATTCGGTTCAAATTATGTCAAACAGTGACAAATTCGTCGATTAAAATTGAACAATTCCAAATCGACATTTTTTTTTGCTTACGTTAATTGATTTAACCTACAAAGCTTTCGGCTTGTCTGCAGGAACACACCCAAGGTCTAGGCAGGAAACGTACCCGCGACTTCCGGTTTAGTATACATTAGCCTAGGGAAGCGAATTGAATGTAAAAAGTTTCCTTATAAATCATTGATGTGTTGAATACTCAAAATACAACTTCATCATTAATGCAGCAGTAGCCAAATCGAATACTTTGTAGAGAAATTTAAAGGATTGCTTCGCATTGCATGTGCAGCTAATGCATGCAAGTGCAACTACACTGCATTGGATACTCACTCTTGTTTTATTTCTTTCACATTTCAGCTTGCGGTTTTTGTCCCAGACTTCACTGGTTGTACAAAATGTGGGTCGCCGTGATCGAGGAGTGTACCAGTGTCTGGTGGAAAATCAAAAATCTAGTGGCCAAGCAATGGCGGAATTAAAATTGGGTGGTAAATATTTCAACGTTTATTCACTTCTATAAGTGATATAATTTTAAGTTTTTAATTCATTTTATTAACAATTTCCATATCCGCATTTCTTTTACAACTTTTCATTGCTTTTTCCGTCAATCATCATCACCATTATTACATATGCGCTGTATATGGTTATGTAGATACCGTGCCCGAATTGATTTATACGTTCATTGAACAGAATGTACGTCCCGGACCATTAATATCGCTTAAATGCTCTGCCAGTGGTTCACCGCCACCACAAGTAAGTATATTTCTTTTTTCCTTTTCGGTATCCTTATTTACAAACAAACATGTATGTATGTATGTATGTACGCATCATGTAAAATGTTTATAAATACTATATAATATCTGTGCACTGTCCGCCAGACATGTGAGTGCATTTGCGCCAACTATGTTCATGTGAAAATTGCTTGAAGTGAAGGCTGTTGCATGATTTTCCTTGATTTCAGAAAATTTTTCTTATTGAAAAAAGATTTTCAGCTTGTATGTTTATCAGCGCATATTTCGACTTTGTGCATGACAAAGATAGAGAAAATGTGTAATTGAAAAGCTCAGGGCCTTGTATTCATACACATTCTCGTACCTTTATATGCACATATATGCTTATGTATGTTTGTTTTTATATACCTGTTTGCGCCAAATTGATCAATCACATATTTAATCAATTAAGTGTCACCACTTCAATGTAAACAGAAAATATATCATGCGTATGCACTCACAGATATCTGCCCTTACATACATACATACAAACATATTTATCTTCATGCTGAGAGGGGAAACGTGGAGCTTTTCCAAGTAGAATTTTTTTTGAAAACCGACAAAATTCAAGCACAGATGATATTTTTATACAGAAAGTTAATTTTTGGTTATGCAGCACTTTGCAATTATCAAATTAATAAAAATTGCAAAATTAATCCTCTACATGCGCCACTATTGGCTACGATGTGTGTTCCAATAATTTATTTAATTTCCTACTTAACGGTTGCAACCACTTGACAAATGGGTTGTAATGGAATACGGTGCAAGAAAGTACTTGAAAGCACTGTGGGCTTATGGGGCTTAAAGGTTTCAAAGCTTGCTTTACAGAAGAATTCAGATTTATTGATAGACAACCACGTTTTGCCTTTACTGAGTGGCTCGTTTAAATGCCTCAAACAATGTACCCATAGAGTCGTAATTTAAAGTCCACTTAATCTTTAAAGCGCTGCTTTTAGGTTCACAATGATGGCTAGATTCCAACAATGAAAATCGTGCAGTCAGGGAAGATATAAAGATGCAATATGATAAATCAGTTATAATAAAAAAAGTTATAATAAAAATACTTTAAAGAAGTAATAAAAAAAAAATTAATAAAACACAAATTATTTTGAAATAATTTATTACCTTTGGGAAGGATGTTCTCTAGAGTATATAAATATTATAAAACATATGATGGCAAAATCCGATAGCAAAATTTTCTTTTCAATATTTATTTTCTATCTGCCTCGCAATATAAATGAACTTCAAAAATACCCTCTTGAGATGCGATTAATAAGTGATTACTTTGCTAATTTTTTTCTAAGCAGTTGCCCTTTAAATTAGTGTTAATATGATGTTCACTACGACAGAAAGAAGAAGAAGAGGAAGTGCAAGCTCAGTGGGGAAAAACCACCGGAAACACATAATCATGAAATAAAATGTGATATTACGTAGACAATTTATAAATAGCTAAAATATATATACAGGGACTGTAATTTTATGTATTTTAATTTGGTTTTATAAAAAGTCTCCTTCCCCTCACAATTTTTCCTTTTCCAAATGGAGTACTAGTATTTGTGCATGTGTGTGTGTTTTTTAGTTTGCATGGCTATTGGACTCACAGCCAATTATGGACGTGTCTCTGCATCATCGGTTTGCAATTGGGCAATTTGTCGATATGTCCGGTGACGTGATAAGCCATTTGAATATCTCTCATGTGAGGCCGGATGATGGTGGACTCTATAAATGTACCGCCACCAATACAATGGGCAGCGTTGAACATTCAGCTCGTTTGAATGTCTATGGTAAGTAATCGATTGCATTATTTGATGACGTTGCATAATATGAGCAAAATAATGTTGCAACTCTAAAAATTTTCCAATAATTTTTTATGCATACAAATATGAATTATTATTAATGGCGGCAAGACTATTTTATGGTCAAAACAAAATTTTATAATTTTACACACTACTAGTGAAATTTTCAAATCAAAATTTATTACTCGTTATTTCGAGCATTGCAAATTAATATTAGCTTCGAAAGTAAATAGAAGCAGCCATCACGCTTATACAACTTCTTGGGATATACGAGCACTATGGAGACGAACATGTTTTAAATTTCCTTTCAAAAACAAGTGTAAACAAAATAAGAGTGCAGCCCTATGAAAGCAAATACTTGCAAATACACTGGGCACGAAGCATCTAGAGGCAATTTTGGCTAAAGAACGAAAAATATTTTATGAATTCCTCCTTAAGGAGAACTGGAACGACATTTCGTCCTTTGGAAAGTCACGAGTAACCATAGTTGTATTAAAGCTTTTGCAATTTATTTTTATAATAAAAATTGACAGTGACAGTGGTTGCTGATATTGAAAACAACAGCAGCCACTACTACACACATAAAAAATAATGAAAGGCAAAAAAATGTGCTGACACCCAGCCAAGACCAGCAACAACTACAACAAGAGAAACCTTAGCCAGGATAATAATGCAAACAAAAATTGGAAAACAAACAAGAGAACAACACTATTGATAAGCATGATTTTGTATTTACCCTTGTCATCCAATAATTGTGGAGAGCACGAAACGGGAAGTACATTGGGAAAATTGAATGAAAGGGGATAGAATAGATGTAAAAGGAAGTAGAGGAATTTAGAGTAAAAGATAAAGGGAAGCCATGAAATAATGTAACCTTTTAGTATTCAGGACATTGTTAGATAATGCTTTGTTATTTTCCAAAAGAGAATCATTACAACGTTAAGGATATTCTATTTAGTATCTGGTATGGTACCAATAATGCACACACACTACGCTACACTGGCAAAACTACTGGCAGGAGTGTAGTCTTATTATTTTTGTCTATTTGATTTTTTCCTGTGTTATGTAATAATTGTCAGGCAGAATTTTATTTGGATAGATTGCACAGTAGCACATTTGACAATAAAATGTGATTAAAATGATACTAATTTTCAGTTTCCCATGAAATTTTCTGGCTTGCTTCATTCACGGCACATTCATATACTTTTTACAGAGGCGTAGAAGAGAGAAGTAATTTAAAATGTGTACTTGAGATGCAAGTGAACAGTAATTTTTCGTTGCTGGCCAGGCTAAAAGTTTCTAAAACCATCACTGACAGGATAAGATTTGCGTTGTCATGCAAGGCACTGCCATGAAATCAGAAGAAAAGCATATTGCTAGACAAGGGGTTTATTAAGCGGACTTTCTTACATTATTTTTTTAATTGTTTCTGCTACAGAAGAACAAAAAAAGATCTTGTATATGTCCCTTATGGTAAATATTAAATTACCCCTGACTATGCCTTTGTTGTAAAGATTAACATGTGAGAAAGAAATTCCATTAATTTTTAACACCGTCAAGTAGTGTATCCACAAAAACAACCCACTCCTGTTTTTCTGGGGTCTGCCATCTCAGGGCGTCTTTCTACATTACTTCGGGAAAGACCAAAACATCATCCTATAAGCTTTATTTAGCACTACTCCTTAATAATGTCTTCGGTAGTGATGTCAGCAATGTGACTCCTGAGATCATTTCTTTGAATATTCCACATGGTGCAGTTCAGGAAATGCTTTTCCGCATAGTCGTTCAACTCTTTGCAGTATATGCAACCGACTTAACCTATACGGGAAAAGTACTTGAGGAAGTATGCCTGGCCCGATAGAAATTGGCCATTTATGTTTTTTGATTAAAGGATCAGTGTTTTTTTCTGCCCGCATCTCATTGTGAGATTTACTTCCATCGTGATCCTTAAGTAAATTTTCTTAAGTCTTTAATCAAAAAGGTCCTTCGGCAAATAATGCCACTGTGACTCGTTCGTAATCGATGGCCGGTTTGATATAGAGTAGGGAGATCTGTAATCTCCGATTCAAAATCCGTAAAATGAATATTGTTTTATTTTTAGTGCTGCCCATGTTCGAAACGTGTAATCAACATGTGGCGTGGTTGCTGTTCACTATGGAGACTTGTAAATAACCCCACCATCCATGTGTACGTGTGTTGTGCTTTGAGGTGTGAGTATGTTACCATGTCTAATGCGAGCTCATAGCAAAAGGAGCTTTAATAGCCATTTGCAAAGTATTGGAAATGCCAAGGGACACAATATTTATATGTGAATTGCTATGAAAAATATTTTTTCTTTTAAATCTATTTGTAATGATGATGCTTTTCATAGTTTTACATTTATTTTGGTTTTTGCATTGTAATTTACTTTTTTCGTTTTTATGATTACTATTCTTTATTTTATATCTTTTGTGAGGAAAGCAAGCGAAAATTTTAATTTGGATTTTGATTTGTCTTGCAGAAGAAATTGCCCGAAATGACAAAATATTTCCCTGCACAAGCATGCACAAAGAAAAATTTTCTTCCTTTTTTGTTTTTAAAGTTAAAGATGACAAAATGTAAAAATATATTAAAAAAAAAAAATAAAAAAATAACAGGGGACGAAAAATCAATTGGCTTTCCTTTTTATCATGATGGAAAATTCTCAAGCGTATTATAAAACTGTGCTATCGATGTAGATGTTGATTGAAATGTTTGACTAAAGAGAGGAAAATAATTTTCACAAGGACTTGCTGCCGAAGCTGGTTTCAGGTTCAAAGGAAGTTTTATTACAAAGTATTTAAATGAGTTTATGGAAATGGCATACAAAATGTAAATATTTGGTACAAACTGAGAAATAGTACTTTACATAATTAATTTGATGAGGAATATTTTAAAGCATGCATAGCAAGAGAAGTTGGAAAAATAAATGCCTTTGAAAGGGAAAAGGAAATAGACTTTGTAATTTTAAAATTTAACCAAAAATATAGTTATTTTATCAGGCTTAATATAATTATGAGTTCTTTTCAATCACAGAATAAAATAAATATTTTTCATTTCAAATAGGGTTTCCATGACTCCAAAGAAAAACTTTATTTATTAGTGCATTCATCAAAAATATATTTATTTTTCGGTTTGAGCTTAAAAATCTATACTTTTTATTTGAGATTTGACCAAAAGTAAAATTCAGAAATGATAAGGATCGCTTTATCAAACCACTCTCATGATTGCCAATTATGTAAAAAAATTATGCAAATAATTTATATCGAATTCACATCTTGGAAAAGTTATCTGTCCAAAAGTTATTTTTAGGCACATAAATTTTTGGAAATGAAAATTATTCAGCTTTTTCCATTATAATTTAATTTTTTTTCTCTAAGAATAAAAGAGAACAGCATTTAAAACGATTTTTAAAACAGAGCCAACGACATCGCTTTATTTAAATTAAAACAAGTCAGTTGGGATAAAATCAATACGTGGGAGCTCAAATGGCTTCGAGTTATTCTTCTTAATTAACATCAAATACAGCTTCTTCACAATCTTGCAAAATAAAAATTAATTTTATTTTATATTGTCTACGTTTTTCTTCTTTCTACATTTTTATTCAAAATATTGAAATTTAATTAAGAACAAACACAAAAATTAATTGATTCTGTTTTAGGGAAAAGAAATATACATTCTTGTCTGCCAAAGTTCAAAAGTAACCACAAACTAAATGGCATCAGTAGAGTTTGTTACAAAATTTCTTCCTGCAATTGTAAGTAACACAAAACGCAAAAATTACCCAGTTAACAAGTCAACTAAGTTTTAATTACTTTTATATTTACAAAAGAAAATAGTCAATTTATTGGCTTTTATTAATGCCAAAGTAATTGAAGGTGTAGGGTGACCTACACTGTTGTCATGTTTTGTGTAACATAACATAACAAAGCAAACATTATTGCCAGCATTATTATGCATATGAAAGGCATTAGACTCTTTCACACAAGATATCGTTATTGGACACCTCTGCATGCACTTGAAAAGGCTAAACTCAGTTAATGTGCCATTCAATAGGCATCATGTTTTGATGCGCTATTGCACTACTATTTTACTTGTTTCACACGCCGCATGAA
Source organism: Ormia ochracea (assembly GCA_963402855.1). Classification (NCBI taxonomy): domain Eukaryota; kingdom Metazoa; phylum Arthropoda; class Insecta; order Diptera; family Tachinidae; genus Ormia; species Ormia ochracea. The sequence continues at coordinate 44,236,091 of OY727105.1, forward strand.
TTTTTTGCATTTTTGTTTGACTACATTTTGTGCACAAGCTTAGCAATCGAGATGAATTCATATTCACCTCCTCCCATGAATGTATAATAATAATTACTGCTCAACCGCTAATTCCTTTAATCACTCAGTATTCCTGGTCTTCTGCTGATTTTGCATATCACTATTGTTAAGATAAATGAGTGTAAATTCAGTTATTTGAGTCGTCTTTAACAAGTCACTCAACTCTAAGTCAAATGAAATTCATTTGTATCAATTTGCATTTTTGGTATATATTAGGAGGCAGAGCCATAGTTATATGCTCGAACGTCCCAATAACTCTCGTTGATGCAAATGAATTTCATTTGACTTAGAGTTGGGTGACTTGTTAAAGACGACTCAAATAACTGAATTTATACTCATTTATTTACACTCACTCACAGACATTTAATTCTCACTATAAAGGCAACTTTGAACGACATGTTTCCCGAAAGCCGGAAACTCAAAATTACATAAGCACGTAAAAGGAGCAGCAACTTTGAAATACGACTGCTTAACAGATGTTGCTATTATTTAATTATTAGAAAAAAAAAATTTTAAAAATGTAACGAATTTTTTTCCAAAAATATCTGATTTCAATCATATTTTTTATTAAAAAAAAAATTAGATAAACTTTCACTTGCAAAAGAAAATTTCCTTTGCTTTTAATTCTTGCGATGTAGGGGGAAAACTATGGATTTTCCCAATCTGCAGTCACTTTCGACGGTTCCACTTTCTAAGATTTCTCGCTTAAAAGTGAAACAATACATTTTACATTTACATTTCTTGTTACAGCTGAGGGAATTCTCAAAGGCAAAAGTTATTTGACCTCTCAAGGTCAGAACAGTGGCTTTGAAATTCTAATTTCGCCTTTTGCCTTTGGAATGTTTGATAACTCTATTCCGAATATCTTATCGAACATTTAAGTTCATTATTTGCATCATTCCCAAATAAGTTGTATAGCAGGATGACTTGACAGCAAGAAATTTCCAAAGTAGATTCGTTTATTTAATTTTCATTTTATTTTACAACTAGTGAAATATTGTTTGTTGGACTAAAGACTGACACTTAAGGAACGAAAATGCTCATGTTGATGCATACATGTGGCGAGATTAAAAGTAAAAGGAAAACTAAATATTATTACAAATTAATATTCATACTTTTCAAGTTAAAATCTTGGAAATTTTACGGCAAAGAAATCCTCGTAAGCTGCTATTCTTCTCAGCACGCACATCTCCATGCATGGATTCATATGTTTGTGTATGTGTGAGTGCGTTTATTTAAGGTTGAAGTAATTATTTATGGCTTCTAAGAATTACATTTGCAATTCTGCATTATTTATGAATAGTGAGCAACAAATTGTAAGAACTGACATTTAAATAATATTTATAAATAATTTATTAAAATCATAAACTAAATTGCATTGCACAGAGTTTATTTAAATTTGCGTATGAACAATACGAAATAGATGTCGAATTTATTTGGAAAATTCAAACACCAACACAATTACAAAATATTAAAAAGTTTTCGAAGTTTTCTGCTCAAGGCGAACCGAAGGTGCCATGATGGAAACACTTTAAAAGATTGCTTAAGGAAATGTCAAAGGCTTAAGCGAATTGGAAGAGATATTTAGGTGACTTAAAATTTTTTGCACTCTTAGAGAAGCTTCATTAGTAATTCTGAAAATGCAACATTTGCTTTTATTTTCTCTAAATAAATCGGATCTCAAGCCCCTCGATGGTATAATGGTTAGTATGCCCGCCTATTACGCAGGTGTCAGGGGTTCAAATTCCCGGGGAGCCAGAAGCCAAAGGCCTCAGTAGCCAGTGCTTTCCACAAAAAGCTTTAAGAAGGTTGCAGTGAAAGGATATGGTTTTCAAACAAGCGAATTCATAAATATTTTTAAGTCTTAAATAGAAATTGCGTACTTTGTAGCCTTTTTTCCTTCAAGGGGACATTACTCAAATAAAAAGTATTAACCTGTTCGACTGAAGACGGACTGATAACAGGCACTGGAGCCTGCACGTATTTGAGAGCAAAATTTCAAACACGGCATAGTTAAGCAATAATTGTAAACGCTACAATTTTATATGCAATTGCGGCACAGGATTTCAATAGCTGCTTTGACGTGTGACTTTGCCATTGTGAATAGCAAATCTATATTACGACTTTCGTAATATCATTTTATTAAAAATAATACCGGTTTCGACGAGAAAACGAGATAATTTGATCATAGAGCTAATTCTTCGCATAGCTACTCCACATATTGAGAGATAAAAATATCGTTAGCTGAACTAGTAAGGCTCTCAAATTTGAATGGCTAATTTGATGCTCAAAATATTATAACAAATTAATTTTAAAAAGATAAAACATGATCGATTTGCTTTTAAATTACAGGCAGATATTTAAATAAAACAAATAATTATTATTAATTGTAATTATAGACTAATTTTAAATTCTGTTAATGAAAATGAAAAAATTAAATTCAATAATTTATTTCAAATTTTCATACTTAATATGTAAATTTGCAAAAATTTTTAATTAAAATGACTGCGAGTGCATACTGATTATAATTATTAAGCTTAATGCACAAAAAGCATTTTGTTCAATATGTCTATAATTACATTTGCAATTATTACTAATATTGTGGGCGTAGCATATGATTCTCTATTCCTTTATCTACTGACGCCCCATGCATTTCATTTCAAATGTGCATTAACGAAATCGAATTAAGCCACACACTGCATTTTATTATGGCAACATTTTCGTATGACACATAATTTGCATAAATGACAAACAGCTCTAAACATTAAATGGAAAAACTTCGGGCAAAAAGCTACACAAGAAATATTTCGCCATGTTTAGAGGAACGTAAAGTTGGATGAAAACCAAGTTGCCTTGTTTGGATGGTAAAAAGGCCTTGAGGACTCGTAAGCAGGCTCAGTTTTGAGACAAGCCAGCGAGAAGCATAAATGGGGCGAAGATATGAACCAGGAAAATGTGCCGAAATGCATCTGCATCTGTATGCAATGTTGCTGTATGATGTTGCTTGCAATAATAACAATTGTTAATAATTTTATTTGAATTTTTTCGCATGAATAGAACCAAAAGAAGACGATTTGAATAGCTTGTTTGAGGCGTGACTGAGAAATTTTGAATAACTAATCCATATTAGAATTTTAATAATTCGAATCTATTCTAAATTATACTACCACCAACAGGAAATGAGAAAACGTGACGATTTAATCGCGTTACTAAATGGTAAATTTAATTCCAGAGGCGTGGCAGCAAAGCTCTTCAGCACTAGTATCATATACCACAATGCTTTCCTCACAACCTGCGTGTGTTGCAATGCGGGAGTAGAGGTTTCTCCCTGTTATTGGTGCAGTTAAATGAAAAAGACTTTAAAACTCCCTCTAGCCGGAGTTCCCCAGAAAGGCCCGCAAAGTGTTTGCCTGGCAATATCATGAGATACATAATTTCTAGTTACAATAAATAATAACGAGAAAATTTTGCTCTAATTTACTGTGTATGTTATGAAACAGAACACGAAAATGCATTTATACAAAACATGAATTACGTCTGTGAACAGAATTATGCATTAACGTGCATGCACATCATAATAAAGTAAATATTAAATATTCTGTATTTAAATGTAAAGTTCGAACTTAAAGAGTCAGTCTTAAAATTCTTTTAAGGATTAAGAATATTTAGAATAATTATGCAAAGGTTGAAGAATTATGAACACACATGAGGTAAAAGAAAGTACTGTTGTGACCTTAAAGGTATCGACTTACTCAATTGGAATACTTTTATACTGCCTTCGTATGGGAATTGCAGTGATTGCATTTATATTTATGTGTGTCTGTACATATGCAAACTGCTCGTATTATAATTTTGAGAGTGATTTTAATGTCCACAATATTTGTAGGGATTGGCACAGATAAATGGATTGCAAATATCGGTATCGAGATACTTGCAAACATTATGTAAGTGGGATATTATTAAAGTGGTCTTAGATTATACACGGAATGCTTTTAGTTTCAATTTTAAAAACTAAGTTTGATTTTTAATAAATTTAAAGGCCACTATACGGTTGGTCAGGCGTTCCGTTGTCGCCGTGTAAATACGTTTTAACCAAAAAATCGGCAAGTCCAATATTTCGCCACAGCGGCCTACCGATTAAAATCAGTCAGAAATAGAATTTTGGGTTATATAAAAAAATAATTATTTTTGGTGCAACCAGCCTACCGTTGGAACTGTGAATAAATTCGGATATTATATGGATTAACAATTCGGAAACATGATTATTCAATTTTGTATATTTTGAATAAATAATTTAACTTCACAAATGAAAAATTGTTGTGCGAATCTCTATGTTACTCTGTTACTTGCAAACGAGATTAATTATTTGGCCAGTATGTTAACAAAACTATGCGAAATAGAGAAAACCGATGCCATTTGTTTCGTATACAAAATGAAAAGAAAAACTTTAAATAAATTTTAAGATTCATTTTTCCATTCAATTGTGGTCGCAGTCCGTAAATCCTCCAGCCCCGTCACAATTTCCTCCCAGCTTTCATATTCACTGTAATGACTCCCGACTTCTTGCTTGGAAGCCATAAGCGGAAAGACCTCCGAGTTCTTCCTCGGAAGCCATCGGAGAACGATGTATTTTTCTTAGGTAACATAATCACTCGCGCCAGCAAATGAGAGAATTTTGAAAACCCTTTTCTACATTGCTTAAAAGCGACAGATCTTACCAGATAAAAGCTCTTGACTTACCCAAAAAAATTCCAAAGTATGTCGTATACAAATTTTTATTTTGTTCACTGTAAAAAAGGGCGCATGTGCGGGGTGGCGTATTTCATTTAATTGAAAAAGTGTGGACCATCGCTTTTAATGTTCATTTTACAGCCTGATGGTGATTTTTTGTTCGTAGTTTTAATTAAATTGTATTTAATTTAAAAAGGTTGAAAGCAATTAATATTCAATTGTTCGTTTTATTTTCATTTCAGTACGTAATGCGATTTATGAGAATTATTGTAATAAAAAACTAATAAATAAATTAAAAACATCATTAACTAGATCACTGGCGCGCACAATAAATGCGCAATAAATATATAAATAAATAAATAAGTAAATAAAACATATAAATTACACACGAACACATTAATTAAATTAGTGGCATGGCTTTTGTCACAAAAATTAAGCTTTCAATTGCTGCTTATTTCAATCCGTGGCAGGTTCAGACTTGGAAAACAAATTATATTTTCAGCTGATTATTATATTTGTTTCATGACAACTTCAAATTTTAAAACATTCACTTATTGGCTGGCCATTTATTTTTTCACATTAAGGTAAACAATTACAATAAATTAAAAAAAAGGATTTTGGATTTTATTCACTCTTTTAATATATACAGGATTAGCCAACGAGAGATTTTCTTATAAACTCTCAAATTTCTTCAGTGTTTCCTTTGCATGCATTTGGCCAGCTTAGGCTCTCGTTATTACCAAAATAGAAATTGTTTTATATACAAGGATATACCAGGATATTGGATAGAAATACTAATACTAATCTTATGAAGTATTGTAGACCTTTGAAGTCCAATGCATGCCATTAATATTAATTTATTTATTTATTGAAGTCTAGAAAACAAACGTTCCTTACAGGAGCTGAGGAATAAATTAACTTAATGATTTAGAAATAGAACAATTTTCTCTATAAGGCATCGTTACTCTGAGATAAATCAATTAAGTGACAAACATTATTGAAATTTAAGTAAAGTTGTCGGACTTAATCCTTGTTAGCATACACAGTACGATAATATTTTAATTTTAACAGCTGGAAATTACGACTGGGCCCAGTTGGGATATAAAAGTAGATTTTGTTCAGCAGATTTTGATTCAGTAGATTTTTGATTCAGAACTCAGAATCCACCTTAACACATATTAGGAAATACGGAAACACTAGACTTGACACTTGGCACTGTTCCTTTAATTTTTAGAGTCGGCAGATTTTGGTTCAGTAGATTTTTGATTCAGAACTCAGAATCCACTTCACCACATATTAGGCAATACGGAAACACTAGACTTGACACTTGGCACTGTTCCTTTAATTTTTAGAGTCGGCAATTTCATAAGACCGCGTCTGGATTAATATGGAGGAAGAACATACGAGTTCCTTCCAAGACGCTAAGCGAAATACCAAAAACTATTATTTGGAAAAGTTATTTTTCTAATTTAATTTTTTCAATTTTAGTAATGGAAATAATTTTTTCCAAATAAGTTTCATACAGTCTTCTTAATTGTTTTTGCTTCAACGACTTGAGTACGCAGCAAATCCTTAATTTTCTCTAAATGAAAATAAAAAAAGATTGCAAGCAATAATTTCATATAAAAAATCAGCCTGAATGGTCAAATCGAAGAGTTATTTTAAGTCAATTAATTGAAGATAAAAATACGAAATTTGATTTTATTGCTTTTAGAATTGCTGTCGTGCTCGTCATAAAGAACTTTGTGTTCACCTGGTAGTCAAGTTAGTTAATATTTCATTTAATAATTAGTTTTCCTTTTGCATTAATTTGTTACATGATGGCACACTTGTAAAACATCAGCTACAGAAGTATCAAATCAAGGAGACAAAAACTGGAAAAGAATAAAAAATTAAAAATTGAAAATGTCGAGTAAACGTATCCTGCTGGAGCAAAAACATAAATTTCTATTTGAAATGTTCAAAAAATTCAGATGACAACATCCAAACATGTTCTAACAAGTGACTTGTATGCTCCCATTTGACTTCAAGCTTACACATGCATACGAATGAAGATAAACTATTTTTTATGAACCAATTCAAATGTCTTTTTATTTATTCTTTTTATGTGAATGGCCACAGGACCTCCATATGTACGAGCCATTGGACCAATAAAAGCTGTCGCCGGCGAAGATATAAAAGTATACTGTCCATTTTCCGGTTATCCTATTGAACAAATTAGATGGGAAAAAGGACATCATGAACTGACAACAAGTAAGACAAATTACCGAAATGGGCTAAAACACACAGAAATGTTCTCACACACAAATCACATTCACTCGTAACGTGATTGTATAAAACTGGACGAACATTTCGCAAACTGTAGAAAACATTTAAACATTCATGCTTGTATGGCCTTCAATTGAAGAGATAATTTTTTCTTTGGCATGCCCCTGCATGCGTGTCCTTCTGTTTGTATCCAATTTAGCACAAGCTATTCAACCAATTTAATTATTCAGACATCCCCTGAATGTCTGTTTCATAAAACTGAAATACTCACTGCGAGCCAGCAAGTGTGTTTGTGTTTTGAATGGATTTACTTGTATTGGCCATTTTTTGTTCCTTTTTTAATTTTTATTTGTGTTTTCAGGTAGCCATTATACTTTAGCTCCTGTCCAGCAGGGAGGTTATATTGTCATCAAGAATGTTGAACCTAATCGTGATCAGGGCATGTACACCTGCATTGTTAAGGGTCGTACCGGTGAAGAGGCTCGCCGTGACATGCAGCTAAATGTTAACAGTGAGTAGTAAAACTAGAAGACTAAACTTTATGCTTACAATTTAAGCTCGACTGTGTTTAATGGAAAAAGAGTTTTCCAAATTGATGTAAAAATTAAATGAAGAATATTTTCAAGGTTGGTTAAGTTTCATTGTAAGTCCACTGCATGAGTTTTCTATCGTTGGCAAACATTGTTCGCAGCAGAAAACCGCCTCAACAAGAAATATAAAAAAAATTTCATTCATACGTTATTGCCTATTGCTGCTAGCTTTTTCCTCAATCATTGAATTTTGTAAACGAAAAATGTAAAGTCCTGCAAAAAGGATAAGGCGAACTCAATCGCTTGATTGCCGATTACTTCCAAAACATTATCCATAAGAAAAAACTGCAGATAAACAGAGGATACTTTGAAGGATATTCTTTTGCAAAATTGTCCTTATTGCTGCTGCATCCTTTTTGTAATTTTGTCTAATAAAATTTGCTAAAGAAATTGCAAAGAAATTTCTTGAAAAATTGATTCTGTGTCATGAAAAAATAAACAAAAAGTTAATTTAATCCATCAAGTATAAAATTTAGACTTTCAGAACAAAGTCAAACAGTAATATCTTCGTTTTTTTTTTTAAAGGATAATTGTTTAGTTTTTATTTCAGTAAACTGAAGGAAAAATAATTTTTAAAAATTTAATTCAGTAATTTCAATTATTTTTAAGGCAAAACAGAAAATTGATTGGCAATTGCACGACTGTAATTACAGAATATAAAGAATTGAAATAAAATAATTTTTGGTGGATTAATAATAAGGACAACGTTACAAATCCCGTACGAGGGATCTCCATCTGCATCTGCTCTCAGTTGCCTTCAAACATTATTCAAATATTAATTCATGCTTAAACTGATCAATCAATTTTATATTTCCAGGCCCTCCAGTTATAGAAGCGTTCAAGTTTCCAAAAAATCTTCAAGAAGGTGGAAGGGCACAAATAACTTGCGCCGTATCCTCTGGTGATATGCCAATATACTTCAATTGGAAAAAAGATGACATGTCTCTACCATCTAGTTTGCAGGTAAACGTCTTAAAAATCAATACGCTTGGCTTAACAAAAGAAATTCGGGGAAGAGAATTAAACATGAACAAAAACCCCAAATGCATTCTTTTCAATAACACACACAATTTAATACATTATCCTTGTGGTTCCAACAACACACATGCACGTATGTGGATAAGCACAAGTGTGTACAGGGTGTGGGTATTCAATGTAAGATGAAAAGCGAACAATGCAAAGCTTAAGCAGACACATTTCAATCCATTATTATTTGAAAAGAAAAATGTTTTAAAGATCTACACATTCACCCTGATATGAATTGCAGGAATACAAAAATATTCAGAAGCAATTGCGCGGTTTCTTTCACTGATTTATTATGACGAAATTTTTAATGCCCTCTCTTGCTTATTTTATAAATTCTCATTTCCTGTTACGTTACAGATTACCGAAAAGAAGGAGGAATTCTATTCCTTGCTGGTGTTCAAGGATATTAGTGCTAAGCACAGTGGAAAGTACACATGTTACGCCAGCAATGCAGCTGCGAAAGTTAATTACACGGCTGAATTGCAGGTTCGAGGTAAGACGATGGCAACGTTAAACAAGAAATATATAATTGCTTGTTTGTTGAATTGAAGACAAAATGTATGCGAGCTTTTGCTTGTATGATCTGAACTGAAAGTATTTGTTATTGACCGACATCAGGAGTTTCATGGCTCAAAACAAAACTATAGAAAACTTTGTGAGTTTCGTTAGCTGAGCAAACACTCAGAGCAAACAAGAATAAGTTTTGGAATAAGACAGTTAAAGAATGTCATAAATATCGGTAAACTGATGCTTCAGTTAAATAAATATCGGTCAGATGTTATAAAAATTGCCTTCAAAAATCTTGATAACAGATATTGGGAAATGTTTCTTAACTTTGCGAAAATGTTTGCCAAAAATTATGAAAAGGTCTAGTAAGTTTAAAAAGTATTCAAGCCAAATACAATAAAATTTTATTTGTTTTACGCAAAATAAGTTTCGAAAACGTCTGTCTGCATATTTTTATGTCATCACTTCGATGGAATTCCACTTTTCCTTAATAAATGGCCAAATTCACGAATTACTTCTAGCTCGTGACGAGGAGGGCATATTCACTACTCTGTTAATGATTGCCGATGATAAATACAGTAGAATCTCGATAACTTCAACAAACCGTTTAGTTCCACATGCAATTTGTTTACATCAGACTCTTTATAAGTGCAAATTTTACCAAAAACCACTTTCGATAAGTTGAACTTTTTGTGTTTTATAAAATTGAAAGGAATTTTCTGTTTGAGTTTATTTCTTCAGAAACGTCCTTTTAACACCTACTCAAAGTTGTAGCAAAAAAAACCCATCTTAGGAATAAGGATGTGTACCGAAGTCATTGAGAACTTTGGAACGCTCTACGTTTGATTTTGTTACGGGATCAGGTAGCAGAAGAACATGCTTCAGTTACACCCCTAATTTAAATTTGTTGCAGGTTGTTTTACTGAGACTAAAGAAGACTATTCTGATGTCTCAGACGAAGAAATTGTAGAAACTAATCAAATTCAAAATAAACAAAATCAAAAGTAGATGAGCTCATTAACTCCCTGGACATTTGTGGGGTGAGAGCAATACAAAATGGCATTTCTTATAAAAAATCTTAATAGCTCTACAAGAAATCAAGGAAACTGAAATTTCCAAAAGCCTGAAACAAACAAAAATACTTAACATGATATTTTTCCTTTTTCTTTTCATTTAATGCATCTGAGCTTAACAATGGGCACTTTTGAAATAAGCTTTTAAGTGGTCGCTTATCACAACTTTTCGGCAAATCGAGCTTGTACTGTACATCTAAATATTTACAGTCTCCGGCAACTCAATGTTTTCCAAACCCACACATATGAATATTCTAAAAGTTCAAAAAAATTTGATTATATGTAATTAAATATTTTATGTACAAAAAATACAACAAATTTAAGTAACTTTTTGTTAACTTTAAAGGACGCCAACAAAATGAAGACGACAAATCTAATTTTTGAATGCGGTTGGCTAAAACAATCAGCATGTCAAGCATAGAAGACGACAAAACAATCTTTTATTACAATTAAAAAATATTTCTATATATCACTTGAATACAAGAATCATTCAACTGTCACATAACTTTTTTTTTTTAAATTGGCATTAAGCTTTTTAAAGTTCTATTCGAGTTTATTGGCCAACTAACTGTATTGCGCTTTTGTTGTTCTTTAATATCCGGCATTAAACTTTATATACTCGTATTCACTTCAGCAGTGGCTTAACATCCCTTAAACGAACAAAAAGTTTATTATTTTCTGTTTGCAAAATGGATAGAAGAATCTGAAACAGCGATTTCAGTTCTTCTGCTTAATTTTGTAATACACTTTCCTATCTTGTATCCTTTTCAGAGGTCACAGCGAGCAAAAATTCTCATACATTTACTCGCACTCTGAATACTGTGATTAGTAAACTAACAAGAAAATATTTCTTAACACTACTGAAATAAAACAAAAAGTTCATAACGAAGAATAAACTGAAAGTATATATTCCTTTTATTTAATCACGTTCTGTAGTTGCACCACGTTGGTATCTGGAACCCATGGATACGGCCATAATGCTGGGCAATACAATATCAATAAATTGCGAAGCGGAAGGATATCCGATACCCACGATTACCTGGTTCAAAGGGCAGGGTAAGTGTGCAATAAATGTTTATTTTTGTGTACTTCTCTCCTTCTTCTGTTGTATGAGTTCGCGCGTGTGTGTGTGTGCGTTCGCATCAACATTGCTTTAGTCAGCATCATCCTGAGTAGTTTTACTTTTGAGTTTATTTCCTTAATTCAATGCATTCACTGGGTAAACATTTGTTAGTTGTTTAAACACCTGATACCGGTGCCAGCACTTCTCCACAGATGTAAGTGCTTCTGTAAGTTGCTCAAAGCAATTAAGTCGAACAGAAAGTATTTGAACAGCATAAATGTTCGGAGTTGAGCTTCGGAATGGAAGACCTTTAATTTTGCATTTTTTATTTGATAAGAGGCCTCGTTCAATGCATCGAGGTAATGACGTCATGAAACACGTGATATCGCTCGTTCCATAATACCAGATGCTTGGGCTTAAAACGCAGTCATGCTAACTTCTAAATGCTTAATAAGTCTGCTGGAAAAAATTGTGTTTGGAACAAAATTATTGATGCATTTAATTAACCGCTTGCAATTCGTCTGTCTGCCAATGCAATCAACTTTTTGTGCAGTCCTTATAATAAACTGAACAGATAAAGCATAAAAAATATTTACAAAAATGTTTGTGAAAAAAAGGACCAACCACACACATGCACACAATCTACCCATACATTCACGAAAAACGCCATTAAATATTTTATTTAAAATAGCCAGCATTATTTATACAGTCCTGCTTGCACACAGCCAACCTGTCAGTTCAGCGACCAGTCGTCCTTACATAAGGAGTGGCAGATGTGAAAGTGTTGTTAATCTCTAAGTGCAGGTTTATCAAAGTTTAATGTTCTTGTGGTTGTTTAAAGAAATAGAAAAAAAATAATATTCATTTCAGAGGAATACTTTAATTTCGGTTTGCTTTTCCTTTTATGTTGTCTCCACTTATTTCGCAATGGAAGCGTAGCAATCTGAAAGGCAATTACAACTAAGTTATCTACAGTAAGACAAACGAGGAAATGCTGACTGAAAGCATAAGGAAATAACTTAAATTGATTAGTTAGAAAGCTGTTAGCTTTTAATAAATAACAGTTAATTGCTCGAAAGGACTATGCCTGTAGAAACCACTGTTCTATGTATGTATACTTAAGCATTACTGAGTACAAGTGTTTGAGACTTGATTTTACTCTAACCGCCGGGATCAGAAGTACCCAGTACCCTGCTTGATATCTTTCAAAATCTTCAGGACTATTGAGCACAAGTCGATGACTGAACAAAAGCGCTGAAGTCCCTTTGTTACTCGAACCATCGGAATCCGTACTATTCTCATTGATATCTCTTCAAATCTTCAGGACCACTGAGTCTAAGCTGATGAGTGAGCACAATCCGTATTACTCTCATTGATGTCTCTTAAATCTTCAAGACCACTGACTAAGGGCACATTACTGAGTACCTGCGCCTGAGACCCGACATTACTCGAACCATCGGGATCCATACTATTCTCATTGATATCTCTTCAAATCTTTAGGATCACTGAGTAAGGGCACATTAGTGAGTGGCAGCGCCTGAGACTCGACGTTACTCGAACCATCGGGATACGCACTATTCTCATTGATATCTCTTCAAATCTTCAGGACCACTGAGTAAAGGCACATTAGTGAGCGGCAGCACCTGAGACTCGACGTCACTCGAACCATCGGGATCCGTATTACTCTCATTAATATCTCTCAAATATTCAGGACCACTGAGTAAGGTCACATTAGTGAGTGGCAGCGCCTGAGACTCGACGTTACTCGAACCATCGGGATCCGTATTACTCTGATTAATATCTCTCAAATCTTCAGGACCACTGAGTAAGGACACATTAGTGAGTGGCTGCGCCTGAGACTCGACGTTACTCGAACCATCGGGATCCAAAGTATCCTGATTGATGTTTTATAAAGCCTTCATTAGTCCTAATATTTCTTGGATAGGATCTCAGCGGTGTAAATTTTATATTTCGCAATTTTTGGGCACTTGACAGTTATTAATCTAATATGGCAGTAACGTATGAAATTAGGATTGATCCATTGGGATCGGTATTAGTCTCATTGATATCTCTCAAATACGTTAGCAACGTATGAAATTAGGATTGGGTATACCCAAATTTTACTTTTCAATATTTCGCATCCCCGCAGTGACCTTCTTTATAAAATAAAGTAATTAAAATGTAATTAGTTTACAATTACTACAATTATTTTTCACAACAGAGTAGAAAAATATGTAAAAAAAGTCTAGTATTAATTTACATTTAAATCCTTTTAAGTATTTCCGTAACAAGACTTCCCACTATGCCACACTCAGAGCAGACTCTACTCCAGAGCAGACTTGTTCGAGGTTTCCTTCATCTTATTATGCTATCCGTCCTCTGTCCAATGGTTGCTTACCGCACACACTTTCAAAGTTTCTACTGTAGACTAATTGGTCCTGCTCACGACTCATTACATTGAATAGCGCTCTGGTGTAACATGTTGCGGAAGTAGCGAGCTTGAAATTGTTGCCAGGAATGAATGAAAGTAACATGCGGCCTTTTTTTTCCTTGTATTTACAGGCAAAATGAATGCAGATTATAAACCTTTAAACATGCGTAATCATTCGCTTGTTCTTAACCTCGCGACCGACAATGATGAGGGTTACTACATGTGTCAAGCCACAAATGATATTGGGCCAGGTCTTAAGAAAATTATACGTATCAATGTCAATGGTAAGTAGAAAACTAAATTGTAATATGGAAAAAACATACAGACGATTCCACACGTGCTAAATATGAAAACAAGATCCACCATGTAAACTTGGGGATGCATTTTGTATACGTACTCACTTTAACTCTGACACATAAGCAGTGATTGATTGCTCGTTTGAAACGAAGCATCCCGTAATGAAACAACAAACTGTTGATTAAAGAAGGCAATATCCACTTGCTTATTGTTCGACGCATATACAGACGTCATCCTCGACATAAAAATTAATTATCTTTTGTTTTCCACTTTTATTAGAACCAGCACGCTTTGAGCAAACATCACGGAACGTTTCGTCAAGACGAAATGATGCTGTCACGCTCGACTGTCATGCCAAAGGTGATGAGCCCATTAGTATCGCATGGACGCACAATAATGCCCGCATTGATTTGAATAATTTCCGCTTTAGTATAGCGGAGATGAAGACTGAAAAGGGTGTGGACTCTCGCCTGACCATTTCTCGGTCAGATCGTCATGATTCGGGCATATACAATTGCATTGCCGAAAATCCTTATGGTCGGGCTGAACACATTATATATTTAGCTGTGCAGGAGCGTCCAGATACTCCATCTAGCTTGGAGGTATTTGAAGTAGGCTCGCGTACAGTTAAATTATCTTGGCGTCGACCATTCGATGGCAATTCGCCAGTTCTATCATATTTAGTACAGTATCAACCGCTGAACTATTTGCAATCGCATGCCACTCTTGGCATTGCTGGCAGTGACTGGAATGGGCAAAACATTATCAACGTTACATTGCCCTCGACGAGTATAAGTAAAAGGTAATTGAAAGTATAGTCTGAGACTTCTAACGCTGACGATGTTTTTGTAGCACTCCTTCCAAATTTCATTCAATTTCTCTTACTCGTCCAAAATTCGTTGTTGCATAAGAAATTCTTTGAAATGTCTCAAATTAGCAACAAAAAGTTTTAACGCTTTTTTAACGATTATAGTAACGAGCCGATATCGAGGAAAGTAGTCCTTTTCTTCAGATGAAGTACTTTCGCATTGTAGGCAACTAAAGTCGCTACGGAAATATTAGGATGTATAAGAGAATATAGAAAACATGATCAAATATTGTTTAGCCTCATTTATATAAATTTGAAGAGCATAAAATAGAGCGAGAAGGACTTTTAGTTCTCTGAATTCAATGAAATGCCGAAAAGAGAATTGAATTCAATAAAATAGTTTTTCTGTTGTTTCTTTAGTCTGTAAGTATAAAAATTGTTTATTATTTTAACTAAAATAGCACAGTGGGCATCAGACCAAGCAGAAGTTTAAGAATTTCCACAAAATTTTATTCCCACACGGTTCCTTTCGCCAATAGAATTTAGATAAATTTTTTCATTATTTCCGAATTCGTAAGGACAACCGCTATTCTCAGTAAGCAAATTAATGAAACAATAATGAAAGTGAAGCAACCGATGATTTGCGACGCGTATCTGCGATTATCTCGAATTCCACGCAACATCAAAAAGAAACTAAAATTTATCAACTAGTTTATTACACAACCTTCGAAAACTTATTTCAATGCTGAATGTTAATGAAGGAAGCTTGCAAAATTATCAGGAAAAATCTTAGAAGGAGCAAATTCTTCTTATAAAACTTTATTTTTATTGGTAAGAGCGCAGTCAGTTGTGTCATATAGTGTCTTCTCAGTTTTATTTGCAACTTTTCGGTGTTTAACAACTACGATGGTCACTCTCTTTAAATTTTTTAATTTGAGAAATTTGTAAATATGAAAAGTCAATTTCAATCGTCTGGAGCAAAATTAAGTTGCAACTAAACAATTATTTCAATAAATATTTCTTGTGTCGTCTATGTGTAACAGTTATGACAGTGACCTACGTGAGAGTGCCATCGTCTCCGGCTTGACACCAGCCACAACATTCCTAATACGCATGCAGGCCATCAATGAAATCGAACGCAGTTCGTTCACCGAACCAATTGTCTTGAAGACACAAGAAGAGGCACCTACTGAAGCACCGTCGAATGTACAAGTACAAACAGGAGGAGAAAGTGAATTGATTGTCACCTGGCAGGTAATTTATTTTATTTTCTTTTCTTCCTTTTCTATTACTTTAAACATTCCTGAAAGTAAGAAAAACACTGGGAACTGACGTTTATGTACAATATTTGACACAAATTGTTCAATTGTCTCATTTCAAAATGCTGTTCTACGAATCTTTAAAATAAAAAATGTGAAACATCGCCGTGTGCTGTGGAATTTGCCAAGACATTAACTAGATGTTGGATTGTACATAAACATTTGCGACTTTATAGAAGAAATTCAGAATTTCTTATTGTTTCTGGCCGTCTTGGATTGATATTTTTTCTCAGAATAAAATCTTTCATATGTATTAATTTTTTCCGTCTTCTAGAGCATTTCTTGTCCGGTCATTATTTTTAACCGGACATTATGTTTGTCCGTATATAACTTTTGTCCGGATATTATTTGTACGCAAGTTTTACATTATTTTGTTATTAAAAAAATTATTCGTTCCCAGTAAACTTCAATGATTTTTTCCAGTTATCGTACATAAATTAAACGTCCTGTGTGATTTTAGCTTTAATGTAAAATTAATGTCCTTTAGTAAGTTTGTGAAGAAAACCCGGACAGAAGCCATTTTAGTTACACATTAAATTAAAAATTAATTACAAAAGTAACCTCAAATGCTAATTGCATTTCAAAAGTTACATTCAAATTTCAAATGTTACTTTTCACTTAGAAAAAGAATACCAAATGGATTCTTAAAATTTTTTTCAAAGAAGATTGCAATGCTATTAAAAAGAACTTAAAAACTAAGCAAGGAGACCTGAATAATTTATTTAGTTGGTGGCCGCTTGAAATGGAAAAACTCATTTCCATCATGAACGAGAAAATAAGTAAAGCAAACTAAAGCTTCGACGAAAAAAATTTAAAGAAGAGAGATATTTAAGACTTTTATATAAAAAGCATTAAGTGTTAAGAAACATCATTCTATCACTTGAGACAAGCACAATCTTCCATCTTTTCGCCAGAACATCTTACGTTCCTTTAAAGAATTAGCTCGTTTTGTCAATAACCAGAATAAATTTCTTTTATCGCGAATTTCTTTTATGCTCTTTTTACTTACTTCAATATTAACAGATACCGCCGCGTGAATCCTGGAATGGCGAACTTATTGGCTACACAGTCAACTGTAGCGAGGAGAAGCAGAATATCAACTACATTAGCGTTGTCAATAATTCACTCAAATCGGTAATTGTAAGTGGCTGGGCCACAACAAAGGCCACACTGCGTGGATTGAGGAAATACACCAGGTACGCGGTGACAGTGCGCGCCTTAAATAGTTTCGGCTCCGGACCATGGAGTACAACAATCTTTGGTACAACAGCGGAGGGTGGTAAGTGTTACTTTACTAACTGCTGCAGAATAATAATGAAGAAGAAGAAGAATAATAATAAAAATATAACTATACGGAAATAATAAAAAAAAGGGGGGGGGGGGGGAAATGCTGGCAGACAGCGTCTGTTAAATGAACAGGTAACAGCTGTACAAATTGTTATCTTAATAACAAGAAGCATTAAAAATGCTTTCAGCAAATTATGTTTATGGCTGTGTGCGTGTTCAGGTGTATCTATGCAGTTGCACAGTGGGCTCCAAGCACTGGTAAAGGCAGAGGATACGTATTGCAATGGTGTTGCAAAGCAAATGCAATTGAACCCATAGGAATCAATATTTTTACTGGGCAAATAATACATGACAAGCTATATTCTCAGATTGGTCTTCATATAGCTCTATTCCGGACAGGTGTTTCATATGGTATGCCGGCCACTTTTAGCGGAAGAGCTCTACATGCCCAAGTAACTGTCGAGCATATCTAACCAGAAACGTTTAAAATCAATTTCCAGTCTACAAAATAATTAGTTCTAAACAAAAAAATTATATTGAAGGATCACAAGATATTTGTTGAGACTTCTTTTAAATTTATTCCTGTTCCTCTGGCTATGAGAAATAGAGTTCAAAAATCTTTGTGACCGACTTTCCCACAGAATAATAACATACAGGACAGATGGACGTGTTAAATAATTAAATTAACTTTACGCGATTGAACTTTTTCACTTTGGGTAATTTTTTGCTTACTTTTTACTGAAGGAACACAGGGCTACGCAACCTTCATCAATACCAAAGTTAAAAAAGAAATTGGTTCTAAGCGACTTTTACAGACTTTGTCCCATTTTCTTTCTTCCACTTTAAAGTACCACAAAACACAGGCCTCGTTGCGGTGTCCTCTGCCATAACCACTGTTCAAGAGTCAGTCTCTCTTTCAGCATTGAAATGAAAATTTTTTCATGCGCTTTCCTATAGAAATAAACCTCCTGCCACGCGTTCCTTTGCAGGAGCACACAAACCACCATTAAGATTTACTTCAAACAAAATTTATAGTTTCAGTTTTCTTTTTAATAGCTAAAAGCATCGCTATCATCGCATATCTCGCACGCAACCGTATAGAAAAAATTACAAATTTCTTTTGCTTAAGAATTTTTTTTCTATTAATATTTTTATTCCATCTCTCTTTCTCATATGCCCCCCCTTTAATGTGCGGTGACTAAAAAAAAAACAACATGGGAAAAACAAAATAATAGTGCCGGAAGCTGCACCACAACATGTCAACTGTACGCCATTATCGTCACAGAGTCTTAAGATATCATGGCTGGAGCCGCCACTGCAATTTCATGGCGGCATAATTCAGGGATATAAAATTTTATATCGACCGATTCTGAATCAAAGTGAGTTTAAATATTTAATTGTTTCTTACAGCCACATCTTTAGGAGAACATTTAAGAATCATACACTGCTCACACATACATTTAAAAGTATTTTTAATTGAATTTGCATGTAAGGGAAGATGGAGGGGTATATATAGGCTTAGTAAGGGCCTTGTGGGATATATATATATGCATATTTATTTAAAAATCATATAAGAAAGGAAGTTGATGGAACCTTGTCCGTATGTCCATCTTCTTATATGACTATGTCTGTCTGTCCTGGCTATTTTCATTGAAGTGTAAATTTGGCTTAATTTTTGCTTAAAATTAAAAATTTAAAAACCGCTCGCCTAGGAATTTTCTGGAAATTTTCCAGCTTGAATATGAACAAAAATCGGGTAGTAAATAAAACAAATATAGACAAAAGAATTATTTTATAAATTTACAAGCATCAAACCAGGAACACTTGGATTAACAGCCACAGCCCTCACCTGATGTTAAAACTATTTGTTCGGTTCCAAAAGTGTAAGTGGGAGGGAGAAGACCATTTTAATTATTTAGTTTTGTTATTAAAATTTTTTAATATTTCTTAGTAATGGGGAATATTTTGCAAAATTAAAGTTGGCTTCAATGCAATATAAGTGTTTTGTACAGAAATAGCTTTGAAACATATCCTTGGAGAAGGGTATGCAAGAATCGCCTTAGTCGAATACAGCACTTTTACTTTCATTTTTGTTTTTGCTTTACTGCAAATTAAAAATGGAATTGCATTAAAAAAATTTTTTTTTCAAAAATTTTGACGAACAATTACTAGCGTGACAAAAGACTTTTTACCGAAAGTTGAGGCTAAGATATATTCCGTGTCCGTGTTCTGTATGCTCCATTTAAGTGAACACTTTTGTACATTTTCATTGGGAATAGCATACAGTATTATAAACCGCTTTGGTATCAGAAAGAAAATATTGTTTCGGTTTGCATAGATCTCACATTGCAGATGATCACTTTTTTGTCTGATCGTATGTGTCTGATCTTTAGATGTCACGCTGCTTTTACAAAAAATTAATTTTGTCGCCCCACCTACTTCGTTCATGATTGAAGTAAAGCACAATGGCGAGAAGTTAATACATTCAACTGTTTTTCTTTACACTGAACTTGCGATTGCAATACTGCATTTATTCTGCAATTCGAATTGCAATGCAGAAAGTAAAATTGCACTCACTTTATCATCCCCTTTCCAATGCATGCTTTTGCAATTACACTTTTAATTAATTTAATCTTAAACTAATAAATTTATTAATTATGCAAAAAGGTTTAATTTGTTCAATTTTAATTCGCTGCTGCCTTAAATGTATTAGGCGAAAAGGGAACACACTTTATGAAATCCTTTATAATGAAAATAAATTATAAATCCTAAATAACTTACTCAAATTGAATTCCTTTTTCCTGCATTGGGTTATTTATTTTTATACGTGTTCCTGTGGTGGCCCCTTTAAATTGGAAAACCAATACGTACTCCAGGCTGTTGGTTTTAAATTTCCAATAACTTCTGCATTACATTTCACTCACTCGTGTGTCCATGTATCGCATCTTTTTTTTACCAGTTTTGGAATGTGGAGTTTGGGATTTGCGGTTATAATTGTTGTCGATTGTTTGCATTTTACATTGCGGCCGGGTCCGTATAGTTTTGTTTTGTTTTTTTTTTATTTACCTTTGAAAATAAGAGCGTATAGAAATATAAAATGTTTAACACTTTTTTGGTGAGCTGAAGTTGCGCAGATGAAATTTCAAGTTTATTCAACTTCGGTTTAGACGTGAAAAAAAGTTAATTGAAAAAATATCAGTGGAATAGTTTGAAGTGCAAAAGTCTATACAGTTTGAGGGTTATTATTTACATTGATGAAATGTTAAGTCATTTAGGAAAATTTTGCAAAAAAAAAAACATTTTGTGAAATTTCTAGTGTGCTAGTAACTATTTCGGTGATTCAGTACTTACCAATAAGTTATTAGAATTTAAAATAAATTATTGTTGGTGGCATGTAAATTGCTGTGTGCCCGATAATTTCTTTACTTACACAAACGGTTGGTTGACTATCACTGAGTGAAGGAAAAGGATTTATTATGTTCTGATTAAATAGACTTGAGTTTATTCTATTTCATTGCTTTCCTCTCTTCCATCAATAAAATCTTTAACAACTTCTTCAGTTTTTCTTTCTCTCGAGTCTTATAACATTCGAAAGTCAATGAAGGCAACAAGGAATCTTGTAATTTCAAGACAAACTCCTCAACCAAGTCTTGAAAAATAGTCCCAGATCTTGTTATACAAGCCCATATTTTTTTAAACCAATTGAGAATTACAACAACACAGTCACGGCAAGCATTCGAAGAACTTTCCCAATCTATAGATCAAACCAATTTTATTCTATATGAATCTAAGTGGAATGCCCCTGCTAATAATATATTTCTCGTGGTATTGACTTTCATTACGGTCTCGAGAGCCAGTAAATGTGGCATCATCGTAACATGATCTATGATATATCCAGTTCTATAATTATTAAAAGAATGCAAAAATATATCGCAAATCCAATCAGGAAATGGTTTGTAAATAATGTTTTGTCAAGCCGGCAAATTCCATACAGGATAACAGACCACTTTTCAAACCACTCCTATTTTTAGAACTCATGGTTTACAATTCAAAAAAAATGTCTTTATTTTCAAACAGCAAAAAATAATTAATTATTTTGGTTTTTGGAAACTATAAAAAAGAAGAACTTTCTTTAAAGTTTCCAAATTTAAACGCTTTAAAGGAGAATAGAGAAGTTCAAGCAGACTTCTTTTTTAGTAAGCTCGGATTTTATTTCATCCCGTTTCTTCTTTTGGTCTCCTTTTTGCAGTTGATTTTCCAGCTAAATTGGAAATAAAACGTACGTCGAATTTGGAAACATATTTACACACGCTGCACAAAGCAACCAATTACTCAATACGAGTACTGGCGTATACGGCCACGGGTGATGGTATCGCCAGTCAGCCGTTATATTGCCAAACTGAGGATGATGTACCAGATGCACCAGCGTCCATTAAAGCGGCAGCCCTCACAGCAGATTCTATTTTGATTTCGTGGCTGCCACCAAGAAATCGAAATGGCATTATAACACACTATACTGTCTACTCGAGGGAAGCCGGACGGAAGGGACAAGCAAAATGTAAGTATTATTTCAATTTTAACTGCTTTTTCCTTTCACTGTCTCTTCCTAAAAAAAAAACCATTCCACACTCTGCTTGTATGCTTGAAGTCGCCCAAATGAATTCCAATAACTCGAAATGAAAGTTGGGGGTTGAAAGCGGAATTGCCAAAAAACGTAAACGGTGGCTGATAGAAAAAGTTTCATTGCTTTTAGTTCTTTATTCCGCTGGTTTAGCACTGCGAGAGACATGAAAGGTGCCGTAATAAACTTCTTTACTTGACGGTCTTATTTGTTTGTGCTCATTGAAAGTCATCATCACACACAGCACATTTTTTTTTACTGCTTTTACTCGCAGTAATAAAAGTTTTATAAAAGAAAGTTTATGAAAGTTGCTTTGTCTCTCTCCCCCTTCCCACTACTCCTTCCACACTCCATCCCCATTCCAGCCAATAGTTTTATTAGCCAAACTTTTGGCTGTAGATTTCAAAATAAATAAAAGTTTTGGCATTTAGTTTCAATTTAATGCTGTTGCAGGCAAAGAAAAACGAATCAAATGCAATTGAAAAACTTTTAGTTTCTGTTGAAATTTATTTTGTAACCACCGCTGGTAGACAAAAGATTTGTCAGCATAATTAACAGATAGTTTAAGTGAAACGTTAGCTTTTTCCAGGGAATGTCGTCGTTCAAAGCTCACTTTGTTGGTGAACAGCTACTCGTATGTAAATATTAAGCATGATAATATTTCATTTACATTTAATTTTACGCAAGTTAATGGAGCAACTTGTAAAGAAAACAATTTCCTACCTACAAAATTTCTGGACGTTTGCATGAATTATAATAATCAAGGATACGCAAAGTGGAATAATAATTGTTACTTAATGAGGTATTCGGTAACCAGCAAACCATTAGCAACAATTCATATTCTTTAAGGTGGGGTACGCCAGCTGTGCATTCCCCTTTAAGTAGTTTATTTTAAAGTGATTGTTTAATTGAGGAATCAAGGGGAATAGAAGAGCAATACCAATTGAACGACTTTTCACCAGCAGGATCAAGATATTTCTAAACATCGTTGAGCTGCAAGAAGTTTGTATGATAAATCGAAAGTGAATTAACTTTAATAAAATTTTTTGTTAAAAACTTTTATACATTAACTACTCGATATTACAATTATATGAATGTAAACATAATACAGTCGGGACTCGATTATCTACGGTCCGGTTAACCGCTAACCCCGATTAAAAGTAATGAACACAGATTAGCCTATTGTTTTTTGTTTGCAATGGTTTCAAATTTTTCGCTTCGATTAACCGTCATTCCCTCTATTTTCCGTGATAGCAGAATTTATTTTATTATGCACAGAAGGAACTTGGAAGCAAATGCTCTCACAAGTCTGTATATGTACAAGAAAATGAGGGAGTGAAGCTGAGATGAACTCGGGCGAGGCAATGTGGAAGACACTGATAAAGACGATTTAATTGTTTTAGAAATCACTTTAAAAGAAGCGATAGGAGTATCTTGCACATTGCTGACTATCCAGGATAGTCAGCAATTAAGTTTATCGCATATAAGAAAAAGTTATAAAAGGAATATAGAATAATGAAATAACAACAATATTAAAAAAACTGTATATTCAAAATTTTTATTCGATTGACTGTGAAAATCGATTATACGTAATGCTTCTAGTCCGGACTATGACGTATAATCGAGACCTGACTGTATGTGAAAAGCATTGACTTCTAAGGCCATCATCTATACTTTAAAATTAATTACTAAAGATTTAATTTTATACATTTTAAAACATATATAGTAAATTAATTTAGAAGGAAATTTCGAAATTGTCGGCTTGGAACGCTATGTCTCGGAACTACTCCAAAAAGGCATAGTTTTATCCATCAAATAAAAATATGAAGAGCATTAATTGTCTTCTAGAAAATAAATAAATAAATAATTTCTTAAAATGTTGTATAAAAATATAATGCAATCCAATACTTTGCTGGTTCCAAATATTGTAGCAAACAGTTGTCAAGCAAGGAGTAGTCCAATCAAGACTTTTTGAATTATTTATAACTTTAAATTATTTTCAAATTTGCTGTTCCCACTCCCCTTAAGGCATTTCATTTATCTGCTCACTTGGAAAAATGTGCTAAATTTACACAACTTTCCTCACAAGTCAGTTTACAAAAATTAAACTGGAGAGTTAAGCCGTGCACAGTCGATGTCTTGTGATATTTTGGAAAAAATGCATCCTTAAAAGTTCCAAATAATATTCTTGCAATTGGAATAACTTACAATTTACTGTGCCTGTCTGGTAGAGGTGACAGAAAAAATGCACACGATGTTGGTAAACCAAAAATTCATTACTTTGTGGAGATCCTTTGATCCTTTAATTTCGCATTGACTACCAACCTATTACTTTTGAGAAGCTAATACGCATCATATAACAGATTAATTAGACTATTTGGTAAAGGAAAGCTTGGAAGTTACATATATATATTTTGTAGATCGGATGATGTTTACAAAATAGCATCATCGTAAGGGAAGTAACAATAATATGTTTACAATAGGGTCAAACAAAATAAATGCTGAAATAGATTACGAGGTAGAAAATATAAACTAAAATACAGGAAACGGAAATCAACATTTCTTGCATTTTCACTCCTTTGTTGTATTGATGAACACTATCCAGACTTTGAACAGGGAGAAATGTGGCAAAAAAGGTCAAATGTGAAATCACATAAGACTGAATGTTAAACAAGAGTTTATAATTATAATATAAAATTAAAATTTTAATAAAGACTTAAACGTTTCTTAAAATATCTTCATTCTTCTCAATTAAATCTTTAAGAATCAATTTTAAAGTGTAGCCGATGGCCTCAGAAGCCATTGCTTTTCACATACAGTCAGGTCTCGATTATGCGTCTTAATCGGGACTAGAAGCATTACCGATAATCGAGTTTCACAGTTAATCGAATAAAATCACATGACTAATTAAGACTTGAAAGGCAAAGGATAACTTTCTTTTGCAATATTTTAGACACAAATTGGAAAGGAGGTCCTCGAAGGTATAGCAAAGTATATATTCATTTTTTTTTTTGTGTAAAAATTTACCTGGAGATTGTTTAGTAATAACTTTTTAAAGAAGTTTGAAAAAATTTTTAAAATTTACAACACCTTACAAATTTACTTTTAGCGCACACTGTACATAAGGTGTACAAGAAGTGCTCCGGCAACAATATGTAACATAAAGTAATTTATTAGTGTAAACGAGGATATTTAATTAATATAGAAAAATTTCATTAATCTTACAATTCGCATGCACCCCATCAATCTATCGCTGATAATTTATTCCAGCTCATATGGTTCGTGTCGATGAATCTGGCTATCCGGTTGCGTATGAGGCACGTGGTTTGGCTGAAAATCAAATGTATGAATTTTGGGTCTCTGCTTCAACATCGGTGGGTGAAGGCGAGCCAACATCTGTGGTCGCACAAGCCACAAATACACGTGGTAAGTTCAAAATTAAATTTCAATTCAATTTCATTTTTATTGTGTTCGCATCACCCCTCCTCCCATACATTTTCTTAAACGTGTGTGTGTGTGTATAATCGCTTCACTTTTGTTCTTATTTCCGAGTATTTAATTTTTTTTGTTCAACCTTGTTTTATGGATGTGAACTGCCCAACCGTCATTGGTGTGTTGGTGTGGCAGATCAGATAATGTGTTTGTGTGAACGCAAGTAAGTTCTATGCTTTCAATAAATGCTCTGCCTTAATCTGTAAACTACATTCAGGCAGTTGGTTGTACTCGTATTTAAATTGGTGTGCGTGACTGCACAACACATGCAGATTTATTTCACACGTACTTTTTAATTTATTTTAACTTTATTATAAACACTAAATATCTTATTGACCGCGCCATTACTGATGTAAAATTAAAGAATGTACGAAAGCTTAAGATACACTGGCCAACAAGTATTTTGTTATTTACATTCATTACATTTTGGATGAAGATTTAAAGAAATTTGGTTCGACTGGTGCCATGTAGAGTTATTAATTCTGAACAATAGGCATTTTTTGGATAACACTTTCCCCTACCATTAGACACTTTATTTGATGAAAAGCATTGACCTACTTGAAATATGGAAAACGTCTGAAAGACTACACTCGCTTCTCTTTTTCTTTGACGGTGTAGCCAAATTTGGCAGAAGTTAATTTATAAAGTTTAGAGGGATTGAGCTTAATAAAAAATTTCAAATAATTAATAATAAATAAAAATTTTTGTACTTAATTTGAACTCGAGAATTTATTCCATTAAAGTAAAACTTGCTTTCTGCTATGTAAGTACATGCAAAGGGATGCCAATGCTCGACAAACACAAAGTGAAAAGTTACAAATACGGAGCTTTTACCAATAATATTTCAGCTTGATATTGCAGTTTTTAAATAAAAATTTATACACCGGAGTATGCAAATATTCCTGAAACTCACGCATTGCAGTTCTCTACAAATCACCTTTAGTTGAGCTCTTTCTTATCTACTTCACGAGCTTAGTATTGAGTTCGGAGCTTATACTCTAAATAAAAGCTTAATTTTAGGTTTTTGTTTTTCTTGTGGCATATCTTGCGAAAATATTTTCTACGGAATAAATAATTCTTACACTATTGGTTGCTCAGATTAACTATGAAATTTTATTCGCAGCACCAGCCCGAATTGCTTCATTTGGCCAGCTTGTACGTAAGGCCGTAGGTACCAGCTTAGTATTGGAATGCTTGGCTGTGGGAAATCCAACGCCAAGAGCTCGTTGGTTAACCAGAGATAGGCCAGTGACATTTAGTCCGTTTTATGAAGTGACAAACGAAGGGAATTTGAAAATACATCGTAAGATATCAAACGACGTATTAACGTACCATTTGAGCGTACTTATTTTTTATTTTCTTGTATCTTTAATTATTTATTTATGGAAAAGGAGTGGAAGGCAGTTTATCCGGAAATTATACGTGTACAGCGAATAATCTGTTTGGCAGTGATGAAATACAATATCAGGTGATTGCCATGAAAGTGCCAGGGGCACCACAAATTATTGTGCAATATGCCTCAGCAGATAGCATACGCGTTAGCTGGGATGCTCCAGATGATGGAGGCGCACCACTGCAAGGCTATTCCATCTCGTATCGCATTGCTGGGGAAACGTGGTCTCAAACGGAACTGATGCCGGAAAATAATGCCTACACAATAACAGCCTTGAAATGTGGCAACCAATACATAATTAAAATGTCTGCCCACAACATTGTGGGGGATGGTGTCCCAAGCGAAGAAATCAATGTCTGGACAAAGGGCAAGGGTAAGAAACTAGTTGGCCATTTCCTCAATTTATCATTAGTAAATCCATGACGCTCTTAATCTTTTAATTATTTATTCTTAATTCTATTTGTAAATTCATATTTTGTTTTTGATGATGATTTTTTCAGCCTCTCAAGCTCCCAACAGCAACGAGCTAATCGCAACAAATGCATCATGCGTTAATTTGAAGTTGTCAGCCTGGAATAATGGCGGCTGTCCAATTCATCATTTCTCTATTGAGCATCGTCCCTTGGGTAAGATTGTGCATTCTGTAATTATATCTTCCCTGCATACAAATGCGCTCACATGCATGCGAATGCATTTCAGTCAAATCACTAGTTATTTTCATTGTATGCCTTCGCTGGTTCATTATTTATTGTGGTTGCAACCGCAACTCACTAAAACACTACACTGCATTCATTTCTCATATCTAGTTTTTGCACCGGCCTTAACCACCATAAAATCTACAGTGGAAATTCAAATTATATATAAATTAATTGCCTCAAGGTATTAATATTTCATCTCAATTCACTTTAATTTTTCATTTAAATGAGGCCGTCGGGGTAGAGCAACCCCTTCAATAAATTCATTATTAATTAACTTAATTAGCACTCAGAGCACTCAGTGGACTCTGTGCAGTTTATTTCAAACTAGTAGTGCCAGCCGAGAAGAAAAGTGAGGTCAATAAGTGGGCAAATTGTCAATTGCCCTCTTAAGATCTCTATATATTGTTTGAATGGTTGGGACAGCCTTGCACGAAACAGTTACTCCTAAAAAATGAAAAGGATTTTTGCACCTGAAAAACTTTCAAGCCACATTTGCAGTTAAATTGAAGAAAAATTAAAAAGAATTATTTAAAATGATAAACAGAAATCGTTAATGTGAAGAAAAAAAATGCAAAATCATACAAAATCGCTAAAAGCAAAAATTAAAAATTATTAAATGAAAAGCTTTTAAAATCGCTTCTTAAAATCGCTACATCAAAAATTCGAAAAAATGGCGAAATTCGATTAATGCAAAGACCAGGCAATAAAAAACATAACTCTTCGGTAACACTTTTTTTTGCGCGTAATTAATTAAACACAAAAGTACTCATTTCCTTCAATTTGCTCCACTGTCACATTAGTAATTGAATTCTGTTTTCATATTTACTCAAATACTTATGCAACGCGATGCGTTGAGGTTGCTGCGGTTTAGACTTGACCAGTTTCTGGTCGCATACATTCGCCTGCTCCCCTACCTGCAACCAAAAATGTCAATTTATTTTTTTTTAGCTGAAAAAAAAAACGTTAGAAGATAAATTAATAAATTTCCATTTAATATTTTATTTTAATTAAAATCAATTTGGCCTAGTAAATGATCAAGGGGCGAAACGCGTTCAACGAAATTAAATTAAATGAGCGTATTAAAAATATGGATGCGAAAAATGTTGAATAAAAGAAACTATAAATTTTCGTTAGGAATATTACGAATCATCCGGCAGGCTGGTTTTTTATTGGGGAAAGAGAAAATTATTGGGAAATTCAAATGTAAATAAAATGTAAATAAAAACTAATTTTCCTCATGTAAATTAGCAGTGTTTTAAGGTTTTTGTTAAAGTGAAAAAATTTGTAAAAATACACGACATCTATTTAATTAGTTTTTGTAGGGTACCATTAATAAGTGTAATTAGTTGGCCACTACGTGACTTAAAGTAAAACATTGCAAAATGTTACCATTGAAGGCATGCCGCTAGTTTACTGTCAAGAGTCCTCATAAATATCGTTGAGCAAATATTTTATTGGTTAAATAAAAAAATCATTTCTGATCATTAAATGATACGCAATAAGTTGAGCTGTATAAAGTGCTCGTACTTGTGTAGAAAGAGACAAACAGCCATGCAGTAGCAGACTATATCATGCACAATAGATTTGTTCCACCCACACTGACAATTCGAAAATGTTTAAATAGAGACAAGTTAGCGAAAAAGGTGCTGTATAGAAACGCATATGCGTCTATCTATATATTCCATTTTTAGTCTTATAATTCTCATTTATTTCGTTTGAATTTTTATATATTATTTTTTATATTATAATTTTTTTTATATTTTAATTTTTATTTATTTTATATATTATTATATATTTATTTATTATATTTATTTATTTATTACATTCCATTTTTAGTCTTATAATTCTCATTTATTTCGTTTGAATTTTTATATATTATTTTTTATATTATAATTTTTTTTATATTTTAATTTTTATTTATTTTATATATTATTATATATTTATTTATTTATTTATTATATTCCATTTTTAGTCTTATAATTCTCATTTATTTCGTTTGAATTTTTATATCTTATTTTTTATATTATAATTTTTTTTATATTTTAATTTTTATTTATTTTATATATTATTATATATTTATTTATTATATTTATTTATTTATTATATTCCATTTTTAGTCTTATAATTCTCATTTATTTCGTTTGAATTTTTATATCTTATTTTTTATATTATAATTTTTTTTATATTTTAATTTTTATTTATTTTTTATTCGTTTGAAATGCAATTCTGTAAACAATTTTTATAAACTGCTTCTATTTAAGATAACTTTCTCATTCAATTATATTATTCAGACATTCTAGCGTAGATTCGTTAGATTATTCGAGTTATTTCATGTCATGACATGAAATAACTTCTGAGTTAGTTTCAGGATTTAATGTAGAATATAGAAGTGGGGGATTTGCTTTAATTTTTTTAGCTAAATATGCTAGAATTTTATTTATAAGTATTTTATTTATTGTGATATTTTTGGGTAATGATATTTTTTCTTATTTGTTTTATTTAAAATTAACATTTTTATCTTTTATATTTATTTGAGTTCGGGGTGCATTACCTCGTTTTCGTTATGATAAATTAATATATTTAGCTTGAAAAAGTTTTTTACCTTTTTCTTTAAATTTTTTATTTATAGTTATTGGATTAAAAATTTTTTTATTTTAATAATTAAAATTAGTAAAAAACAGTTTACACTGTTTCCAAACTTGATTCCTTATATTAATTGAAATCTGCCAATAAAGATTTACAAATTTATTTATCATTTTTTTTGCATTGATTTTTGTTACATCAATCGAGTTCACACTGTATTGTGGCACTTGTGAATGCAATATTTTCATTTAAATTAAATTTAATGAAGCACATGACTGGCATTCAATTCGGTAAATAAGAAAGCAAAAACTGTTTTCACTTCGCATACGAGTACATACTAAATGAAGTGTAAATAAAGTTCGATATCAGTAAATAAATGAAACTTTTTCCATTTTTATAAATTTATTAAAAACTTTTACTCATGTAGTCCCATTTATTAAAATTTTTTTTTTTTTCTTTCTGTATGTTTCTTTTTTAGGTGACATCCGTTGGACTGTTGTTACATCCGATATTTCCAATGCCGAAGAGAATCGTGAAAATTTAATATTTTGCGACTTTTTGCCAGCCAAGTGGTATCAGTTGCGTATCTCAGCTATAAACGATGCTGGCAAAACAACTGAACACTATCATTTTGCGACAACGAATATTGATGGCGTAACCATACCACCGCCTTCAGTCTTCCCCTCCGAAAATGATTTGATGAACAATCTGATGAACACAGCACACCCAACAAATGGTGATTGGCTATCGACGTTAATTGTTATTGTCATAATATCTGTGGCAATCATAACCATGTAAGTAATTTCAGGTTAGTTTTTCAAAAAAAGAAAGAAAAAAAGGGGTGGGGGGCGGGGAGGGTGTTAAATCAAAAATATTTAAATATTTAAACATTTTTAATGAAAATATTTTAATGCACTTTGAAAACATCGCCTTTATTATTCTAAGAAGATCCTGCTTTACAATCAATGTTGATTATACTTTCCGCCATCACTGTCTCAAACGTAGTCAAAACTTATCAGAGACAAGTCCTTTCTTATCGCTTCACTACCTTCAAGAGTAAGAAAATATTTAATTAATTTTTTTATGGGCATCCTGTTAAATTGTCAACAATAAAATATATTGCGAACCCAAGGACTCCTTTAATGTAAGGAAAACTAACGAATTAACTTTTGTGTTCTCTGTAATTAGTTCTCTTCCTTTAGACTTTTTCCTTTCCTTCAGCGTTGTTTACGAGTTTAGTTTAATAACGCACCAAAAAAAAAAAAAAAAAAAAAAAAGGAATTGAAAAAAGGATAATGGAATAAAAGAAGTTAAAAAATCGACTAATTCGCACGTTTTTAATTATGTGCCATTTTCAAGCAATTTTTATCTTTTATTTTTGTTTCTTGTTATTCACTCGTTACTTTTCTTTTTTTTTGTTCTTCCTTTCTTCGTTTATGTTTTTCCACGGTGTGTGGACTTGTGTGTGTATGCCTGGATACGGATGTGGCTGTGATGGTTGGTGCATGTGCGTTTAACCCTTAGAGCTTTAACAATTAAACATCGTCGCACACTGTGTGGCCCCGTAACTGAGGGTTACGAGTCCAGAACATTGCCAGGCGACTACAAAGAAGACCATGACAATCGTCGTAATCAGCAAGTGTATAGTGCTTCGCCCGTTAAGACCGTGGACAAAGGCAACGATTCAGGTAAGCTCAAACAGACTCACTCAAGTAAATGGAAAATGTTGCAGAGTTGTAGAAGATTAAAATAATCTTGGCAAAAGCTGTTAGTTGAATATTTCTATTTAATAAGTGTTTTGGAGCTGCAAAAGGCAAAGGAAAGATAATAAATCGTGCACAGTGGTTGCAAATCTCTTGCAGATAGTTTGTAATTAATTAAAATGAGAGTGGTGGAAAAACTTGATGCAACGCTGACTACAGCCACTTGATGGTTTCAAAGAGTCAAATATCAAATTCTCTCCACATTATTAAAGCAATATTAAAGTCTTCAAAGGAATAGAAAAGTTAAAGGAAACTTAATAGGAATTAAATTGCAAAAAGTATTGAGTTTGCCCAATTACAGATCAGTATTGATGCATAAGGGCCAGATGTCTTTAGGGCTCATTCTCAATAAAGAAACCCCCCTGTCAGCGTGTAATTTGTATTACCCGAGTTTGAGGTGACCCCATTAATTGTCGTAGTCCGACTTCTTGACCAAGTTTTGTCTGCAGAAGAGAACGCTTTCACACTAGTGATACCACCTTCCTAATAGCCTGACACTTCACGCCATATGTGCGTTTCAAAGCTCTGACAAGGACATAAAGAAACGAAAATAAATCTCCGATTAAAGCAAATTGACCCAGTTTATTCCCTAATTATTTATATACTTTGGAAGATATTACAATCAATAAATTAACTATAAACGAAGTGTTCCTCACTTCATCTCACTCACTGTATTATTTGCAAGGACTAAGGCGAAGTAAAGAAGAACCATGAGTTGCAAAAGAAATCTAACGACTTGGAGTTAAAATAATATACTCGCTAATTTATTTTTACTTTGCAAACGAAACGGAAAAAAAGAAATAAGCAGAAAGCAAACGGTGGAAAACGTGATATCCTGATGGAGCACGTACTCCTTAAATCTTTTTTAGTTATTCTCTCCTTTTTTTCTATCTGTATAATTCTGGTTTTTAATGTTTCCTTTATGCAACTTTGTCCAAAGGTGTTTTTTCTTGCCTTGGCTACAAGCACAAGCGTAGATGTGCAGTTCCAACAATTAATTTTCACCCTCCTTTAAGCTTCAAGCTCCTTTAATTTCATACCTCCTTTAGCTTAAGCTTCGCAGAATAGTTTTTTTTTTTTTTTTTTTTTGGAGTGAGTTAAGGAACTATTGTTATCGCCCAAAACAAAACCAAACTACGCTAATGGTAACTGACTTGATATTTTTTTTTTCTCATTTTATGTTTATTATTGTAATGCTTTTCGTTTACTGCGTGCCTCGTGGAATATTGTGGTTCCTTGCCATCATCAATCGATGGGTTTTCTGTTTTTGGGGGGGAATCGCATAAAATATAACAATAATAGAAATGTATGAGATTTCGCCGTATGCCACGTTTAGTGTTAATGGTGGCCGTACGGGGGCTCCAGCTAAAACGCCAACACGAGGAGTCGCCGCATCACCCCTGGACTATACAATGCAATTTAAGACATTCGGGCATCCAGAAGGAGAAAACCTTAATGCTACCGCATATCCATTATTGCCGTCTTCAGGATTTGGTCATGTCAAATCAAAATCCTCGTGGCACAAACAACGCTACTACAATACAGATGGTAAGACGTTCCGAGATACAAACAACAACAAATAATATTCAAAAGAACAGCTTGCAATATAATAACTCGGACGCAAATTTATAATGCAATTAAAATAAATTTATGTTTACAGATGAATCGACCCTGAGTAAGTCAATGACCATGGCAGTGGGTTCTCAGTCGAGTCATACGAAAAAGTCATCACGAAACGACACGGGCCGCAGTGGTGGCAATAAAAGTAACAGCAGCAGTAGCACAGGTGGTGCAGGAGCGGGCGGAGGAGTTAGCATTGGTGTAGGTAATAGTGGCAGCAATGGTGCCGGCCATTGCGAATCTGAATCGGATACCAGCATCAGTCCAAGTACTGAGTTTTCAAATATGCCTACTTATAGAGTTCCTTGTAAGTCACGCAACAGTGATGGTCGTAGTGGAGTAGGTGTGTACTCGCACAAGCACAAATCAAACATATACATACATACGCACGCCTCTACACGGTTACGTCATTCAATCTTGTTTAGTTTCACAGGGATTTCGAAAGGGTATGGGTAGATGTTAAAGGAAGCTGATTGCAACCGCTGCGGTTCACCGCTTTTCTTCGCTATCAGTCAGGCAAGAATGCAGATTTAGGGCTTTCCATGTCTACTTTACACAGCAATGTCTCAGCGGTCCTAATGTGCTTACAAACAAAGTCTTAGACGGGCCTGCTCGTTACCTTTCAAAACTGAACTGCAATAATTCCGCCAATTTTATTTGGTCAGTTAAAAACTCATATCTTCATTCAATGATATCAAAATGTTAAATTGTAAAAATGACCGGAGGTGTAAACACAGCCACGAAAAATTATTTTAAAGCTCAAGAAGGCATAACTATAATGTAAATGCATTTGCGTTATTGAAAACCTCCCTTTGAGACCGTATGCCGTATTACGTTATTGTTAAAAAATCTAATATTGCAAAAAATTCCTTTAACTTGCATTGCGCACACCTTCTTTTGAAATCAGTTTTAACATCTGCCACATTCGTTTTGCAAACCCTGTAGAAATTTCTCAGTTAACACAAAATATTTGTTTTTTTTAAAAACCTGTATTTTTCTCTTCATATTTCATTATTTGCAGACATGTTTCGGCCTGACTCTTCGACAGAATCGAATAATGATCAACCGTCTCCTGTGGACCGACGTATGAATGGTCAGAGATACGGCAAGGATAACAATAGTTCAAGTTCGTCAGGTGACAAGCGTGCAAATCGTAATCGCAAACATCAACAGCAGCAAATAAATGCCAAGGATTCTTTGGAGCGGCGCATATGCCCTGGTAGTAACAACAGGTAGTTCAGGTACCTAAACCCCAAACTCCAAAAATTATAGTTCCACATTCGGCAAAGCCGAATGTTATCACCACATTACTTTGCACAGCATACAAAGTGCAAATTGTGTCTACACGTAATAAATTTAATGACAATTGCTTGCCATTCATTCTGCAGTTTTGATTTTCAAAGGTTGTGGAATGTACTAGGGTGTTACTATGGTCTTATCATTGTCATCAAGTTTCTTTTTAATTAAGATTTGTATGCCGGCAAGGTATAGTGCGTACTAAAATTAATCAGACACATTTTTTATACAAATTTTTACGAAAATTGTTGGATTTTCTACAAAATTTTGTATCTTTTTGAAAAATTAAGAGAATTATTAATAACATTGGAAATATTTTCTGGGCTGGTTCTGAATACCGGTCGCGCGAAAAGTTTTCATATCAGATATGAAAGTTTTCGCATGAAGTGTGTTGCAAAAATTGTACTTGTAAATCTTTTCACTTGGAAAATAAGCCAATCAACAGCATAGCTGGTTAATCAAAGGAGGCCAAGCAAAGCCGGCCAGTAGTTAGAGCAAATACGGCGTCGGAACTCCAAGCTGTACCGAAGCATGAGCGTGGTGGAATTCAAATT
Source organism: Ormia ochracea (assembly GCA_963402855.1). Lineage (NCBI taxonomy): Eukaryota > Metazoa > Arthropoda > Insecta > Diptera > Tachinidae > Ormia > Ormia ochracea. The sequence continues at coordinate 44,271,571 of OY727105.1, forward strand.
ACTTTTCAATATTTATTGCTTGGCCGATGATTTAAATATTTTGCTTAATCCATTTTAAGCGATTCCCAACTCACTTTAAAAGCGTTCTTAGGGTTGTAAAGGGATTCTCAGGGTTGTATTGGCGATATAGAGCCCCTTTTTTATATAATATTTAATAGATGAAAATTGATTATATTAAAGCAAAGAATAGCGATGCATTAGCTAATTAAAATTAGCCCACATTTACTTCTGCTTTTTACGGTCCATAGCTTAGACAGTGAGGTTAATAATTCGGAGACTTCAGCCTCAATAGCGGCTACGATTGCGGCTATGACAGGTGCCAACAACATGGGTTTTCGGCCACCTTCGGGCTTTATTGATTCTCGGGAATTCAGTGAAGCTGAGTGTGATCATGAGCAACGAGCATTGGATTTAGAAGTGCAACGAGTTATGGAGAACAAAGACGGCCAGTTGAGCAAGGTGGATAGAGAGGAACTAACCTCACTGTTGGCGAGATACCATGAGAAGAAGGAACAAGAGCGTCAAGAATTTACAATACATGTTTAGAATAGAATTTAGCTAGAGAATGCTTGCAAATTACGATATAAAAGCACATTTAAAAATAAGCTGAAGCAAATTATATGGTAAGCAGAAACAAAAAATGCATTTACAAAATGGCAAAACTTATATATCAAAAATTAGTGAAAAAATTACATGAAACAAACAAAACTCACCTACAAAACTATTTAATTAATTTTAAACAATTGTACTATAATTGTATTAAAAAATGTATTGATACTTTTAGCAAAAACAACAAATAAGACTTGACAATTTCATTTATTTTACCAAACTCTTTTGTATAGTATCTAATTTTCTCTTTTATCTATTAATTTATTGTGATAAAAACAGACAGAAATTTATAAATAATTAAAATAATTATTTTACAAACGCATACGTATAAAACTGAACTAATTTTATATTTTGTGATAAATATTTAAATATTTTTTTTTAATTTTTTAAAAAATATTAATTATAAATTTGTAAATTAAAGTGGGAGTATGAAAAAATTTTTTTGAAAAAGGGAGGAGCGAGCAAAGTTGAATATCGAATATCCTTTCGAATATTCAATATCGAATATTTGAATTCCTTTCAAATATAATAAAGAAATGTTCGTATGATTGCGAAATCAATATTGTTGTTGTGCTATAAAATGTCAAGTGTCTTTTTAGAGGTTCACAATTGTGAATTGGCAACACTACTTTATTTGGCAGCCATTTGACAGTTGTTAATAGAATAGCGTTAAGTTTGGTTTGACATTTCATTATGGAGAGACATAAAGAGGAGCATCATTTGCAAATGTGTCCGCATTTGGGAGGAGGATAATTCAAAAGCTATTAATGCTATAATCTAATTTGACTCGGCATTTATAATTTAGTTAAAACCCTTTTAAATTGGTATTTTGTACAGTGCTGTAACTTTATAGTAGACGCCAGTGTAGATTTTCTCAACTCATCCTTATGTATACTTTTAAATACTCGCTAGAGTTGTATTTTTGACTCCTTCATCTCGGCAACGATTGAGTTCAACTAAAATTTATTATAGTCATCCGATTCATATATTACTGCACCATATATGTATTATTAGGTACGGGAATAAGTTTTTATGTACGAAGCTAAGCTGAAAACTCTCCCCCCTGAGAAAGAAAACTAACTTATTTAAATTTTTTTCTCCCGTTTTATTTTTCGACATAATCCTAATTGCGATTAATGTATTTTTCATAGCGATCTTCTAATCCAGTGATACCATTTCTAATCATTAATTCCATCAATGACTTACGACTTTAATGACTTTTGGGGCAAATGTGGCGACCTCTTAGCACAGAGCTTCTCCATGATCAAATATTCATTCAAATTCTTGTTTGCTTGACATCATAGTTGCCTCGGTTCTCTCACTCACTTTCAATCTGCCATTCTCCATTACCATTTTATAAATTTGTCAATAATTTCAGGACTTGTGACCTCAATGGGGCATCCTGAAGTTGGTTTGTCGGAAGTGCTTTTTCGACCTTTTTTAAATTCGGAAACCCACTGTTTAACTGTTAACTAATACGAAGAGCCTTTCAATGAAGAATCCATCTGCAGTGGGTTCAACAGTAATTATAAATTTATTATCAGCAATCCCATATTTAGGAATTGACCTAGTACAATGAGTATAAGGTGGATTTGCGGTAGATAATGCAACTTTAACACGATTTTTCACTTTAATTCACATTATATTTTTACATGAAACTGGCTCAATTAATCCATTAGGATTAACATCAAATACTACTAAAATCGTTTTCCATCCATATTTCTCTTATAAAGACATTATTGGATTTGTAATTATTACATTATTATTATTATTAGTATTAATTAATCAATTATTTATTAGGAGATCCAAATAATTTTAATACTGCTAAGCCATTAGTTACACCAATTCATATTCAACCCGAATGATACTTTTTACTCGCCTATGCTATTTTACGTTCAATTGCTAATAAATTAGGAGGAGCAATTGCATTAGTTTTATCAGTATCTATTTTAATAATTTTACCTGCCAGAAATTTTAATTAGAAGTATTTAATTACTGCAAACTCCTCCACTTTTTCCATATTCAGATTAGCAATTTAAGACTCGTGTTGAATTGTCTATCAAATATATTCTAATCAAACAATCCATTAGAAAATGAAATATGATCCAAAAAAGCATTTTCTCTAGTTTAGGCCGGAAACTTTTCCCCCTAACCTCATATATAAGCTGCATGGTAGAGTCTTTCTTCTCTATGACACAGATGCAAACTTGTGCGGTCATGAATGCACAAGTACGTGGAGTAAGTGGGCGCAGGCCTATGAGGCGCCTCTATACAATAAATTGATTGCAATCATATTTTGCCATTATCTGTATCCGTGTGCATTTATTTGCATGCAACTTATTTAATTACTTTACTTTAATATGCAAAATCCCAAATATTTATTTTATATTGCATTATAATCGCAAATCGAAATGTACTAAAAACCATAAATATACTTTTAAGCCAAATCGAAAAAATGTAAATTGGTAGAATTGCTGCTAATACCATTGCAGAATCTATGATTAGACGAATAAGTGTTTGTGTATAGATGTGTGTGTGGGAAACTGCAGTTACTCATGTGTTGAATAACAACATAATTTTAAAATGTTGTGCATTTACATTTTGTATGCATTTTTACAAAAATTCCTTCTAATTGCATTTATTTTTTTCACTATTATTTAACTGTGTTTGTGTGTGTGTGTGTGTGTGTGTGTGTGTGTTTATTTAGGCATATACATGCAAACATTTTTTAAATACGTATACGTAATTCATAATTAGCATGTATTATTAATCTGAATATTTTGTTACGTACCATGTATCTGTTTAAAGTTAATACCACGTAAGTACTTACGTAACAAACTGAATTAGAATTCATTAAATAAGAATCAAACTAAAATATAATTAAAAGCTACAAATATACGAGTACACTTTAAAATAGTATAATTCATACAAACAAAATCTTATACAGTTTATAGTAGTTATTGCTTTAATAAACGGTATTAAAAACAATTGTAATAATAATAATAATAATAATAATAATAATACAAATAAAAATAATAATAATATAAATAAGAAGTAAATAAATAAAACGATATTTGAGAAATGTGTGGTGAACTGAAGCAAACCACCCACACGAGGAAATACTAAATATTTAATTTTAAAATATAAACTGCCAAGCCGATTGCAAATGTCTGAACGAACAGTATAAAACTAAAATATCGTTTATGTGTAAATTGTATTTATAGTTTAAGAAAAATTTTAAAACATGAAATAAAGAGTAAAATCAATTATAAAAGAGACTTGTAAAGCAGCAAACATAGAAAATCTTTCTTAAAAATTTCGAAATGGCAAGTTCAGGTGTGGGATATCAAGGACGTTCCGATGGAAATCATTATTTCAGCTGTATGGCTTCAAAGAAGAAAATTCAAATATTAGAATAGAAAAAAATTAAACTTTCTCTTGCATTATTTTAGTGTATATGTAACTAGAATTGACTAGATAATTTATTTAGGTGATATCGCAAATCAGATGCGAAATTGCGACATGTGTGAGGAAACTGTCAAATAAGATAAAGAGAAGATAATATGTACAGTGGAAGCCACAACTGGTATTTCTAAATGCTGAACAAATCGCTTTTTAGAAGACAACTTCTCTAGAATCTATAAAATATCAATGCCGGAGGGCTTAACGGCCAGTTTGTAATATTAAGTAAATAAATAAAAAAATTTAACAGAAATATGATCAACCACTACCAACAGACGTTTACTGTCTGTCGTCTTTACCGAATGTTTGGCCTTAAGAATCTCCAAAAGACTTCTGATTAAAAGACGCCAGCACAGTCTATTCATAACCACGTACCGACTACGAAGAAATTTATTGTTTATTAAAAACTTCTTGGATACTTAGAATGCCTCTGAAAATATATACTATTTAACTATACCAATAACTTGTCGGACCCTAAAATTCAACACTACTAATTGCCCGAAGGGTAGTATCACCAGACATTTAGGCAATACTTTATAACTTTAGAATGGTTTTCGCATATGCTCAGAAGTAATTAATGTAAGTATTGGGCTCATGTGAAACAAGGTCTCGTCGGACGAACTGCAGGTGTTTTGATCGAAGAATTGATTCCAGCACACACATATTGTATTGATCTCTTCCAAGACTGGATGAGATTTCCCATGACATCCTAATTTATCTCTCATGCGCTCCTTCATGTAAGGTATCATATATCTAATGGTTATTCTAATAGAAGGGTTTCTCTTAAAGTTTTGAAAGAATAGCAGCTATCATGGAGTCGACCCGCAGACACATCCTTAATTAATAATCACTTTATTTCAGTTTTAAATTTTAACGAGTCACACCCCATATATTTGCTGTAAACAAAGCCGAATGCTAAATACATTTATCACATTTTCTATAGAATTTAAGGCTCGAGTGCAATCCATTCGATGAATAGTTTGCCAGTATTACGACCGACAACTAAAAATGAAATTTTGCTATAAATTATAACAAAAAATTGTGCACACGTAAGCCCTTTTAATTTCCTCTTTGCATGTTAGCACAAATACATACGCATACCAATGAAAACCGACAACTACGAGTATGACTGCAACAAAAGAAGATTATAAAACCACAACTCGGTTGGGTGTGTGTGTATGGAAATTGCATGCAGACGCAAACAACACATACACATTGCAAGCAGAGCAACTGCACGTAAACACGAAACAAGTATGTGTAAACGAATTTAGGCTGTAAATCTAAAATCGATATTTTGTTGCTGGTATTTCGGCTCTAAGCGCACACACATGCAAACGCAATGCACAACCGAATATGCTTGTAATAAAACAAACTTGAGACGAAAACAACATCTCACAATGGACTGCAGTATCGGCAGTATCAATTATGCTCTACTTCCAACTACTTTGTTTTAAAAATAATTTTAAATTGAAGAGGGACCGTAATTAGATATTTACAGTAGCAATTTTATGTTGAAAACGAACTTATTTCAGTCCATCAATTTTGAACCACATAAAAGATGTTCAAATGAAATATTAATTAACTAATTTAACAAATTATTAATAAAAGTTGTTCATCTAATTTTTAAAGGTTTGGAAAATCAATTATAAGATATCTGTGCACTATAAACTTGCCCCTTAAAATATGCAATAAAAATCAATAACAATTTTCGCATGTTCGTAACTGAGACAATTTTTTGTTGCAAAAGATCATTTTCTCATTCAAAATAATCTATTGCGTGAAAAATTTCCATATCTTACGCAATAAATACACTGTTTGAATTTCGGAAATATTAAATCGTAAAGTATTAACATGGATTTTCCATAGTTAAAAGGAGAAATATAACAAAGCAGGTCGTAGTGTGGAAAATGATGCATTCAAAAATTCTTTCGTCAAGTTTTGAATTCGTAATTTGAATTACTTTTAATCCTGGCTGGACTAATTTCAATTAATTGAAGCCCAGCTTTCATCTGTATCATGCATTCCATATTATTTGGGAAGCATTTTGTTAAGATAGAATGGCATCTCAAAATTATTATTGCGTATTCAATTCCTGGTAATGTTTACAGTAGCACCCAATTGATTCAGTAACACATTCTTGTTTAGAAAAGCAAAAGCAAGATTTACAATTTTTCCTTGCCTGAATTAAATAAAAAATGGCATATCCGTGAAATATTGTCCCATACAGTTCCTGGAATTAAATAATGGACGAGCAAGAAATTTGGTACATTTTGGCAGTGCAGAAATGTCGGCGAAGCCCTATTTAAGTGGAAAATCCTCTTGTCATCTTCACAGGATTTTAACATATTCACATTTAATTACGCCAAGCGATTGCTTCTCTATCATACGTCTTAAATATTTACAGTACAGTCAAATAGAGCCAAACCAAATCATTTCATATACGAGAATATTTCCGTTTCCGGTTTCCAAATTAATACGTGTGTGTATGTGCGTGTGAATGTAAAAGACTTCTGCATATTTACGGTTGTGGATATCAACTTTTTTTAATAGAAACTACACTTACTTCAAATAAATAAAGGCATGCTTGCATACATTTGCCTATACCAACATCAAGGACTGTAAAACACTTTGTAGGTTGCAAAATATTCAAGAAAGAAGTATTTTGGATAGCAAAATTTTGGGTCGCTATCACAGTTGTGAAACGTATTCAGAAAATATTTAGGAAAGTAAATATCTAATACTTTAGAAAATTAATAGAAACTATTTTGTCCCAAAGGAAAAATTATTTAATACCTAAAAAAGGCAGCTAATGTTACCTAAGGGAAATATATGCATATCAATAGCATTTATATAAATATATATATATATAGCTTATACCGAGAAAAGGAAATAGTTAGTAAATGGGAGATAAAATAACAAGTAGCGAAGAGAAAAGTAAGGAATGGCTAAGAATGGAACTAGTTAATTCTTAACTTTGAAAGCACCTAAGAAAGCAGTTAGACAGTAATTAGTAATATATATAAATATTAATTAATATTTGAGTAATTAGGAGAAATGTATTTCAAGTATACAAAAATAATCTAAAATATTTGAGAAATTTTAGACATTTTTATGCATAGGAACTGACTGCGTTCTGTATTACAACTGAAGCCATTTTTATATAAAATGCAACTCTGCTGATTGTAATGATGCAGTTAAGTGTTGCACTCCAAAGCCATAAGATGGCATGCACAACTGCGATCCTAAACTGTGTTGTGAAGGCTTCACGTTAACATTTGCTAACTGCCGCACTTCCTGTATGCAGCGTTTTGATTAACAGGCGTGGTTTCTAATATAAACTTTCTCCACAAAACTAAACTTTCTAACATAAACTTTCTGTGGCCACATAAACATGTGGCCACACTATGCACGTACAGAGAAAAACATTTCTTTATCGTTATACTCGAGTTAGTGGGCGGTTCTGCGACTTGATATTAAATGTCTCCATTATAATTCATGACTATTAGTGTTGGTTATTAGAGCACCGAATGCAACTAATTGCGTAATTAAAACAATTTTTTCCATGTGCCAACATTTTGATCCGTGCAAAAGTATGTGCATATTTTTGCTGCAAGCATCTCACAGCCATCTCGCAAAGTTGCAACATCACAATCGTATCAGATTAGAGGGTAAGTACGCATTTTATGACCGATAAAGCTATTCTTTTCCAAACACAGCTACCAGATATGCAACTGAAACCCTGCCAGGAAAGTTTTAGCTATAAAAATTTTATTTTGGAGCTGTCAAGAATCACTCCTTTCATGTATATTTCATGTTACATGTAAACAAAACTAAGAGGATTGAGTGACTAGCAGAATATTTAGAGTATATCCTCCAACTATTTTAATTTTATTAAAACATTTAATTGAAATAATTATATGTAAACAAAATGACATGCAACGATTTTTTTCAAACACCAACATCTTTTACTCACAATACCGTTACAGTTCACGCCTTCACGAAACTATTGCGCTAGAAGAAGCACAAAGTGCACCTACAGCTTTTAGGAGACAGGAAATTGCCTTTCTGTTCTATGTTCTACAAGCGGCTTAAGCTGAAACTCTTCAAGTGATTCCATATTCTGTATTAGTTTACTAAAAAGGCCAACTTGATTTGAAATTCTTTTCAAAGTGCTGTTCATGCATTCAACGCATTGCTAAGATTTTTTCAGTGTTTACTATGTATGTATGTGTGTTCGTAACATGCAGTTTCTATAAAATTTTAAAGATTTTCCTCGGCTGCAATTAGTTTCCTAGCGAAAGGTTATTTTAAGCAAAACATTCTGCATTGTAACTTGTCACGTAAAAACTTGGGAACGTATAAGAATATCGAAACTCTGCTTATGCCATCAGTGGTTTGCTCTTCATGCAACCCTCGTCTCTTTTATATAAAGCTCATCATCTGTTGGACCCCTCGTTTCTTATCTGTTGAAAGCATTATGTACATGTTTGGGTAATTTGCATCTAAATGGAAATTTTAATGTTTCTATGAAAGTTTGTGAAACACACAGCCTAACACAAAATACATCCGCACACACACGCACGTATCATACATGTGAACCACAAAAGCTTTCTCATCTCTCTTCATTAATCATATTGAATCTTAAAATAATTTTACTTTGTTATGCAGCAAAACAATCAGTCCATAAACATTTTTCTTAATTTGTAAATAATAAATTTGAATACTTTTATTCATACTTTAGCAAAACAAATTGCATTCTCAAAAAATGTTTAGTTTGGTAAATATTTGTGTTTTATTAAGTTGTAGTATCTGCATAATAATGCACAGTGGGCCAAATAAGGAGAAAAAAAAGCGCGAATGGGCAAATAAAATAATAGAGTCCAGAGAGCTTAATTTTAGTCAGTGAAATGCATAGCTGCAACTGAGGCACGCCAATATTTTCTCACAAGCATTATATAATTTTTAATTACAAAAATTTTTATATATTAACTTTGCGATAATGGTGTTTCATATACCAACATCAAAAAATTTTCCAGGCTAAAATATATAAAAATATTAGACACAGTGAAACTGTGTTACGACTAACACACATGAAAGCCCCCCGGGTTACTCATGTTCTTAAGGTAGGCTTTTCTCTCTCCCAAACTTGCATGCCTGCCCCACTGTGCACAATAATAAAAACACAAAACTTGTTAAACACGAAACCAATAGATGGTTATAAATGTTGGAGTACTTTCCGAGCATGCGTTATCACGTTCAAGTATGCAATTATTGTTTTTGAAACTTACAAGTCCTTTGCCTACTTGTGTGTGTCAATGCCCAGCTTTATGAACCCACTCCCACAGCGAAGCTTTCAAAACATCAATAAAAAAACCGCATTACTACCACAAATCGAGGAAAGGAGGCACAGGACCTTTATTAGTACTCACACTCATTTTTAATAATAGAAAAATAGAAAAATAGAAAAAAATCATTTGTGGACGGGTAAGTGGTCACAAAACAAGCTTTCAAAAACGAGGGCAACTCGCTACGTCAAATAGTTATTGCTTGCAGTTGTTTACTTACAACTTTAATATGAAATTGTGAATGAAATGAAATTTCTGATTCCAAGCAAATTTAAAATTGATTGACGCATATCCTTTAACGAGTACTCTGCTATTTAACAAAATAACCAAACCAGGAATAAAACAAGTCGCCATGAAAAAAGTTCACTCATGCAACAGCTCAATAGCGTGTGTGGGAGTATTTTATATAAATCAAGCTAAAATATGGCTTTCAATCACTTAGTATGCCATTTGAGGAATTACGAAAAGAGCATCAAAATATGTGACACAAAGATTCCAAATGCTTTAATTAACAAATATTGTGGAAGCAGGAGTATTGAACATGATTAAAATTTCATAAGAACATTATAATACGGTGAGGAGGGAGAGAGTCGAAGCGTATGCATATTCCTTTTGACTGCGTAGTGCGGTGATGCTGTTGGCATTCCCAAACTTTTATCAAACACCTGAAAAGATTGAAGCAAATGCATAAACAGCTTTGATGATGATGGTATGACAGCAAAGGAAATGGTTCAGTAAGCTCTGGTGGCCAATGAGTAGCAGAGTAGGTGAAGGTGTTATGCGGACAAGATGATTTTTTGTGGGCCACACTCTAGACTTGCAATAAGCAACTAGAGAGTGACTAGCCAGGCTGAAGTAATTTTAAATTTCTTTCAAACAAAATAAAAATGCTTGAGAATAAGAATGAGCCAGCTGCACAGTATCTCTCTCAGGCTACTCATATGCTACCACAACCATTCCAATGTCTCCATGCTGAGTTAGCTCATTAACTGTCAATTGAGCGGAAACTGCATCCAACGTTTACATCTATACTTCTGCCGTGATTTGTACTAATCACTACTTGACTACCTTCGCTTTGTTAATACACGAATAGGAATGTATAATTTTGATCCAACTTTAAATAAGTTTCAAATGCTGTGGCACACAATCGTAATTGACTTGAGCCAATTTTAACTTAAAGCTGCAAATAGCCGCAAATTACAATTTGCCAAGATATGTGAATCTGTAGCTTTTGTTTTTCCAGCGAGCCACTGCTGTGTAGTTGCTGCGAGAACGGTTGGTTGGCTTATTAACTTTTATTGACATTTATTGCTTAAGCTGTATGCATGTGTGCGCATGCTTGTGCATGCCTACGGATAACTCGATTTGTATGTTTGTGTGTCAGAAGGACATACGGAAATTTATGTAAATATGTTGGAATAAGTTTACCATGATGACGAGCAAATATGAAGCGATACTACCACAGTGACACACTAAACCAACTGCTGTTGTTAGAAGTGGGCATGACGTACAACATGCACGAAGACAGGCAGACAGAAATGTTAGTAGCGATTCTGCTTAAGTGACTGACCTCATCCGTATTTGCATATGAAATGCAAATAATTGCTTTTTTCGGAGATCAAACTCTTTTCCATTAAATCATCACAAAAACTGTTTTGTGCCAGGCAAGCTGGATCGTCAATTTATTTCGGATATTCCACAGAAGATACGCATACGTATGCAACATTGTCGACAATTTCATTTTACTTGACAAATTAAATTTGATATCCTGTGTGATGGAAAAGTCGAAAAAACGAAACAAAAAGCAGTCAAAAATATGTCAGAACGTATAAAAGTTTATGTTTTTATTGGTCGGTGTGGCAGCCTGCACTGCACGTTTAAACATCTTCTTCGAGAACCGGACCAATGATGTTTAGTTTTCAAGGCTTCAATGTAAACTTTTGTATTGTATTACGTAGTGTGAAGTGTTTTAATGTGACACTGAATATGAGTTACGGTCGTTATAGGCTTCACCTTCCCCCGGAGTACTTGATGGCAATTCATTCCATTTCGCCCTCAACAAAAATTTTTAGTTTTCTGGTTCATTATTGCACAATCCAAATTTAAAATGTGAGTGCGGTGAGTGCTCTGTACTAACAGGATGTTGCTGGCAATGCATTCTGCAGGATTCATGAAAGTGCTATATTGGAGAGGGTATATGAAGATCAGTATTAGAGGGCATTCTACATAAATTTTCAAACGTTAAATGTTGCTCGTCCATAAAACACATACCCTGCGTAATGCGTGGAGTTCATTGCGAATAATATTGCATTCACACTTCCTTGCTGACCTTGAAGCACTTCCTCTTACATGAGAATTTCATTCCTCTGTGGTTCGTATGTTGTCTGTACAACTATTGCGGATTTCAGATGGAGGGGAATATTTTATTTGCTTAATTTTTTGTTTAAAAAATAAATAAAATAATTAGGAACCGGCTTGAAATGTCTTTCTTCTCCTTTAAATATTTCGACGAATTTTTCTTTTGTGGTCTACACTTTTTGAATTTATTTTTAAACTCAAACCAAAAAAAAAAAAAACAAACAAACGAAATGACTGCATAAATAATTTTATTTGAAATTTTGCCGGCTACGTTTTGCGATCCGCGATTTTTAATTTGTCAGCCATTTAATTTTGATTTAAAATTTTTTTTTGTTCTTTACATTTCATTTGCTTTACCGAATATTCTATTATTTGGTAAATACTTTGCTGGGTTTTATGCTTTTTTATTTTTATCTTCAAATATCTTTATTATTTTGTTCTTATGGCCATGCACCATAATTCTCGAACAGTGTCCTCATTTTTTCCTCTTGTTTTTTTTTTAATTGTCAACATTCCTCACTTTGTTGCACTTGGCTGCATCGAGAGCTGCCTTTAGCCAGGCCTCTTTTAGTAGAATCATTACAGAACAAGAACTTTCATTAAAGAGTTTAGAAGGCTTAAATAAATCCATAAATAATATTAATTAATATTGATTTGGCGGGCGCGATTATATTATATTTATCCTTGATTTCTTTATGGCATAATTTAACCATCAAAAGCTCTCTAAAGTTTGTATTTTTGGATGGGAATGCTTGCAGAAAACTGCTCATATCCTCTAACAAAACTGAAGAGCATTCTAAAAGGGTCCGCTCTGCGAAGGCCTATTGACGTTTACGTTTAGGTAAAACCATGCACCGACCCTCCAAAGCAACAGTTACATGCAACTGAATAAAAAATTGCTCATTCACACAAACACACACTCACACACACATTCACACACACAGCCACAAGTATATTTATTACTTTCATATCTGCACACCAATCAAACGTTCACCTGTTTCCACCTCGTGCTCGAACATATTGTTGTCAGGGTGCCCCAAAAATTTATCACGAGTCATTCGAGTACGAAGTTTAATGTACTTTGAAATACATCTCCAAACCTTGACACTAAATGCAAATGACACAATAACAGATAATAGAATAATAACTTTTTACTTTTACAATTTAAAAATCAAGAATGCCATTTACTTGTCGTTGAAAATGAGCTAACGAAATGGGGCATCGTATTCATGAAAATTGTTTCATTGTGTTTATGAACTTCATTTGCAACAAATTGAATGAATTTTTCATAACAACGGAGAGTCCTGCAGCTTCCATTAATGAAGCATGAGAGAAGAGACAACAAAACACTGTAATTTATTTTCGATTTCAATATAATTTCAAAGACAGCAATTTTTTATTTTATTGTTGTTGTTTTTTGCTTTAGAAAATTGGCTTCAAACTAACTCCGTCTCATACCTAGCAGTATTACCTAAAACTTGAATTATTCTAGTATTTGTCTTCAGCAGCAATTAAATAAATATCTCCAACCAGTAAATTTATTCTGAAAATATGAGCGCCGCAAAGTATGCAACATGAAATAAATTATGTTACACAAGTGAAATGTATCTACGTTGGATTACGTTTTCAAAATATTAAAATTAGACAAAACGTAATTTCGCTAATTAAAATAAAAGTTGAGCTTTAATCTATTGATTTTACTATAGTTTTCATAGTAAGAAAAAAAATTTGTTAAGAGGCGAATTCCTGAATTCCATGACAAAGTTCATTTATAAAATGCAAAATATTTAATTAATTACAGAACTGCGGCGGTTAAGGTCACATTATGTATTACGTTGCCAAATTTATGTGGATCTAATAATAAATACTGTTCTTAACGACTCATTAGCGCAAAGCCGATGCAGGGCAACCATTTTAGTTGCTCCATGTCTAAAAGGGAGAGGGTATAAAGAAAGCTGATGAAGTATAGAAATTTAAACATTCTTTTAAAATTTGGCATGACCTCTTTGTCGAGCCGAGCGTCCACTGAATGGCATATGGCATTCAAATTTTCGTTGCTCGTATCCATTACAAGGGAAGGCCTTCCATCTAAACAAAACTCGGTCATTGCAAAGTTCATTTTCTTTTTATTAGAATATCCTTTTAAATTGGCGACAAGTTGCACAATGTTGAAATTTTAATTTTTCCAAAATATCATACAAGCATGGCTTTCCAGTCGTATACTACGATTCTGGTAAATTGGATGTCTGTTTGTTGCTACAATCGCTTTACAAAAGTGAACATTTTCACATTCAGCTTGTTAAAAGCGACTGAGAAATTTTGATAATCGAAATAACTGAACTCAATTCAACAAGATAAATGTTGGTTTTTACACGAACCACTTTAAAAAGAAAAATTGAAGAGAAATGAAAAATATTCTTAAATTAAATTAAATAACAAAAAAAAAAAAATAAATAAAAAAATGTTTATTTGCGCATGTGTGTTGAAATAGCAGAAAATAGAAAGGAATATAACAAAGGGAGTTTAACAGGGGCTTGATTTCGGAGAGGCAACTTCATTAGCAATTCATTGTAGGGGCAATATTAAGACTCTTGATTGATAAATATTTCAAGGAACTATTGCAGGATAACTATTAAAGATTACTACATCCTGTTTCGTTTACAACAGACTTGCTTTACTAAACATTGTTCACTTAACTATATATTTTTGCACTCTCCCTCTGCCACAAAAAAGTGCCTGGCTGCTCTAATGAGACTGCGTGGGCAGTTACTTTACAAAAGTTGTTAGTTAAAGGATAATTGAAGCGTTTAGAGTGGCTGGAGTTTCCTGTTTATTCGCCAGCCATGAACCTTGAAATATATTAACAATTCGGATATTCTAGGACTTCTGGAAATTCTTTGAGTTTGAAATATATTCGGCCGTGGAATGAAAGTGAACATCCTTGAACAAGTCTCTCCTCCTCGCAATGGTCAATGGTAAGCGATTGTGGGAAACAACTATTGCTTCTGAGATTGTATTCTACACAATACAGTGAAGTGGCTTTCATTATAAAAATGCAAGTAATAATTGGTCATTATACGAGCTCTTCTGGTGTATGACATTCATCGAACAGTTTCCTGGGCCCCACTCACCCTTCCGAAAGCAATGAATGCAATTAATTATATGCTTTCATGCGGGTGTTATTTAAGCATGCACGCAGGGGTGTGATGTGGAATGAAAGTGAATATGTCTGGGCAAGTCTCTTCTGTTCGCCATTCTGACAGAAAAAATGAGCCAGATGGTGGATGGTAAGCGATTGTGTGAGATAATGAATCAGTGCCTTAGAACCCCAACGATTATTTCAACTATTACTTCTGAGATTGCATAATATACATGATCGCAAATGAATTGATTTGACGATCTCTCAGATTTTAAATATTCCAACTGAAAAAGACTGCGTTGTTAAACATTGATCTGGATACTGATCGCAAAAGGTGAGGTTTTTAGAGGAGGGAACCATTCGGAAACAATTTGGCTGGTGTTCGAATAAACACCTCTTGAAAACAGGATGTTCACTACACTGAGTCTCAGTGCTGCCTTTTCAGTGAGGAACAGAAGGGAAAACACTGTTATCTTACTAGTCAAGTCCACGTATTAATTTAGTTGCACAACCGATTCAAAAATGCTCAAATGTACTTCCTTGTGTAGCTCTTTTCTCCTGTCTTGTAATTGAAAAAAGTTGTTATTCAACAATCAAGTGGATTTTAGTTGAAATGAACGGGCTGGGCAACACATTTGAATGTCTTACAATTCTGGCAGCGAATACCAAATTAATCTTAATGATATTTGAAGTTTAGGTCCTTAAAAAGGCATGTAATTTCAAAAAGCACCACAAGAAGGAAAGAAAAAATAAATTATGCAACGCAATAAAAAAATGTACATCCCGCAACCACAATTAAAACTGTTTTGTTATGTAAAAGTGTGGGATGTCTACTGATTCGTGTTGTTTCTCCTTTTTAGCCTCCGTATTTTTTCATTCTGTTTAAATCCTTCTCGAGTTTGTTGTAATTGCATCATAAGCACTTCATTAAAAAATTATAATGTCTATGATATGCTTTACTTTATCTATGTGCTTCGGTCGTTTATGCACAAAAAGCATACTCTCCACTTGGCGGTGCATATGGATGTGTGACGAACACACATCCACATCCCCATCCACATACACATCCACATACACATACGACCGTCACATACTCGTAATGCAGGAGCATCTACTGGGGCCATGAGAAGATACATTTGTTACATTTGGTTTATTTTGTAATCATAAAACCGCTTAAAAAGCTCTTTTTTACAATTTAACTGCAACCGCAATATGTTATGGCGGATGCAGCAGAATTCATCCTGTCTGTGGGTCTCCATATGAATTTGTGTGAAAATTCGTTTGTTTTTCACGTTTTTCTTGTTTTTCTTGTTTTTCTACTTTTTTGTTTCGTTTTGTTGCTACAACAGATGATGGAGATGAACAAACAAAGTCAACATGTTTTAATGTAATTTGTTAAATAATATTCTTCCTTAATAAGGAATAAAAATAATTCTGAAAAGCACTCATGGACCAGTAAATAGAAATTGAGTGGGTTTTTAAGAATTATTATGTTGACTATGCGGTGGCTGTAAACGGGTATGCAAATAATGAAATAATCATTTCACACAGGATGAATTTCAATCTAAATCGAGATGTTGCGATTTCAGTAGGCTCGAGTTGAATACCTGCAGACTTTGTAAAATAACAAAATAGTTTAATCCTTGTAAAATAGAAAAAAGAAAAAAAAATTGTAACTGCATAGCAATTCTAATCACAGTTTATTTGTGATTAATTTGATTAAAATTAATGTCGCTTTTCTTTTGCATTATTCTATTTATTTTTCTATGCAACTGTTTTATTAATTCAATTAAAGTTTTCGTCATTCATTAAATAATAATAAATGATGTGAAAATGCAAATTGTAAAACGATTTTTTAATTAATTCATTATTACATTATGTAACTTTTTCCATTTTTTGCGATGATTCGAAGTATATTTTTAAATGAAAGCTTTAAAGAAATATAATATAAAATATAAACAATCTTTTTTAAATAATGAGTTTTAAAGATGTATAGCATCGGCAGGGGATAACGTTGGCCCATACACGGCTTCTTGTTCGTAAATTGGTCGCCCAGATAAATACGTGACCCATTAAAAGACAGACCGTATACATTTCAACGTGCTAAATGACAAAACCAACACAGCCTCGTGGCCATTTTTTTTTCTTTTTTTTTTTTTTGCTGGAGCATGAAGGCAGGAGCTTTTTGCCTTTCCTCAATAATTGTATTGTCAAATACAGACACCAGATCGATAACAAAAATCTGTTGATTTTGAAATTGTTTTGCTTTCAAGTTGCTTCTCTTGCTTACTTGAAAATAAATTTATTTATAAAATTAAATTTAATTTTTTAAACCTCTTCATACTACGCCCAATCCCTTGGAAGGGTATGTCTGTTACAAGTTTCTGTAAATGGCAGATGATGTCTCTTTGCAAGCAGCATTAAAGAAAACTCATGTGCTGCGACACACTTAACTTAAGTGCTTTTCATTGCTCTAAACCATAAAGATAATGGTCATAATGAGAATGAAGAGATGATAATTTTAAAATGAATGATAAAATTCATAATAAAGGCACAATTTTAAAGCTCGTTAAACATAAAAAAGACTCGCTTAATTACTGTGGAGCACCTTGAACAACATGTTGAAGTCAGCGATATCATGTGCTCAGAGCCCAGGGCTAGAAAATATATTTTCAAAGGGGTGCTGTCTTCTATGCACTTAATACATTTTTAATTATGCAAAATTATTGCATTGTGAATATATTTAATGGCGGAGATTTGAACTCTGCTATAAATCATTACAAATTCGCAGCAACATTTTTCTCATTGTTGTCGATGAAAATGGGAATTGAATTAAATTGGCGACAGATAAAATGTTTGTAAAAATAATGACTCTGTGACAAAATATGCCTGTTCTCGTTCTAAAATTTTAAACACAATAGAATCGAGAAAAAAACATAATGAAATAATCTATAGTACGAGAGAGGAACCCATGAGGAAACAGTGTTAGGTGAATCCCTAAACAAGAACGGAAAGCGGAAATGCCATATCTAAAGAAAAGCGGTAACGTTATGTCAAGAGCATAAACAAATTATCAAACAAATGTATATGGCAACCCTGATAATTTTAACAGCTAGTCAGCTATTTGTGACTTTTGAATTAAAATTGAAATAAAATTATTAAAGTTTAAAAAAATAAGTTATTTGACCGATTTAGAAGATTTTCCCTTGCGTTTCATGTCATTGTACCTGGCATCCCTGACGTCGTACAAACATGGATTCTGATGAACTACCTCTATAATTTGTTCGCTTATATTCTAAATTGATTATAAGTTGATTACTCATGTCCATTTTCTAATTTCAAATATATCAATATTTTTTTTTTTTTTTTTTTTGTTTGCAGCTGTTTTCTTCTTCCACTAACTTCACTAAAAAACGCGCGGTCCAAATCGGATCTTCCAATTGGAAAACATTACCGGCGTTGTCACTGCGTTATTTCGCTATGCTCCATGCAAAATGTATGGGCATGAGAACTTTTGACCGCTAAAAAGCGCTTCCTGCTTATTGCCAGGGATGGCACTACCGCCAGGGTAGTACGGGACACATCTGGGTGAAATTACATTTTGGTGGAGTGCACTCTGGGGAGACGGTAACCTGCGTTTCCAGACCTCAGGCCTTTGGCAGCTACCAGTAAAACTTACAGGTGGCTGCCCAATCCATGAAATAACATGGTAACGGATGCGCTTGCAAGTAATTAAAAGGCAAAGGCAAGCTTGCTTGTCTGTCTGGGATAGGTCTAGCATAACCTGATCGATTCAGGGTCGAATATTGTAGGAGAGTTCTCTCTTGAGAGTTCTCTCCGAAAGCACCACCAGTTGCTATATACTGGCGCCACGGGTACCGGCAGCCCCACAATGAATTTCTTTTGGGTAGGTCAGTAAGTGATTTTGGGCTTGCACAATACCTGAACCGAACTGTTATCGATGACGGACTTAGTTCACACTGCACGGAGTTAAATGATTATTCTCGTGGATAAAATTGTGCGGCTTTAGTGACTTTGTCCATAAACCAAGTTCGCTCCGGCTTACAACATCGAATGAAGTTGCGTCCGGTTTTTGGTGAGGCCTCCTCGGAGATCACGTAGTGGCTGTGGTTGATACCAAAAGTTGCTTGGGAGATTTCTCTTGAGTGGCTGGTATCTTATTGATGCTAACGCTCGATACGATCCCGGTCAAGCGATTAGTTATCTAGGTGCTGTTGCTATTCAACAGACGCTAGTAGGCAGCAGATGGTTCTACCCTTCTGAGGGCGTCCACCTTGTAATTCTTTGACTTGCTTTTGAATTACAAGGATAGAATTGACATGATGATTGATTACCCCGAAGCTGGCTGGAGAGTGCCTACTAGAAAGGCTTGGACAGTGCCGAACGCTCTTTCAAGTCACTTGGTTGGGACTGAATCTTCCTATTTAGAATTGCCACCTGTGCTTGCACAGGGTGCTTAGTAAATGCATTAATTTACTCAGTGCTAAGTGCACCGTGTAGTGAAGCTACATTAGCAGGTATTCACGAAAACTGTAGCACAACTGTCAGGGATGGCAATTATTGTTAAATAAAGTTTATTTGGACAGTTTATAATTATAATAAGTAAAAAAGATTTCTGAAGAAAACAACAAGAAAAAACTAAAGTAATTTGAACTCAAGTCGAAAAAATGCTCAAACCTGAATAGGCAAATAATTTCACCAGCAACAATTTACGAATTATTGCTTTCAAATGCCAGGCGGTGGCAGAAAACCAATATCGATGTTCAGAAACAAAGCTTACTATCGATGGTTTGGAACCTACTTTAAAAACGGCACCTAATAGTGTCAACCTGTAAGCTTAGATTTCATTATTTATTGTTGTTCAGGTTATGGCGGTGTCAAGTAGTAATGCAACTCTCTCGAATCTGATTCGCAGTCCGTGAGCTTTCTATACTTCATCCTTTAAAGTAAATTATCGCAACCACTGGAAAGTTAAGTTCGTTGAAGTTGATTAGCGTCAAAGCCAGCTCAGATAGCTCTACTTCATCTTCTTTTAGAATTCCCAAATTACGGGCACGTAAATTGTTCTTTAACAACTCAGTAAATTGCCAACATGCTCAGCATTCCATTATATTATTGAATAATTTTATTTATTTATTTATGCAGTAATTAAATAAAGTGAAGTGGATCTCATTATAACAATGCAAGTATTAATTTGTCATTATACGAGCTCTTCTGGTGTATGACGCTCATCGAACATTTTCCAGTGCCACACTCACCCTCCCAAAAGCAATGAATACAATTAATTATATACTTTCATGCAGGTGTTATTTAAGCTTGCGTGCCGGGGTATGAGCTTACAGAGGCATCATGTTGTATGCTTTTTGTGAGGGATTTGCTGATTTTCACCCCCACATTCCACTTATTTTCTTATTATCTCACTTACTTGATTTAGAGAAACCTTTTGTGTGACAGAAAACTCTTAAATTAAAATATTGTCGGGAAACGCCATTCATTTGAAATTAATTTATCTTTTTTTTTTAATAATTTACTGATATTCATATTAAAATGAAAAATGAAAGATTTATGAGATTTGTGGAACAGGAAAAAAAAGTTTTTTTCGATTAGTTTTCTCAGCTCTTCTTAAGACATCACGTTGATTGCTATTTTAAATATGATGTATGGGAGTAGCAGGACTTTAACAGCAATGCTGTAGAAAAATATTGAATTTATATGATATAAATGAGTATTGAAATTAATTTACAACATTGTGATAGTGAAAATATGGGAGCATTGGAAAATAAATTGCTTAGAACTTGTCTCGTGGTCAAAAGTGTGTTAAGCGATGAAAACCTTAAAGGCAAGAGTGAGTTCAACTATTTTGGGTCACAGAACACCTCATACACCCGACTTAAACAATGCAAAAGGAAATGAAATTTTCAGATTAACACTACGGTGTGATCATTTCTTTTGCCAATTTTCCTAACAAAGTTAGCGTAGATTCCGCTTAGTATCCTCAGATCTCAGGACACGAGTAAAGGACCTGTATTCACTACTCCATAAATTAGTGCACTGACAGAAAATGTCTATTCAGTGTTCAAACGGCTCAAGGGTGAAGATCTTAAGTGTAGATCTTCGTTTCGGATTGATATTCACGCTAAAATTGATCGCTATGACAATGTATGATATCTATAATATGGCATATAAATATCAGACAATTATTGTGTGAATAGGTGAAAGACTGCACCCGAGGTAGTATCTATTCCTTGGGTATCATTTACTCGCTACACTCCCTTAAAATGCGCTGTGCATTCGGCGTTTTATTTTAAAGCAACTGTTTGTACTACAGATATTTGCCACTCTGTAGTAATAAGATACTATAAATATTGCAGTCGAACAATTTGTTTTCTTGGCTAATAAGCACTGTAAAATGAAGAAGAGCGATGTTAAAACTAATATTGCATTCGAAGTATATAAAATTTGCTTTCTGGGAGTTACTTGAAGTACACACACCCACATTCATACGTATGCACTTATTAGCATTGAAAGAACTATTTCCGCTTTTGTAGTTGCGTGAAAACTGTTATTGTGGTATGCGTGGAGATAAATCATACAAACATGCTCTCATGCTCTCATACTCAGATGCTCTCTTTCTACTACAATAAATGTCAATAGCAACTTATAACAGAAACACGATTGAATACCTTTGTGTGCACACAGAAACATCTGCTGCGTATGGAATTCCCATACACATGCAAAGTGATGCATGGTGCCTTCCACCGGAGGAGAAATCACCGGCCGATCTCGAAATCTGCATTATGTTGACTTTTTTGTGAGGTCAAAAATGATTACAGTATAATACCGATATTTGGGACACCTGAAAATCCGGACAACGCAATAAGCCGGACGCCTAATTTGTTGCCATTAAGTACTCTATAATCCGGATACTATATCTTTTTTCTACCCCAATAAGTCGGACAGCACTTATTTCTTTCGCTTCTGCAATAAAAATTAATTATTGTAAAAGTTTTTGGTCAGACATTTTATCAAGTTCAGAATATGTCGTAGATGATCTTCAAAATTTAACATTAAAAAATTTGGTCTTTTTGCTTTGTATTGGTTGGAATAAACTTGGGACAAATATTTTTAGAAAGTGCTTTAATAAAATTCCTTATGAAGACGAATGGGACGCAGGCGATGAAGTTCCTCTAGCAAGCGATTGATTTACTTGTTGATTTAGCACTTGACATTTATAATTCTACTGAGGTAAATGATTGGTTGAATGACGAAGTTGAAAGCAATGATGATGAGACTGATTAAGATTATGAGGTTGGTTCATTCGCTATGTAAAATATTGCGAAAAGCACGAACTTCCTGCTCGGGATATTCTTAAAAAAAAAAGTTGGCTGTACACAGTACATACATATACATTCACAAAAGAATACTTTTAATTTTTCTCTTGCTTTGGAAATTCGGACATTTTGATATTTCGGACACCACTTGACTTTTATTTGTACGGACTATCGAGATTATACTGTGTATAGAAGGGGCCAAACTTGAGTAATACAGGAAAGCTACTCGCATAAGTGAATATCAGTGCGTTGTTACCTTTTTCATTACAGTTCCAGTATTAACGTATCAGTTTTTGTTGAAACCACACATTTATTATAAATTTCTCTGCAAGAGTTCCGTTCCCCTCTCCAACTTCTAAACTGTATTGAATTGAATTTATTTAAAAAACATAAGAGGAACTTAAATTGAAAAAGAAAATTAAAATTCTATCAGCTTAATTTTAAATTCTTTTATCCCCGGTTGTTACACTTAATTCAATCATTTTGGCGCATTTTCCTCTTTCAGCACCTAGACTTGTGGCTACATGCACGAGTATTTTTCTTATCAGCCCCGTATACAAACAGAGACCATTTCACCTTCCTACTTAACCTATTTTGCTTTGCATTTAAAAAATTCCTTTTATGCTTATTTTTCCGGCGTTTTTTTTTCTTTTTTTTATTATGTTTCCATTTGATTGCATATCATTAAGTACGTAAAATTGAATTTGCTTTTAACCTTATTTCCGTTTTATTACCAAGTTTTTAATGTAGTTTTTTTCCTACAGTTTAATTCTATTTTTTTCTTTCTTATATAGACTTACTGTGAAAGGATGCTGGTAGGTGGTGGGTGGTGGGTGGTGTTATGGAGGAGGTTCGGTTAATGGTGACATGTTTGTGGTGGCACAGCTGTTGTATGACTATTGTGTTGGTTTCTTATATTTTATTTTTGCATTATAAACATTGTGTAAAGTTGTGACATGTTTTAACAAACAAGTGCGGGGGGAAGAAGTCTCATAGAGCACATTAAATTTTATATCCTTAGCAACCCCGAAAAATTTCTCTCCCCCATATATTCAATCTTCTGTATCTGTGTTAATTTTTATTCATTTCTATTGTCGGCGTTTTTTTTTTCCTCACTATCAGCCAGAATAGTACGACGCAGCAAGTCAGTGGATCCTGTGAAAGTTCGTGCCGTCTTTTGTTTTTACTTACCGTCATTGTTGAAGGATTCTGTTTTAGGTTTTTTTTTTAATAGTCGTGTGACCAAATTCGGACTTTTGTTTTATTTCTAAAGCACTCTACATGCATTACGTGGATACTCAAGACGAATAGACTCAAAAAAAAAAAAAATTTAATTATGACAGTGACAGTGACAGTGACAGTGACAGTGACAGTGACAGTGTGTCCATTGCAATCATTACTGGGACATCATCGAATATTCTTATTTGTAGAATTTTTAGTTTAAAAATGTTTTTTGTTCGTCCTCACAGAACTTTAACTAAATTCCTTCTCACTTGATTTGTTCTGATCACTTTTTACTGCCTGCTTAAGCTGACCTTCTGAGAAGTTTCACCAAAAAAAATTACTCACAACTAAATGAGAAATTCAGTCGTTGGTCTTAAAAGAATCTTTCTATTAATGAAAAAGCGATTGGTTGCATAGAATTGTGTATTCCCAATAATGGGAATACAAGGCTATTTCAAAGCTTTCGCCTCTGAAATTATAATTAGCACATGTGAAGTTTTATTACGTGTGTAGCGGTAATGCAAAGTCAACTTAAATGCATATCTCTCTTTTTTTTGTGTATTTTCATTTGTTTCATTCGAGCATTAAGAACGAATGGCAATTGATAGTGTTTCAAGTGGAAAACGTAATTCAATCGTGTTGAAAACAGAAATTTACATGCTACTTTTGCCGTATTTAACGTCCTGGGCACAATACAAAAAAGCCATAAAAAATTCAAAAATGAAATTAACGTAATAAATGTGTTGATTTGCGTACTTTCATTAATTTAAGTGAAATAGATAAATTCATATTGGCTTCATTTGAATTGAGGTGAAATCGAAACGAATAAATCGAAACTTATCTGTATTTGGTAAATAAGTCGCACTGAATACTTAAAGATACATTGCGTATATCACAAAGGACACAAAATCCTTTCCCAAGCGATTTAAGCGATTTCCGCTTAAAATAAATGGGAGGATTTAATAAAATTAAAGTTGTAACAATTTAAAAGCACTCATTTTCTTATTTCTTTCTTTATTTTGTTTATTATTTCAACTCAAAAATAAATACGAAATTTTAATCATTTCATTTAAGAAGTTTCAAAACCGATTTCAATTCAAAAAAAAAAAAAAATTTTTTTAAATTTAATTTCTTAATTTAATATTATTTTATCTAATGTTAAAATTTTTGTAACGATGTTTGTATACAAGTTAAAGAGGTAGTTTTAATGTATCGATAAAACATATCGATAAAATCATGTGCTACCAGGTGAAGTAAAAGTACTAACACTGGTGAAGTCGCCGTAAGCAAGCTAAATATTTATTAGGGCATACCCCAACATAAGACCAACAGAGAGTCATACCAGACTAACCGGTCACTAGCCCAACTCCGTATTAGCTAAAGGAAGGATTTTTTACGGCAGATATATATTTCACCTCAACTTAACAGTAAACGGTAAGCTCAAGTCAAGTTCATCCAATCGGAAGGTTTGCTCAGTTGGAGCTTCCCATATTTTCCACTTTGCTGCAATAGACACAACTAGATGGAGTTTCTTCTTTATATAAAAATTCAGAATATATTGCGGATTAAAATATTTTCGTATATTTTGACATGCACGGAGTGAGCTTTCAAAGTCAAGTTCTTAACTTTACAATTATTTTTGTATATCTTATAACTGCATTTTAAAAGCAACGCTTTGTGTCGAAATTGAGTTAGAAGAACTGAGAACCCAGAGATTGGCGAATACAGAGTAGCGAAGTGGTCGCAGTAAAAGTGTTCCTTGACCAGGTTTTCATCAATTACTTTCCTTTGTTCTTGAAATACTGCTACAGAAGAATAATGTTGTAGCTTGAGTATCGAACCCACCATCTTAGTTATCTCTATTTAAGCTAACCACGTGTTTTAAGATTTGCCGCATAGGCAAATAAGTAAATGGACACGCACACGGACTGCTAAATCTGCAAATTCTGGAAATCGTTATTATACCCTTCTCCAAAAAGGATGGAAGGGTATAAATAAGTTTGATATAGGGGATGCAATTTCAATAAATATTGATTTCCGACCATATAAAGTATATATATTCTGGATCGTTATAAGAAGGGGAGTATTTCGTCTGTCCGTCTGTCTGTCTGTCTGTCTGTCTGTCTGTCCTCATTTCCTTCCGGTAATTTTGTTGCGCTCAAAATTGACCTTAAATTTTGTCTAAAATCAAAAATTTTTTTACCTATCTGTTCTAATTTCTTTCAAAAGTACCACTTATAAAAAAAAGCAAAATCGGCCGATAAATAAAAAAAATATAGCCAAAAAATAATTTCATATATTTATATGAAGAAAATGCAAAAAATCCACGCTGAGTAACAAACCAAGAGCATGTGTATTGACAAGCACGTCTACGTTTGCAGCCAAACTTGCTGTTAAAATTTCACTATAAAGTTGGGTAGAAAAACGACTATTTTTTCTTAATTTTACCCTTTTTGAACGACATATGTGCTATATTTTTTTTTTTTTTGAGTATATTTGTAAAGCAACGGAGCCACTGGGGATCCGTGGCGGGATGCTTATGTATATGAATAGAAAATTTTTGTTTTTGTTTTTGTTTTTTGTTTTTTTTGTAGCAAACGCAAATTCATTTGGTGGTGGTTTTGTTTGTGTATACTTTTATGTGTTTGCAATACGATTGTATAGTATTCTGGCATATGAAGTGTTTTTTTGCCATCATAGTTTTCTTAAGCATTTTTGTACATGCATGCACACAGTGTTGCAAAAATTTCTCCAACTATATATAGCTATTGTGTTTCGATTGCCTGCGATATGGAGCCATGAGAGCCTCCGTGGAGATGTTATCAATGGAGATCTTGAATTTGGTGGGTGGCGTCGCAAAGAATTCCTAGCGCTGCAGAGAGCAGCAGAAAGAGAAAGAAAGGTAATCTTAGAAAGTAGTAATCGGTGAACACCTCCTCACGAAGTAATACTATGACGATATGGGCACGTTTTTAAGTTCTTCTTTATGTTGCTTATTTTTTGAGAGAACATATCCATGGAGAAGGGTATAGAAGATTCGGCACAGTCGAATATAGCACTTTTACTCTTTTTTTTATTAGACACCATTTCGCTTTAACTTAACAATTTTAGCTTATTCAATGCAAAGCAGCAGGATGCAGGATGTCTTGTAGCACATATGATGATATTTAATGTGCATATTATCTCACATTTCTACATACTCATTTTGTATTTAGAAAGTGCACGCAGCGTTTGCGTTGGCACAATAAATGCTGTTTACAACCTTCTATCTAAACTTATGCCTCCCCTCAAGAAGGACTTGTTCTTAAAAAATACCTTGCATTGGAGATGGAGGCCAAGCATAGATAAAAAATTATATTGCGTGGAAGGCACGTCAAATGAACTTATTTTTTAATATTCAATTGACTGATCATAACGAAATATCGAAAAATGTATGAGAGCCCTAATCCGAACAAACGAATTGAAGCTTCAAATAAAACTAAAAAATAGAATAAGAAAAAAATAGAATAGAAATAGAATTTATTATGTACTTAAAATATAATAATAGCAGCATATGATCACTAACACTCACGCACATCGTCATGCATGAAGTAACGTGGTAGAAGCAATTAAATATATAAGTGTCTGGACACATAACTCAGAAACATTTAACAGACATCTTAAACCATTTACCCTAATAAGGAAAACCCAGACAAGTTTAACAAAAATCATAAATCAGTTATCCCTTAACATTATTTACGGCAAAATAGTAATAAGGAAAACTTCGTTTTCTAGTATAAATAGAAGTAAGAAAACTATTGTAAAATAAGTCTAAGAAATATATTCGAATAAAGAAGAGCACATTACGTGCTGAGAAAATATATTTTTTTACTCCTTCCCAAGTGCGGAAGATTAACTCATACTTTCCAGTTCCGCTTAAACATGTTATGATGCTTATCCATTCTGTTCCTGTTCCCGTCACGCTCATTCCCCTAATCAATTACTTTTCACTTGATACGAGTAAGTGCAAGAGCAGCCAGAGGAAGGAGTTTAGCTGAAGGGCCCAGCCCTTCTCGAGTTAGTTGGAGACTGTTTGAAATATAAGAATAAACGTTTTGGACAATGGCCTGAGAAATAAAATAAATTACGTACTAATTCGTAGCCAAGAACTCCCCTTAAATTGTCACAATTTTCTTCATTATGAAACTACACTCGTATGTAAACACTCTTCACTTACATATATTTAAATTATAAATTTTCTAAACAAAAATTTAAATTAAAATTAAATTTAAATTTAAAATGGAAATGGAAAAAAATGAAATGGAATAAAAGTACTAAACGATTCCCTAATTACTATTTTTAAAACATTATCTCAAAAATTGTTTAAATTTGTTGTTAATTGTTTTAAAAAGTAGACTAGAAGCATTTGCAGCAGACCGTATTGTGTACTTAATTTCTACTTTGTTTTATAATATTTTGTTTATATACTTGTGAGATAAGATTTTATTTTGTGTGTATAATATATGCGTACATATCTATGCAAATACAGGCAGACGCCTGTGAAAGGCTATAATTATTATAATTTGTAGCATTTCTTTCGTTAGAGGAACAAGCAAATAGTTGCTTATACCCTCCTCCAATATCTTTCGCAATTTTATTTTCGCATTGTTTTCGTAACTAAGTTATTCTAACGAAAGGAAACAGAACTCAATTGTAAAAAGAAGTGCCTTTGCAATGACTTGTAGATGTACCCACGTACCTTGCAACTGTTGCAGTATCAACTAATCGTTGTTTGTTTTAATAAATCCGCTATTGCGCAAACAAAAATTCCCGAAAATATGATTACCTACTCCGATATTTACTCAGGTGTGCTATATTGCGCTTTATTTGTGTTACCAAACCAAATATTATAAAAGACTTTTTGTCAAGGCAACGAGGAAAAGTATAAAAGCCACGTTAAAAGCTTTCAGAACGTTATTCGCTTAATTGTTATTATTCTGTTAAATTTGACATCTATCGCAATGCATTTCGCAAGTATTTTCATATTCGTGGCATTAAGTTTTTACCTCTGCTTCATGGTTGGTGAAGGAGATTGCAGTGGTTTACCTTGTACTCGCGAGTATATTCCTGTCTGCGCCAAAGCCATATTTGCAGATGGGAAACGGATTCGCTGTAATTTTGGAAATTTATGTGTGTTTAAGGAACACGCTCCACAGCTAAAAGCGCGTAAGTTGTAAAACCAGTTACTATTTTATCAAAGAAAATTATGTGAAATTGTTTATTTCTTAAGGTTGGCTTATCAGAAGGAGTAGTTGCAAGAGCACACATGCCGTATGTCATGAATTATTTACAGGCCAATATGACAAGTTACTAAAATATAAAAATAATTAGACCTCTGCTTTGTTTTATATGTATTTGTTCATTAAATAAAAATTAAACAAATCGCATATAGATTTTTGTTATTTACTTAAATTTTCGTAATCTCAATATATTAATTTTAAGATCAACTAGTACGATATTGTCTACACAGAGAAAAACTGCCTCATAGAATCAAGAAGATTTTCTCTATGAAACGTTTTTAGGCAAAGGGTTATCCCAGCAGAAAGAAGCGGAAATTTTTTTAAAATGGATTTCTTATTATTTTTATGTTGTAAATCTTATTAATTTATCAAGAAGGAAAACACATAAAATCAAGAGGAAAACTTGTTATTTAAAATTTTTTATACTCATGTCCTGTTTTTTTTGGGCACAAAAAAACAATTCATAGAGAATAACTTCTTGATTTTATTAGGTTTTCTTCTTAATTACATCGAAAGTGGATTTCTTATTGATTTCATTAGGTCATCTTATTAATTTTTTTAAAAAGGTTTTCCTTATTGATTTCATTAGGTTGTCTTCTTGGTTTTTTCAAAAAGCTTTTCTTCTTGATTTTATTGGGAATTCTTCTTGATTTTTTCAAAAAGGTTTTCTTTATTGATTTCATTAGGTTGTCTTCTTGATTTTTTCAAAAAGCTTTTCTTTTTGATTTTATTGGGAATTCTTCTTGATTTTTTCAAAAAGGTTTTCTTTATTGATTTCATTAGGTTGTCTTCTTGATTTTTTCAAAAAGGTTTTCTTTTTGATTTTATTGGGAATTCTTCTTGATTTTTTCAAAAAGCTTTTCTTCTTGATTTTATTGGGAATTCTTCTTGATTTTTTCAAAAAGCTTTTCTTTTTGATTTTATTGGGAATTCTTCTTGATTTTTTCAAAAAGGTTTTCTTTATTGATTTCATTAGGTTGTCTTCTTGATTTTTTCAAAAAGCTTTTCTTTTTGATTTTATTGGGAATTCTTCTTGATTTTTTCAAAAAGGTTTTCTTCTTGATTTTACTAGGTTTCTTGTTATATCAAAAATATGAAATAACAAATACCGACACAATTTTTTCAAGTTTTCTTTGCTTTTTGTTTCTTCCTTCCAGCAGAATCTTTGATTTACATATCATAATTTTTTGCACTTGACATAATGAAATTAAACTTTTAGTTAGTGAATTAATTAATAAAAAAACAATCTTTTCAGTAAATCTGAGTTAATACGTAAGTAAAATGCGCTTTTTTTAATAATAGTAAGTTTGTTAACAAATTGCGTATGAAGTTTATATGTATTATAGTACCGCCATGACCGAAGAAAAGAATTTAACTGAAGATATTCAAAACCATTCATCGGCCCGACAAAATCCAACCTTCAACTAGTGGCAACTTGTAGTAATGGGCATAAGTAATTATAACAATGTATTTATTTAAGCAAATATATGTAATTTATATATGTAAAAAGTCAGTAATATACTAGTAATAATAATATTTACTGTTTATTATTATATTAATGCATATAGAAGTAATAAATAAATAAAAAAATTATAAAATAAAATCAAGAAGTATTATTTATAAAAAATTCAAGAAGAATACCTAGTAAAATCAAGAAGAAAATCTTTTTGAAAAATTCCAGAAGAATACCTAGTAAAATCAAGAAGAAAACCTTTTTGAAAAAATCAAAATCTATAAGTTTTCTTCTTGATTTTTTCAAAAAGGTTTTCTCTATGAAATTAATAAGATGTTCTTCTTGAAAAAAAAACCATAGAGATATCTTGTAAATTTTGTTCTATTTTATTAGGTAACTACTAGGCACATTTTGCTCTTTGTATAATCAAGATAAGAATAATTTTTGAAGACTTGTGAACAGCAATTTTCTGTGGCTGCTACTGTGCTTTTTCCACACATTGGAAAAAGTCAGTTGTTGGGAAAGCTAACTAAGTTGCATCTACAGGACGGAACATGCTATGTTGGGCTGAATAACGAAGCCTCTGCTTTTCGATGTATTGAATCTGGTATTCCGCAAGGAAGTTCAGAAACTACAAGAACTAGAAAAAGCAATCCAAGAAGTGTCAAATATAACATAAACGAACGTACTTTTCACTACTTACTGTTCTTAAAGTGTACTTAGGAATTTGCAAACGTAACTGATGTTGCTTTTTTAGTTTTTTTTTTTTTCTTTCCTTCGCCTCTACAAGTAACATTTACAGAATTTCGTCCTGCTTAATAATTTGGCATTTCTTGCAACATAGTTTTAGCAATTGCCAGTTCTATATACAAAGCGCATTTATTATATTTTTTATTATAATTAAATCGTGTCCTTCTTAACAATTATTATTAACTTTCCACTTAGCACGTTTTACAAACAAGAATTAAGAACTGAACTGATGAAGAGGACAAACAAAAGACAACTTTTTGTAAATGGCAACTTCAGCAGCCTTAAAGTATGCAACGCTATTGAATGTCAAAAATTTTAATGGTTGGTTTGGAATTTTGTTTGGTATCAGATGCCACAACAAAACTTCGATCAATTGTAGTTTGTGTAATTATTTGTTTGGTAATAATTATAAATATACAATATTTAATCCTTTCTGGAAGAAAATTTTAATGTTGAAATATTTTAAAAAGTCATTTCCGGAAGTCGCGATCCTTAAAGTTTTTTAAATATTTCTTAGTTGTTTGTTTTAGTACCCGGTAGGGGTTCTGTGAGCTCCTGTGAACTCGATACTAAGAAAGCATACCACTACGAGTATCTTTACACATCTACGATCTATCGGTATATAAAACCATGAGAGCTCATAGAAAACATAAACGTGTCGGTTCTGCAGTTTAGATCCAACTGGATATTTTTGGCTTTTTTTCGATTTATCTCGATTTGCGATCTGTGTCTAATGGGGCATTAAAAATTTGCTCACTTGGGCTATTGAGCTCCTGTAAACTCGATACTAAGAAAGCATACCACTACGAGTATCTTTACACATCTACGATCTATCGGTATATAAAACCATGAAAGCTCATAGAAAACACAAATGTGTCCGTATTCGGATTTTAAATTAATAACAAAAAATAGTTTTATTTTCCAAAAGGCAGATCTAGTAGGTTGTATCTTAATTTCTCTCATTTGAAAGATAGTCGATGGTGGCAGCATTTAACAGATTCTTATTTAATGTTTTGGGAATTCCGAGGTCGCGGTGTATGTCTACAGTTTCGCAAAACATGGTTTTCTGAATGTCTTATATAATAATATTTGGTTTTCAAATTCCAACACATTTTTTTTGTAGTTGTTTAATTGGCTCCTTGTCAGTCTTCCATCCAGACAAAGCCATAGATATGTTGCATTAGTCGGTTATGGGATGGCGGTGGCATTTAATAATACTGAAGGGCAGTAATTTTTTCGTAGGGTAAAGGTTACATGGAGTAACATATATTTAACCATTTTTCTAGAAGAGTGAACTTCGACTATATCAACATAGAGGTTTTGGGTAGGGGAGTCTTGAGAAACCATAAAAACAATGTCGTCATCATATGTTGCTGGTGTGGTTGTGCCTGTTGGTGGCATATCAGAGGTGGAAACTATACTGTTCCTTGCAGAACACCAGATTCAATACATCGAAAATCAGAGGTCTCGTTATTCAGCCCCACACAGAGAATTTTCTGTCCTATAGATGTGACTTAGTTTGTATAGAACACCGGAAAGCCATACTTTGTCCAACGCTTGTAGAATGTCCATAGCAGCTGCAGAACAATAACATTTTATTGCCGAAGTGTTAGTGACACTATTCTGAAAATCAATTTCTACTAACATTTTCGAATTCACGTCATTACAATTACACATTTGGAAATGATGCTGTAATAAAAGAATAATTTTCCGTGTGATTGAAAATATTGTAAGACTCCAAATAATATATGTAATATAATTTACAAAATTTCCGCAGGATTATAGAAGGCAACAAGTCAAGCTTACCATTTAGTGTGTATCAGAAATTATAATTAAAATAAAAATAAAAAAAATGCAGGTCCATGAAGCACTTCCGTTAAATGAAATTCTATAACAATTTAAAACGAAATTTAGTATGATAAATGTGATGCAATATGGAAGTGCCGAGCTCTCAGCCATATCATAACAAGCTCTGTTCGACGCCCCTTAATAACACAGCATTTAAATAAGACGCAACGCAACGTTCGGGTTTGATTCTGTATGATTATGCAGTTTCTCATTTTTGTTATTCTTCTTGGCACTTTTTATGGCTTCCAATGAAGCTGCTTATGTGATGACGTTGACTGGTTGGCTCATACATTCATTGCTAAACTAAGCATATCCACACCAATAAATCATGCAATAATGTTATTCTGCCAGAGAGTGATACTCTTGCCGAGTACGAGTACACACCACCATTAGAAAAAAAACGAGACCTGCTGCATAAAATGGCAGCAATTTTATCAGCTTCAATTTTAGTTTTTCACTTTGCAACATTTCTTTCCAGCACTTCATTTAAGCATATTCGTATCAGTGTTCAGGAATGAAAGGATATGCCATGCTATTTTTTAAATGTTTATGTCCTTTTTGTTGCACTTTTGATTTGCTCAGGATATTACATTAAAGTAAGCACACGCATATGCAGTTTCCATGAGCACATCTGCTCGTACTCATATTAAAGTGAACATATTGATTGATGATGTCCTGAAATCATGTTTATAAATTTAATTTAAAAGCAAAATGCAAGCAACAAGAATCTGACTTTTATTACAAAAAAACGAACTTGAACGATGCTAAAAAGTGTTAAAGAACAAATTCACAAAATGTCACGTAGTCTACCTCAGGCAGCCTTTTAATTATCTTATTAAGGACATTCTAGCGACTTGAATTCATAAAAATTATTTCAAATTAATGATTTTATAAATTTAACTTTAGATTGCTTTAAGTACAAAACATTCCATTTATCCTTTTTATCGGAAATTTACAAAAAAATTCTTTTGATTTTACAAACTTACTGTAGCTTGAATAATTTAATTATCAAAATAAATATTTGAAAATAACTTACATGTAATCAGGACTTTTTGTCTCGAGCTATTGATAAATTAAAGGAAACTTAATAAATGATAAAAATACTGGTTACCACTTTTATCTCATTTACTATTTTGCTTGCAAACAGTTTATTCTGTTAATAAAATTTTTACACTATTCGACTAAAAGCTATCAAGAAATTTTAAAAGTAATGAAGCCTTTTAAGGACTTGCAATCTTCTCACATGTTAGTTGCTTGTACTTTTTCTTTCCCAAATTAAATCATTTAGTAAAAGAGCGTCACCGTTCTTTTAACCCCTCTCTAGTGTTTCTATTAGTCCGCATAGTCTTACTCGTATAGCAGGCACATATTCATTAACTTGTATTAATTTACTCATCATGGATTAACACTTGAGTTCGTGTTACGAAAGTTCCAACAGTAATGCATGCACAGAGAGAAATATGTTCGTACCAAAGAGTATGAAAATGAAAATACTTTGTGGAAAGTTGGTGAACACATTGAAGCAAGTCCTTCGAATCGGACTTGCTAGTAACTCGTAGAACTCTTTCTTATGTTTTTTTTTTGCAGTGTAGAACATGCAGATAAAATTATTTTTGTCTTTTGAAGACCATTCTGCCAAATATACATTTTACATATATTACGAGTATTCAAGCAAAAAACTATTATTTTAATGCGGTCCTTTGCCACAAAGCACATGCATAAAAATACTTTTAAAACAACTTCAATACTCGAATAATTTTCCTTTAAAGTCCCAAGTGAATGTATCAGATAAATAGCTTTTCGGTCAACATTTTCCAACACAAAGAAACCCATTCGACTAACTCGGAGATGGGCGCTGCTAAAGTGACTAGAGAGGATAACGCTCAACTCGTCCTGAACGGTGTGCTCTAGCGTACTCGTACTTTTAATTATTTAGAGTTCTACTTTAGAGGCTTTTAATTAAATTCATTGAGTTCGGAGCTGGAATGTCCTGCCAACAACTATTAAATCATTTCATTATGGCAAAGTGATGTGAATAATTTCCTTCTTGCCGCTCACAGTACAATCGCTAGTGCGCACACACACATAGTCATTCAAACAAGCGTGTAAAATTTCAAATTAGTTTTATATTTTCTCTCCTAAATTCATTTAGCAGCTTAAGTCCTTTTAAGTTCTTTATCCTTTTATGAATATTATCATCGCAAATGTTTATGCGTTTGCCTATAATTTGTACCTTAAAGCAGTAAACTTGTTTTAACCCTTTTAAAGCGATTGGGTCACTGAGCTGTTTGGGAGTGGTTGGAGACTGGCTGGTGAGTGGTTGGGGAGTGGGTAATTTTGTATATAATTTGTGTGTTCTTACCATCTAACTAGTTAGACTTGTAGTTGATGTTATTTTCATTGGCATTTATTTTCGGGACATGACTTTGTTAACTGATATCCTCTGATAAGGAACCGTCAGCCTGAATGTCTTTCTGTTCCCTTATTTATTTGTCTTTTGTAGTTCTCTGTTGATATTATAAATTTAAATAAAATATTGCATAGGGGGGAGCCAGAAAGTTTTCAGCGCAGACAATTTATTTAATATCATGTTCCCTTACATTATTTACACATAATTAGATTTGCTGGCAATTAGTTAAATAAATGCAAACAAAGAATTTCAATTTTAGTATGGAGATAAAATCGATAGTGGGCTGAATTATTAAAAAGAGATAAAATAGAAGAATTCCAAAATCGAATGTGTTCTTATTGAAAAAGTTTACATGCTGATGACTTTAATCCTATTAAATTTTTGTATATAACAAATTGAAACATATTTCTATTAGTTGCATGCGCACGCACACACACACACACACACACACACACTAATAATAGGAAAGTAATAATACATGTATGTTAAGTGGAGCAAATTAGGATTATTGCAGATCGGTAAGCAACTACAGCAGCCCGGAAAGTTGTTATTAAATTGTGAATAAATGATCGTAAATATTATAAAATGCATTTAAATTTGGATCAGCAGCATTAGAGGAGGTATTAAATTAAAGTTTCTTTTTATTATAAAAAACAATATGTAGAAGTGGCAACTCAAAATTAGCTGGCTTGTGCTTGCGTATATAAAATTTCATGGAGATTAGTGACTCAGATGGTCTCACAATTGCGTTATATTCGACTCTGTAGTCTTTCGTGTCAATAACATTGTAAAATAGATAAATAGAGATCCATTGTGGCGACTCTAAAGCCCATATATGTAATTTTTCATTGTTACAAATTTATACGGCGTGATTACTTTGTTAGCAGATGATTTACTAATTTGCTTCAGTTATCCGCTTTTTTACGCCTTCGTATGACCACACTTGAAAAAAAATATATAAATTTCTTTACAGCGAAATGGTAGTAATGAAAAATTGTTACCGCTTCCTTTAGCAGTTCCACTTTAGTTTTAACTACACATATATGTTTAAATACTAACCCACCCCCAAAAAAAAAAACCCTTCAACTTTGGGTGCAATGCACGTCATACTGCAGGAAAGATGAAATCAGTGACAGCAAAACAACTTCTCTCCCAAGAGAAAATATTAAGCGCCTAAATTCACACTACATTTTTTTCTATTTTATAATGCTTTTTTAATATATTAAGATTTTTGTAAATATTACAATTTTTACGACAGCACATCTATTAAAAAAGTTTTTTTAGCTAGCTGCAGACCCCTATATGTGTATAAAATATTGTAATATTTAATTTTCAATATGACTGTACAAAAGCCAACCTTAAGCTGTAGAGTATTCAGCTATAAGCATGTAATGAAAGGCAATTAAAGATATTCGCATTTGAATTCATTTGCATAATTGTCAGTTCTTATTTTTGCTATTTCTTTGCAGACTCTTCCTCTTCTAATTTATACAATTTCTACTTTATTTATTCACAAGTTTTTTGCGGTGCATTAATTTGGGTCATTATACTTTTGCGCAGTAACTTACAGATTTCAGTTACTTTTTACACAATTTTGTGTAAAGTCTCTAAAAAGTATTTGCGATTCCTTTTTTGCACAATAATTGCAGTTGTAGGCAAAAGGCATTTGGGGTTTGCTTATGGAGAGTTTCATTAGCACAAGGACGCAAGGCTTTGGATCGCAGCCACTCACAGTGCTGTCTTGAACATCTCCGTCTGCCAAATTGGCGTGAACTTTTTCTTACGTTTCATACTGTAGTAGATGCTTGAGAGGAAGAGTTTTCCCATTAGAGGAAGAATGTGTCTATTTATCGGATGTTTAGACTTGGCTATAAAGTTGGCTCGAAGTTGCCAGGTAATAATTTTTTTTTACCAAAAATTCCCTCCAGAAAAGTTATCTGCTTGAAGGTTTTTATAATTTTATGTTATTTATTTTTGTTTAATATAAATTTTTTATATTAGAAAAGCCGAGCCAATTAAAACCAATTTAGGAGGAGGATAGGGATGTAAGGGAATGTAGCAAGTTATATCAGGGATGAACTTGCTATTAACTTATCCCTCAATTTTATATTAACATTAACTCGATAATAAAGAAAAAACATTTAGCCGACCCACAAAGTCCCACTATTAACTAAATCCGAGCTGCGTTGATGGGTCTTAACGTAGATTTTTTGACTGACTGCTGCCCATGAGAAATGCAGGTTAAAAAGGATTTTATTGACATTTAAAATACTATTTGTTTTTATTTAAAATCATTTTCCTTCCCTCTGTTTTCCGAAAATAATAAAATCGAAAGAGAATCCAAACCAAATAGTCTTAGAGTTTATTATACTTCTCGTACATACATATGTATGTCTTATTTGGAAAAGCAGTAAAGATAATTTATTTCGCTTTAAATTACATCCGTGTAGCTAATAAACGTTGGCAATAAACAAACATTTATACTTATACGTGTGTGTATGTATTTGTTAAAGGGCTGCACAAAAGCTTCAAATATTTATACACAAGCCTAACATGAGACGAGAATCCTTGCAATAGGACTGACGTTTATAGGGATATTTAGAAGAAAATATCGGAGTGCAGCAAATAAGCCGTCAACGATAGCGAGGCCAATACAATATTAACGAAAAGTAATCAAATTGAACATAAGCTTTAGAGTTTTTAAGTACTTCCTCATAAATCACATGTTTAATTCTTAATACGAATAAAATTTGACAAACTTTATAATTTAATAAATTTTTAAATATTACAAAAGAAAACAAAGGTCATGCAAATGCATGCACAATCATTTTCTTTAGTAATTATATTCTTACTCATTTGCTTATGCTGAAATCGGCCTAGAGGGGGCATGTCTATACATTTAAAGAATAAGTGAATATAAATGAAAATTTCAGCAGTGAAGTTATTTTCTTGCAAGTCCTAAAGCATAGCCTACAGATATTGCTTGAAAAAGCGGGGATAACCTGTAACACATGTTGCTTCTTGATACTTGCGCAGCTCTCTATTATGCTTGTACATACCGAAATGAGATTGTCAGACCAAGACCGAATGTTATCGTCTTCGTCAATCGGAATATGTATGTGTGAATCTGCATTTATTGTTTTTATTGTCGTCATCTCGGCATCTTAATAGTAACAAAAGATTTAGCAATAGAAGAGTTTAGTGAAATGCACACATACTGATTTGTGTGCATAATTATGTGTATGTGTTTGTATGAAAGTGGATACGTGGAGACTGAAAGAAAATAAAGCAAATTTTTCAATATCCTGTTTCCACAGTGAACTTTGCAGTTAAATTACATTTTAGATATATCTTGCGAAATATCATTAAATATCCTGCAAAGGGATAACGCAAGTAATACCTTTCAGTCTACTTTAGAAATATTTCAAAAATAATTGCCTCGTATTAAGAGTCACAAGTCCACATCGGACAAATAAATTAAATTCGATAACCACAAAGAGAGAAGAGCAATATAAGTGGCAGAGTAAAAGTAACGCAAAATGATGTCAACATTAAGAAGTCTGCTGTTTCAGTTACATGCCAAGTATTTGGTAAATTTTTATGTATTTTTAATAAATGAGCTTTCGACTCCAGGAAAAATTTTAAGCAGGCTTTTAAGCTCTCTCTTTTAAGCCTGGGGATTCTTTTCAAATATTGTAAAGTTAAAAACATGCATTCAAGTGATCAAGACCGCTGATGTTTCCATACCATCTCAGTTTTGGCCAAGAGCTTTTTCCGGCATATAAAATATCGGTTTTAGCTATATATGATCATGTTAAATGTTATACCTTTACGAAAGAATAGAGAAAAATATTTTTATTTATTGGCAGAAAATTGTATGTGGATTTTTTGCATAAACATGCAGAATGGAAGTGGCTCCGGTTCCGAAAGAACTTTTAAATAACTCTTGATGTCTAATTGAATGATTCCTACCATTCAATACATGAAAGTTTTGCTCTTAAGAGGTTTCATAAAGTTTTATTTTCATCGATGTTGTTTCACTTTGAGAAATCGCTAAATAATAAAATATTTATGTACAAATGATTTTTCTCCTCCATGCTGTAGCCCATGTAGACCGTATCCCATGTGAAACCAGATATTTTTTGTACAAATAAAATATTTTATGCGCGAATACGTGCATGCTGGCACGCACATACTTCAGCTATTCATGTTAGTTGAAGTGGAAGAAAAGCTTAGGAAAGGCACCTGTAACCACAGACAAGACAATTAAAGCAACAGACACAAAACTCACGGTAATATGAGAAGGCAATAAAATCGGAGAGCATAAAAACCGTTATTATTATACGCACCGTGAGGGTGGTTTTTTGTGAAAATATATGTTACGTTTTGAGCTTTTGTGTTGCTTCTTCCTGCTTAAGAATGGTAAAACACTTAAGTAAATGTATTTTTTAATAGAAATAAAAGAAATTTAAATAAAGATGAGCTTCCACAATAAGTGAAATACATCTGGTTCAGCACATGTTAGCAACAAGTTGCCAGAGGTGGGCAAATGGAATTTGGATTTCGTATATTTAAAAGGATAACAAATGCAATTTTTTTATTGTTTTGTTTTGAATGGCGTTCAGATATTTTCATGCAAGTGATTTAAGTGTTTTGTTCTGAATTATAAAATAATTTAAATTCACTCTAGACACGACTTTGACTTGGAAAATTTGACGAATTAAATGTTTTGACAAAAGAGTTCACGTTATTATACATTTTTGTAGAAGCATGTTTTACTACCAATTAAAAAAAAAATAAAAGATTCTAATTTAAAACGAAGTCACACACTCGGATTATGTATGCCAATTGCATTTTTTATTTAGATTTGTAAATTTCTTAAAAACATTCTAATATTTTCTTTTTGTTAGAGAAGAAAAAATCTTCCCTACTCTTTGTTTTCTGTGCCCCACTTCACTGGACTGCTTTCGGTACTACTTCGAAAAGAAGCAGAATATCGTCCTATAAAGTATAATAAGCTGGAATTAGCTCTTGTCTGTGCCCGTCATCCCAGCCCCCTGGTAAAGCATCGGAGTCTGTTTTTTCCCTAGTATGAACTTGACGTACTTTACCGTGGCGCTCCAGTAGCCTCTACAATGTCATCGGGAGTAAAGTCATCAATGTGACCCTTGAGAGGGCTTCTTTGAACGCTCCACCTAACGCACTTGCAGAACGTGTATTCAGCATTGATATCATCTAACTAATTTAGTAACTATTTTTTGAAATGTTACTGCCCAAAGGAACGTTATAACGCCAGCATGCTGATGCGAATCTAGAAGAGTCAGACTACCGGAATAAGTCTGAGACTTTTAAACTATATTTTCATATTTAATAATGATAATTAATAATAATTACTTAACTCTCAGGAAACAAAGTGCCTGAGATAGCGCACATCAGTTACAAAACAAAGCGTTTTCTTCGAAGAAAAGCTTTGAACAAATTCGCATATGGGATTTAACCATTTCATTTTTGCTCCTTTTACACACTTGCCATCTCCTTTCTAATGCAATCAAGTTAAGTGCTTTCGATTTTTAAAACTTCTATACTTGTGTCTATCTAAGCCCTGTTTTAGTGGTAATGATATCATTACATCTCTTTGGTGTGTTGAATAAATACATATGTAAATATGTACATGTGTGAATATGTACATTTTGTACACAAAATAAAAACAAAAGAAACCTTTTTAAAGGGTGCTTTTTAAGCTGCATGAGAACTATCGATATGGATAAGTATGCTTCGACAGATGAGTTTGGCAAAATGAGTTGCCAATGTTGTTCACTAAGGATTGACTAGAAAAGGCCATACTTCAATATCCTACACAGTCGTACGACTCATTCATATGGAAATATGTTGTGAATCCATGCTATTTTAAGAAAGCGCATGAAAAAGACGTTTCTAAGGCCGCATAATCCTAAAAAAATTATAAATAATAAATATAATAAATAATTTTTTTATTAGCGCCTTCAAGTAAATGCAACTCTCATCATATGAAAATTACCATATTTATAAATGGCCATCATACGATTGTGTAGGGTAGTGATTCATAGCCTTAATTGTGGACGGATTCATGGGGACATTCGAAATTGTGTGAATTTACTGTAGAAAAAATAAATCTGTTGTGGAAGTTCGTAGACCACTTCGCTCTACAACGAAATTATCATTATTAACGAATGATTATTATTACAGCCACCAAAAGCACTATTTTCATGATGAGGGGAAGCGCTATGGAGCCACACATTTTTTAATCTTGTCTTT
Organism: Ormia ochracea; assembly: GCA_963402855.1. Classification (NCBI taxonomy): domain Eukaryota; kingdom Metazoa; phylum Arthropoda; class Insecta; order Diptera; family Tachinidae; genus Ormia; species Ormia ochracea. The sequence continues at coordinate 44,313,094 of OY727105.1, forward strand.
TCTAACAGTGGGGTTAACAATTTGCCGTAAAACTTGCAAAACTTTGTTAAAATTTCTAACAATATTATAATTTTCATATGATCAGAGTTGCATTTACTTGAAGCCACTACCAAAGAAATAGTTCAGATAATTTTTGTAATGACAGTGCGATCTCACTTTGGTTACAGATTTACTGTAACCGATTTAAGCCTGCTGGATTACTTTCTGTGGCTCAATGTCAAGGAATTCACTTATGCCGACAAATCATCATTTTAAGTTCCCAAGCACTAAAAAAACACCCATTAATTTTAATCGTGTGTACACATGTCTGCACTTGGCGTGTGTTGCTACATGTATAAAACATTAAAATGATTAGTGGTGTACGCACACACACTTGACTTTGTTCCTTTAATCTCCTCAAGAACAAGGAAACCACTTTTATAAATTGTATTTTCCAAATGTATTTTAATTTTTTGTATTTAACACTTACTAACGCAGACGTAGCTCACTCAGCCTTAAATTTGATCAATAAAAGGTTTTTTTTTCAGGTTGTTTTAACACCTCTTTATGTGATTTCCCATTATAGTAGTGTTTTAAATTTTGTAAGGTGGTGTGCAATAAAGATAATTTAGTCGGTGTAGTAATTTCCAGACTCAACCTGTAAGACCCGGATGACTTTCATGCCAAAATCCACTAAATGAACAACATGATTCTTTAGAAAATCAAAATACGTTCAGGAAATTTTTATCCTTTTAATGATTCCTTGCGAAAGCAACTGCAATGTGTTAGACTTGCGGCAAGTTCCCTGATAGGCATAGTTTCGCCTTGACTCGTTTGCTTTAATTTATATTCATCATATCATTTTAATTTCCAGGATCTGTCAGACACTCATCTGGAATATGATCACAATTCGTTACCTCATTATGAAACTTTTAATTCTACAATATTTCTGCCATCATTGAGTAAGAAAATTTGCCGTCAATTTGTTAGCAATACAAAAGATGAGGATCAGAAAAATGAAATCTCCAGGAATCTCTTAATACATCCTATTTATACATTCTATTTTTAAAATTTAATGTTTTTCGAACGTGTTGTTTTTAATTTTTCGTACCACTGTTTACTCATTCACCAATTCAAATAAAAACACAATTACTATAAACGCACAAATTCTCCTTTATACTCGTACATGTTTAAAACCAACAATGCTAAGGGAAATAAATCACACTTCACAGCCCGCCAGCAACGGAAAGCTAATCTTTTAAGTACACAGAAAGAAAAACAAAATTTATTTTAATAATTTTTTCCATTTCATATTCTCATCACTTTGTTGTATGCATTTATGTTAAGTAGAAGATGCAACGCAATCTATGAACTAGTATAGTATAGTCTGTAAGTCCTAAGCCCAAAGTTACAATATGGATTTCCAATATTTTAATAAATATTAAAAATTATTGTTAGCACAAGTTCGTGAGGACTCAGGACCTTTAAAGGAAAATAAAAAAAAAAATTCTGGCATTAATAGTGTGATTAATAGTGTGTATATTCAAAACTTGCGAAGGCTGAAAAAAATACATTAGCAGTTTGCATGGAAGGGTGAGTTACACTTTTGTTTATGATATCCTTGACATGATATCCTTTTTTATTGTATAATATATTATTGGCTCATAAATTGCAGGAACTGTTAAATAACATTTCGATTTTTCACATGAAAAAGGTAACAAAGGGAAGTCCTTATTAGGCCTTTTTTTGGTTGTTTTATTGTAAATTCTTCTATCCTCTCCAAAGCGATATTTTTTACACACGGAATGGCTACAAATTAAAGACTTTTTTTGAGGTACCTGTTGCAAATCGAATGAACTCATATAACAAACACTTACTTACAGGCATCTAACTTTGATTATGCAGATTAAATCGCATTAATTGATTTAAACGGCCACAAGGAATAATTTATCCTCTTCACCATGTCTATGCACTCCTTACAGGCCTCAAATACGAGTATGAACGGCTGTGAAGTAGCAAAAGTTCATTAACTACCACATTTTGTTTTTCGCTTCTATTTTTTTTTTTTTTTTTGGTTTTTATAGGAGCCTTCGGTTTTTATTCAACACGTTGCTGAGACCCTGCAACCGAGAACCAACTATCGGCAGAAAAGATTTTTTATTTATTTAATTTATTTTTTATAAGAAAACATTTTTTTTCTTGAGAAGCAAAAACTGTTTCAACTGGTGTGAAAAAGAAATACGGAGATCGAGTCGAACTGAACTTCTGTGTTGCTCCTGCAGTGTTTAAAAGTATTAGTGGCATCATTATTAAACTTTATAGTTTTTGTTTCCTTTGCTTCTTGATGTTGCTGACTACTTTCAGCTGGTATTTTGCGGTTTCCTTTCAAAAAAAACAATCTTGAAAAAAAATCTTTTCAAAAAAAAAAAAAAAAAAACAAGAGAAAAGTTGTAATAAATTACATGCCATCATTGGTTGCACGAGTGTTAACAAAAAACTTTGTTTTATTTTTATAAACTAAATGGAAAATGAGCATTACGGTTGGCTTGTACTTGCTAATATTTCTATGTGTGTGTGTGTGTGTGTGTGAACTCATATAAATCGCAATTGCATGATTAATGTTTTATTGCAATTAGTTAAGTATTGATTACACTTGAGGGTTTCTTGGCTCTCTAAGAAAATCAGCAACAAATATAAACTGCTTCATGGCAATTATTTAGCAATTTAGCATACTTTTCTGCTGTATGGGGGATGCGTATATATATGGATGTGTGTGGGTGCGTGTGGTAGTAATAAGGATACTTGCCAGTATTGTTTTAATTTTTTTTTTGTTTTTTTTTCCATGAATGCGTGTATGAAATCCATGCAATTTTTCATTGTTTCGGAATATCTTTTTTTTTTGTATTACTGAGCGGAATGACCACAAACGTTGTGGCAATTGATTTCTGTCGATAACACACACATTCATACATACCTCTAAATGTATATATGCCAGTATTTACGGATCATTTACTTGCGACAATAAATTTTTAGTTGGTTTTAAAACGATACGGATTTATATTGTATGCTTTTCTTTAGGCGATATATGCTGAATATACTTATTATTCAGATTTCTCGCCTGCTTCTGGTGATTTGTACATTAATTGGAAGATTCTTATAGAAAACTAAGCGCTTTTAAAAAAAAATGTTTTATACAGTTGCTGTTGCAATCGTTTTTGTTCTAAGTATCTTTCAGTTTTGAAAAAAAAAATATTTAATTACAGCCTAGAAGGCAAGTCCTCAGAGGTGCTTGTAGGCAACGCGCACTGTCATCATGTGAATATGATCACTCACAGTGAAGTTCCTTTCGGCAATAGTCTGTCCATTATGGGCAGCAAGAACAATTAAGTTCTTTCCTTTCAAATTAGCCTGGCAAATCTCTATTTATGGACTTATGCAGATATCTTGCTTCAGGCTGATCGAAACAACCTTATAATACCGACGATATTTATAATCCGTACAAAACTGAAAACTATAAAATCACTTATCTCTAAAAACACTTCAATTCAATTTTACACTTCTGGTTTCTTATTTAAATTAGGAAGCTGATAGTTAATAAAATTAGTAAAAATAAACAAAACTAATAATAAATTATTAAATGAATTTACCCAAATTATATAATTTCCATTTCGATCGATATGGTTTTTTCCTAAAAAAAAACACAACAATCCATTTAGCCACAGACAAAGTAACTTTAACAATTAGCCTCTTTATGAATGGCAAACATAATCATTACCGACTATATACAAAAAAAAAGGGGAAAATAAGTTACTGTTGCCGTGGTATAATAAATTCTACTTAATTTATATCATAATAATTACTAACGCCTTTTCAATCTTTTAGGAGTGGTATTTGCTGGTATTTCCTTAGCATTGGCAGGTAAAATACTTCAGTCCTTAAATGGATTTGTGGCCACATGATATAACCTCTGCGTTAAGGATTCGTTGCAATTAATGCGTGTTTGCTCAGCTATGTGGCCTGTTATGTTATTAAAAGCCTGCAAAGCATATGTACCAAACTGTTCGCGCCATAATAACTCATCTAAGAATTGTTGTATCATTTGTCGGGACAAAGGCGACAAGGTATTTTGGAACATTCTGGGTACAATACGCTTTAAATAGTCCATGACAGCCGAATTAGTACGTTTTGCCGCACTGTCAGTGGCAGCAGCTTGAACAACATTCTTGAAACCCATTGAATACAAAGTCATTTTATCAACCGTCAAATCAATACATATTACACTGTCGTTTGATACCCATCGTTTAAGCGGCTCTAATATAACTTGGAATCGTTTTTTATAATTGCGACCTGAATCAGATAAAGGCTCTACTGCTCTGAGTCGTATGGTTTTCTCGGCATAGTCTAATACACCCAAAACTTCCACTTTCAACTGAAGCTGCTGACCATCCTGAGAAGTTGTCCCAAATGAAATAACACCAACTTCAACAAATTTCTCAGGATCTCTCAAGGCGATAAGCAAAAACATTTAAATGTTTCTCAATATTAAAGATATAAATTTTGTGTTTCCCTCAGCTCTTAGCGGCATCAAATCTGTTTGTTTTCTGGATTAAATTATTTTTCTAAATAAATTTTCCCCAACAAAATCATACAAATACTGTGAAAAAATTTTTCATTAACGCAATTTGTATACTCGAACATGCACTCTGCTTTATTGCAATAATTTTATAAAAGCCTCTAGAATTAAAGTGTTTTCTTTTAAATATAAATAATTCGATAGTGCATTAAACTTAAAGCATTCTTTGTATTTTCAGAAGATTAAAGAAAACAAATCCTTAAATTTCATTAGTAAAACATGATTTAAAAGTGCATAACAAAATGCATTTCAATTAGATCTTTTATAAAGCTCGTAGTTTCTACAACACTGCATCCCACACACACATACACACGCACACATTGCAGCCACAATACAAATGGCCTAATGAACAGATTGTATCCACTTTCAGGACAAGTGCACGCACACAAGTGTATTCAGCCATCATCCCCAAACACCGAATTTAAAATTGGAAGTAATTTGGAACGAGAGGCGGTTTTAAATTCTTAATAATATAATTTTGTAATTAAAATAATTTTGAGAAAAATGTTTCGATTCGAATAATATTCATGCACACTTTCGCTTTCAACGAAGCTCTGTCTATAGAACTCCGGTTATATTATTTAGTATTGTTTTTGGGGAAATCTTATTACAATGGGGGAAAATGATCATTACACAGTCGTTGTCACAGTTGTTCCAGAACAACGACAGAGGTTTTTACGATTTTTTGCAGACACTTTTTGTTATTGAACTCTTTACATATCATTTTCACCTCTTTATTGCAATCACTACTGAATGTTTGCTTGGTTAGAATGCTGTTTGCTAACTTATGCGTGAGTGATTTTCTTGCTTCTGCAATTTCCTAAATGCATAAATAAGAAAATGTTTTTTAAAAGTATTTCTTTTTTAAGAACTGTTTTAAATTTTTAAAAATGCACAGAAATCAATTTTCAATTTATATTTAATTTGAAAAATTTTTGTAAAAGATTTTTAAGAAATAAAAGGTAAGACAAAAACTTCTCTTCAAAAATCAAGAGTTTGATTAATTTTTAACAAAAATTTTCTTCTAATAAACAAAAGTTTTATTAGTTTTTATTTTTTTCTAACAAGGAAATGTTGATTTTGGTAAAATTTTGATAATTTTGTTTTATAAAATGAAATAGTGTAAATCAACGAGTAATTTTCCACATAGTATCTGTTAAGGCTAATCCGCTACCCATTCCTTGGTGTCATTATCACAACTACATTTCTCAATGTCGGTATGCCAGCTGGAAGAACATTTGCATTACAAGTAAGCAGAACTAGATCCATTCAGCCTCAAATGCGTTGTTCAGTAAAATGATAATTTTCTTTCATTCACCGGACCATCTATCAAATAATACAAGTAGTACAATGACATAAAATCCTCATCCTGATGGGATCATTGCAAGTCTTCCATTAACATGCCTTCCATTACTGCAAGAAAAATTCGATTTCTGATGCAAGAAGTCTGAAACCTATAAATTATTCTATTTCATTAAATATCACAGAATCGAAATTAATAATACTTTGTTTCCTGCATCATGTCTCCGTTGCCTTAATGTAACATCTTATGGAAGTAAATCGTATGCACATCCATTGTATGTGTGAGCCCAAACGATAGCATAACTGCAACTGCATTCGTAGCAAAAATTATTTTGAATCCAAGTCCCACTTTTTCTCCTCCCTAAGCATGTTTCATGCAGTTGTGCAAAATTTTGCATTGTCCTCACAAATCCTTGTAACAAAATCCTTGAAATTCTAAAACCTCACGTTCTTTATTTTATTATGTATTTTATTCAGTGTTTCTTTATTTATTAAGTATTACTTTTTAAAAGTTTTTACTTCAATTCACCCTCCCTTGGAAATATTTATTGGTTGGAAAATAAAACTATTAATAACAATATAGAAGTGACAGTAGCAAAGTGATACTTTTCAATGAAATTGGAAAGAGCACGCATGTTCATACATTTGAAGTGTTGTTTCATGCATCTTCCAAAAGTAAGCACATGTAACACTTAACGTCACATTGCATGGAAATGGCAAAATGGATTTGGAATTAAAATGTTGAGTTTTTATCATAATTGGTAATTTCTTTTGCCAGACACGTGTCTACATATAATTACAACCATCATGAATTGAAATTTTATTTTATTCCTAAAATACACAAAATAATTTAAAGCACATGAACTTACACGCATTCTCATTTTCATCTATTATCAGTTTCTGAAGGAGGTGTTTTGTTATTTTCATTTAACCAGCCCACCATATAATATTTTAAGTCTTAATTAATTACTCAAACACAGTAATCATTATAAAAAAATATACAACAGCAACAATGAAGACAAGAAGTGTCTAGAAGACATGTGTTTCGTTAGAACTCGCACTTACGGCGTGAAGTGTAGAAGGCAAAATAATTCCAATTCATTCCGAGAATCGTGTATTCCTTACAATGCGTGCAGACATTTTTATAAGAATTTAAAGCTGATAAAAACACAACCAATACGACAGCGTATAAGCATAGAAAGAAGGTGAAGGGCAGGGGACGGAATAACCTTTTGCTTCTAATTTTCTATATATGTGTTTATGAAAGCATCATGGACTACAAAGTTGGGCGAATTGGAATTATTTCTTATGCCAGGCAACAGATAAGGCGCCTAATAAAATAGGGCCCTATAAACCCTGAAATCAGACGCTTTCAAGAACATGATTTTTCCATGGAGTTTTCAAGACAAAACAGGTTGCTTCCTTAATAGGATTTCTCCAGATCATCAAAACTTAAAGCTGATAAAAACACAGCCAATACGACAGCGTATAAGCATAGAAAGAAGGTGAAGGGCAGAGGACGGAATAACCTTTTGCTTCTAATTTTACATATATGTGTTTTTGAAAGCATCATGGACTACAAAGTTGGGCGAATTGGAATTATTTCTTATGCCAGGCAACAGATAAGGCGCCTAATAAAATAGGGCCCTATAAACCCTGAAATCAGACGCTTTCAAGAACATGATTTTTCCATGGAGTTTTCAAGGCAAAACAGGTTGCTGCCTTAATAGGATTTCTCCAAATCCTCAAAATAGGTATATTTACAGATAAAAATCTGAAAATAATGCTCAGATGAGGGCTATGTCGGTTGGGATAGTGAATACGTAATGCAATTAGTGGATTCTGGCCACAATGAGCAATTACGTGCGAAAAAGCGCAAGGCAAATTAAAGGACTAAATCACCCAAATCATATATTAATCAGATCCGATTGCGTGGCATTACTCTTTAGCATTGGATTACTTCAGTACAGTGTTTATTTGAAAAATCAGTAGAGTTATTCTGAATTGCGATGCAATTGTCAATGCGATGCGATAAAGAATTGCGATGCAATAGTAAATTCGTATTCTGCAACACTTTCCCCATCGCAATCGCATTTTATTTTAAATCACGGCAACACCGGCCGAAATTAACAACGCTGCTACCAGTAAACGTCAAATTATACTTACAAAAGAAAAAGAAATTTGCGGTTACAAAATAAATTCTAATTAAATAAAATAAAAATTAAGAAAAAGTGAAATAAATTTCTGGAATTAAATAAAATAAAAATTTAAAAAAAAAAAAAAAATTTGTTTTTCCTTTTGTTATCAAAAATGGATTCTGTTGCTCTATGGATTGATGACGAAGAGGAACATGAGCAAAATGAATGTGTACAGAGAAGAATGCTTAGAAGCAAATCGTATATTCTAAGTTTGAATGTAAAAAGGTAATTTATTATGTAACATAAAAAACAATTAATTATGAAAAACATTTCGATTCCAGTTTTTTAAAAAATTTTAGATTGATCCAAGAGGCATTTTTATACGTTTTAAATAATATTGGCTCTGAATTGAAATCAACCAGCTACAATAATAGTACTAGTAATAACAATTACACAAACATTGCTAGAAATATAAGAGATGAAATAAAAAACAATATAATTTAAAAACCAACAGTCTTCTTTTTATTTAGAAACTTAAAGGCACTTTTTTGATTATATATTTCATTCAAAAGAAAAACTTAAAAAAAAAAATTTATTTGAATAAATGAACAAAATTATAATTTTTAACCTACATTTTTGTACTTTGCGGTTGCTGTTATGCTGCCGAATAAATTTTGCGATTATCGCATGTATCTGACATTAGCATTCGCAATACAGAATACCAAATTGCCACATTTTCGCATTTGAAATGGGAATAAAAAGAGTACTATGCGATAATCGCAATACCTAATACCAATTGATCGCATTTGCATGTTTTCGCATCGCATTGACAATTGCATCGCAATTCAGAATAACCCTACAGACTTGTAAACCAAATAATAAATTCAATGAATCATTTAATTAATTCATAGATAGGTTCAGATGGGCCTAAAGAATTAAAGAGTAAGTGACTCGAAGAGGCCCTACAGACTGTTTCATTACTCCCGAATACATTAGTCTTTTGCATTATACGCTACCTCAAGTAACGACGCCCCTGAGTTTAATTCTGATCCACTGTGCATTATAAAGCACTACTTGAGAGCACAATGGCAGCATAATATTTCAATAATGTTTTTATGTATTTAAAAATTTACGTTATCTGTGAAATGTATTTCATTTCTTCTTCTTTCCACTTCAGTTTTATATGCCCCTGGCATTTACGACACATTTTGTAAACTTGTTGGCAATACAATGAGAGTTGTTGCAATTGCATGTAACAGCTTGCAACAAATGCATATGCGAGAGTGTTGCTTTTATTACTTCACTTTCTATTAATATTTTCTTTTATTGTCGAAGTGCTCTGGCAGTGTTTGTTCTGATATTTTATTTCATTTTAAGTATAGAATGAAGAAGAATGCAATACAAAGATTTGTTCCTCTTCAGTCCGTATAGGATGCTTGTCAACCATATTCCCAAGTACATTCAGATACGAATATAATATGTGCAAAGCATTGCTATGATATTCGATCTAACCTATTTTATGACTGCCATAAACTCTTTTGCAAGCTATTTACTCAAACATTTTTATAAAACAATTTCTATTCATTTATAGAAGACTTTTTTCATTGCGTGCCCTCTTAAGGAATATAATGTCGCACAAGACAAACATGTAATCTTATTCAAAGCAGCTTAAATATCTTCTCTTGCCATCATTTATTAATCTGCATAAATGATTTACTAACATTTAAATACAATTTCAATACGACATACGTTGGCAAAAATAAAATACTGCAAAAATGTACGATGGTTGTTTAAAACGCAACGAGCAGTAGTGGATGTACTGGTGCGTATTTGATAGTTAAAACATGAGTTTCGATTTGCGGGAATCAATTTGCAATCAGTCAAGAAGGAGCTTCTAAAAAGCTTATTTGGCAGTTGTTTTTATATGCATTCTCAAATATTATTTTATACTTCAAGAACCAAAAGTATTGCTGAAGGAAAAAATTTGAAAAATATTCATTTATTTTAAAAAGGAATTTTAGAATAACATGAAGTAAAAGGGTAACATTGAACTATGCCGAATCTTATACACCCTACTCCATTCATATGTTCTCCTAAAGAATAACAACTAAAACTTTTCTTTTTATTTTCAATATTTCGTCACCACTGTGGTGGACTACTTCAAGTCTTGACGAAATATTTTTATTACACGATTATATGAAATAATATTTTGGCTTTATTAGCCGATTTTCCTCATTTGTATATAGGAAAAATCGGAAGAAAATTTAAGTAAATGGATTTTAAAATATTTCACTCCAGACGAAATTCAAACTTAATTTGCTTCGCGACAACAATACACCAAAAATGCAGAGGACTCACTGGCAGACGGACAAATCTCAATCAACTCCCCTTCTTATAAGCATTAAAAATATTGTGGAACATTATAGAAATTTCATATCCTGCATAGCCGCCCACCTATTTTGGAGAAGTTTATGAAAAGTTTCTAGGCGGGTGGTTTGTCCTTTTTTAAATTATTTTTATTAAATACAGAGTAGTAGGCTCGCAAGTAGAGTTCTAAAGGATAATACTTCCCTTCGTCGCTGAGAAGTTATTTCACGATTCTAGCGCAGCTATGTTGTCACTTTAACAGAGGTATGTTAAGGCAAATGGTTTGTGTCCTGACTTATACAATTTTGGTAATTTAATTTCACACACACAGAGAACTGTTTTCACTGTTTTCTTTCTCAATGTGTTTTATGCTTTCACCCTCCTCTAGTAACGTTTACAATTCATTAATTCTCAGATATAATGGAAAACATTCATTAGTTTATTGTACTGGAATTCGTTGTCCTCTAATAGAAAATTGATTAAAATAATAATAAGCATAAAATAAGAGAACAGGATAAAAGTGATGAAAGAACAAACAACTATACCATTCCCTGGTATTATCCTATTCCATAAACAAAATGGAATATTTAAATAAATTGAATATAAAGATATACTTAAAGAAAATTTGGTATTTAAGAACATCTGGTGAAACAACTTTAAAACGTAATTTTATTCGATTAATTCTAAACTTTTTTTCAATGCTAAACACTGTTTTTAAAAATATTTATTATTTAAAATTATAATATTTTATTTATTTTTGAAACTAAAAATGTTTAATCGAATAATTTTTTTCGAATTCGATAATGTATAATATCGTTTAAACAATATTTACTACTCATTTTTTCTTCAAAAAATTCTTAATCGAATAGCATTATTCGAACATTTGTGCAATTGGAAAATGTATTCTAATAGCGAATTGCTGTGAATAATTTCATCTCACAGAAATAATTTTTGTAATTGATTTTTATGTAATTATTCACTGAGTCGCATCGCTGTATTCGAGTTTTATCCTTCTAATTTCATGTATACTTTCACCGTGTTAGCATATTTAAATTTATTTATTTTAATACTCATAATTATCAATAATTTCAGGAAGCAGGCTAGTGAAAGGAGAGCAATAAGTTCCTCCCATTCTGAATTAGGCGAAGCAGCTTAAGAATGACATCACTATCTTTAACTTTTAACAAGTAAAGACTTTCCTTTCATCTCATTTATCTTTATCTTGTCATGTTGCAGTCCCTCATCAATGAGTTGTCGAATGATGTGGAAAAAATTGTTATACTGTATTTTTTTTTTTTTTGGTTTTTTGTTTTTTTGTTTCAAATGATTTTTAAAATATTTAATCAATTTAAAAAATCAGCATTTCTGTGCTTTTGCCTCACGAAATAACATTAAATTGATTGGCGACCGTGTGTGCACTTTTAACAAGAAAATATTTGAAAGTTAATAGCATGCTAAGGATTTATTATGATTTGCTATCTGAGTATAAATTTCCAGTATGTTTGTTGGCTCTACAGTGCAACACACACATACCCGTAATGTAGGCGCATGCATGTACAGTGTACATGTGTGAATATAATTTGCCATTCAAAGTTGTGTCCCACATGTCCTATTTTATATTTTTAATATGCATACATAAAATTGTTCTCAAACAAAAAGTTAATACAATTTCACACATGAATGCGTCGTATTTGAAAAATATTGCATTGCATAATTTATAATTTTCTATCAAAATATGGAGTTTAAATAAGACAAAGTAAAATAAATTTATAAAAAAAGCAAATAAAAATTGTTGTGGAAAATAGGAAATATAGGAAATATTTCATTTCCATTAAAAAGATTTTGCTCCAAGTTAATATAAATTAATTAAGTTTTATGGGACCATTTTTATATTTTAATTTATTCAAAAAGGATTTAAGTTTTAGTTTAACTAATGTGCGCCATAGTGCAGTTTGAACATTTATTTTGAAATATAAATAAATATAATATAAAAGTTTAAACATTAAAATTAAAAATATGGAATGTCATATATAATCATATATAATGTACATGATATTGACATTAAGTCATAGTGTGTTCAAACTAAACTTAAATTAATGCTGAGTTAAATATAACTTTTATGGTTTTTTTTTCTAACTGTAAAATAGTGGTCAAATATTATCAAAATTATTCACATATTATAATATATGTTCGTTATTAGTTTACAAGAGTTAAAAATTTTGGAATAGCGGAAAAATTTATCGGCAATATTATAATAATTAAAGCCTTTGGGCACGCATCAAACCAGCTAGTCAAATTTTTTTTATTGTATATTTTTTTATGTATCACGTGTAAAATAAATGAGATACGACAACTGGTTTGATATATAGCCAATGTATTTCAAGCTTTTATTCCAACTTGGAAAAATCTAAATCTGCGTACGTGAAATTAGGTGCGTTCGGTACTTCACATCTAACAAATTTTATTTCTGAGTATTTAAGAATCACTTACCTTTCAATAAAAATGTAACGTATAACATCGCTGTGTTTAATGCAAAAAGATTTGTCTAATCACAAAAAACAATAAATTTTTTTACAGCGTATTGAACTCCAGTATTACTGCGTTTAATATCAAATCTATTAAACGAAAATAATATTATAAATTTCTCTATAATCCATCACCTTCTTTAATATTTTTGGCCACTGGAGGAATAAAAATTGTGATTGAAAAGTATAATGATGGTACTCTCAAATCGTTTGCATGCCCTTCCCGAAAGATTGAACTGCTACTTTTCAATAGATCCCAAACAAATGCCAGTTTCGCATCCGTGCTGTATGACTTTTTTAAGTAATCAAACAGCTTCAATTCGTTCTTCAATCGATTTACTTTATTGCCCATAATTTTATATTATTAATTTTATACAATATTGCTTTCCCTCTGCTAATGCATTCATTCCACCTCATATAATTTGTCGCATATTGCAAGTGTCTGCATTGCATCCACATACATTAAATGCGACTTTATACATCATGCAAAAAACATTATTTATTTTCCCATCCATATAATTTGATCATTTTTCTCTCTCTGTTTTGTCGATGTATAAATCTTTACGTGTCTCGCAATAGAATGAGAAGCATGGCATTTTTGCGGAATGAAAACAGAGTGAAGAACGTGAGTTATTTTATTACCTGTAAAAAACTGGAAGCCAATAATTTTCTTTTCGTCTTTTGTCGTTGTTGTCATGGCAAAGTTATTATAAGTGAACGTTGAGGTATACGCAGTTCAATTGATGGGAAGAAGGACGAGTCGGATGGTGTGGGGAAACACAATGTAGAATTTTTCCAACGTGTAGCTGCGACTACCTGCAAGCATTTTCTATAATCGTTTCGAATGTTTGTTACAGATTTTAAATACAATTACGGCATTTATGATAAGGCGGCATTAATGCGTTTTTATTGCGACTTTAATTTAATCTCAGCTAATAAAAGTGTACATCCAAAAAAAAAAAAAATAATAAAAAAAATTATTATTTTCAATATTCGTACAACGATTTTGTTTAAAAGAAAATTCTGTAAAAAAATAAAATAATATAATTTGGGCTATTCTTGAAAATAAACAAAATGTTTCCAGTCACAACAAGATTGTCTAAGACCAGTGCTCAGGCTAAGGGGAAGTATTCCTCTATTCGTGCAAGAACTTGTGTCGGAGTAAAGCGTATGTTGATGATTACCTTCAAGCTTATGATTTTAGACCTTTTCACTTGATGATCTCATACGGTAAACCGCATTCCTTTCGCACTTGGACCGAAGTCGTTTGTTAAAACAATCCAACATGGAGCAGAGAGGACTCCAGGATTAATGATGTGCCATTGTCTTTTTAAGCTTATTGATTTTACTCGTATTACAATTTAATTTACTTTTATCAGCCAAAGAGCTTCAAATTTTGCAAATAATTTTGCTGGGACGTGTTACGGCATTCCGATATTCATTTACACTTTCTCTCAGGTAATTAATGTTCTGTGTTTTTAATTAATATTGCTTGCGCCACTTATTTGCTCACAACTTAAATAACACTTTTACTTTAATTTCTTCTTTTTTTTTCGTTAAATGAAATATTATTCTTTTTTTACAAATCAACATTCAGTCACAGTCTTAACTGCAAAGCACTTGGCAATTGTTTACAACTTGAAAACTAATTTAATTTTCCTTTAGTTTCACCTTATGATTGTTTGTTGTTCTGTGTTGGCGATGATGCCACTAATGAGCATGAAATTTTGATAAACTAAAGAACACTAATTAACTGTTTTGCTGTACCATGCAAGATGTCTGATAACATCATGACCAATCCCATTCACAAACGACATGTGGAATTGACATTTTCTATGGCACTTGAGCTAATTGAAGAACTTTTGATGATCGGAGCAGTGCATAGATTATAATAATGACTGTTTGGTGATGCCACTGGATATGTTTTACGATTAAAAGAAAATCAAAGCAGATTATTTTCAAATGATGATTTCTATATGTTTGAGTGAAAGAGATGGAAACATATTCGCAAATATTATTGTCATGAAAAGAATAAAAGTAGAGAAAAATATATTAAAAAAGCCGCAACTTATGAAAAAAATTAATTTATTGAAAAAAATTTTTTTTTAAATTTTATATTATAATTGAAGCTAATATTATTACTACTAATGATTAAGGTAGCTGCGTATTCTAAAACATAAAATCAACTAGAAAAAGTTATATGAAGACAAGTTCAGCAATAAGAAATATATAAATAGGCTTCAACAAATAAAAGCGCTAATATGAAAAAAGCACTAAAATTACTTATCATACCTTATCAAATTAACAAATTTTTTGTTTTCCTTAATTTCCAGCAAATATACGAGAAATATACTCGTATTCTAAGATATAAAATCAACTAGAAAAAGTTATATGAATACAAGTTCAGCAATAAAAAATATATAAATAGGCTTCAACAAATAAAAGCGCTAATATGAAAAAAGCACTAAAATTACTTATCATACCTTACCAAATTAACAAATTTTTTGTTTTCCTTAATTTCCAGCAAATATACGAGAAATATACTCGTATTCTAAGATATAAAATCAACTAGAAAAAGTTATATGAAGACAAGTTCAGTAATAAAAAATATATAAATAGGCTTAAAAAAAAACCGCTAATATGAAAAAGCACTAATATTACTAAGGTAGCTACCTTATCAAATCAAAAAATTTTTTTTTCCTCAATTTCCAGCAAATATACGAGAAATATACTCGTATTCTAAGATATAAAATCAACTAGAAAAAGTTATATGAAGACAAGTTCAGTAATGAAAAATATATAAATAGGCTTCAAAAAAACCGCTAATATGAAAAAGCACTAATATTACTAAGGTAGCTACCTTATCAAATCAACAAATTTTTTGTTTTCCTCAATTTCCAGCAAATGTACGAAAAATATACTCGTATTCTAAGATATAAAATCAACTAGAAAAAGTTATATGAAGACAAGTTCAGCAACAAAAAATATATAAATGGGCTTCAACAAATAAAAGCGCTAATATGAAAAAAAGCACTAAAATTATCAAATTAGCAAATTTTTGGTTTTCCTTAATTTCCAGCAAATATAGGAGAAATATACTTGTATTCTAAGATATAAAATCAACTAGAAAAAGTTATATGAAGACAAGTTCAGTAATGAAAAATATATAAATAGGCTTCAAAAAAACCGCTAATATGAAAAAGCACTAAAATTACTTATCATAGCTTATCAAATCAACAAATTTTTTGTTTTCCTCAATTTCCAGCAAATATACGAGAATTATACTTGTATTCTAAGATATAAAATCAACTAGAAAAAGTTATATGAAGACAAGTTCAGTAATAAAAAATATATAAATAGGCTTCAAAAAAACCGCTAATATGAAAAAGCACTAATATTACTAAGGTAGCTACCTTATCAAATCAACAAATTTTTTTTCCTCAATTTCCAGCAAATATACGAGAAATATACTCGTATTCTAAGATATAAAATCAACTAGAAAAAGTTATATGAAGACAAGTTCAGCAATAAAAAATATATAAATAGGCTTCAACAAATAAAAGCGCTAATATGAAAAAAGCACTAAAATGACAAAGGTAGCAAAATAAGAGTTCCTATCGCTCTGATTTTTCATTTCGCCATTTTATTCCTTATCGGTCTCCAAGAATTGTGAGTGAATGAAATTTTGTTTTGTAAATTACTTAATAAATTCCCATTCAAAAATTTTAAACAAAATAATGAAAAGCCTTAAGGATTCTTTGCAAAATATTTAAAAATAGTTGAATTTTAAATGAAGAAAATAAACAGACCGAACATAATAATGTTTATGTTTTTAATATGAAAACCAAAATATTTATTTGTGAATAGATTTCAAAAACACATAAAATAAATATTTATTTGTTTTCTTTCTTGATAAAATTATATTAAAATGAAAAGCACAGGAAGTCTAGCAAACGCACATGCCGGATTAAATGCAGTCACAACAAAAGACTATTATAAATTTAATTAATGTTGCTATTTGCCACTTTTGCTTGTTTCATTATGGTTGAATAAGTCTTTCCTAAGAAGCACAATTAAAATTCAAATATTATTTGGAATATTCGTTATTTGTGTAAATAAATTTTTGAGTGCCCTACAACAGGCAATTAAGTGTCAACTAATTAAGAGTTTTTCGACTTTAGTTTATTATTCTTTGTATTCCAATGAAATGTTGGTGCGGCCAGCTATGAGTATGTGCTACTGACCGAAAACTACATTTCCATTTTATCATACAGACTTCTGAATGTGCACACGCATAGATGGAATGTTGTATGGATGGTTGTGGATGGCTGCCGGAGGATGTGTTGCAAACAAATACTAGAGATGAGTGGACAGTTTGGGGAATAGTTTAAGTACGACCATTTATGTTCATTTGGTTCATATATTAATGCAGGTGCAAGCCCAAAATATATTGGAAGAGTAAATGGTCTGTTCTTATTTCAATAGCCAGTGCTTTATTTGCTCTTCACAATGGGCATTAGGATGGCCTCTGCCTCTACCTTGAGAAAATTAATAATTTTTCTTACTCATCACGATAAAAAACTTTTTAATTAAGTTTAAGAGAAATATTTTCTTTTCCATTCCTATAATGCAGTTGAATTGAATTATGTCCTGGTGGAACTGTATCAGCATGTTGTAGTGCAATTAAAAAATTATTTAATTCATGTTTTCTTCATTTTCTAATGGCAGCACTCCTTGCGCCTCCCCCAATCATGCATAACACTGTG
Organism: Ormia ochracea; assembly: GCA_963402855.1. NCBI lineage: Eukaryota > Metazoa > Arthropoda > Insecta > Diptera > Tachinidae > Ormia > Ormia ochracea. The sequence goes on from OY727105.1 coordinate 44,330,804, forward strand.
TCATTATTATGCGGAAGCAATATTGATAGGGAAGACCGAAGCGGCAACTCCATTGCAGAATGGGCTAGGCAGTCTCGAAATGCCTACTCCAATTTTTATTACTTGCTGTTACATCGCCGCTGAAATACTGCTACGGAAGAAGCGGGGGAGACTGCATGTTGTGTTAAACCAAGCGAGTTAACAAACATCTCTAAACATATTTACGTAAACCAATTCTCCATTCATTTATTTTCTCGGAAACATTTTTCGAAAGCAGAAATTTAGTTTTCTTTCTTTGATTCTTTGATTTGATTGCCTCATTCATTTGAAGTAAATTCTTCAAACACTTCAAATCTTCTTATATAAAACTTTGAAATTGTCATATTCGTCTTGAACTTCTGATTCTAATATATAAATTCATATTCAAGAGTACTTAAAAAAAAGGAAATATTCAATTCTGGTTCAAAGTTACCACTTTTATTTCCTTAAAACTCTAATAAATATAAAACGATTTTGGATCGATTTCAATTTTAATTTATTATTATTTTTTTTTTTTGTTAAATAAGAAGTTTAGGAAGAGAGTTTAAGTAATTTATGCAGAGATTTCTCTTCCCACACTTTTTCATCAAGATCTTTCCATTCAGTGAGCGGTCGAACTATTGAACTGAAGGCGACAAAAAATTGTACGCTGAGGAAAGTAGTGCCGGCAGTAGACTGCATGCGTTCTCATATAAAACACATGTGCACCTTAATTTTCCTCAAGTGCAATGGAAAATTGCTGCCGGCCTAATACATTTTCGCATGGAAGGTTTCATTTTCTTCTTGTTATAATTGTCTTGATTTGCTCACAATAAAATGTTTTACTATGCTTGTTTATTCATGCATTTGCATGTATGTTGGTGTACATGTAGCTGTATGTATGCATGTGTATAGCTTTAAATAAAGAAAGTGTAGCACAGAAGGTAAACATACACATGTGCAAATATTTTTATCTAAATTAAAGTAAAACCAAATCAACCGTATTTTATATGAATAATTTTCAAATAAATAAATAAAATTCTATAATATTTTACATACTCGTACACATTTGAATTAATTAACAACGATAGAAATTTTTTGCTTTATATCAATAATGAGGAAATTTGATAAATTCATGAAACAAAATACTATATGTGTCGATGTGTGCATGTGTTTGTGCATGTATTGCCAGCAAGTTATTAGTTGCTCATCGATACGAGTATGCTTTCAATAATTAATAATAAGTAATTTAATTTTAAAGAAAAGTTCAATGTAAATTTAAAATTAAATTGCAATCATTTCTGGAGGTGCAAAAGCATTTTAATTAAAAATTCTGTGTATTTTTGAACTATTGTATTATAGCGCTGAAAATAATAAAATTATAAGAGGGACAGATCCATATTTATTTTAAGGGGACTTTCAAATTTAGAAATTATAAAATTTTTGTCAATTAATTGAAGTTAGTTTAGCTATTTCAGTTAGCATGTGATTAAAAATGCTTCTACTTTATCAATTGCAAAATCTTTGATGAAAACACCATACGAGAATTACATTTGTTAATTTGTATATTTTAAATTCACACCTAGTTAAGATTAATCTGGAGATATGAATACACTGATAATTGAAAATGATTTGGTATTCTGCTGGCTAATGTCGTCGTGTGCCCAACTTATTAAATGCAACTGATCAGTAATTTGGGGTCGTATAAACAGCCCTAATTTTAGGCCAACTTAATTTTTTATAGACTGAAATTTATAATGATTTTGGGAGATATGTAAAGAGATTTTAACTCGCATTTAAACTTGTTTGCGAAATATTGGAAAACACGAACTATTCATTCGAATGAATTAATCTCTTTAATACTAAATGGAGTGTTACCAGATTTTCATACCGAAATTTTTGTTTTTGTTGTAACGTTTCGTTTAGAGCAAATCTGTGGTAAAATTCATTAAATTTATTGCCGCCACTTTAAACAAGCTGTCAGATGAGTGTAAATTAAATTAAGCATCCAATAGAAATATAAAGAATAAGTTTATGCAAACCAGTCAACTCAAAAGCGTTAAATATGTAAATAAATAAATCGTTAAGAAAAGAAAAGAAGAAATTATTTCCGAAGATATTAAACTAACTTGTAGCCTCTTTTAAGGTTATCGTATTAGTTAGTCTTTATCCAGAGGACTGAATATCGGAAATTTCGGTTACCTTAAAACGTCAAGTCATGTTAATAAGATATAAGAAGGATCCTTTAGAAGAATTTTAATTTATTGATTCTAATTGCTTTGCCATAAAAATATAATTTAACTTTTTATTCCGTAGTTGGTAATAATATCAGAAATATATTATTTATTATTATGCTAATGAGTTGAAATACATTTGCTACGATGTAGTTCGTTTTTAATCTTTAATCAATTAAACTTTGTATGAAAATTGCAATGGCAAATGCACTCACATGCACATCCTTTAAATCGCATTTCTAATAATCGAGCTCACAACATGAATACATAAAAGTACGAGTACACACACATTTGCATAGTAATGCATGCATCTTCATGCAATACCCAGTTATTTACTATCTGCATATAACTGAAGTCACAAATTATGCTTTACATAACGTTTGTGTATGCAATTACATGCATTTGCTAGTTCAATTACTGATGCATACATGGCGAGCCATTCAAAACTATTCCGAAGGACAGAGGCGAATACATGAAGAATAAATTTACTATACAAAATTTCTTCGCTTGCTTTACTTGCAAAATGTATGTTTAATAGTTATTTTGAAATTAAAAAAGCTTCACGCAATATCGTCGTCATTGTACATGATCAACATGTTTGCATGGGCACATGTTTATTTATTTAATTAAAAATCGAATGGAAATTCTGTATTATTTATTAAAAGCGTTATGAAATGAAGTTATTGGATTCTGCTGTCATTATAATTTTAATTCGCATTGCATATCTTGTATTTACGAGCATAACTGGCACAAGTGGAGGCTGGCATGCCCTGGCAATCTTTTTAGCTGATACTCATGTTGCAAAATTATTTATTTGGAAGTTTAAGCTTGGCAAATAGTTTTTTCACTGCAGGGATCACACTAAATACTTCCTCCCACACACACACACACACATTGCCGCCATGCATGAACTACTCCACATGTGCATGAGAATGTAACTGCAGGCTTGTATGCATGCATTTGGTTAGCATTTTAGGCATTAAATGTTTGTGGTCTGAAATAACTCGTTTACCGTTAATGCATCTGCAGTGCTCCTGTGAAGTAGTTTGGTTTGGGGCGCAAAGCAGTCTTGCTGTAATGATGCATTTTGACTATTGCAAATGAATACAGAGGCAAATCTTTCAAAAGTCGTTACTGCAAAGTAGAATTTTATTAATTCCCTCCAAGAATATGCCGCTGGTCTAGTTTAGAAATCAACTATTCTCATACAGATGGCATGGTGGCCAGTGCAGGAGAGCAGTAAAATATTTTATAAACGTATCAATCATTTCTTGTGCGCCTCCCTACTACCAAAACATTTTACATAACCAAACTTCAAGAATATATAAATTTAAAAATTAAAGAGTAACTCACAAAAAAAAAGTGTAAAAAAATTTATAAATGTAATGCTTGAGCTCTTAAGGATCTTATTAAAACACATTGAATAACTGCAATTTGAATAAGAAATCCTTTGAATGCAATTATCCTCTTGCATCTACTGGTGCATAAGAAATTCAAATGCTTTCCAGCATATTTTATACCGTTCCACTGTGCATTTTGGCAACGCCGAATGTATTTTAAAAAATCCTTTTTAAAATATATTATAATAATAAAATATATTATATAAGCAAAAACTTAAACAAAATAATACTAAAGAAAATATTCCACATCAGATTATTCTACATTAGATTTCAACTCGTACCTTTCACGATGCTGTGCTTATTGCCCGAAAGTAGGGTATGTTTTATTTCTAATTATTAATTTAAATCACGTGCATTCGCATGTTGCTTTGGTTTCTGTTTTCTTTTCTTCTTTTATTTTCTCTACGAGTTTAACTAAGCAAAAATAACTTTGATAAATTATTAATTAATGAAAAAGGATTTTTTTCTAATTAAAACAACATTGTTTTAATAGAAACACGCACAGGAATTTTCATCGGACACATATCTTTAGGCAATATTAATTTATACTTTATTGAGCTCAAAATCCTGTTAAAAATCAATGAAAATATTTTTGGATGCACGTCCTTGAGCGATGAGCTCAAAGAATTTTTCGTTTGTGCCATTTCCAAAAACGACAATGGATCTCCTCTACAGTCTATCGGAAAATCGTCTTCAACGTTGCATCTCGCACTGGCAGGTTCTCATTTCTAGGTTTCTAGGAAACGCAAAGACTAAAATAGTCCTTTTGTAGTCCTTTTTCATTGTACTTTGTTTTCTACCTCAGCGGATCGGAATTATTGCGAGGTCTCAATAAGAAATATTTTCATTGTATTCTGCAATATATTTCGCAACTTCGATATTCTCACGTGAATTTAACGATAATAAAAAGACATTTTTGTGTCCTTAACAATTTTCATGAAATGAAATGCTTTTATTACTGTGATTGCACTGATTATATCGTATCCTCTAAGTTGTTAGATTAAATGGAAAGAATAATAAAATATTTTACGTGTTATAAAGCAAGCGAACATAATCAAATCAGCAGCACGAACAATACGTGTGAAAATACTGCCAGCACAAGGAAATACACTTCTGTGCAAAATATTATTGAGCGCATTCAATGACAAGGCACACAGAAGCGTACTTTGGCACGAAAGCTTGGCGCAAAATGCAATCCCGAATTCTTTCTTTTTTTCAAATTGAAAATGGCTCTGTCACTGTCATGGAAACATAAAACTGCTGCTCCTAACGAAAATAGTTTTTATAAGAAGAATTGACAATTATAGAGTCGATAAATCTTAAAAGGATACTTTATTGCAGCCTGAGATACTATTCTGCGAATTTAGAAATATAAAATTGATGTTCAAACTCATAAATTGCAACGGTGGCATTCATGCGGACGTTGGCAAATTGAAACAAATATCTAATTACTGTTTCATTTTAAAATATATATAGTGCTTATAGATATGTGTTGTACTCACGTCGTCTATTCAATATTTGTTAGTTGTGCTGGCAATCCGTTCAATGCATTTCTATTATCACAATCATTTTCAGTGGTTGTCCTTTGATAGGACAACATTGATGGCAAAGTATATATTTTAGTTCTACTGGGCAATAATTGTCCTGCATCATTGGTTTACTCATCCTGTATTCTACACCGCCCGGCGCTTTCAAGCCGGAAGTTCGTTACCTAACTGGTTTTGTTCATTTGCATAATATTTTTTTTAAATATAAAATATTTTTCTAAATTAAATAAAAGCTTTAAAGTTATTTCGATACTGACGCATTCAAATATTGCTTTAAAATTTTTTCTCCGTCGGGAAATATACGTTTGCCAAATGGAATCTGGTAAATTATGTGGAGAATCTGCGTATCTCTGATTTAAAAATAAAATATCAAGGAACTTGTATTGCAAGAGTGATCAGTTCAATGCCCAATTGGTTGCAATTATGCGCAACTTGCGTCCTCCTTATTCGAAAACGTTGGCTCAATTTAATTCACTTTGGCTAAAGGATACCAGGACTGGAGGCTTATAATAATAAATACGATTCATTTTCGGAGTTATGAAAATAAAATAAATAATATAGTAGATGAATAAAAATTAAAAATGCCATGAAAAATTAATCTAAATAGTGCAAGCTTTTTGATAATGTTTTAATTCAATCCGATTGTATTTATTATACAAGACAACATATTTTTTAAAAAAAACAAAAATAATTTTATTCGTAATTCGATCTTGCATTGCCGATCGCCATTGTAGTCTATTCCAGCTTTATTTCGTAAGCTTTGAATTATTCGGATTATTAAGCCGGTTTAACTTCTTTCAACTCCATCTTTCAACTAAATAATTTCTTCAGAAATAAATTTTTTAGAACATACAGATGCAACTGGCTGCACGGAAGTTTAACCAGACTGCTTAAGGAGTTTAGAAATGCATCCTGGCTTTCATCATCAATTTTAAACAAGTTAAAGTGCCTTTTTTTGAAAGTACGCAGAACAAAATAATTAATAATATTTAATAATAATTGTTTTTTTTTAAACAAATATTTGTTTGATGTGACCTTTTAATTTCAATGCACAATTTTGTATGTTTCAATTAACGGTTGACTTTGCACTCCTTGTAAAAGTAACTTCTTTTTCCCCCCCTAATTATTTGGTTGCAATAAATATTTTTTCCCCAATATCATATTTGTAAATTACAAAATATTTTTCAGTCTCAATAAATTAACAAACGGCCACCCATTAAACAATTAAGAGTAGCAGAAATTGCTGGCAGCGCCTCGAATTTAGTTGCGAAGGGTTTTATTAAGTGTAAGTATTATTACCAGATGGTGCGTGTACTCTAATTTTATATCCTTTTTTTCTCAGTTTCACACATAACTGTTCATTTTAAAATTCTCTCCCTCTGCAGCTTCATTGTTAAATGAAGAGTATCTCTCGCAAAAGTCGCTTGTTGCCGTGTGCGGATAAACGGATTACTGATTGCATTTTTCATTACGCACATTAAAGACTGTATAAAAAAGCTCAGTTTGTGTGAAAAAACACGCATACGTACATACAAGCACACCAATACTTGTGCATTTATATTGCATGAGCATTGAATGGCCATTTTTTCCTTTTTAAGAATCCCTTTTTTATTATTTTAATTCGTCGCCAATGGGCACTTAATTTGCTACAATTTTTATTTTTTTACACTCTTTTTCTTCTCGCAGATTTTTACAATTGTGTCTGAATGATGGAATGATTGGAAAAGTGAATGAATGATCGAATGAGTGATGGCATGAATGACTGAATGATGGAATGAATAATACAAGAGCTGAATGGTTGCTTGTTGCTTTTGTATGGGTTCAATATAATTAAATTAAAAATTGTTTAATGCATGCAATAAAAAATTAATATCGCACAAAACATTTGGGTCAGCTTAAACAACAACTGCAACTGCAACTGCAACTGCAACTGCAATTGCAACTTCTATGAAAAAAATGCAAAATTACAACATTTAAATTAATGAAATTATATTGCCATTAACTCTTTTCTGATGCATTCTCTACATTTCATTAGTTTAATCAGCTTAATGATTTTAATAAACGTAAAATGAATTTCTCTTATATTTTAAGTTGATTTTAATTTGCAATAATTTTAAAAATTTTTTACCCTCATGCATTCTTGTTCAAGCAGATACGTCCAATTCCGTGACAAGCAGCCCAAAATTTAGGTTCTTATCCGCTAAATGCTCTCTTTTTCTCTTCCTCCGATTTCATGTTGAATAGGACGAAATTCTCAGCGATAATACCACGCCAACGAAAAAAGAGATTTTTTAACGTACGGAATTCAGTTTGTAAAAAGGAATGCCTTGAACGGATTCACAACGATCTACGAAGAATACACAGCCTCTCCATTAGATGAGCACTAATGAGTAGCTGGACTACACGTCTCGTTTCACTATCCTAAACAAATTTCGCATGTGTGAAAAAACTGTGGAAGTTACATTATTTATTTTTATATGTTTTTGCAATATAAAGACGTCAAAACAAAATCCTCCGCATGATCACTGCTGCTCCCTGGTATGTAAAAAATTCGCTAATTCATAGTGATTTAAACGTACCGATGGTAAAGACAGAATTCTTGAAATATGCAACAAAATATATTAAAAAGCTTGTGTCACACCCAAATCCTTTAGCACGCAACATTTTAAATCACCGAAGTCACACTAGGCTGAAAAGGAGAGGCACTCTTGCCCTCTGCGGAACGTAAGAGACGTTTTATCAACATCAGTGCAACTGAAAGTGGCTCGTCTGGCATTGGCTGGACTTGGCATAATAAATTAGATTAAGATTTGATATACTTATTGTTAGTTCCGTGCGGAAGATTCAATAAATAAAAAATGTATAAAAAAAAATATTTTTTTGCAGCATATTTAAATAATAGTGTTGGCAGCAACAACGCCACTTTGATGCTATTTCTCTAATTAGGAGGCTACTGTTATTAAATTTTCCTGTGAATGAATCGTACGAGTGTGTACGATGGTAAACGAGATAACAAAATTATATTATTTTATTCAACACCAGGTATCACGACAAAATTTAAATTACAAGTGAACTAACAATTGCGAAGCATTGTGTTACAATCTTTTATGTTGGAAATATATTTTAAATAAATAATTTCATTTTCTTAAATATGAACGTTTCAGTAGCTGCAAATGTTTTTTTTTTTGGGTGGGGCTGCTGCCACCGGCTTTTGGAACGGTGCAGTACTGCTCCCTTCCGTACCGGTTGTATTCAAATATATTTATTTCAGAAATAAAAGGGATTGATTTACTTTTGCCCCAGCTAGATTAGCTTTTCAAAATCTTTCACCCTGCATTACCATTTTTAAGTTGGTTGTTGCACAGACTAAACATAAAATTTGGTTCCTGCAAAGACTACGTTGCTTGCTTCACACTTATTGAAGACACTGACTAATAATGAAAAAAAATTTCATCGATACGTGCAATATAGAATTTATGAAAATTCAGATATTCTTCCATATAGCAAAGATAAGTTTAATGGAAATGTTCTCTGAACAATTAACAATATTTGTCAAATGTAGTAAAAATTAAATCCTCTACTAATGCACGAACATTCTGTTAAATATCCTGCTGTTAAATATGAAGCTGCATAGCATTTTCTATAAATGAAAGTTTATTTGAATTTGCAGGTACACATTAAAGTAATTAAAAGAAGGACAGCCAGAGACTCTGTCAAATTATGCGAATTATTTTATTTTATTTATTTTTATAATTTTTTAATGCAAGAATTTTAACATAAACTTTCGTTCAAAGACCAAATAGAAAGAATGAAATGCGGTCAGTGCCGAAATATATAAACGAAAAATTCTTTCCACAAAGAATTGATTTATTGTGAGTGATTTCCTAAAAAGCCCTTTTCCATATGTGAGACCAACCCACACTAAACACCTACTTATACCATAAAAAGCCACAATACACACAACATCATTAGCAACAACATTCCACCAACTAATGCTTACCAGTAATGTGTTCGAAACATTCGGCTATGGAGAGTGTAAAATCGGGTGTAATCGGTTTCAGTTATACAGATAACTTTCATAATTTAACAGTTCTCTCAATTATCGTGCCCCTCATTTTGTCGCACAGGGTTTTCCATATGTATATTGGTAATTTAGTTTTTCTGAAAGTTTCTTTAAATAGAAGAAAAACTTTAGAACTCGGCAGTAAATAAATAGTAAAAGGAGTTGCTCATCTTGACGTAATTTTCATAATATTGCAGAGGAATTGACTAATGGAAGGACTAATCGAAAGCCATACTAGAATACCCATAACTAAGCCAGTTGAGCATTTAATATTTTTAATATGATTTTTTTTTTTTTATTTTTAATTTTTGATATGATACTTCGCCGCTAAGGAAGTATTCACAATGTCCTTATAGCGATCTCCTTACTCGTTCTAAATACGAACAAGACAAAAGATCAGAAATATTTTTTTTAGTCCATGGCAATGAGCTGTTGAAACATTGAACTGTTGAAAATTATTAAAGAATTTAACAGAAAGAGTTTTCAAAGGATAAGTAAAGGGAGCAAAGCAAACTGCGAAATTCAAAATTAGGAGCCAACGGCCAATTTAGTCCGAATTTATGAACAGAAATTATGTTTTGCAGAATATTTCACTCCTTTGAAACTTTTTAATTTAATTTTTTAGCACCCAAATAATAATTTTGTAAATGTTTTGCGCCCACACTCATGGGCAGGATCTGGGGAATTCATGAAATTTACAGAAGAGAATTCTGTTACTGCTGTTCCGCATTTACATTTTTTCCCATCATTCGAAAGCCGGCTAATGAACTATTGCATCACACCAAATTAGTTATTTATTTACTAATTAGTTGTTGCACAGCCACTTCCGTTACTAATCAGCACCATAAATCCTTCCAATTAATTACAAAGAAAACAGTGTAATAAACCCCACTGACATTTTTACTTAGAGATACGAGTACTTTAATTAAATTATACCAAACAAATCGGAAGTGAAGCAAAGAGATTTCAATAATTTGTGCAAAAACGAAAAAAAAATATACTTGGGATTATATTTTATTAAACAGCTTCCGATTTTTTGTCTAATACAAGAAGATTTTGTACTATAAAAACAGAAGTGTTTGAGACCAGAATTCGTCAGTTTGAAGTGCGCGGTCTTTACAAACACTTGTTGTTTTAAACTACCAAATAAAATCCAATAAAACTTCTATCAGAAATATCAAGTGAGTACTATTTGTTTGCTTGAACAGATATAAAAGCTAACAAGGCAAACGAAACGAGCAGACAAAATCAAGTCATTTAAATCGCTTTAAAATTTAATCGTTGTCAATTTTAAAAAAAACATCCAACATTAAGGAAAGGAGAAGAAAGAGAAACGCCTACACACTTTTTCTGGTCTCTTGAAAAGTAGATTAATGAATTTTTGGAAACCAGTGCGTATTGCATTGAAGGGGCAGTAACCGATTTCAGTATTTAAAAATAGAATTGAAACATTCAACAAATAATTTCAATGCAAGTGGATTTTATTATAAATGCGACTTTCAAAGGTTGTCTTAAACATCTCGTTTTCTTTTTATTCTCTATATAACCATGACCATGGATTATTTCGCAATTGGTTCAACACCCCCTTCTCCAAGCCGTTTATAATTGCGCAAATCCAAAGAACAATTAATAATAGCTATTCCAGAGGATAAATAAGCATTTAAAAAAAGCAGTGCAATTGTTAAAATAGCAGTTTTAAATTAACTTTACCTGAAGGGCATGTTAATTTCAGGGGTTCCAATAAACGGTTCTGTAATTTAGATCCAACTCGATATTTTTGGGTTTTTTTTTGATTTATCTCGATTTGCGATCTGTGTCTAATGGGGCATTAAAAATTTACTCACTGGGGCTATTGAGCTCCTGTGAACTCAACACTGAGAAAGCATACCACTACGAGTAGCTTTACACATGTACGATCTATCGGTATATAAAACCATGAGAGCTCATAGAAAACATAAACGTGTCGGTTCTGCAGTTTAGATCCAACTCGATATTTTTGGCTTTTTTTCGATTTATCTCGATTTGCGATCTGTGTCTAATGGGGCATTAAAAATTTGCTCACTTGGCCTATTGAGCTCCTGTGAACTCGACACTGAGAAAGCATACCACTACGAGTAGCTTTACACATGTACGATCTATCGGTATATAAAACCATGAGTGCTCATAGACAACATAAATGTGTCCGTATTCGGATTTTAAATTAATAACAATAAATAGTTTTATTTTCGAAAAGGCAGATCTAGTACGTGATTGGCTTCATTTCCCTCACTTGAAAGGTGGCCGATGGCCGCAGCTACCAGATTATATTATACAATAATCATATTATACAATAATTATATTTATATAATGGCAATATTAAGTAAATAAATAATCAAAAGGTTACAAGCAAGCAGATTGGAGTCGCTGCAAATATCTATTGCAGAATTTAAAAATTTCTTATTTAATTTTTGCGAATTCCGAGGTCGCGGTGTATGTTTACATTTTTCACAAGACATGGAGCATTTGGATTTAATCTTAACGTTTCAAATTAATATCTTTGTAGAATTTCAATGATTGTTCCTCATACTTCTAATGCATGTGGCCAGATTGGTTTTATGATAGTATGAGTGCAACTTAAGTGCAACAGAGAAGTACTGCAAGTAAATTTTTGGCATCATTTTTTAAGTAATTTCATCGAAAAGAGAATTACCGCACACACTTTCGTCACTTCAAGTGTTGTGACTCTCCCTCTAAATTCAATTATAAATCGAATTTATTGGATTTTCTCAGTGTATTGAATTTAAATAAAAGTAGATATAGAAAAAGTTTTGAAAAATTGTATTAAAAAGTATTTCCATTTAAAATTGTTTAAGAAACTTATCGGAAATAAAGCGAAAAAGCCCCTTTTAAGCAGCCAAAGTGAAACAACAGACAACGTTTCAGACATCAGGAAATGTGCTTGAAGAAAAATGCAAACGTACGAGTAGTGCTCGTATCATTAAAGAAAATAAAATATGACTTGCAAAAAATAAACTGCTAACTTGGCTTTGTTCGCAAAAAGTTGCTATAAATTACTAGTTTTGTTTGTTGTTCCTCCTACTCAAGTAGACCGTTCAGTAAGCAATGAAACGGATCTTAATTGACGCCAATAAATAACATGCGCCCGAAGGAGAATTCCACTGCTATACGCGCAGTCGTAATTAAATTAAAAATATTTTCTCTTTCATTTGTTTTAGTAAATGCAATTCCATTTGCCACGCGCTTAAAATGTCTGTAAAGAATTTTTATTCTCATTTTTATTTATATTTTATTTGTTTTCCAGTCGTTTTTAAAACGTCAACTAAATTCAGGCCTAAAGATATATTTTTATAACGTATTTAAGGCGTGAGAAATTTTCCCCAAACCAGTATTAAATGATTGATAAGCTTTCTTTTAATAAAAATGCATTTATTTTTCGATTCTATTTCGCAGGACTTGTGAAAGTAACTATAAAAGTTTTCATTCCATTTGCTCAGAAGCAACTCGTCAATAAATCATTCAAGAATTAAATTTGATTTTTTCTAATGCGTGTTTATCACTGGCGCTCACGTGGTAATTTTTAATAAATATAAAACAATGTTAAACATTAATACGTTTTAAGTCTTTGATATTAATTAGCATACTTGTAGATAAACATATTCCAACAAGTAAAGTAGCTTAAATGTCATTTCATTCTTAAATAAATAAAATCTAGTTGCGAACACACAACAAGGTTTACACTGAGAGGGCAAAGTTTGTTGTTTATGATTCAAACGATGAAGTGTTTGTGGTGCTTAAAAGTTTGGTTATTAAAAAGCATTCTAAATATAAAATTCATGATACACTGAAAAGTTACGCTTGAAAACAAATTTCGATTTAGTTACAGCACAACTTCCAATAAACTTTTAAGCTCTATGCACACACACACAGTGGCTGCTTACTTATTGAACTTCAGACAGTTTAAGATTTTGAAAGGCAATAAACAGAAATAATTTTCAGGATTAATTTCAAATCCAGAAGTAAACGTATCAGTTTGAGGATAAATTTTCCAAAAAGCTTTGGGAGCCAAATCAGATTTCAATTAGCAAAGTCACACATATCGTTGCAAAAAGAGCAAAACAACGCACTAACAAACATTTTAAAACTGAATTTAAAGCTGAATTCGCAGCAGACTAATAAAAAAGCTCCAGAGGAGCTCATTTTTCCTCATATATATATGCTTTAGTCTGCCTTTGGGTGCCTCCGTAGGCGAGTGAATAATGCTCAGCCCAATGAACCGGATGTGGATTCGATTCCTGCGTAGACCCTGAGTGTTTTCCTGCGGACCAGCCAAAAGCTTTGCAGGTAGAGTTGGTTAAAAAAAAATATATCAGACCGCATTTAAAAAATTCATAATTATTAAATTATTTACTTTCATTAGAGCTCCTGAAGCAGTTAGGCAGCTTTTGAAAGTGCATAAAAATCCAAACGCGCTTTAAAGCTTTTGAGCTTTTAATAAATATAAATTAATTTTAATAGTTTCAAAGCATTTTTAATATTCTGTTGAATATTTGTATTTGTATTGTTCATTGGAATGATAAAAATTTGATTAATTAAAAATATTAATTAAAATAATTCAAAATAAAAAAAGAGCTTTAACCAAAACTTTGGAAATTGCCTTAATGCTTCCCCATTACAGTTAAAAGTTAAAAATATGTTTGATAATAAATAAAAATTACGTGTTGATAGTTTTCGTTTCTTCGAGATATTTACAGCAATACTTCCACTATAATTATTATTCAATTAAGCTTGCTTTTTCAAATTTTCAGCAAAAGCTCGCAATAAAATACTGCCAATTTAATTGTAGAATACAAACATAAAACTTTTAAACGGCATTGCACAACTGAAATTTCTCTTTGTGTACGAACCCTGCTAATTAACCATTAACTATTTACGAATAACAAAATTAACACGTAAAATAACAAAAAATGCGAAATTGATATAAAGCCGGTAATGATTATTGTTACGCAGTCGCAAAAAAACTTGATTTGGTACTTTTTTGTTGTGCTGGATGTCTGGCTCATTTGCTTTCTTGTAAAAGGTGGTACTAGACAGCTCACTCTCGAACAAAAACACATTTACGATATTAAATTAAGTTTTTTCTTACAAAGAATAAGTTGGCGCTGGTGCTTTTTTATTTCTTTCCGTTGACAAAATCTCATACATAAAGCCATGTAAAATTCGAAAACATTTTATTTTAAAGTAAACATTACAGCATTTAAAAACATTAAGTTTTTTAAAAAGTAGAATACAACAGAAAAACTAAAAAGCGTTTTAATTCGACTTGATTTTGGCAAGAACGTGAAATAAAAAGTGTTGAGTTGAACTTTAAATTTAATACTTTGACAGCCTTAAAATGTTGTCCACAAAAATTGTAGTCTATGCTGTTGCAATTATTGCCATCACCTGTTGCCTGATTAAAGTCAGTGAGGCTTTACCTTCCATTGGACACTACGGAAAACGTTTCGGTAAGTTTTTGTGTTTCTGGTCAGTGTCAAGAAAGCTTTTACTTCACATGCTTAAATAATTTAGAGAATCAGTTAAGCTTTCAAGATTTTTTATTTTTTATTAAAAATATTTTTAGCAAAACAATTCGAATTTATGCGAAATGTTACAATTTCAAAATGAATTCAAAGTTAGACAAATTTATTTGTCAAGTTGGATTAGTCCTTCTAACATGACCTGAAAGTAATATAAATTTTCATAAAATATGGCTGAAGTGAAATAAGTGTTTGAATTCATATTTTGGTCATATGTATTATACGCTTGAGCCAATCACATTCACAACTGCTCACACTACATACCACCAAAAGGACACTTCTGAGAGAATGTGAGAAAGCTTTTTATATAACTTTTTTTTTCAACATAAAAAATTTATTAACTTCGTATAATTTATTTTCTCTAATGAATTTGTTAGTTGTAAAAATAGTCGTTTAATAAATAATTTTGTTTTTCTTTTGCAAAAAAGCTTTTTTACTGTTTTGAACATGCACTGTGTTTGTCATGCAATTGTGACAGAAAAGTGTAGAGTTTATCGTGCATATTCAAAGCTTCGTACTCAGCCAATAGTTCTTTAAAATCTATTAAAATAAAAATCTTCTCCTTAGACGCAATGTCCGGCATAGATTTCATACAAATCTGTTTAAACAATTGTGCTCAATGTAAGAAAATGTTTGGCGATTACTTCCAAGGTCATACATGCGCTGAATCCTGTCTGAAGTTCAAGGGCAAAGCTATACCCGATTGTGAGGATATTGGCTCTATTGCACCATTCTTAAACAGCTTGGAATAAAGAGGAAACAGAAAGAAGGTTGATTTGTTGATATAAATAACAATTATGTGATACCACCAGCCCCCCAACCCCTACCGATTACTCAAATATGATACCAATACTTAAAAATAATCCACAGCCAAGTCGCTTCGCTTACAGCAATATATTTTAATAATACTCGTATATAATATTTTAGGTCAATGGTAATTTAAATGTGCATTAACAAAAAAAAAAAAAGGAAAATCTTTGGTTTCTTTCTGCACCAAAGTTGTCATATAATTTTTATTTGATATTAATTTTAGTCGATTTAAGCTGTGATTTTGTTTGTATTTTTATTATTTATAATAGCATACTCTTAGGCTTAAGTTAAAAATCTAAATGCGCCACATGGTAACATTAGATACAAGTGAAATGGATGACTAGCTGGTCTGCGGCTTTGTGAAATCTCTTCAAAAATTATTTGTCGCTTCTTGTAGAATTTAGTTATTATATTTATAAAAATATATAAAATGTGCCAAATAGAAGTTCCTATTTATAGTAAATAATTTTTTCACTGAAATAAAAAATAAATTAAATTTTCTCAAAACTTAAAAATTGCGTTTGCTTTTCTGGCGAAAGAGGATTATTGAAGTGGTCGTCGTTTAAGGACTTTTTTCTAATGTTTTCTTTAAGAGTGTTTAAGCACTGACATGAATATTGCATTGCCTGCTAATTTTTTCAAAAATTTTTATTTCAACAACACAAAGTAGGGAAATAAAAAATTCCCATCCCTGGTTAAGAGACAATGCCATTTCTTATTATTTATCCTTTTAAGCGAATTTTTTTCTTCCTAAATTTGTTATTCACCGATGACTTCAATCACACGTTACCTTCTAGCCATCCCCTAGGAAAACATAATACAGTACAGCTTTAAAAGCCTCAATGGCGTCTGGTAAATGAAAAAAGCTCGACTACAAGTGAACATAGTTGACAACACTGGAACTCCCTTTGCAAATCATTTGATAACAACAAAATGTATTTTTCACACTTCAGAAGCTATACGGATTACATTTTCAAAGGTGTCAACTGGTTACGAGAGTGTCTCAAAAGCTCCAGCCGTGAGCCAGTTGAAAAAAGCAATAAATATCGTTTAATAAATTCTAACGAGAGTATAAAAATATTTAATTTCAAGTTCTGAAGAAAAATCAAATATCAGTTCTGGTCGACAAGATAATCGTATTAAAGAATTTCTGAACCGATCTAAAAAGTGGCATCTTTATATTAAATACACCTTTTTTTTATATCGTCAGCTAAAATGCAAAACAACACAAATGCAAAATTGCTGTTTAGTCAAATACAATTAAAAATTACAAATTGACTACAAAACAAATAAACCTTTTTTTATATCGTCAGCTAAAATGCAAAACAACACAAATGCAAAATTGCTGTTTAGTCAAATACAATTAAAAATTACAAATTGACTACAAAACGTAACGCAATTTTAAATGCAAAATAAAAATACTCGTACTTCACTTACGTACTCTTACGAAACATCCTCAGAGTATTGCATGGCATAACATATCAAGTTACGTTCTTGTGCTGTTCAGAGGCGTTATGTAACTTTATATATACTTACGCGAGCAGCACCGAAATAAGTTTAACAATTGCATTTTATTATTAATTGTATACTTAATTTCATTTATTGTTTGTATAAATTTTCTTTTTTTATTTTAAATTTAAACAAAATAATGATTAAAATGAGAAAACACTGTAAATTTTTTACTATTTAAAAATAATATTTACAAAACGATCAAAAATAATTAGAAAAAATATATGAAATTATCGGAAAGAATTCGTAGCTTGATGCTTTTTAATAAAGAAAATGTAGAGAAATAATGAGCAAGATTGACATTCAAAATTGACTTGGAAGAGAAAAAAGAGCAGGAAGAGAGAGCTTTTAATAATATAAAAGAGAAAAAGAAGAAAAATAAAGGCAAAAAACCATGCTCACGCAGTGACAGAGAACATGTTAATGACGATCTTACAAAAGAGATTAATGAATGAAATGCTCCTTGAGTATTTAACATTGGGAAGAAGGACTGGTGGGCATCTGAATTATTTCTTACGGAAGCTCAGCAGTGTATCGGGAATTTCATTTATATAATTCTGCAAGCAAACAAAAAAAGAGAAACTAATTAAATTTAAAACAATTTAATTGGTAGCTAAGGAAAACTTACAAAAGCGGACGAATCAATGTCGGGACTAGCATAATCGGCCCATTTGGTCAAATCAATTGATGGTATTATACCACTCTTGCAAGGCACACGGGGATTGCTGTATTTCAACAATATATTATTTAGTACTTAAAAGACATATGCAGAACTTAAATTGCAATTAACTCACATTTCATGATCGGGCAAAACCATGGGATATATTTGTGCTGTATCTATTAAATCGGTGTTATCGCATATTAAGCGCGATAATTTCGCTTTACGAATTTCTTGTAATTGTTCGGGTGTAAACGATGAGGGCTGGTTTGGTAACTCATACCAAAAGCGATCGCCACGCCGTAAATAGCTCATTTGTGTGGCAATGATGCAAGCAAACGTTGGCCCCAGCATAGAACCGGGTAAAGATTTTTCAGAAACACCACCGGACCACAAATCAATATCCGCAGGATGTCTGTAAATTCAAATCGTATAGATTAATAATTATTAAATATTTTAATTTTTACGATTTTTTGTATTTTACTCGTATATTGATTGATATCTCAGAATGGTATCATTGGGCATGGAACCAAACATTTCGTCCCAGGTATTTGAGGTGTGCAGGCCGCAGAATTTGCGGAATTCCATGTAGCCTGGTAAACCAAATTCACGTCCTCGCTGCATATTAAATGCCACCAAATCCATACCAAATCTAGCACCTTCTTTCTTAAACAAATGATTTGTTACTTCCTGCGTTATAGAATCATCCATAGCCTGGGCCACCTGATTCATAAGGCCCATAAAATATTCATCTAATACACCAGCTCTATACAAGTCATACGGACGTCTTATCAAATCGGATAGTCGTTTGGAAGCAATAAACTTGTGAGCTTTCGACCAACGTTCTACAGCTGTTGGCAAAAGAGAATGGCCAAAGCGAAAAGCAGCACCAGCAAATGAGTCTATAATACCAGGATTAACCTTGGCATCGTAACCATCCCAATAACCTTCCTTTTGCAGAACTAAACCAAATTTCTCCATCACTTCTTTGCCCAGTAAAATGGGTAGAAACTCATTAAATGTTACATGCTGCACTATGGCAATATTTATTCTACGAGCTTCTTGAAAGAGAGTTTCATCGTCCCAGTGTTTGTTGATGTGTAACAAAGCGTTGGCTAAGCGATTGTGTTCTCTTGCCATCAGTGTGTGCATGCACGTCAACACTAATTGTTCGTTCACCCGGATTTCGCCACCTTCAAAACAAAACATGCTCTTGTTAGGCCTCGTACAACCTTCGTCCGGTATGTCCAATTTGAGTGGCAATAGATCCTTCAGGCCATATTCACTAAACACAGGATTCATGCGCAATAAGCCACCATAACCGGTACGCAATTTGCGAGCAAATTTCTCAGTAACACCGTACACCGTATTGGCATCAATGACCCCTGTCAGTGTGTTGAATTGCTGGCGGGAACCTGAGGATTAAAAAGTAATAAAAATAAAATAAATAATAAAAGCTAATAAAAAAGCACTTTGAGGACTCATCATATGAAAATTTTTCCAAATCAATTGCAACATGGACCATACCGTAATTACATATTATATGGGAGACCTTTTATATATTTTATATTTACATTCTTAATGCAGTATTGGGAAAATTTAATGCAATAAGAAATAGAGAAAGTTTTGAAGATGCATCATAGAAATTGTCTTTTCTGGCGAACGAGGATTATTGAAGTGGTCGTCGTTTAAGGACTTGTTTCTAATATTTTTAATGTAAGAGTGTTTATGCACTGACATGAATATTGCATTGCCTGCAAAGAAAAAAAATTTTTATTTGAACAACAGAAAGTAGGGAAATAAAAATTCCCATCCCTGGTTAAGAGACAATGCCACTTCTTATTATTTATCCTTTTAAGCGAATTTTTTTCTTCATAAATTTTTTTTGGGCTGACAAAAATTAATAATATTTTACTTCGAATATAAGCAATTCGAAAAAATTTTAGGAAGGCCGCCACACGGCATCCAACGATGTACTTTTATTAATTGGTGAAACAAGAATAGCTTACAAAAGAATCTCTCCTCCACTTCCGTAATTAGTGTTTACACTTTGTAATATAAGCTCTTCTCCTTCGACATCAAAGACAAATTGAAGCAAACGACTTGCAACAACTCTGTCCATTAGAATTGCAAAGTAATATCATTGATCTCTCATGCATTTAGAAATACATAATTCACACAGTAATTGTATGCGATCGAAACTTGGACGGTTTTAGTTGTTAAGTGTAGAGCTCGTGCTTGCACAAAAATATTGTGATTTATTTAAGAGCTGAAAAAACGAACATGATATGGGCGTTAACACAGAAAGCTGCTAAAAGCCCGCCAAAAGAACGCCTACTCTGCAACACAGCCAATGTTTCACAGATGTAAGTTACACATGTAGCAGCCACATAAAGTGATTGACAATTGGAACACAATTAACGACCAACAATTTTACCCTCCCAGCTTTAATTTAAGTGAGAAGTTTTTATCAAATTGACACGAAACGAACAACATCAAAATGAAAGGAAAACAATATCAAATTTATTTAAGCTGGCAGAATTAACAAGCCAGTGAAAATGAAGGCAAAAGCCAGCCCACCTGCTGTCATTAGAACTTACCCAATCTGCAGCCAGGTCTAGGTGTAGGAAAACCACGTACAAAGTCTATGCATTTCACATTGAAAAGACGATAGAAATAATCATCATCCGGCACCCGAATCTCATTGCAATAGGGATGTTTCAGATGCATCGGCCGTTTGCAACATTCCTCAGGGTCATTCCGATTAATGGGATCTGGAACAGAGATAGGAGTTATATTGTTAACGAGTATACTTTAAAATATGCTCGTATTCGCCGAAATATGTACTTACCCAACGGTGTGCCTGTCAAAGTAAAATCATGATCCATGAATTGCCCCCAAGCAATGACCATTACTGTGCCAGCATGATCGTGATAGCCGTCATCAGGATGCATTGTGCGTGACACCACACGTGAGAAGGGCAAATCACGACCAGTAACCGAAATTCGTGGTGCGTTTATGCCATCTGAATACAAAGGGCCAACTAAACGTTGAAACGGCGCCATAGTGGCACCCCATGTCGGATGCTCAATATTGTTACACAACCCATCGAAACGTCTGTACTTGCCAGGACGACATTCTACGCCGGAGAAAAACGGCGGACAAACTTCACGTATCAGAGTCTTAGAAGTGTCAATAGTGGGCAAACCTTTTTCGATCTCCTCATAAGAGAGACCATAACTGCAAAGCAAGGCCAATAAAACTCAATAAGAATTTGTTTTCATTCCATAAATTTCAGCCAACATGCTTTTATTACTGCCTGTGGCACCGGAATTAAATTCAACTATTAACCCAGATATAAAAATTTATATTCATACATGAAGATAATTGCGTCAATATGGCTTTTTTTTATACTCGACCAATTAACCAACTGACTAGCTGACTAACTGAGTTGGTAGCCGAACGTAAATACATATTTCTTCAAAGCAGCTTTCAAGCAATAAAAATTGCATTTAATTTGGTTTCTTAGCAGAGGAAAATATTTGTTGCATAACATTTGTTGTTTACATACCACTTTTACAACTCATGTTGCTGGCAGCATGTGATGCTACCTGCGACCGCTTAATGCGATGATGAGTTGTTTGTGAGCGTTTTGTGTCCGTTGGCTGGCAACTTGCAGTCGCTTTCGTTTAAATACTTCCATCTCGATATGAATTTTGCATGGCAATTTTATTATAAAAGAATGCCATTTCGTGAAGAGCTTTGATGCAGCATTTACTCGTTTCATAACAAGTGAAATGGCAAATATTAAAAAAGTGAAAATGGAACAGCAGAAGCACTACTTAGATAAGATTTTACGATCATGAGAAATTGTCAAAAGCGAAAATATTTATAAGCAACAGAAACTAATGAATATGTTCGTCCAGGTGTGATGTAACATTAAAAATATGTTGGCGAAAATTGCTTATGTATGCAGTGAATTTTGATACCTACTGTAGGGTGTATTTTTCAACATCTGTACTGTCTAAAATGCTTTAACTTGTTTCAGTCTTGCTCATTACAACATTGCATTTTGTTTGTGATCAAACAGCCGAAGGAGAAGAAAATACAATAATAATTTTTCTTAATACTCATATGCGCCTGTGGCAGATGGGGAGGATGACGTTCAAAATAATGATCATGTGATTAATTTTCCAAAAACATGTTATTTTAGAGGGTTTGCCAGTGAGTGGAACATTGTGGCCTTTTTGCGAGAGCTCGAAATTGGATTTTGCGGAAATCAATAATTTGGTGTTTCGTTAAGCGTCTTATAACGTTTCAGGAGCTGAAACACTACTGAAAGTATTTCTTTCTTATAAATGCCACAAACTAAAATTTATTTCAAGGTTTCAAACTTCAGCAATTTTATTTATGATTCCTTTCACAAACTAAAACGCTCACAATAATTTTATTTTATTTAATTTTTTTTTTCTTTTTGCCTTCATATAAGCCATCTTGCTAATTTTGGTCCCATAAGAGTGCAGCAAGTCTTTATTTATTTTTTTTTTCTTTTGCAATTCAACTTGCAGCCAGTTTTTATTTCATTTGGCATAAATTCTTGTCATATTTAGTCACGTGCTGCCAGTTAGTTTTTCATCTGCTCGTGTCATGATTCTTTGATCTTCCACAGCCATGTTTCTGTAAAGGCAAACGAATGGGAAAGAGAAGCGAGGCGAAAAGAAATAGCAACTGAATCTTGAGGGGAAGAGCTATTCAAACGTGACATTAATACCTTTAATAAATGAATAATACTTGTGAGAAATTAAATATTATTGTAGGAATTAAACTGAAAACTATTTTTGCAACACACAAAGCCGAGATAATCAAGACAATCAGTGCAACGTAATAATTCTATCATTTATACTTCAGTTACGTGTATTGCATTCCTATCACGAGGGCCGTCTGCTTCTGCACGGTTTTTCAAACCATAAATTAATACAACAAAGGATTGCTTTGCTATTTTTAGGAAAAGAAAATGTTTTAATTTCAAAAGTTGCATTTAAAAAAAGAAAAAAAAAAGTGCGATTTGAAAAAAAAAATTCAAAACAGGATACTTTGCCGAAACTAAAAGAATTCCAAGGCAAAACATTTGTTTGATGGCGCTTTTTTACTGACATCTGTTTCCAAACGAATATTGTCCAGGAAATCATTTTTTTTTCTTTCTTCCTTTCTTAGAGATGATCCTATATACATATATTTTTAATAATTTGCTATTCACCTACTAATATTGTGCAACATGTTGCACTGTAACAGTGTAACAAATTCGAATAATGTCAGCTTAATTAGAAAACATCGCCAGAAAATTTCCAAAAAGCACAACAACTTTTAATGAAAAGAATTCCAAGGAATTTTATCCTTTTCCCAAATAAAAATCCTGACAAATTTGATATGAAACGTCTTACGAATGAGTCAATAATGTAAACCGACAGTGGAGCTATTTCCAATAGGACTTTCCACTATAAAATCTCATTTCTCATAATAGCTGTTCTTTCGAAATTTTTTTTAGGCCAATGCAACAATCAGCAAGTTAAAAATATTCGTTGGAATACACAATTATTAGTAAAAGGCAAGCAAAATCTTCGAATGTCCTTTATAGTCCTAGTGATAAGTTTCACTTTTAGCCTTCACATATATTGAAAACTACTTTTACACTAAATATAAATTATATTGACTGTCTAATCATGAGAATTTCCAAAGTATTTGTTTTCGGCCTAGGATGATTGTTCAGTCCAATACCAGCCACTTAATATTTAATTTTATTTTTTTTTAAAGGAATTTCTACTCTATTCGTTTTGAATTGTTGCAGTTGCTCTTTTCCGCTTGTTTGCTTTTCCGATCATACAATTTCTTTAAAACTTTACAATGCACATCTCAAAGCCGCTGCCAATTAAATTGTTTGCTCTCCAGTCAGCGCTGAAATTTTACATTCACCCTGTTTTATTAGCCCACAGGCCTTACAGCGACCAACTAATCTTTACTCTAAAAATGGAAATTCCATTAGAAATATTTCTAATCTTAAACCGGCAATTTTTTTCTCGCTAATCAATTGCATTTAATTTTAATACTGCAGTTGCTTTTCCTTTTTTTTTTTTGTTGCATTCACTATTTTGCGTGAAGTGTGTGAATTTTTCGTTGTGGACTGCAGGTAAATAATTTACTTGATATTTTTATGTTTTTTTTTGTAATATTTATGATTTTCTAATTATTGCTAATTTGTTTGGGCATATTTTTTTAAATATTTCTCAAATTATTTATACAAAATTCATTGCACAATTACCAATGAAACTCACACACGCAATTGCAACAAACTTGCTTCAGATGTCAGTTGCTGTTCATATTTCAGACATCTGTTGGTCTGTCAAAACGAATTCGAACAGATCTAGATTGATAAAAGGAAAAAGCAAAAAATTGGCAACAGAAATATTTAATTGCAAATCACTGGTGGTACGTTTAATGGTGGAAATTCTGCAATTCAGTCTAGTTTAAAAGGAAATTAAAGTTGTTTCGACTATTCAGTTAATTGCACTTGTTTTCAAGCAAAATTTATTTACTCACAGTGGAATTTGTCATGCATTATTATTATATTCTTTTTACCTTGTGTAAAGAAAACTCTTAATTAACGAAGTGAGCAGTTTAATTGTGGTTCTTGCCAAAGTCATGCTTCATATTAAGGCATTAAATGTAATTAAGAACCATATTTTTCAATTGTGTGAAGAAACTTTAATATAATTTAGAGAATTAGTAATAGATGCATTGTGAAAAGTGCAGTTGCATTTGAATGTAACCGCGTGTGAGTCATGTGCATGGGAAGGTATCACGGAAAGAGTTTTGCTTAGAAGTTTTTCATACAGAAACCGCTTCAAATCCTTACTAAAGTACTTAAAAACTACTACTCGCAAAACTGCTTTCATTAAAAGTATCCAGGCCCACAGTGGTTCCTTGAAACAATACAAATTGCTAAACGCATATGGCCTGAAGAAGGTATTGGCTTTAGACGTTTTTATTCGTTCATTGTCGATAGTTGCAAGTTGACTTGCAAAGTGTATTCCATATGCTGGCATAGTCGGCTCAAAATCCAGTCTGGCAGAGGCAAAGCGATACCCTACAATAGGCAAAACTTGCTTAAAGTTCATATTCATTTCTATAAGGAAGTGGATCCCATTTCGTTTAGACAATAAGAAATTGAGAAATGTTAATGTTTTTTTTTTTTAATGTAATTTTTGGAAATCAAAATAAGCGAGTAACTCTTAAACACGTTTAAAACTAAAATATGCTGGTAACGTCCTAATTAAGTAAATGCCGTTTACTATTGTTAGCCAATAGCAAACTAAAAGCTTTCCCAAGATAAGCATACACGTGGATTGCGGTGCAAGAGGTGTACAAGTTGTGCGGCCAAAAATAGAATGTGCCATTTCGTCAGAAATGAATTACGTTGCAAAAAAGTCTGCTTTCGTATATGGTTAACAATTTTGATGGATGATACTTGTGACTTCACCAGTCATCCATCCATCCATCCATCCATCCATCCGTTCAGCCAATCGCTCATCTTCCGTCTATTACCTTCTTGCCTCTGGTAATTATTTTACTTCATGCTTTCACAAAAAAAAAATATATATTCTTCAATTTTAATACATAAATTATTTTCGTCAAAGCAAACTTATGTTTCAGATAAAATTTTATGAAGCTTTATAAGCACTTTTAGTAGGTTTTACACTGCGAGTATATGAGTATGTATTTGTATTTCAGAAAGACGCCAACTGAATAACAAAAACCATCAAACCGTTTCATTGCAGTGGATATCGAAGCGCTCATCTTCATGCTGTTGTGTTTAGCTTTTCTATTTCGGTTCACTAATTTATATTTAGATAATCCGCTAATTTTTATGTCACTATTGAGTTGCTTTCACAGCTTTAGTATGGCAGACATGGACGTGTCGTTTGTTTAAATCGTGTTAAACATGTTTTAAGCGTTTTTTTCTGAATTTTAGGATCCTCTTCTTTGCCGCGTGGAAAAACAGACGTATATCTGGTGTGAAAACTGTTTAAATATTTTTGCAGAGAGAACTGAATGGAATTATTTTTGAAATTGTTTAAAACAATTACGCGGGCAACACACACACACATACACTTTATATCGTTAGCTGGAGCTCAACGTCACGTAACTAGCAAAAGTGTATGAAAGACACTTTAAACTAATAAAGTCGTATATTGTGCGACGACATATTTGCTTGACTCACATGCTTTTGAATTTCAGGTAACGATTTGCGTTTACATAATAATTATACAAAGTTTTTTCAAAATATTTCTGGCAAAATTTTTTAAAAAAACCAGCAAACGATCTAAAATCTATAAAATTATGCGCTTGTGTTGATCCCGATGAAATCAATCTTAAGCAATAAAAATTTTGGTGGGGAAAATTCACAAAAGGACTCCAAAGAATTTTCTACGATCCATAAGTAATTTTGCCAGGATTTAATTATTAATGGAGACTAATACTTTAAATGCCTAATTTTAATTATTTGTTTTATTAATAATAAATAAAGAATTTATTTAAAATTATTTATTTTAAACTATAAAAATTGTTTCTTTTGATGGTAACGCAAGTAGATAACGGACTACACGCTCACTGATGTAACTGGCGGAATTAAAGTCTGTTTCCTTTCTAATAGAAACCGCATTCGCCAAGACCAGGACATTGTGACGAGACCTTTCACTTTAAGGCGAATTCATTTACAAAAATACAAACAACAACAACAAAAGAAGAATCCGGGTATTGTTTGGCGATTGTGAATTTTTACACAACGACAAAATATTTTCTTGTTCATGTTTTTTTTTTTTAATAATTGTATATTTTATGAGAAAAACGATTTAGAATTTATATTGTTTTGAGACGAAATTCGCTTGCGTTCAGCTGATACTGGAGACGCCTTGGTGAACCATGTAACTTAAAAATTGTTAGCAAAATTAATGTAATTTTCACTTTTGCGATATAGTTGCTGGCTTTACTATTTACGAGTATATTATCTCAAGTGTGAACTTTTTGAAAGCCCCATCATGGAAATACTAAACGACATCCTTTTAAGCTGACGGCCACGTGGCATCATGTGCCAGTAGCGGCATTTCTAGTCGTGTACTTGTATGTCTTCCCATTATTAGAACACAGTCTAAAGGAAAACATTTCTAGCATCGCTAGCCGACCTAATGGTTCCTGGTCGTTACATATTCTAGTGCAAAATTAATTTTGAACATTGAAAGTAAATTTATGTTAATTCATTGCTAATTAATAATTAATATAAGTTTTATGTCGATAAGCAACTAATAAAATGCTAAAGAAGAACTTTATAAAAGAGCTCTCGAATGACCTCTTAACCCTTGAATGGCATGCGTCTACAAATGACCCAAAAGAAGGCCGAAACTGCGCCAATATATTTCTAAATAAGCGATTAATCACTTTTGTAGTTTGTAATTTATATTATGAATATTTAAAATTAATATATTTTTTTCTTGTCAAAATCTATTGCGTCCCATTACCGGCGCCTTGTCTTAAAAATAACTATATTTTTCCAACAGACACATTCAAGCGATTATAATCAGCACAGCGCTCCAGCTCTAAATAGCAGGGCATTCATTTTAATAACGTTTTTCTACATTTAATCAAATGCTGAAAATTAAAGTTCGACGTGAACACATACGGCCAGTCAGAATGGCATTCCTTTTGCGTGTTTTGGGAGGGGGTTTGGAAAAATTTTATTGGACAGATTTTCATACTTTGTATCAAATGGTTGGTCTTTTCAATTTGCATTTACTTTCAAATATTTTTGTTTGAGTGGTTTATTTTTCGATAAACGATCAAGCTGGTGTTGCCTGTGGGCCTGCAACTTTTTGTTGCAATAACAATAAAACAGAAATCTGGCCTGAAATGTGCCTAAGCATGCATATTATTAAAGCAATAAAAAGTCGACTCATTTGACAGCAATAATATTTTGGTAACATAACACTTACGTTCTGGCTAATTGAATGGAAATGTCCAATAATAATTCACCAACCGTGGCGATATCTTCGGTTTTCCAATCACTTTTTGGCTGTGAGACGTCTGAAAGTAAAAGTTATTTTCTTGTTGTAATTAATTGCCGAAAATGTAAATGATTTTTTAAAATTTTAATTATTTTTTATTTTTATTTAGATCTTTCCAGGGTAACAAGAAAAACCCAAATCAAAACTCGTATGAATAAAGTGTTGTTAACACAAACTTTTGAAATCGCTTTATATTATAATAACAATAAAGTACGTACAAAACAAAAAAGGTTGATAGAAATCCTTCATTAGCCTGTAAGGATTTCCCAAGGACGTGAAATATGAATCGCCGTTCAACACTTAAAATTGTGCAGACTTATTGGAAAATATTTCAAGACCAGCATGTGTTCTGGAAAAAAAGGATAGTGTGGCCTAAAAATGCATTTATGTGGCAGGTTTTTCTTTGACAGTTATACGATTTGCAAAAGTTTATGAAAATTTTCTTAAATGCCAAATTTCATGCGATCAGAGTTGCATTTAATGCGATCAGCAAAGAAAACATTAGTTTGCATCATATTTATATGATTGTGTGGCACTAGCGACGCCATCATATCAAATATTTTTGTGAATGAATCATACCACTGTGTGGGATAGTGAAGCATGACCTTTACTGATTTCATTCAAAAAGTTCAATAGATAAAAGTTAACTATAAAATCTTAACATTCATGAATGATTCACTCTTTAAAAAAAAAAATTAAAATTGTATGAGATCGTTCCGATTGCTCTGGCTCGATTTAAATATTAATTTAAATTACACAAATTTTTAATTTTAGTTTTCCCATCTTGCTTTACTGCTTTAAGTTCTACTTTTCTTTAAGCTCAACAACTTTTTAAAAACCTTGCAAAAGTATTAGGCCTTCAGAATATCGCAACTGAACCGCTGCGCTTTCATATACGACCGTTACAAAACACTAATTCAGGATTGTCTAGAAATTATAATAAAATTATATATCAAGATTAATGACCACAACATTTCATTGCATTATGGAAATCGGTGTAGAAAATGATCTCAAACGAACAGGGCAATATGAGATTTTTATATGTGGAGATAGTTTTTGTAGGCACGAGTTCGAGGGCTTCCTAAGCGAAACAAGCTTGATAGTCGTGATCGATTATTGTTTAATTCGAAAGGAGAATAATATTAATAATTAATTTTACTTACGTATTCTTTTGCGTGCGTCCAAATAGGCAGCGTTTATAGCATCGTATGTAATACATGTCGAGTCAGCGTTGTAATGACCTCTGAAGCAAACCGAGAAAAAAAATATTGAAATAGAAATAAAAATAAAAATTAAACTTCTCTTCAAACAGAATCAATTATTTCAATGAAAATGAAAACTTATAAAACTCTTATCACATGTGACCATGCCATGCCAAACAAGCAACCCCCGCCTACGAGCTAAACTAGGAACTCCATATGGCGCCTTAAAATATTTCTATTCTCTCGTTTAAGCGCGCAGTAACTTCTTTGTAAAGAATTCTTTTGCACACAAGGCCACACGATAAACTCATTATTAACAATTGAAAGGATTTAATGGGGCATCTGTGGCAAGAAAGTCGATAAATTCTTATTAACACTTGCGGTTACGTTTTAGTCTTTCCACAACCGCCGCTGAGTTAAGTGATTTAGCTAGAGTTATGGATTCTGCTCGAGGAGAGTTAAACAAAATCCTTCAGGAATGTCGCGCTAAAAATGTTGACATAAAAAAGCTCCCAGTTGTGGAAAAGTTCTTGCAGCAAAATAAAAGAGTGCAAAGCCGCAAAGAAAAGTGCTTTAAAATAATTATTGTGTTGTGTGTATGCGCCTATTTTATAAATTATTATTTCAAAGAGTGGCAAACTCAGGTGAGGAATGGGCTTAAGCTTAAAAAGAATTATATTAATGTAAAGCTGTTAATATTTTAGCATTGCATGTTAAAAATGCCTCAAGCGATGCGGTATGCTTTTCGTCCTCCTGAGAACTGTAAGTTTTGCGAAAATGTTGAGCACATAGAACGTGTAAGTGGTGTCACGCCTCAAGAGTTTGCCCATAAATACGCCTACTCAGCCACTCCAGTCATAGTGGAGGACGCCATCAAAAATTGGACCGCTTTGGAAGTTTGTTAATTTTTTCTTACCAACACAAATATTTCATTAAGCTTTTGATAATTCCTTTAGAAATTTAATTATTGGTATTTTCGCAATGTTTACTACAATGCGAGGAGAAAGCAAAAAATTCTCGATTGCCAGTTTTTGCCCTATAAAACGGGATTCCGAAATTTGTTCGAGGCTTTGGATATGCCAAAGGAACGTGTGGATTATTTTAATTCATCCGCCAAAGGCCATGATGAGAAGCCTTGGTATTTTGGTTGGAGCAATTGTAATCCAGAGACAGCACAGGAGTTTCGCCGCCATTACGGCCGGCCCTATTTCTTGCCCGAGACATCGGAGAATAATGCCGTAGATTGGTTTTTTATTGGTACAGCTGGCTTAGGGGCTCACATGCATGTAAGTTGATTATCGAAAGCTCTAACAAATCATGAGCACTTAAATATTTTAAAATAATAGATCAAATCCTAAAAAAAGATTTATCGTGAAGGTGAAAGAAAAGGCACACCCTTATCAGTCTACTCTGAGACACAACTACTTTTATTTGGACCCCACTTTAGGAACTTCTTTAGTTAGTCCATATTTTATAACACTTTCATTGAAGGGATAGTATCTAATCATGCAATGTATCCTGTTTCTGCTGTCAAAACAGGCTCACTTAAGTTTTCTCTAGTGTTTGTAGTCATTCTACTTATTACCTTACTTGATCGATGAAGTAGTAGTGCATGATAAAGGCAAAAAAGGGTGTTTGTACTCAGATATTTATTATCCAATCTTACAAATGTTAAGTGCAACATTAGCAGTGCTACTAAGCAGCACAACTAAGCAGTACAAGTAAGCAGTACAACATTTTAAACACAAGAGATTTTTCTGCCAGAAAACTTTTTCCTGTGAATACCGGAAGTATACAAGAACTGTGTGCAGACAGATATGTATGGGATCAACGAATCGAAAATATAAATTTTAAAAGCATCCTTCCACATAAATTCGCAGAATCCTTATGAAAATAAATTTGTGCCTCCTTTTAAATGATTTTTGGGATTTTCATTTTAATGATTAAAGCAAAATAATTGAATTTTCATTCTGTTGTAGATAGACAATGTCCGCTTACCATCTTGGCAAGCCCAGCTATCAGGCAGGAAACGTTGGCTGTTGGCTCCACCACCAGAATGTTATTTTCACTGTAAATCATTTGAAGCCATAGTTCGGAAGGGAGACGTCAGTAAGTTCACTTACCAGAATTCAAATAACAATAAAACTGCAGATTTTATGTTATCGTATCTTTCAGTTGTCTTGGATACCAATAAATGGTATCACCAAACGTTTGTCCAGCCCGGAGAAATTAGTCTGACCATCGGCGCGGAATATGATTAAAAGGATATGAAAAGATTTTTTAATGTGCTGGCAATATGAAATTTTGGTTTGTATCATACAAAAAAAAAAAAAAAAATACATTGAAAATAATTTTCTGTATATCGTTATTATTTTGCAAAAACATTTAATGCTTTGAGGGCTTAAGCGGCGTTGCCTTGAGGAGTCTTATTGTTGCTTTTAATATAAAAAAATAAGCCTTTCCAAAGGCAAAAGCTTAAGATTTACAAAAAATTCATAATCTGCGGAAAGGAAAAAATCTGAATCCTGTGAAATTCTAATTTCGATTTCCATTAACCCATTCCCCACCGCCAGACCAATATGGGAACACATTGTTTCTGGGCTGGTTTACAAAAATTATTGCCAACAATGTGTCATATAATCTATTACTAATTACTATGCAAGTCTGCTGTTGTAAAAAGTTTTCGGGTCATAAATTATATTAAATTTTTCAGTGTAACTAAATTAAAATACTTCCTTCTAATTTATTTTCTATTTTTAGTTTTAAGTAAAATCGTAAGTTCTTAGTTGGCTTTGTGGTTCGAACTGAAGTTCTCTAAGCACACTTTAACGGAAATACGAGAATTACAAAAATATATAAAGTCGAGTCTTAATAAAAAATTAATTTTGATACTCTCAAGCTACAACTAGAAAAACATAAAACAAAAAAAACTGAAAAATATTAATTTTACATTATTTCTTTTATAATTCTGTACACTTTCTTCGCCTTTTTTAGCATTAATAAAATTATAAATTATGCTTAAGGCCTTTTCGTTATTATCACTTCCTTGAGAAAGTAAAAAGGTTTTCTTCTAAGGAGCACATAAGTAGCAAATATTTATTTTTAAAATATATATTCTTAAATATTAAGCCCCTGTTTATTGATCTCGATCAATTGCCAGCGATACACCGAAATTTTAATTCACTTATAATTCTACTAATAAAAAAGAGCTTCAGAAGAATTAAAAAAAAAAATTAAGATTATCATTTGCAATGATTATGATTTAAGACTTCTTAATCATTCGGAAAACTTTTCATAAAAGAGAAGCGAAGAAATAATATTTTTCCTTCAAATATTTTAGATTTACATTTTGCACGTCGCAGCCAGAAATGAAATATTTTAAAAATCTAATTATGAAGCCTCTAAAAAATCAAAGCTGAACTGAAAACCAAAAGAATGAAATCATATTTAAATCAAATTAATTCCAAGAGAACTGCAGGCAGGTACGTGCAGCGAGCGAGTAGGTGCGAGTAACACTTTGACAAAACATCTTGCGGCAATTAACGTTACATATGCACGAATACATAAAGGAAACCGCAACATACTTTATGCTTTAACGTTTTATGGAAATCATTGCATTTACTAGCAATCAAGTGCTGTAATAAGACTGGCACTCTTAACAATATTTGTTTGCGTTGTTGTTATATTTTCCATATTTTTCTGTTGTTACAACATATGCCCACACCCGGTTTTAGTTTTTGGCCAGTAAACTGAAATTGAGACCTATAAAATCCAACATACTCGTATAACAAAACTAAAAAAAAAACACATTTATTGCATCACCAGTTGCTGCAGTTCACTGTTTAATGTTGCAACAATTATATGCAAAAATTATATTAAATTTTGTAAAACTCTGCTCGTTTTCTATGTTTATTTCTATCTTGCAACATTTTAGTGGCACTTAAGAGGTGAGAAAAAATATTATTTAATATATCAATCAGATGGAACTGAGTCAAAGCAATTCAAATATATTTCATATTGTACGCAAACCTCAGGAGATCGATCGATCTGCAGTTAAATAGTCGTTCTTTCTTTAAAGCGTTGGCGATGGATTTTTGGTTTGTTTATTTCAAATTTAGATCGTTTAAATGTCAATGTTGTTGTGATTTGTTGTGTGCCACTAACGTTTGTTTAAAGAGTGTCAAGTGTTTTCCATTCAATTTATTTTAACAACTTGCTTTGAAGTGGTTTTTTTTGGTATGACCAAAATGACATTTGATTTTTGTCAGAGATGACCTC
This sequence comes from Ormia ochracea, assembly GCA_963402855.1. Classification (NCBI taxonomy): domain Eukaryota; kingdom Metazoa; phylum Arthropoda; class Insecta; order Diptera; family Tachinidae; genus Ormia; species Ormia ochracea. Next base: position 44,364,190 of record OY727105.1, read on the forward strand.
TACGGCAAAACAGCAAAAACAAAAATGGCAAAACGTGAGATGATTTAAACAGAAAAGTATAAAAATTATAATACAATACTACAACCTGGCGCAATCTATTATGTCTCTTGCTTTTTGTAGGAAAATAATGTTCTCCAGGAGCGCAGACTGTTAAAGGGGTACAACTTGTATTGGTTTTCTCAATTTCAATACCCAACTGGAGAAATGGCGGCCCGACCGACAGCCGCTTTTACACATACCATTTCTCAGTTTCAGAAAATTCATTAGCAACGGCATTTGAATTCTATTTGTAATACAAGTAAAAATTACTAATTAAATATATTCGAAGGAAAGTTTTATTTTATAAAAAATATTTTCAGCGTAATATATTTTAACTGGAAAAAATCTTGGTAAATAAATATTATTTGTGGTCAAAGAAAAACTGACGCCAACTACAAGGACTGCATTTAATATGTTTTCTTTTTTAGTATTTTACCTGCTTTTAATATTTAAAAAATATTTTTTGTTTATTTTTTTTTTATTTACAATTTTTTTTTTTAATAATAAGCAAATTTTTTTAAATACATATTTAATAATATAATAGAATTGTTAAATTCCAACGAATTTAACTCAACAGTTAAGAAATATATATATTTTTAAATATCATAGCATGACAAAAATAAAATCATATATAACTATAAAGGCGCATGCGCCAAATGCAAATAAAATATGTTCTTGTAATTAAAACTTCAAATTCGAATTGCGAAGTTTTAAGAAAAAAATTTCAATTTAAATTTTTATAGCTAAGCCTCTGATGCAACTTTTAAGCCTTTTCTTGCGGCCTTGATTAGTCCTTCAATCTGAGCTTTGTGACCGTATTTAAAGCCACAGCGAAAGTTTTAAGTGCCGGATATCTTAGAACATCCCTTAAGCTTTTTGCCTCAGCAAATGGAAAACTTAACTTTATACTGTCTAAAGACTTTAATTTACTTTTACGAATTTCCATCTCTTCTCAACTTTAACGTCTTATTAGTTTTAAAGAACAAAATAATTTTCATTTAAAACATCATTATTGGCAAACCAATGAATTTTTTAAACTTCAAATTAATTATGTTTTAATATTATTTTCAATAAATTATATCTGCTTAAAAAACATAAAAGCTTTTATCTGATTAGAGGCCTGCATAATTATACTTGTATACATACGAGTATATACAACTAATAATACCGTATAGCAGTGCTTGGTGCCCAACTATGCAAACTAAAATATTTTAATTGTGTGCTGTTATATGTGCTTCTCATGAATGTGAAATTGTTAAGTCATCATATTACAGAATACAGCTTTTAAGCTCTATTCTTAGTTTTTCTGCTTCGTATTTGTTACATAAAAGTAAATTACGTAAATAAATTGCTACATATTAGTTTTTGTTTTTTGTTTTTTTTTTTTTTTGTGGGAACTTGTTTTTATGAATCAATAATTTTTGAATATGTAATGCTGGATAAATTCCGAAATGAAAGAAGAAATTTAAAGAGTAATAAAATTTTGCGTATAAAAAAGTGTTTTTCTATGTTATATTTTTAGTTTACTTTCCAACAACTTTGGCGACTCCTGCACTGAACTGTTCTCCACCCCTCCTTCTTCTTCTTCTTCTTCTTCTTATCTTGCACTGCATTTTTTTAGGTTGCTACATTACAATTCAATTTGTAACCATTTCTCATAAGCAGCCAAATAGTTTTGTAATCGAACCAAATAGCAAGACTTTAGAATTTTTATATATTGCCTAAATACGTGCACAAATGCGAGATTGACACTTGCTTGCTTGATTAAAGCATCACATGTACTGATCGGTATCATGCCTCGTGCATGATACAGTTAAATATGCAGTCGCATAACCAAACACATAAAAGGAGGATTTAATTTTAACACCAATTTATGCGAATGGTTGCAGTTTAGAAAAGATATCCGCAAAATCTCCATAAAGAGAAATATTTAAAAATATGTTGGCAAGTTTTTCTTTTTCTTAAGTCTTTATTTATGAGTACAACCATGCCAGCAAGTTAACAACCAGTAAGTTTTAAATTGTGATGGTTTCATTTTGCGTGATTTTTTCAGCACTCACGCGTGAGAATTTTGGTCCGCAATTGGCTAAGCACGGCCGACCATCATTACCAAAAGCAAGAGTAGGTCTTTTAGAGTTATTGCTTTGCGAGGGAAGGAAAAGTTTTGCGAAGTTGTTGATCAACTTGCCAACTTATTAATTATTTTGTTAAATTTTCTAGGGCCTTATCAATACTTCCTTCATTTACAAGAGCCCTTTTTACTTAGATTAGCATTCAGAGGTTGGCTCCTGCTCCAGCAATGCCTGAGCGTGAGGAAGGGTAATGGGTGGATATTATTATGTGTATTTACATCACCCATTAAGCATTCCATAACTATTCCAATTGACACAAGAAACATCGTGTTATATAGATCGCGATACCACCTCCGGCTTGAAGCATTGACCAGCAGCTGTTACAGTGCTTGCTTTCATACTTATTGCAGCATGAGTTTGTTATAAATTCAGCGCGTGTCAAATACATTAAAAATATCCAAATAAAAAATGCGTGTTGCCGCCCCACTTATGTGTTGCAAGTTGTTTGAGATGTGTAGTGTTTAGTATGGCTTGCCTGCTAAATATGTGCCCCAGCATATTAAATAATTGGCCAACTAAAGTTAGACAACATTCAAGAGAGATTTAGTTGTACAAAAAAAGATTTTAAAATTAGTTGCTTTTTGTTGTTGCTATTGTTGTTGTTGTTGTTGTAGTGGTTTTGTGTTGTGTATAAAACGTAGTTGCCACAATTACATACAATTTGAAATTATTAAAATTTTCGGTTAAAAGTTGCATGACAAAAAGAGCTCTGTATTGTGTAAAATTTCAAAAAGTAAAATAAGTATCGGCTCGGATTTTTTTATATTAAATACTTTCAATCAGCAAAGTGAATTAATTAAATTAAAATTTCTGCTGGCACAATCTTTGCCTACTGTATTCATTAAAATAGCCAACAAGTTAACTTAATCGATTAAAACTAATATTCTGTTTTCTCTACAATATTTTTCTTGCAACACTGCCTCAATATTTATTACGCTTTAAGTCTGTCATTAATTAAAATATTTTTCAGCTTCTTAAAAACTTCCTGTTGCTGCAAGTCTGTTCGCTGAAAGAAAAACTTTTTAAAATCTTATAAATGAAATTTATTAACAATATAAAAAAATCAAACTTTTACGTATGCACGCAAGTATGTCGTAATGGCCAAAAATGAACACGTAGTTATGTGTAGTTTTCTTTGGTTTTTTTTTTCTATTTTCTACATGCACCAGACAGACTGCCTGCCACACGCATGACTGCCACTCAATTGGCATCATCTTATGAATTGCTTTGCTCTGTTAATCTTTTCTTTACTTTTTATTTTCCTATTTATTACAGCACCGCGCTTGCGCGAAGGCGCTTTTATTGCTCAATATTTATATGGACCCGTTTAGTGAACAATTTTTCTATTTGCCAGTGATTTCTCAAGTTCAAAAATGAATTGTTTTGTATTGAATGTTTTTTAACTTATTTTTAAAATATGATGACTTGCTCATGTCCGTCTAGGCTACAATTTGCATGGTCCAGCCGACTAGTCCAGTTTTTAGCTACTTTTCCGATGAATCTGTCCGTGTGGCTAGCATATTACCTCTTATCGCTCGTTTTCCGGCATAAATGAATGAATGAAGACAAAAAGTAATACAGAGATGGTAAATCGCAGGAATAGAATGCCCTTGATGTTAATATCATCTCCTTGCTCTTTTTGCAGGAGGATGATGCCAGCTTGCAAACTACTTCCATCTATCAATTTCAATGGGCGTAGTTTTGTGTTTGGCATTTTTCCCAACACACAATTCCATTCTAAAAAGCCCATCTTCGGCAAATTTCAAAGGATTAGTGTTTTCTTTTCATTTTCACGCGAGGTTTATTTTATAGGATGGTTCGATCATTTGGTACGCATGTTTCCTTGTCTTCTACTTGGTTTGAATCAGGAATAGTAAGATTAGCTCCAACACTATCAATAATTCCACAAAGTGGTTCCGAGTGATTGTTTTGCCAGCCAATTACGTTAAGCGAAAAGAGAGTAAATGGTTCTGATAATTTTGAAAAATGATTTTTTTCCAAATTGAATTTCTATACAGTAGAAGATTTGCCTTGTTTATTTGTACAGGCTTACTGGACAGAGACACACCTACCGTTTGACATTCTAAGTTGTCGAAACATAGTTATCGATGTCGATGACCCTCTCAAAGCTTAGAAAGCTCTTTTTTTTAAAAAAAACATTAAGAGTAAATTTTTGTATTTAATAAAAGCAAAAATTTCATGAAAATTAATGTAAATTCTAGTCTGAGTACAGTCTAGTTAAAAATAATTACAACGGGGTTTTCCCGCTTCCATCAGAAGTATCAGAATTTCAGAATAATTTACTACTGTGCTATTGGACTGTTTATTTAAACGCCATCGTTAATGAAGTTTTCAAATATTTTATATTTTTGTGGAATAATTTGTTTTGAGATTATTTGTCATTTTTATAGGTACGCACAGATAGTTTTACTATTAAACCAATTTGTTTTAATATATAAGGCTTCCGACATCAACACCATTTAAATACTTTTTTAGAGATTTGCTGATTTTGAACGTGTTTTAAAATAATTTTTTTTAGCCAAAACGCGTCATATCGACTCGGTTACATACTCGTAGATGAGGCAATTGACTGAAACTCAATGAATGAACATTTTGACGCATCTTCATTCCCACGCACCTACTTGCAAAAAATTTTATAAAAAAACATACAAATTAGCCGTCAAAGAGATGCGCTGAATGCAAATCAACTTGTACTTTTTGAAAGCATGAGTGTTTACACAATTTTTTAATTCACAAAATAATGCAAATTAATACATGTGCGTGTGTGAGTGTGTGAGGAGGTTTATGCATTCAAATACCAAAATCGCGCTTTTAAAACTGAAAAAATGCTGAATAAAAAAAATCAAACACTTATTTGAGTATTCACTCACATGACAAATTATTTGCTTGCAGTAAGTCGAATTGCTGCCAAAAAGTGACAAAATATGTTTGATGATTCCCCCCCAATTCATTTCTGTCTGTGGCAAGTAACTACATACACACACACAAAAAACTGAAATTCAAATTTCATTCCTAAAGAGTGCACACAATTCGCGAGTTCACTACTAAATTAAAAATTTTAAATTTTAAATTCGCTTTACATGTTGCGAGTACTTACATTGTGCTGCGGAATAAATTAACATTGTAATCATAAACTGAAGATCGGCCAGGTCCTGATAGTATTAGAGCACAATCGTTTCCCACTGGGGATGTGTTTATGGGTTCACTGAAGTGATGAAATTGAGCATTTACTGTAGTGATTGCTGCTGCTAGCAAAGCTGCGGTTAATGCGAATATTCTGAAAGAAAAAAAAAATCGAATAAATTTTTTGCTTAAATTAAAGCGGTTTTGAAAATGAATTGCTTGCAAGTGTGGCATTTATTTAGCCATAAATCATTCAGTGTCGTATATTTGACATATAAAGTGTATATTTGCTAAAACTACTTGTACCATATTTAAAGTGTATTGAGCTGACTGGGTTGTAGCTGAAATCGCAAAGTTCTACGCTACAAGATCGTGAGATATTTTTTAAGAAATTTTTTTTTTTTTGATTTTACAACTTTTTTTGTTGAGATGCTTTTTGAAACTTTCAGAGACTATCAGAGTCTTGGCGACAATTTATATTAAAATCCATCGTTTCAAGATTAATTAATTTCCAAGCAAACCTCGCATTTGTATTTATTTATTTATTAAAAATATAATAGATAAATAATTAAATATTTCACGTCAATTCCAGCATATCAATTCTTTCCATGTTTACCGGAAAATAGAGCTGCACTAAGTTCGTAGAATTAATTTAATTATTAGAATTGAATTTACAAAACACTGCTTCCTTGTGAGATTAGTTGTAAAAAGAATCTCTTTATGTTTGGTAGATTACATCAATTTGCAAAACAAAACAAAATTTAAATATTAAAACAAAACTTATTGCATTATTAAAAAATATTTTCTTTTTTGACTTTTTTTTAAATATGAAGTATTCTAATTCTCCTCAGGTCAAGATCATGTATTTTATTAAAAAAATTTAAATATATGATTTTATTTTTCGGTATTTCGCTACCGATCTTTGTATAGCCGAAACAGAAAAAATATTAATTAATATTAATTAATTAATTACTAATTAATATTTCAATGTTTATAATAATAAAAAAGAGAACCTTAAGTTGGGGGGAATTGGTTTACTTTTTATTCTATTATGTTAATTTTTTTCCAAAACCAATCGAGAATTACTAAAGAACAACCAACAATTTAACAAAAAAAAAACCAAATAAAAACCTTCAACAAAATGGAAGCACCCATTAAGCAAAATTATGTAAAAATTAAATACTAAATTTGTGGTCATCATTGGTAGAAACACTTCCATCAGTGTTCCCTTTCCCTGCCTTAGGCCTTAAGACTTTATAATTAATCCGTGTTTAGTGGAAAATATTTTCTTTTATTAATCTAAAAAAATTTCTATTCGAAAGTTAAAAGACTTTTAATAATAATTTACGATAATTATATTCTGCACAGAGTGAAAGGCTTGCTAATGCCCAGTGGTCACTTGATTATTTGAAAATTCCAAAATATTTACTTGAATAGGCCTTTCCAAATTAAACTACTGAACGAATTCAAATTAAAAGCGTATATATAAATTAAATTAAGTAAATAGCAGACGATGTCGGGAACAAGAAAACCACTTTCTCTGCTCGATTACAGTCAAGCTTGTAAAGCGTTAAATATTTTATAACTTCTTTTATAATGCTAATATTTATAAATGGATTTTTTTTTTGGTTCATCTCTTTTGAATTTTTTAAAAATAACTTTTTATTTGACAATAATATTAAAACGGCATTAAAGCGTCTCGTTGTTTGTAAAACGTAAGAAAAATCTGTAAACTATTTTGGATTCGTTAAAAAATAATTTACATTTATATTAATTAATATTTATTAATATTAATATTTATAATTAATTAAAAATTAATTATATTAATTATTATTAATTAAATTATAGTTTTTTTAATTAAAAAATTTTCCTGTTTTAAGACTTAAGTCTGTATTACAATCTGCAATTCTTTCATCGTGGTTTTTTAATAACTGAATAAATTGGGGAAAATGTATATAACATTTCGAAATCGAAATACTAATTTAAAGGTTCCACTGTAAAAAGTGTATTAAAAGTACCAGCCCTTCTCTTCAATTTTGGTTTCCAATTTTCAATTATCAAAAATATTCCATACAAACGCTATACTGATACATCATACTCTAATATCGGGTGGTCGACGTACGAGAAGTTTAAGTCTCGAAAGAATCGCACTTGAGGCGAAATCCTTAAATTGATTTTTTTTTTAATTATGAAAAAAAGAATATATATATATTTCTGTATTATCTTTTACTGTAAAAAGTGAGCAGATGTCACAAATAAGCGAACCAACCTCTATAATATACAATTAACGAAACGTTGGGCCATTACAAAATATATGACAGATTATTGTTTATTGAAAAAGGCTACGCAATTCCAATTTACATAAAACCAATTGTGGAAATATTTTCTTTTTTCTTCTATCAAACACCAGGATTTCCCCAAATTTGGGGGAAAAACTTCACTTGATAAAAGATAAAAATAAAAGATAAAACAGAAATAAAAATTGAAAGCCCCTTTAACTTCTTTCTGCGATTTTTGAACTCGAAAATCGAACGTCCTCTTGGCCAGCAATTCCTAAATAACATTTTTATAAATTCGATTTTCTTTTACTATTCAAGCAAACTTGAGCTACACATACAATGAAATATTCATATCACATATGAAATTGTTGGCAGCTGAAATAAGTTTGCAAAATATATGAGAAATGAAAAATCAGGAAAAAAAATTTTTTTATTTAAATTAATTTCTAAACAAACATTTAATAGCAATAAATTGTTTACACTGACGGTTCAAAAAAAGGGACCATTTCATCTTATAATATAGTCTCGGATGATTCTCTTATTAAAGCATCATTGCAAGCAGTATACAGTTCAACTTTTGCCGCTGAAATTATAGCAATCAATGAAGCTATAGAATACAAGTGGTAAGTTTGCAATATTTACCGATTCACTCGCCTCAATCGACTCAATCAGTAACCTCTCCAACAACGAGTATTACCCTCAGATGATTAGACAAAGACTTATCTTTAACAGCCCCAGAATAATACTCATCTGGATCCCAGGTCATGTACAAATACCGGGTAATGAACACGAAGATAAAGAAGTAAAAAATGCGTTAATATCACCTTTACTAACTACACCCAACTATAATTTCGCGGACATAAAAAAACATATTAAAAATACTTTCTCACAAAAACTATTCGAAGTTTGGGACAATTCCTCATACTGGTATAAAGAAGTAAATCCAAATAAAATGAGAATAACCAACATGTTTAAAGACCAAAACCACAATTTTAATAGACGCGACCAAGTTGTATAGCCTAGAGTCAGATTAGGACATACTATGATAACACACAGTCATTTGTTTCATAAGAACCAGATTAATGTATGTAAATTTTGCAATAAATCAGTTATTTTGATTAAACATTTAATTCTAATATGCGAGAAATTCAAAATTCAAAGGGAAAAAATTTTAAAACGACATTAGACAATTCAGTTCTATTATTGGAGTTCCTTAAACAGTGTAAACTTTATCACTTATTATAAACAAATAAATTAGTTTTACCATTTATGTTCAACTGTATGAGCTTAAGACCATGGATGTTATAGCTCCTATCCCAGCACGTAAGCTTATAATTAAATTATTCGTCTTATGTCTATATAAATAAAATAAATAAATAAATTGTTTCTTGTACATTTGAAGTTGATATTTCGCTATTTAAATTTTTAGCAACGAAATAATTTTTGCAATAATGAAAATGAAAATAAACTTGCAATGTTGTACGAAAAAACTCTAAAAGTTATGAAGCTTCCTAATTATTATGAAACAAAATTTTAAATAAATTTTAATGAAATTGTTTATCATGGAAAAATTGTTATCATTTCGATAGGCAAAACATGCGTAAAACTTTATTTTATATTGTCAGAATAAACTGTATATTTCACAAATTTCGAATGGAAAGCCATTTTAGTTCCCTCCAAGCATTTATTTTCGATTTAAATGCAGAAATGACAAAATATTATATGTGACTTATTTTTTTTGTTACTAAATTTAATAGAACAATTTTCAAGGATCAGATCGCTGTTAATGAAACATTGAAGTTGTGTTTGAAAAAATTAAAAGAATATGATTTGTATAATTCTTAAAACCAAAGTTTACAGAATATAATATTAATTAAATAAAAAAAAGCAAATTTAGCAGACTACAAAAAAAAAACTAAATTCGAAATAGTGGGTCATGTCTTACTTTCACATAATTATTTATTTTGTTTTATTTTATTTTCCAGGAAATTTTATATTTCAATTTAATATACTATTGTATGGTGTGAAAAAATTATTATTATTACAATAATTATTTTTATTTAAGTAAGCAATTAATTAAAATATAGCACTTCGTCTCAATAAATGTGTGGGAAAATTAAATGGAACGTACAAGATAAATACGAGTATGTTTCCTAAGTCTTTCGTTTTAATACTTTGCGCTCAGCTAAAATGGCACAAACGGCATGCACATGCTGTTTTAAGATTCACATTATCTTTTGTGAGGCAATTAATGTTAAGCAATTTAATATTTTTTTTTTTTGCCATCTGCAATAATTAAAATTTAATTAAAGTTCGCAGCTGGTTAGTATTCGTTACACACTAATGAAATAATATGGGCAGATAAAATAAAAACAAAACAAATAATTATAACCGTTCCAGCTTATATTAGTGGCAATATTTTATTGTGAGTGAATAAATATGAATATTTATTAAATATAAACGAGTAGTTAGTCAATTTTAACAGTAAAACAGACACTCCCGTATTTTTAACTGACTGACCATTAAAATATACACGACTTTAAAACAGTGATTACAATAGGCATTAACAAGAGTTTCTCTTTTAATATTTTGCTGCTGTTCTTGTTGGCTTCTAATGCACACGCAAGCATCAGTAATAAACAATAATGAACAAGCTGCATTTAACTTTATTAAATTCTATTGACAAATCATTGTTGTTAAATTGCCACGTTGGCCTTTAATAGATTACACTTGAAAGAAACAGACTTACTCTGCAACGCTGCAACGCTGCCATTAAGCTACTAAGAAACAAACGCACAACAAGTGTTTCTTGTTGTTGCTACTGATGTGTTTTACTTCATATAAATTGATTTTTTCGGTTTTTATTTTGCAATTTATTAAGTTAATTCTGCTTTAGAAACGTAGCCAATTTTTTTCTGTTTTTTTATATGCTTGGACGCATTTTACTTGACTTTAAGTTTTTGTATGTCAAATAAATTATTTAAATTGCCTTTAACAACAATAACCAATATTTGCCAATATGACATCAGCAACAGTGAGCAACGTACGGCTGCAGCAGTTTTCATAAGAAACCAAACTAAACTGAACATAAGGTTTGCTTTATGCCCACTGCAATAACGCATATTAATAACTATATTATTTAGCAACTAATATTTTTGGTTCTTAGTTGCATGTTAGAAGCTCGTGGCATTTTGTTTTTGGCTCTCTACATTTTGTTTTGTGAAAGGCTTCGATAATAATTATTTATGACACTTTTTGCTTGTTAACTATTCCATGCGTACTGCTCGTAAATCTGCGTTTAGTTGTCAGCTTTTTTCCCCCTTTTACTTGCAGTCTGTGCAGACAACTATTTTATTTTGTTCTTGCAGACTTTGTAGAGAATTTATGCATTCAATAGGCAACTGCAACCACAACAAAAAAATATATATACTATACATATATATAAATAAAGTTCATTTGTGCTAATTGTTTATGCCGACTTGGGTGTTTGCATGAGCAACGTTTATTATTTTCTCGCACAAATATTTGCTATAATTTGCATTTTATTTTTACTTGCCCCCATTTCAGGGAAAACATAATGATAAAAAATATTTACTTTGACAAGTTTTATGTGTTACTGTTGATGAGGTGCGTTTTGCAGTATTTGTTTTCTGTTTTTGGGTCATCATAAAAGAAAACTAAAAACTAAAATATAAAAACTAGTGGTCTGAGCTATAATTCTGGAAATTTCTTCTTTTAACGTTAAGCATGATGTTGAGGGGAAGTTGCCCATTGGAAACTAGAAGAAGCCGAAAACAATTCCTTTGAAGAGAAGAAGCCAACTATTGTCATTCAAATTGATTTGAAATTACATTAAGTTTGCATTCGTAATTTTTCAAATACACGGAAGTATAAATAAAATATAGAAGACGAAAAAAAGACTATATTCTGCTTATAATGATCATTATCTTTATAAATCCAGCAATTCGTTGTGTTTTATTGATTTTAGAAGAATAGCAATCAGGAAATAGTTTTTCATTCTCAATATTCTGTAAAACTGCTGCCTTCTGCCTTATTGAAGGCAGAAATGAGTTCTTAGTCAGAAATGAACTCATCGTCTTGAAGTGAATTTTAATGACAATTTCCACAAGCTTAAGTTGGAGCATATTCGCTTCAGAAATAATTTTTATGATTTAATAGTTTATCTACAGTGCATTTTGCCGGTAAGGGAAAGGGAAAGGGAAAGGGCAAGGGAAAGCGATAGAGAAGCCGAAGTAGTTTCTTGCAGCGAAATAGACATGTTGGAATGTGCCTAATAGAAGCTTTTTTTTATTATTTGCTTTTACTGCGGTAGAAAAAAAGCAACAATTAACACCTGATATATTACAGTACTTAACAAAAGTCAAGAGAATTTGTTATATGTTGTAGAAAACACGAAAATCATTAAATGTACTATAATCATTAAATGACATTAGCGGTATGCCCTAAGCAAGTTAGTTAACTTTACGTATTTTTTCGAAATTATTTGGAACGCAAATCCATCACCTATTAAAGCTTTAACATGCACATGTAATAACTTCATTTAGGCAAGACTGAAATTTTGTTTTCAAATTATAATTTATTGTCTTTCCGGCATGAAAAATACGAGTACAGTCGTAAAATTTAGTTGACAAATTAGTAGTAGCGAAATTGTTAGTGTATTTGTAGCAGAATATGTTGATATATGTATAAGATTATATAATAATGTATTTTGATAATAATCATTAAAGAGTCTTGGCTAGTTGAGTGACTTCATCATTTAAACTGACAGGTGAAAAGTATTTTATTAAAAAATTTAGTTTTATTTTTATTACATAAAATTGTATTCAATGCTTATAATTTAATATTTATATTAGTTGGTGGCTTTTTACTAAATACTGTGCAAAACAATTTTCGTGGAAAAAAAAATAAAAAATTTATATATAATAGTTTAAGTTCTCTTAGACTTCAGAGAAGTAAAAAATGTTGCAGCCATGACCATGAACCACTTTCAAGAGATAATTACAAGTTCTATGACAGCTTACTTTAATACCCAGCGGCAGAGTCTTTAACGATCTTCATAATTATAAAAATATAAAACATGAAACAAAGAAGCAGATAAAAAGCACAGTCGTTTATTTAAATAAATTGTTTTTATAAAAATTCCAACAGTTATTTTTTTTTTTTTCATTTCGAAAGAAACATGTTAACACTTTCGTAATTCACTTGCTACTTAAGCGCTTTCAAAGGGGATACTTTTAGAAAAAGCTACTGAGTGCATTTTAATTGGCACTTATTACTGCCTCCTTGAGCAGATAATCACCCCAAAAGTTATTTGCATTCATAATTTGCAAGAGAAGGCTCTTTTAATGCATTCATAAACATTTGAAATGCATATGAGTCCATCAGCTGATCGATGGAGTTACTACTATTAACCAGTTTTCCAACTCTTATTAGCGTCTTATAAAATTCCTTCATTCTTTACTTATCAAACGGATTTTATTTGCTGTGGGCTGCAGGCAAACATACTGCAAATATTATATTTCTTAAGCCACTTTGCAATTTTCTCGGATAATTTTTCTTTTTACATCATTTCAGATACTTTTTTACAACTATTGTTAAGCAACTGCGTCCATAAATTAATATTCATGTTTGCCGCACGAATTTAATGTAAATCAAGTATGGTGTATTTGCAGCTCATTTCGTAAATTGCCGCCTACTGACTGTTGGTTGCTAGTCAGTTATTTTGACAGCTGCATATAGAATGGCATAGTCATGTCTATGCAACCGAACATATGCATACATACATTACCCGGGGAAAGAATAAGCAGTGCCTTAACGGTTATCTGAGTTACGCCGGTTACTTAATTAATTTTATGGATGGCAACGTATATCCGACAAGCTAAACAAATTTCATAAGAAGCATTTATTGCTTTGAATTTCAATAAATTTTTACAAAAAATAACGTATAATCAAGAGAAAAAGAGAGTTACCTGAACCTTTAGCCTCTGGCTTTTTCTTATTTCTGCATTTTGGTAGAAAATGCTTTTTGAGCTTTTTAAAAAGGACCCCCATCTTTTACTTCATAATTTTTTTTCTGCCTATCCTTTCACTGAACTTTTATAGCCGTAAGGGGCGTGGTTTTCATACAAAACGTAAGATTAAATAATTTATTAATTATGAAATTTTTTCTAATAATTTATTTTATGTATATTGAGGAATTTTAATATAAGAAACTTTGTTTTTTGAATCATCGCCTTCTTTATTCTTTATTCAAAATGAAAATCATATCAAGGCGATGCCCTCTTTTAATATACAGAAGTTTTTAAAGTATAATATAGTTGGAAAGCTTACAATCATAGAAATTATACTTTTGTATAATTGCTTTCCAACTCATTTACACCCACAGAAATGAACAGATCTACTAAAAAACAAATATTCGATTTTTGGTTATTGCCAAAGACGGCAAAAGTCCTTGAAAAGTAGCAGCACATACTCGTACAATCGAAAGATAAAAATTGCCAAATTAGTAATTGGCAGCATCACAGTTGGCAGTTTTATTGACTCCCAGCTATTCAGATGATGACAAACTGGTTGTGGTCAAGCAACAAGTGAACAAATAAAGCTCTAGACTCTAAACGCAAAGCCTTGTTACAAAACGCCTTCTTGAAAGCTCGCTATAAATAATTTTATTTATTGACAAAACCAACTTGTTGTATTTGAGCTGCATTTATTACCAGCATTAATGTGACTGGTAATTAAGCCTTAAAATCAGTTTACATCAATAAAAGCCAATTAAGAAAAGAATCTTTGAAAAGAATTTTAGCCAAAAACATTTTCAAATGACGCATTTAATTATTCAAATGGCAAACAAAAATTAGACGATATTAAATGACCAACAACAGAGTGCAACAGTTAACGCATTTTTGGTGTTCTGAATAAAAACAGGTGCCGTTGCTAAAATTTGCCAAAGCTGAGGCTTTGCAAAGGCAAAACAAGTTTTCTTGGAAAAAAGCATGAACGAACAAACAAACAAACAAACAAACTGCAACAAAAAAAAAATTAAAATAAATAAATAAAAGTAAAACTACATTCTTGCATATATGCAAGTTTTTATTTATATACGCGTATTTCGTTTTTTATATTTTTTATTGCTTATTTATTTTTCAAAACTTTTTTCATATTTTTGTTTTTGTTTTTGGAGTTTTTTGTTTTTTAGTTGTTTTTTTTTTTTTTTTTGATTTGCAAAAGCGTGTACGAGTATGCTTTCATTTAACTATAATTTAAAATTTAAAATTTTATTTTGTGCAATTTTGTGTTTTTATAAAAAATATAGGTTTTCGATATTCTGAAAACAAGTACGCTTGTTTACGCATTGTTGTTGTCGTTGTTGTTGTTGTTGTATTCATTTCAATAATTGAGAAGTTGACCTCCTTGGCATGTTTCAAAACAAAACTTTGCAATATTCGGAGTTAAGTGTGAACATAAAAAAAGGGTGAGCAAATTAAAGACAATGAAGCTAGCAAATTGCATGAAACGCCACCCCCCGATTTATTGATTGTAATGTGAAGCTGAAATATGCAAAGTGAAAGTGAAAATGAAATCCGCAACCATGCAACAAAGTTTATGTCATTAAATCGGCTCAGTGTCGCATCTTAACACATTCAGCTTGCAATTTGCCTGCAAGGAACTTATTGTGGAAAATACTTCTGTGTTTTTAATAGAAAAGGAAAAATATTGTAAACTTTCTTTGAGTACCGTTTACTTTTCCAGCTCACAAACAGCAACTGTTCCAATAAGCGCCCAGTCTTTAGAGTCTTAGAAATCTCAAAATGCTTAAGTTAAGCTTCCAATCGAAATTTTGGAAATGCTTGTCTTATCAAGCAGTATAATTTTAGAAATAAAAGGCGGAACCGACATCGCAAACTGTCCAGTTTTTTTTCCTTTGGCCATAAAATACTGCTACCGTATGTGCGTTGGTGTATGTTTGCTGGGAAATTTTAAGAAAAATGTTTTTTTTCTTTTTTTTTTTTTTTAACCAACTCTACCTGCAAAACCATTGGCTGGTCCGCAGGAAAACACCCAGGGTCTAGGCAGGAATCGAACCCGCGGCCTGCGGTTCATTAGGCTGAGCATTATTCACTCACCTAAGGCTTTTAAAAGGAAATTACTGAAAACTGCTTTGCCACTGCCGACTGCCACTTCTCCAGCGACTTCTCCTAATTTCGGAAAGCGTGAGCGGTTCATTAGCCTGAGCATTATTCACTCGCCCACGGAGGCACCCTTCACATTTCCAAGGCTTTTAAAAGGAAATTACTGAAAACTGATTTTGCCACTGCCGACTGCCACTTCTCCAGCGACTTCTCCTAATTTCGGAAAGCGTGAGCGGTTCATTAGACTGAGCATTATTCACTCGCCCACGGAGGCACCCTTCGCATTTCCAAGGCTTTTAAAAGGAAATTACTGAAAACTGCTTTGCCACTGCCGACTGCCACTTCTCCAGCGACTTCTCCTAATTTCGGAAAGCGTGAGCAGGGAGTCCTCTGCTAGAAAGATTACAAAATTATTTTTAAGGAAAATCAAAACTTTGCGCATTGCACAGATCTGCAATCCCACATAAAAATTTCGTTTGCGGTTAAATTTTAAGTGCCGCTCAAGATGAGCTGTAAAGAGCTTTTATGTTCGTGTGTCTGTTGCATAGATTCACTCTCAATTACATGCAGTTTTTTTCCTTTAATGATTGTTTTATATTTTTGCCCACGAGCAGACTGTTTCTTAAAAAAGAAACTGGAATTCACCTCCTTTTCTTAACCATTTTAAAATGACTGTATTTACAGTCGTAAGAAGTTGTAGTTGTAGTTGTAGTAGTGCCACACAAAAAACATATTCTCGTATGCAGTTGTTGTGCAGCACACAAATACTTATTTACATATTTGCACACGTATTAATAAGATGGAAGTGAAAGGAAATTCAAAACCGTAATATGCAATAACAGCAAACAAGAAAAGTTAAACAGAAATACAAACGCACTTGCAACAAAACAAGACAGCATCTGGTTGAGATTAAATATTTTACGCTTCAAATCCAAAATGAGACAAGAAATAAGCAAACTTCACATATGAATGGGTAAGTGTTGCACGAGATGTTGCATCCAAATAATGGAGAGAATGCTGATGTTAAAATGCTTTCAATTATTTACTTTTTGCCACCACGATGGAGTTTTTTGATTCCAATGAGAATTAAATACATGAGGCAGCCAATATTTGCCAGTGATTGCAACTGGAGACAACGATGGTCATGCATATGCATGAGGTGACGTAATTGTAGTTGCATTTACTTACTGGCTTTGGATTTTGAAATGTTTATTTTTTTTTTTTTGTTTTTTGGATTGCATATTTCTTTGTTACCAAAAGATTTCGCAACAGGCTTTTTTTTATTATCAGAAAAGCTGCCTGGACTGGTGCCAGCACTTTCAAATAGTAACATTGAAAGAATAGTATTAAACTTGAAGTTGGAAAGAGATTTATGTTTCCTGAAATAAATCTACCTCCGGCCCCGTCGCACTTATAAACCAACAAAATTATATTATTTTAATATATATATATATATATATAATTTTTAAAAAGGGGGTTCCCCTTTCTTTATTTTTTTTTTTTTAGCAGATCGAAATATGTTTATTTGCTTTTTTGTAGGCGCTGTCAGCACTAGACAATTGTAAAGTAAGTAAAATTTAATAAAAACACGATTTAAAATAAATAAAAAAAAATTTAAACTGAATCAAAAGATTTAATGAGAATTTAATTTAATTTTCAGTGTTAAAGATTTTTTTATATTTATTTACCTTTTCCTGAAAGGAACACTTACAAATTGAACTGTCTGCATACGAGCAAAGCATGTATCCGAAAGTTTTAAAAGCTTTAAAAATATTTTTGAATCGATTGATGAAATCTTTTATATACCTGCCAATAGAATATTTATTTATCATGTTATTAAGAAAGTGTTTTTGGTCACAGGACACTTCGTTAAGGAAATTGAAATGACACTACGAGTACAATTTGAGTAAAGTGAAAATTTAATGAACAGCAACAAAACTCATAAAGTGGCTTTACTCACTACATCAGTGTATACTTCCCCAAAAAATTCCGTTTAGAAAGAAATACTAGAAATTATGTCAAACAAATAAAAATTGTACATTCAGTCATTGGCTAAGCTGGTAAGCGGTATAAAAAATTTAAAAAAAAAATACTTTTAATTTTATTTATCAAATGAAAAGTGAAGACGTTTCTTTTAATGTTAAAAGCGACATAAAGAGGAAAAATATAAATAAATAAATTAATAAGCACGAAACTAAAATACGCTATCAATTATGGATTAATTTGATTATAGAAGTGTAAAGGTGATTGTGGTTTCTAGTATTTTTTACATTCACTTTTGAATTTTTCATCATTTTTTCTGTTTTCTTGGATTTAAAGAGCTGAATATCTTCTTGCCTTCATAGCAACTCCATGATTGCTGTTTAAATAGTACTCGTGGATGTATTAGCAGGTTGAAAGTGTCAGATGGGATAGAAAACATGGCAAAGAGCTATTTTAAAGAGCAGCGTTTTATTTCTCGAGTGATTCTTGTATGTCAAGATTATAAGTTTTTATCAACTTCCTGGTAGAATGTATTGAAGAAATTTTTTTCATATTTATTTCCATGTCTTAAAGGAAATATTAAATAAAATGGAATTTAAAGACGCTGCTGCAATTGCCTTAATAACTATTCTTGAAAAGCTAAAATTGAATGAAAATTTTACTAGACTGCACACATATTTTACAGTGTGTGCATATTTTATGTACTTCTTAGTGATGAGATATATTTTTTTTAAGATCTTTTCCTTTTTTTTGAGTTTTTTACAATATTTTTTATACTTTTTTATTTTTTTTTTATAATCGTGCTTTACATAATCATTAATAAAAGTTTATTAGAAAAATTAAATATGTCCTACTATACAAACTTAGCACAAATCTGAACAGATCTTTTTTAAGGACATATAAATTTAAAGTGGCAGTGCATAAAATTTCGTGGAAGTAAATTGAAGGTCGTAAGTCGAGATAAGGCATCACGAGAGATTACTGAATATTACAGTTTGTTGGCAATTAAATGAATACAAATATTTTTGTTTGTACGAGATATTTCCGAAACTAAATGAGATTTACAAAAATGAAAATATTATAATGAAATAATACACTGATGTATTGTTATTCATCACACGAACATAAATTATTAAAAGTATCTGACGTAACTAGTACCAAACTGAACCACGAGCGGCTTTTGAATTAACAATGCAGATGATTAAGCGAGACACAACGAATTGCTTAAATCGAATTTCATATTTCCAGTAATTCTATGCTCCGTTCTAATTCGCCTCAATTTAAAAAATGGATCTGCTAGTAAGAGATTCCATTTCTATCAGCATTACTTCTTACACTCATTTCAATTCGAAATCTTTGAGACTTAAATTTGTATGTAAAATAATGGTTTCCATCGCTTCTGGAATACCAAATTCCAAATAGTTACGAGAAATGGGCAGACCTGTGTTTTTCCTAACACTTTAGCCTACAACAGCAATATTGCCGTGACGTGCACAAGTTCGGTTCTCAGCATTAGCAGTTTCTTCCATCGACCAAGTTAGGATAGCAAGTTAAAAAAAATGTAAACTATGAGCGCGAAATTCTTATCGCGAATTATAATTCTTTCAATACGTTGTAAAGCGTAGATATATCGTTACGTTTTTCTTGACAGTGTAAATTTTCATTGCCATCTGTCCAGCTACCGCCAACTGAAAGTCTTTAAGGGAATGTCTTATGCGAACACATCATAAATAAACTCCGTAGGATGATGCTGATAATCCTGCAATCAGCGATCTTTGAACTGAAATTGAAGCAAATTCATTGCTATAGACCGTTGCCTGACTGATATCGCGCAATAATAGTTAATCACCTTATTTTCGATGACTATTGTTGAACATAAAATATTTGTGAAAGTAAAATTGATTACGTTTAAAATAAAATTTTAAGTGGAGCCGCGTTTCTCTAGAAATAAAGTCTCAAAGCACCGTGCCAGCAGACAACACTCCCACTGCAATAACAATTTTCGCCCCTGTTGCACTGCTTTGGCTCACTTATGAGTGTAATTGTATCGTGCAAGAAAAAAAATATATAAATGAATAAATATCTGTTACAATTTCAAACCTCGTAGTTAAATTAAATGTGTTACAAAATGAGATTAACATTAATTGTAGATAATAATTTTAATACGAGTATTTGTAAGCAAATTTGTGCCTGCTAAACGACTTATGAGAACCACAAAATGACTTGTGTAATAACGATTTAATGGAAAAAAAAGATTGATTTATAAATACACAACATTTTGGACCCTTAAACGAAACTGGAGCAAAAATATAAAGTTGTATGTCGTAAAACTCACGCAAGTCAAAAAAAAAAAAAAAAATGTAAAACAAATTTATAATGAAATAACTTCTCTGCGAATAAACAATTAAATATCTGTAAATGTTTATTTTGTACAGCCACGTTTGTGGGCAAATGTGTATGCAACCATTAAAATGTTTGTGGCCATCAGGCCTTCCCTTAACATCATGTATTTAAACTTGATATTTAAACGTCAATCCTCTTCTCTCCAAGTGTTTTGTAGATGTTACACAATAAAGCAATTTAACTTCATAGTTTCATTTAGTAAGCAAATTAGTAAAATGAAACGTGTAACTATAAAACAAACAAAAATGCTTTAATTCAGATGTATTTCAAATTTTATTACATTTTGCAAAACGTTAACATTCTTCTATTTTAAAAATTCCCTTTAAAAATATTCCAAAAGAAAAATTAAATTTTTTCTTTTTTTTTTCTTTTTTTTCGGATATTAATTATTGCTGTCTTTTCAACCAAAAGACAAAAAAAAATATTTTATAATATCGCAATATGAATACATACAGCTTCATATATAAATGATTGCAGAAAATGTGCACAAAAATTAATACACGAAAAGACCGGAGAATAAAATATCCCGACAAAAATAATCCCTCGGCAAAATAATATCCGGGAAAAAATAATGTTCGGACAAATATAATATTCGCCTAAAAATAATGACCGGATGCAATACCCGCGCAGACGGACAAAAATTAATATACGAAAATACGCCAATAAGTAATATTCGAACAAAAATATTCTCTGCCTAAAAATGGTATCCAGACAAAAATATTGTACGGACAAATATAATTCCCGGCTAAAAACAATGACCGAACGCAATACCCGCGTTGGCGGACAAAAATTAATATACGAAAATACGGCAATAATTAATATTCGAACAAAAATATTATCTGCACAAAAATGATATCCGGACAAAAATATTGTACGGACAAATATAATGCCCGGCTAAAAACAATGACCGAACGCAATACCCGCGCAGACGGACAAAAATTAATATACGAAAATACGGCAATAATTAATATTCGAACAAAAATATTATCTGCACAAAAATGATATCCGGACAAAAATATTGTACGGACAAATATAATTCCCGGCTAAAAACAATGACCGAACGCAATACCCGCGTTGGCGGACAAAAATTTATATACGAAAATACGGCAAAAATTAATATTCGAACAAAAATATTATCTGCACAAAAATGATATCCGGACAAAAATATTGTACGGACAAATATAATGCCCGGCTAAAAACAATGACCGAACGCAATACCCGCGCAGACGGACAAAAATTAATATACGAAAATACGGCAATAATTAATATTCGAACAAAAATATTATCTGCACAAAAATGATATCCGGACAAAAATATTGTACGGACAAATATAATTCCCGGCTAAAAACAATGACCGAAGGCAATACCCGCGCAGACGGACAAAAATTAATATACAAAAATACGGCAATAATTAATATTCGAACAAAAATATTATCTGCACAAAAATGATATCCGGGCAAAAATATTGTAAGGACAAATATAATGCCCGGCTAAAAACAATGACCGAACGCAATACCCGCGCAGACGGACAAAAATTAATATACGAAAATACGGCAATAATTAATATTCGAACAAAAATATTATCTGCACAAAAATGATATCCGGACAAAAATATTGTACGGACAAATATAATTCCCGGCTAAAAACAATGACCGAAGGCAATACCCGCGCAGACGGACAAAAATTAATATACAAAAATACGGCAATAATTAATATTCGAACAAAAATATTATCTGCACAAAAATGATATCCGGACAAAAATATTGTACGGACAAATATAATTCCCGGCTAAAAACAATGACCGAACGCAATACCCGCGTTGGCGGACAAAAATTTATATACGAAAATACGGCAAAAATTAATATTCGAACAAAAATATTATCTGCACAAAAATGATATCCGGACAAAAATATTGTACGGACAAATATAATGCCCGGCTAAAAACAATGACCGAACGCAATACCCGCGCAGACGGACAAAAATTAATATACGAAAATACGGCAATAATTAATATTCGAACAAAAATATTATCTGCACAAAAATGATATCCGGACAAAAATATTGTACGGACAAATATAATGCCCGGCTAAAAACAATGACCGAACGCAATACCCGCGCAGACGGACAAAAATTAATATACGAAAATACGGCAATAATTAATATTCGAACAAAAATATTATCTGCACAAAAATGATATCCGGACAAAAATATTGTACGGACAAATATAATTCCCGGCTAAAAACAATGACCGAAGGCAATACCCGCGCAGACGGACAAAAATTAATATACAAAAATACGGCAATAATTAATATTCGAACAAAAATATTATCTGCACAAAAATGATATCCGGACAAAAATATTGTACGGACAAATATAATGCCCGGCTAAAAACAATGACCGAACGCAATACCCGCGCAGACGGACAAAAATTAATATACGAAAATACGGCAATAATTAATATTCGAACAAAAATATTATCTGCACAAAAATGATATCCGGACAAAAATATTGTACGGACAAATATAATTCCCGGCTAAAAACAATGACCGAAGGCAATACCCGCGCAGACGGACAAAAATTAATATACAAAAATACGGCAATAATTAATATTCGAACAAAAATATTATCTGCACAAAAATGATATCCGGACAAAAATATTGTACGGACAAATATAATTCCCGGCTAAAAACAATGACCGAACGCAATACCCGCGTTGGCGGACAAAAATTTATATACGAAAATACGGCAAAAATTAATATTCGAACAAAAATATTATCTGCACAAAAATGATATCCGGACAAAAATATTGTACGGACAAATATAATGCCCGGCTAAAAACAATGACCGAACGCAATACCCGCGCAGACGGACAAAAATTAATATACGAAAATACGGCAATAATTAATATTCGAACAAAAATATTATCTGCACAAAAATGATATCCGGACAAAAATATTGTACGGACAAATATAATGCCCGGCTAAAAACAATGACCGAACGCAATACCCGCGCAGACGGACAAAAATTAATATACGAAAATACGGCAATAATTAATATTCGAACAAAAATATTATCTGCACAAAAATGATATCCGGACAAAAATATTGTACGGACAAATATAATTCCCGGCTAAAAACAATGACCGAACGCAATACCCGCGTTGGCGGACAAAAATTTATATACGAAAATACGGCAAAAATTAATATTCGAACAAAAATATTATCTGCACAAAAATGATATCCGGACAAAAATATTGTACAGACAAATATAATGCCCGGCTAAAAACAATGACCGAACGCAATACCCGCGCAGACGGACAAAAATTAATATACGAAAATACGGCAATAATTAATATTCGAACAAAAATATTATCTGCACAAAAATGATATCCGGACAAAAATATTGTACGGACAAATATAATTCCCGGCTAAAAACAATGACCGAAGGCAATACCCGCGCAGACGGACAAAAATTAATATACAAAAATACGGCAATAATTAATATTCGAACAAAAATATTATCTGCACAAAAATGATATCCGGACAAAAATATTGTACGGACAAATATAATGCCCGGCTAAAAACAATGACCGAACGCAATACCCGCGCAGACGGACAAAAATTAATATACGAAAATACGCCAATAAGTAATATTCGAACAAAAATATTCTCTGCCCAAAAATGGTATCCAGACAAAAATATTGTACGGACAAATATAATGCCCGGCTAAAAACAATGACCGAACGCAATAACCGCGTTGGCGGACAAAAATTTATATACGAAAATACGGCAAAAATTAATATACGAACAACAATAATCTCTGCCCAAAAATGTTATCCGGACAAAAATATTGTACGGACAAATATAATGCCCGGCTAAAAACAATGACCGAAGGCAATACCCGCGTTGACGGACAAAAATTATTACACGAAGAGACGGCAATAATTAATATCCGAAAAAAAATATTATCTGCACAAAAATGATATCCAGACAAAAATATTGTACGGACAAATATAATGCCCGGCTAAAAACAATGACCGAAGGCAATACCCGCGTTGACGGACAAAAATTATTACACGAAGAGACGGCAATAATTAATATCCGAAAAAAAATATTATCTGCACAAAAATGATATCCAGACAAAAATATTGTACGGACAAATATAATGCCCGGCTAAAAACAATGACCGAAGGCAATACCCGCGTTGACGGACAAAAATTATTACACGAAGAGACGGCAATAATTAATATCCGAACAAAAATATTCTCTAGACAGAAATAATATCCTGGTAAAAATAATATGCGGACAAAAATATTACTGGACAAAAAAAATATCCGGACAAAAATATTGTGCGGACAAATATAATGTCCGCCTAAAAATAATGACCGGACGCAAAACCAGCGCTGGCGGACAAAAATTTATATACGAAAATATGGCAATAATTAATATCCGAACAAAAATATTCTCTAGACAGAAATTGTATCCGGTAAAAATAATGTTCGAACAAGAATAATGAACGGATGCAATACCCACTCAGGCGGACGAAAATTAATTAACGAAAATTTTCATTCGGTCAAAAAGGATCATTTTCAGCTATAAAGAGACAAACTGACGAATAAATTATTCATTCTGAGTAAAAAAAAGTGTCATTCTAAGACGGACCACAACGAATATACGAACAATAAATGCATTTCGAGAAACAAGCCGGACAACCATGAATAGATAAAAGGATGGACAAAACTTTAATTCTGTCAAAAAGGGCCACTTCTGAGACGGCCTAAAAAGCTCATTAAGGTAATACCAGTCATTCTAACACGAAAAAAAATTAATAGCCAAATTTTATTCCGCCAAAAAGAAGAACAATGAGTAGCTGGAAAGACGGACAAAAATGTTATTCTAATAAAAAGACGAACGGATTGAAAACATTTTATTCAAAGAAAAAAGTTCACTATTCAAATTCCATCAAACCACAACACAACACACATACACACACAGAACAAACACTGCAAAATGCAATTGTTTGCATTATTAATTACTTTGCATTGTTTATATGGTAAGTACCCCTGATGGAATGAGAAGTGTGTAGTAGGGAGTTTTCTTGCATGAACTTGCAATTAGTATAATATAGTGCTGTAAGTCCAACAAATTACTACATATTATATATCATAGGAGAGGTCTCGAAGTGTAGTTTCTAAAAATTAATGCACTTATTTATTTTTTTTTCAATGCTGATAAAAATATTATTAAAATAAGAAAAAAATTTATATTTTTAATTAAATTAATTTAGTTTACTTTACAAGTGGCATAACGGCTAAACATTGATTGAGTTCATTTAATATGCATTTAATCAGTAACAGGTCTTCTTCTTTTTCATTTTTCAGGATTTGGAGTAATTTATCTGAAGTATTTTGAATTCAATTTCAATATATAATATGGTGGAATATTTGGTATAATATTTGGAGTAGCTACTACCTTGGCAAATACACCTATCTTAGGCAGCTTCACCCTACGGCAGTTCAAGAAAGCCAAAACGTGAACACTCCAATAACAATACAACAAAGTTATTACATGAATAAATGCAATCGCTGCAATGGCAACAAACCCGGCTTCATTAAATTCACCAATTCCATAAACGCCAATCCACAAATAAAATACTGCTACATACAAGGGAACAAATATCTAACAGAACACCACAGAAAATTACTGGATTCTTTACAAAGAGTGTTACATATTGGACTAAATCATCAATGGGCGTAAAGCCTGCAGTTTCATTTTTTGAAGTGTTTGTATTGGCAGAGTCAAAGGATTGCTTATGCAGAAATAGTTTAATTCCGCCCTCCCTGGCTTCTTTCTTTCTGCTCATTTTTCTAACACTCTCAAGGATAATTATTTTATTGTTATTTAGTTTTCCACAGGTTTTATTACATTCCCATACTTAAAAAAAGGAAAACTGCTACACTAAGTACTCACTGTAGAATCGAAAAATTCACCAAGGCTTCCACAGACCAAGGCTTCTAGTGTGCAAAGCGTATTTGCTCTGAATTTTACTTGACTAGTAAAGTCCATGGAATGACTTTTCCATGGACTATACAACTTCTGCTTTTTTTTTAATTAGATAAGTGTATCAAAAATATATGTATATCCTCAAAAGCTCATCGAAAATTCATACAATGCCGATATTCATTTTTTTTTAGTTCACAGATAAATAAATAAATAATAGATTTTAAATTCAGATTACAGAAAATGTCATTAAATTAGAAATCAATTTTAATTTTTTTAATATTTGAATGTTAAATAAACTTAGTATGTTATTAAATTCCTTTCCTTTTTGGCAAATTTTTTTAAATTTTTGTGTATTTTTAATGTGCCACTTGCACATGTATTTAGCTTATATGTCACACTAGTTAGTAAGTTAAAAAATATAATAATAAATATTGTAAAACCTGTTCTCAATTTTTGTTTAGATAATCCCCTGATGAAGTGGATAAAAATCCACGAAACGTAGGGATAAATGTGCAATAAAATTTAGTTTTATTGGCATAAAGGAAGTTAGGCCTTATAAGCTAAATACATGTGCAAGTGGCACATTAAAAATATATACAAAGTTAGTATGGTTTTCTGAAAGGATATTTAACCTACTACCTCCCACACGGGTGTAAAAATCGTTATTTTTATTTATTTTTTTTTGTCCTTTATGAAGGACATTTCTGGACTTATTTATGAAAAGTTATTTTTCTTTATTATTTATGGCGCGTGACATTTTTAGTAGGATTATCGGGGGAACAGAGAGTAAAATAAACACGATCCTTCCGAGATTTCATGCTGTTCACAATATCGAAAATTGAATTGTCGGTGTGGACTTGATTGCTTGCAGTCATCAATGCATTCACATTTACTCTTGCAAGAGATATTGCTGCCGACGAGTGAAAACCTCTAATTTGGTTCTAGTATTGTAAAAATTCTTACGAAAACCGATCAACTATTGCAATAGTAACCACACTGCTTACTGCAGTTGCAATAAAATAATAATTAAAAAATTATAAAATCATAAATGCGACAATTTTGCAATCAATTGTTTTGTGTTTTTCCATAAAATTTATTTTGATCTAGAAATGATAAATTCAAAACTATTAGCAAGCAATGAATTGGCTTGCACTATTTTTTTTTTTTGCATTAACATTAATTTTTAATTTATAAAATTGAAAAAAGAGTACAATAACGTAGAAAAAATCGTAAAACGTGACATGGTAGTAATTGTTATTTGATAACTACACAATTATTTGTTTTTAAACATTTTCCGTACAAGCCGAAAAGTACAAGCTTTTAACAAAATGCTTAATATTTCAGAATCTTGGCCTTCAGAAAAAATACTTTGTTTTAGTTCCATAAAGTAACCTTAAAGAACGCCACAGAATAAAAACAAAAACTTTTGATTTCCGAGAAAATTATATGTTAAACAAAATGCAACACGAAAAAAAATTGTTTTAAACAACAAGGCTAAAGTAACTAAAATAGCAACAACAACAAGTGGCGGCAATAAGAAGCAGTTGCGAAAACAAGAGCAGAAGAAACCAATGCGATATAAGAAGCAAACGAGTGGCAAAGCAGTAACCAATCGCATTGTGGAAACATGCTTCTACACCTTCTTCATGTTGGCTGTTTTCGTTTCCAAATGCAAAGAATGCAAATTCACACAATTGCAGAGATAAACAATTTAATTCAGAGATTATTTCAGAACTGCTTCACAATAAATAATAATGAATGGCTTATAAAAATATTATAAAATTTACAGATGTGAAAGATTGTCGCCATTGTTGTTGAAGTAAAATCCGAAATTGTAAAAAGTTGTAAAATAAGGAAGGGGTCAATAGTGTGAGACAAGTGGAGGGCAAACTTAAAAAAAGTCATGGATTTAAAGCAATATTGACTGGTAAATCGTATTTGCTGCAAGTACTTTCATTTTATTCTGCCCCAAACCTTTTTGCTTTGTTCCAATTTCTTACTAAATCAAGTCTTTGTAAAAAAGAAAACTTTCAAGACGTTTGTTGGCAAACGGCTGAGTATATTTTCAAAAGCAATTGTTTTAAACTAGGAATGGCAATTGGTGAAAGAAGACATTGTTTGGGATTACCTTTGCAAACAGTAAGTGAAAGTAAAGGAAAAAATGAAAAAGCAAAGCTTTATTTCCTTAATGCGAATAACTCTTGTTACAGTCAACGCCAAAAGTATTTTAACGGCTGCTTAATAATGTTTAATTATCTTTACGCTGCTCTTAATTGCCATAAAATTAAAAACAATATATAAATCAATTAAATTTGTCCCATATAACCACAACACTACCTTGATAAAAAAAAAACTAAGAAAATATCTCCGTATCCCCCCCATAATTTCCCATTCAAATACAAAGAAACAGCAAAGCAAAAATGAAAAATACTTTTACTTTTTTGCAAGTCGTTTAATCACAGCCTTGACATATATATTCTCACATAAAACTATTAATAAAACAATCTCCTTCCGTCTGAAGAAGAAGAAATATCCAACGTGTTACAAGTGATATGTGCAACAAAGTCAAGTGTCGGTGTCATAAGTTTCTTTTTCGTTTCGCTTATAAAACACACACTTGAGAGCAAAACAAAGCAAATCAGAGAAGCAAACAAAAATATCCATAAAACCAAAAGGAAAGAAAAACTGAAACTTAAATAGCAGTTGTTATAACACGATCTGAGATAAAGTGGAAACACAACATTAAATTGTTTTACAGCGGTCTTTAACACTGATTCCGAAAAAGAATGCATTTCTTTTTTTGTGTCAGTCTCAGCTATTTTTTTCATAAGAAAACCTGATACCGAAATTAAAAGTAAAACATTTCTTTGAAAATCTTTGTCTGTGAGCAGCAATTATGTTGTGTTGTCTGCATGACATGAAACCGACCACAATGAATGGCAAAGTTTCAAACAATAACCTGTAATGAAATTATTTAATATTGTTTGTGGAACATCTCCTTAAGCGAAAAGCTTGCGAATTAAGGAAGACGATACAATTACTTTATCGCTAGAGATTTTAGTTTTTTTCTAAAATACATCTTTGGCAAGTTAATAGTTAAACAACCGTGAATTTGATTTGCATTAAGCAAATAGCGGGCAGGAAAACAACCAGGCTCGTACACGCCATTTCCGGTTTAGTAGACTGCGCATAATTCATTCGGCTATTTGAAGAATAACTCCAAATATTTAACTTTCTATGCATGAAACTACGAATCGAGTACATATGGAGTCTACATATAGTAAATTTTCGAACCCGCTGGAAAAGAGTCATTTCCAAATCTTTTTTACATGTGGCCACTTTTCTTGCCGCAAGTCCCATATTGTGTAGTGCCCAACAAATGTTAGAGGTATTCTACAGTATTTTTTGCTATTCACTAAGACCCTGTTTACACAGGCAAAATACACTTTGGTCATGTTATATCGTTTTGCTTTTAAACCCTGTATAAAGTTCAGATACGAAATGTTCTTACTTTAATTTTTATACCAGCAAGTACGCAAATAACTACGCTACGAAGGCTGAATTAAACACATTTACGAACACATCAAATTCTTTGTTCTCCCTCATTCTATTTGGGAATACCTTCTAAGGAGGGATGGCCAACTAATTCCTCAGCTGTATTAGAGCGTTTCCAAAACTGTGTTTTCCGGTTCATTTTGAGCAAACTCTTCGAACCATCTCCATTGTCTTTCAATTCATTTAATATTATTTTTACAATATTGAAAATTAAATACAAGAAAGAGTTATTAGTTTATTATTTTATGTTTTTCTCTAAGAAGTTATACAAACTATAAACTATATTTTTCGAACTGTCAAGTTAAAATTAATGGATATTAAAGGAGATTGAACATGTGAATGAATAATAATTAGAAATGCAGAGTTGCATTGCTGCATTGCTGATTTTTATGAATTTATATATGAATTTAAGCCTTCTTTTCCGTTTTCTTGGGTAGTAGCACAGCTTGAATATTTGGTAGAACACCGCCTAGAGCAATGGTTACACCAGACAACAATTTCTTCAATTCTTCGTCATTGCGAATAGCCAATTGTAAATGACGTGAAATTATTCTCGTCTTTTTGTTATCACGTGCAGCGTTACCAGACAATTCAAGAACTTCAGCTGCTAAATATTCCATAACGGCAGCAAAATATACTGGAGCTCCGGCACCAACACATTCAGCATAATTGCCTTTATGCAACAAACGATGAATACGGCCAACGGGAAATAGTAATCCAGCACGATTTGAACGGAATTTTGCGTTTCCTTTAACTTTGCCACCTTTACCACTACGAGAGATTTTTCAATTTTTTGTTACTGTTGCATTTCGTCTTTAATCAAATTAGTAAAAATTTTAGGAGGCATGCCAATATATTATACTTTTTAAATTATACAACAGCAGCGTGCTTTTCAGTCTGTTTTGCTGCTCTCAGATCTACTTGCATGAAACATACTCGTATGATGGCGGATTTAAATTTTTCTTTTTGTATGCTACAAACCCCACGTTGGAAACGTGAAAAAGCCGCCCAGCAAATTATTTTAAAAATTCTCTTGCTTAATTTTTTTTTATTTGCTATTTTCTAGAGAAGAAAGAAGTTATACTGCTACGCCTTTTACCGATTTGCTTTCCATTTCAATATAATATTAATCCTCATACTCGTATGTTCCACATTTATTCGGATGTTGTACAAAATGCAAAGCCCCAACGGAGAAACGGCACACACCACCATATAAAAATGTAACATTCATGTTAATAATTGTAGTGGCAAAGCAAGACATTTTAGTGAAAGTGAAAATGAGTTGCAACTAAAAGTCTTTGTTACTCAGAAACACTCATATAGCTGTTGGTCCGCATTGCGGTTTGAATATTTCTTGCAGCAATAACTGACATTTGTGCAATTGATTTTCGCCAAGTCTAGTTTTAATGCAACATTTTTTCTCTACATGAAGTTCAATATTATTTACAAATGCTGTAATTAAATGGATTTTTATTTAAAGAAGGACATCAGGTTTTGCCTTGTGCTTTCAGTGCAAACGATTGACAAATCAAAAGTATCAACGAACAAACTCGTTTTTCAAGCCCAGTTGCAAGTGGCTTTAGCACATACTCGTAATACGCTAGAAATGGGGAAAAAGCCCGCAAATGCATAATAAGCTTTTGTGCTTTTTTAAAAGGAAAATTGTTTAATTCGATTTATAAATGCGATAATATCATTCATGTAACTTTTTGCTTTACTAAAGTGGTTTCATCGTACAGTCGTAAAAGTGAAGTGTTCCAAAAAAAAATTTCCTTAAAAATGTCATTATTTAAATGAAATCGGAAGAGTGTAAAGGCAGAGTTGCAGCAAACAATTAACATTTCTTATCTCAAAACTTTCTATTCTATACTTTCTCTGGTATACGTGGGGAAGTGTAGGGGTCATAACGCACATTTAAGCTGTGCCATTAAAATTGGAAATATTTTAGTAATTCATCTAAAGACGATGGCAAGACTAGATAATGATGGTTTAAATAAAATAAAAATTAATGTTTATTAAAAACTACCGGCTCTTATTTACGTACTTGCTGTATTCACGTCATATACATAAATGATACCACACAGGCAGTACAACATTAAATCGATATTGCAATATTTGTTTTTAAAATTGTACATCTGATCATGTTTAGTTTTAGTTTTGCATATTTTTAATAAACAAAAAAACTTTTTTAGTTTAATAATTATATGACATTCAAAATAATCTTACAAAATGGTTATTATAAAAAACTATTCTTAATTAAAGAATATGAAGTATATGTTCACACTACCAGAAAAAATATTTATGGAGAAAATATTCACTGGCAAGTTAGCTGTAGTGTATTCCGAGCAGTCAGTAGGACTTGCCAGCATTAGATGCATGTGGAAAACATTAAAATCATCTACACAAGTTGCCCTCATTTGATACATTAAATATGCACTTTAAAAGGCAAAATACAATTTGCGTGCCATACAATTGTTGTTATGTTTTTATGCTCTATTTGAAGTATCGCAAACACATTCACATACAGAACAAGCCTGATGCACTTGTCGAGTATATTTCAAATGCATATTTACATACATATGTTAAGCATACCAAATTTGTTTACAAAGTCTGTTTGGAATCATATTTAATATTTTTTCTCATGACAATGAATTCCTGGTCGTTTGGTAGATCCTACTATTACCTGTAATAAATACTTTAAGCTTTTGGCTTGACTTTAGGAAGCCACTCAACTCTAGACGTATGAAATTATCCTCATAAGTAGTTTATAAGCAGTACTAAATTCTAATGTAGAAGATAGTATTAATCGAGCCTTTGAGCAGACTTGAGGTGTGCAGGCAAAATAAATATACATAAATAAAACTAGAGACTTTTCCTTTTGCATAGCCATAATGATTGGAATCTGCTTTTGGTATCAATTGAGTTCCCAGTATTTCATACTCATGTGTAACACAATAATTGCAGGCATCAAATAATATCAATGATTGATATAATGCAATTTTAATAGTTTAAAATATAATTTAAAAATAAATTTATGATTAATTATTAATAAAATAGATAATTAAAACTAGAAATTTAAATTAAAAATTTTCATAAACAATTAAAATTGTACACTATCTCCCTCAAAAATAAATATTATCCTCGCCTATATTAGTAATATTAATTAATTGAAATACTCTACTAAATAAGCTTTAAATTGCATTCTAGATACACTTTCCAGTACATCTACTATGCTAAATTGGACACCACTGTTAGCAAGATTAAAAAGTCAAAGCAGGAAAAAGAATTTATTTTTCTTTAGTTTACTTAGAGATCTTCTGAATATATATGTAAAGACAAAGAATGTACCACCACCATCACATAAAATGTGCCATCATTATATTTCATTTTAATTAACTGCCTTACCAACAAATGTCAATTATGGTAATGCAGTATAACAAATGATGGCTCTGTCATACATGTAAATAGAAGAAAATAACATATCACAGAGATACGGAGTGATTCAAAGCGTAATAGAAAGGCGAAATAGAAACATTAGATGTTTTTTCTAATATATTTTTAGGTATGTTTATAGTTATAGATGTAGTTTTAAATAGTGTAAATAAAAAACTAATATATTTTTAGCAACACAATTTCGTTTTTATTTTGGAACATAACACAATTTTGCCATTGTGTACTACATATACATTAAAATTCTTTCTCTATAAATATATGTATATAAAAAATATTACTCTTTATCTTGTGTGTGTTGTCTCGTTAAGCCAGACTAATGGATTTAGTAAATGTGAAAAGATATTTTTGTAAACAAAGAAATAGCTTTGAGATCAATAATAAATAACACCTTTAAATTAAAAAAACAAAAGTAACGATTAAATACTTATCAATCCCATTGTAGTATTTTGCATAAACAAATAGAAGCAAAATAAAACATGTAAACATTTTTTATTGAAAATAAATAAAAATCGTCATTGCTGAATGCATAGTTAACATGACTAAAAGCACTACCAAATAAATAACACTTGCCAGCCACTGTTCATATGCGAGTTAGGCCAACAGCAAAAATAAACTTTGGATTTATGACACTCAAAGCCTACATTTTTCTATGGCGATTTAATGATTCCATTCACACAAGCATAAGTTAGAAAAGCAAATCCTAATCTGAACTAACAATTTGCATAACATAAACTTTAAAACTATTCAGTCTGGTGAGACAAACTTTGTTTTGTGTTGGACACAAGTTAATAAATAAGAACAATAATAATAAACAAAAATTCTTGTTAACTTCACTAAGAAAAAATATGATACATTTAAATGCAATGAGTTGCGCAATTGCTGTTGCAAATGCAAAACGACTTAAAGTTAGACCTCGAACAGGCAGCAAGAAAACATGAAACCAAAAAAAAAAAATTATTTTTAATATTACTTAGTTTGAGGCCGCATTATAAGTGACTTAAGTATAATTTCGATTTATATTTTCCGTAATCACACTGGAATATATAATGTGGGAATTATTCGTTTTTACAATTATGGTAATTAGAATTGCAAGTGATATTGTAATTCCGTTTAGTCTTATGAGAGTCGTAAATAAGTCTTTAAGCTGATTAATTACGCCAAATAAGTAATTAAGGATTAAACTTAATTACTTGTAATTTGAGGCTGACTACCTCAGCACATCAGTAGTCACGGCAAACCTTAATTTATTTTCATTAACTCGCTTCAACTTTGGTGTGATTTTTTAAGCAACTTTTTGGTTTAACATCGGAAATAGAATCGGATTATTTTCGCGTAACTGAGCATTAATGCTTGGACAGTTAACGATTTACATTAACGATTAATAAAATAAATCATAAATCATTGAAGAAAATGCAAAAACTTTATTTGCTTCCAACAGCTGGTGACGAATTACCGCATTCCGTATCGCGCGAAATCTCCATTCAAAATGTATTGAAAATTACTTAGATTTCGAATACAGTGATGGGCACCCTGTATTTTGCATGGCTAACATGGCAAAAGTTTAGAAATACAAAATTTAATATTCATATCAATTCAAAAACTTTGAAATTTATTATTAAAAAATAAAGAGAATTTGAATTTAAAGCTTCATCATTGTCGATCTCATTCGATACATGAAATTTTTCAAGAAATAATTGTTACTGTCACAAGTTCACGATAAATACAATTCAAGGATTATACAGACATCATGATCACTGTATCGAGCTTTTATCCTAAAAAAAAAGTTGGGAGCGTATACTTTTTATACACGAACTTTATAAGCCATTCGAGTAGATGTTTTTCAAGTATTTGCTTTTCGAAATTATGCTAAAGGAAAGTATGCAGATATTAATTTTTTATATTTTCATGACTCATAAAAAGGACTCGTAAAAATGATTAATCATGTATATATTGAATAAATGTATTCTAATTGCCAATTAAGCAGTGCAAAAGTAATTCCAATGAACACTTTACGCATTTTCATACAACAACGTATTATTTTCCCACTGGCAGTTGGCAGAAGACAATTCAAAACTCCCCTCCGTCTATTTATATCGAAAGCCAATACAAATTTAAATGCAATAAATAACTATCAATATTATTTGTACACACCCCCAAAAGCCATTTGCTACCAAATAAGTGAATGTTTTATATTAAAACCGCGAAACTCATGACAAGAGCTTTCGAGCAACGTCAAATTTAATATTTTTTGCCAGAAGGCTCGTGTGGCAAGTTAAAAAATATTAAAAATATTGCCGTTTATGTCTAAACCAGTGCCGTTTAATTTATGCTTTATTTTGAGGAATTATTAAAATGGTTGTTTCAGTTCAAATCTATCAAATCCAGTAGAATAAAAATTTTTATTTAAAAATGCTTTGGAATTTATTAGTGAGGCGACACCACTTGCTGAATTGAAATAGCAAATAAATTTTGTAGGGAACTTGCAAGAAACAAAAAAGAAGATGAAGGCGAAAAATAAGTTAAGGCAACATATTACTATTGCAATTTCTGAATTTGTTAGCGCGAATTTATTTAATATTTCTGCAGCTAGACGATGGCAATTCTGAACGTCCCTGCAATTTCAGTGCTCACAGCTCAGTGTTCATTGTTATCTCAGCAACGTGGGACTGCCTTAAAGGAAAGTGCTCCCTGTTCTACTTTAAAGCGAGAAATGAAATCTGACGCCGCCCTAAGGCATTTCTAGTTATAGTTTTTATTTCTTTCGTATTAATTGACCACGCCAAGCGTACTGGTAAATAAGGTTTGCTCCACATTTAATTTTAAAAATCTGGATTTGTGCCGCTTATAGCATTCAATAACACTGAAGTTGTCAAATATTCGAAAAAGTATACTTTTATAAGCATTTCACAATAATGCAATGATTAATACGAGTATTATCGTTTAATAAAAAATATTTTAAAATTCTGCTTTAAACTAAAGCCGACAAGCTAAAATTAAAGCGCTACTTTTGGTTTGCGCTTTTTTCAAACAAAGCAAAAAAATATCTATATATGTATATAAAATATGGAATGCTTTAATTTAATTAAATAATAAAATAAATTAAAGTAACACACATACATACAAACTCTTCTCATTTATCTTTACTTTGTTTTCATTAAAAAATTAACTTTCATTTAAAAATTCACTTTTATTCAAATGCTTTTTCCTTTTGCATTCAAGAAACCGTAGGAGCTTAATATTATTGATCGCACTCATAGCCATTCGTAAGCATGCTAATACGATCATAATACGAAAATAGCCCACAATCAGAGCACATATTATTTCAATGTGGCCAACAGAATTCATAAATTATTGATAGTTTTCTTTAACTGATTCAGAAATATCAGTTGTTTACCCTTTTACAGACATCATTATGTTGATATTTCTGAACGAATAAAAGCAGCCATAAATGAGGTAAATAAAACATGCCAATGCAATTTGTAATAAGACCAACCCAAAAGCCATTGTATGTGTACCAATTTATGGCATATGCAGTACAAAAAAGCTGTTAACAATACAAAAAACAAACACAGGCATACGTATTCGGAACATTCTGCATCAGGGATGGAAAATGTAATATTAATGCAAATTGATTATTTTACTACTCGTGGCAAGAACTGACTAATTCAATGAAATTATGGTTCCACTTATACAGTTTTATAATTGGCAATATATGTATATATATAAGATCCCATTTTTTCCGAAAAAAATAAATTAATAGGAAATATAAAAAATAGATGTAAAAGAGACACATACAATTTTCTACTAAACAATAAACTACTAACAATAAATAACATAAAATTGGTTTAAACAAAATTCTAAAAATGCAATAAACTCCCGAGTTACTCAACATGAAATTTGTAGTCCCAGAAATAAGAAAACAATCACATATATAATAGCAAAAGCGGAAAAGTAAAGTCAGCACTTTTAAGTCTAATTCGATAGATGTACTCAATCTGCCAACTAATTTTATATTGAAACGTTTGAACAGAAAATTTTTATGCAATCAGAAAACTTAGTGTACGTTCCATACCTGATCTTTACACTCGCATACCAAACAGGGCTGTATGTAGAGAAACGAACAC
This sequence comes from Ormia ochracea, assembly GCA_963402855.1. Taxonomy (NCBI): domain Eukaryota; kingdom Metazoa; phylum Arthropoda; class Insecta; order Diptera; family Tachinidae; genus Ormia; species Ormia ochracea. The sequence goes on from OY727105.1 coordinate 44,401,454, forward strand.
ACAACCTATTAAAAGTGCACTCAACCCGAATTTTAAATGACAGCGTGAATATTTTAAATACATTCCCAACAACACATACACAGCAAATACTGCGAAAAGATACGCAAGTGACAGAACCAAAAGCGTTACTTTTGCTTAAAACTGGAAGTTCGTAGTACATTTAGAGCAAAGAAATAAATATTTATGAAAGAAGAGGTGATTGATTTTAAAATACATCCGTCCACTGGCAAGTAAGACTTGGCCATAATCATGTGTTCATGTGATTTGAGCAGACTCAGTTGTTGCTGGCATTGCTTAGAGCAACAGTATTATTTGTGTCAGTTGTCATGGCGTGTTTATGTCAATTTTCAGTTAAACACATCAATATAAAAAGAGATGAAAGAAGAGTAGAATCAGAAGCGTGTGTGCAGATGTAGAATGTAATGCTAAAGAACAAAAAATAACTTCGTGTTCTTTTGCTAATTAGCATAACTTTCTTCAAGGTAAATAAGGAACAGAGTCTTAAAAAATTTAAATTAATATACATGTGACATAATTTTTTTTTTGCGATGTGCAAAATGGCCGATTATATAGAGCAGAGGGTAGCACGAAAGCTAATTTCACTATTTCTATTGTGTGTGTGTGTGTGTGCGATGGTTATTCTGGGCACTCACTGAACTTTAGTTGAAATTGTTTTAGAGTAAAATAAATGATAAAGAAATATAAAGTTATTCTTGGGCGAGTATCATTTTGAAAGAAGTACGACCAGAACTGATACTCATGTTCCATAAGTAGCCAAAAAATAATATCTTCAGGTACCGAAATCAATGCTGCAATTTTACGTCGTTATTAAAACAGAAATCAGTAAAAGCAATAATTTGGAATAATTTAATTCTTTTAGATACGAAATATATATGATATATATATAAAGAAAGCTTTGCTTCCTTTTTCGCCTATTCCTTTCTTTTCTCTTTATTCAAAAAGAGCAAATAGAAATAATACCATAAAAATTCTTTTAATTTATATCCAACACTTCGCTGATATTTACCAGCCTCATCAGGTATTCAAATTTCTCTTGATATATAATTTTAAAAATACACCGTTACATATTTTGCTTATTTATTTAACATTAATTATAGAAGAACAGGCTGCTACGGACATCGGCCATTAATTTAACTTTGCCATTTTCCTTCACACTCAAACCACTTTACGCAAACAAAGCTTACCTTATATATACTTATATAATACATATATCAAAAAAAATTAATTTTAACAGTAATAAAAAAAAAATATACATATATAAATATATATTACTAATATAAGCCCATAATCGTCTGATAATCTTTCTCCTTTTGAACATTTTTTTTTTTTACCAAATATTACAATTACATGAATATAATTGCAATATGTATAGAAGCACTGGCTACTGAGGCCTTTGGCTTCTGGCTCCCCGCGGAATCGAACCCCTGACACCTGCGTAACAGGCGGTTAAACTAATAATTATACCATCGGGGGCTTTTTCAACATTTAAATCTTTTATTTCTATTAAAAAAAAACGTAGTCACTCAGCGAATCTTTTTTAAAACGCAGGTATTATAATATTTAACTTTTATAGGTGTGCTATTAAAAAAATAATTCATTTTAGCTAAACCAAAAATATAACATCTAAAATATTCGCTGAAAAGTTAACAAAATTATTAAGAATTACCAAAAATGAATGAGAATTACTAAAACTGAACATTTCCATTCATTCCAAAATCTTATCACAATTTCTATATTTCTATTCATTTTTGTTGTAATTTTTTATAGCAAAATAAGCTGAAATTCATCATTATCGGTTGTGATTTAATAAGACCTTTTACACTTTCACTTTATAGAAAAATGGATGGGTCTACTTACATGCAAGACCTGCAATTCGTAAGTAGCTTGAAAGCTAATAAATATAAAAGTAACACACTGTTTGTTTCATCTAAAGATTTAAAGTTTGAAGATTTTTTCCACAAATAACTCTTACACAGCTGGATATCTTTCAATCTGTATATGAAGATATCTTATAAGATTTATTTCCCAAAAACTTGCCCACCTCAAAAATGGAGGTGAAACAAGAGCTGACGATATATTATACCATTTTCTGTCATTTTTTTTTTTTTTTTTTTGTTTCTTTTTGCATTTCATGTTTGCTAAAGCAAGAATTTTAATTGTTACCATTTAAAATAAGTTTCAATGATCAAGATTTGACAGAAACATGGCAAAGATTTTCATATAAAACACTATTGGAAGCGCAATATAAAATGTAAGTAAAATGTAAAACCACTTTGCGAAGTATCAAACAGGTAACTCACCTTAAAATCATTTTGTTGCAATATATTTAACAAATGGCAATTTTCCGTTAATGACTTCTTTTGCAAAATAGCAATACTTGGTGTACGCGAAGGTTTTTGTTGTAAATACAAACAAACACGAAATAATAACGCGCGTAAAAAAAATACAAGCAAGTGTAGTCCGATTATGGCATGAAGCAAAATAATTGTTAGTTTGATATACTTCAGGGAACTTGTGTGTGGATTTGATTGTTTTATTTGTAAGTTAAACTTATTTTTATTTAATTAGCACTTGACGATTGATATATTTTGTTAATTCACTTCCAAGAAGGAAAAATATATTTTTTATATTTCGTTGGTTGGTTCGTTATGGTTCACAATGTTTGTGTCTTAAGTCTTTTGTTTTACATACAATTGAATCTGCTTTTCTACAAAACAGTTATTTAAAATTAATTAATATTTAATTAATAATCAATTTTTGAACTACTTTAAAACTTTCTTTTCTATGTTGACAATAATACAACAGGAAAATATTTATGATTCGTAACACTTTCCCTTGTGGTCGCAAGAAAGGTGAAAATCGGCAAAAAAAAAAACAAAAAAAAGGAAAAAATATTTGCACAACGGCAGCTGGTGTGTACGATGCGTGTGTGAATTTTATATAGTAATTTGTTAAATAAAATCACTCATTCATTATGAATGTCAAATTCATACTCTATTGTGCGTATGCTTTTTGCTTCTTATTGCAGCAGTTCGTATTCCTACGAGCGTTTCATTTTTTACTTTTGTTAAGATATTCTTTATTTCTTTCATTTAAAAATTTTTAGTTTAAATTCAAAAGCATGCTGGCCGTATTTTTGCAGTATTTTTTTTAGTTTTAAACCAATCCTTAGCCGCGTTTAACAACCTTTCCGTTGTATGTACAACAATTTACTGATCACTTTGGCCACTTGCCGTTGAGGAAAAACCAAAATTCGAAAAAGTATACGAAAAAACATACAGTCTCTTGTGCAGACAACAAACATTTAATGTTCAAGTCTGCCGTCAACGTTTGTCTCAACCAACATCAAAAGTTGTTAACAGTGCCTCTGTAGCTCGTCATTGTCGCCTTAAGCGCTAACGTTAACGCTTTATTTTTCCCCCATTTGACTGTATTTGGTTTCGTGTGATTTTTTCATTTGGAATATACATATTTCATATATTTTCTTCACTGTTGCTTCAAAGTTTCATACGAGTATTGATAAGATGCTGTAGATGTTTATGCTCGCATCGTTGAAGCAGCAATATGATCGCATTGATCTTATGATGAATTAAAGTTGTATGGTGAGTAGTTTTTCAAACTGAGTGATTTTATTTGAAATGGAAAAGTTTCTTTTGGAGTTTATTTTGAGTCTACAATTTAACTTTCAAATTATGTAAATTTTAATTTTATATCAAGTTATCATTTACAACGAATTGAAGTACACAGTAGTGTGATATAATAAGTGGAATTTTAAAGAAGCACTAGTAATGTTCATATACATATACCATTGGGTTACTCTTCTTTTCAATATTTTAAAGGTGCGTTTCCTGAAACTCATGATATTTAATATTAATTAGCCTTCTAAATTTACTACTTTAAAATATGCAAATTTAAATTTTTTTCCTTTTTTTAACTTATTTTTTTCATCTGAGGGTTTTAAGATAATCATCACAAACCATTTCCAATCTCTAATGTTATCTATAAAAACTGGCCAGAAAGAATATAAAATTTTCATTCGCGAAATAAATCGTTCAATCGGCAGCTTCTCCAGTTTGCAAAGAATTTAAAAATTCCTTAAATTCAGGGTATTTCGCCAGAATACTTGTGTCATATAAAAGCAAAAATAATTATTCTTACTGAGTTTTTCAATTCTTTTTACATATTTTTCAGATCATGGCTGGACAGCAAAATGGTAACACCATTAGAAATCTACTTTCTGAATATTTTGAGTGCAACATTTTATATAAAACTCGTTGTTTGAATTCATAATCGCCTCTCTACAAATAACTTGCTGTAAATTTTGTGACGTCACAAACAGCACGGCTCTTGCTGTCCAGTCACTTGTCTAGACTTAGTTTTAGACATTTGCAACAAATACAAAAAATGCATAAAAGAAATTCAAAAAACGAAAATGAAATTAGCGAAAAATGCAAGCGCATTTTGTCAAGAAACAGTTGAGAGAATTCGACAACAACCTGGATAGCAGCAGCTGCATTAGTTGGCAGCATTAATGCTACGACTACGCATACCAGTTGACGACAACGATATCAGCAGGTTTATAAATTTTACGGCGAAAGCATATCATTGTTTTCGAGTATTTGAATTAAGACTAGAATTTATTTGTAAATAAAAATGATTTTTAATGCTTGTTCGACCAAAAAAAAAAATCGAAGGAAAAAGTCAAAATTAAAATAAAAGTTGGAAATATCACAGTTACTAAACTTTAAATAATAAATCTATGTAAATGTATCTTCATATTAAATCCTTACAATATTTATTGAACAAAGTGCAACTAGGACAGAATAATATCTATTTGGATTGTATGTCAGCGATTGCAGTTTACACTCTATATAAGTCGGACATTTCTTTCTATTTACATCTTTTTGCACAGTTTTAGGCAGACAGGAATTTGAGGCATTAAAGAGTGCAATACGATTTTAAAAAAGTTTACTCATGCAAGCACTCATAATACAGCAATTTTTTTGCTTAATGTCAGTGTGGATCTACTGATTTTCCCTTCAGTGTGGATCCAGTGGTTAATAAATCCAAACTAAAATCTAAATCCATTTGCAAGGGGCATTAATACCATGCCTAAATAATTCCTTAAAAAATTGGAAATTTGTCCATCAAACTACCATCTCAGTCTTTATGAAATAAATGTTAACTCCCATGCTCCCTTATCTTTAAGAGTTTTACTCCTTAAAAAATTGCTTTCAATAATTTTTGACTCCCTTAGTAAAGGCATAGATCACTGACTGGATGGCACATCGCTACAAATATCTCAAATATAAAAATAAGTGTTTGATAAGTATTTCAACTATTCTATACTTTTTCTATATTCAGTTACATAATCTTATTTTTAGTAATTATTGCATATGAATGCTTTAGTAAATACAATAAATGAAAAAGTTTTAAAAACTTGCATGGAATAGTTTCTTTTTAGCCATATAAAAATTAAAATATAACTACACCCTAAAATTATTATTATCATTGCTTAATTTTAATAAATTCCAAACTATTTTTAAAACAAAAGCAAATACAGATTTTACAATAAGTAATTAAAATTTTGCTTAGCTGATAGTTAAGGCAAAAACATGTAACATTTCCATACTAACATTAAATATTGGAAAATAAACTGGTATAAAATTTGTTACTCAAAGCATATATATGAAGTAAACACAATGCACTAAAACTAGAGTAAATACCGAGAAAAACCAAAGAATTTCGCAAATGCATACTGTGGTTACAATACAGACGGCTAATATTTGTCGCGGTTAAATAAAATATAATTTTAGAAGTTAAATCGTGTTTGTTCTCAGGGTATACAGTTGCAAAGGGTTGCTAAAAGCATGAGCCAAATTCGTAATCTTCAAACGCATCAAGCAAAATCCATTTATTATTTATTTATTTATTTATTTATTTATTTATTTATTTATTTATTTATTTATTTATTTATTTATTTATTTAAGATTCCGCTACCACTTACCTAATCGAATGTACTTCTTTGTCCAATTTCATTGAAGAAGATTTCATATAGGAAATGTTTGATTTTAAATCACTAAACACGTTTTAAACTAAAACCGCAGTAATAAAAGTTTCTTTAGCAAATTACAGTTCAAAATGGAAATCTTTTAATTATCATACGTTAGTTCCGCCTAAAATTCCAAAAAAAAAAACAAATTATTGAAAGAATTGAATATTCAGTATAAAAAATTTAAATTTTATTGTGAAAAATATTTCAATGCAGAGGTTTTTTTCCTAAAAGATTTAATCATTTACATATTTACAATCAGACTATGTTATTTTTGCTGGCAACAACATATACAACAATTTTGCTGGAAGTTATTTAAAAAATAACTTGGAAAACTATTTATGAAAAAAATTAAAATGCGAGTAAATACTTTAGCAGCTGAACTAATAAAAATATGTATCAACTAATCATTTTTTAAATATCGCGATTGTTAAATTTGATAGTTTCATATGACAACCAACTGCAACTTAACTCACATAAAACGAAAGACTTAAGAAACATACCTTGTGAATTAAATTGCAGACTCACACAAATGCAAACGCCAACACTACTTCAAAAAGAAGTCAATCTTTTGGATAGTAAGCAAGTTTCTGAATTAAATAAAACGGGCATACACACAAACGCCGAGTTTTCAGTTGTTGCATCGTGTTCACTGCAATAATATTAATACAAATTAAAATAAAAAATCTATTAAGCAAATAACTTGTGTTTTTAATAATTATGTTTATAATACAATTTGCTATATTTATTTGCATTTAATTTTAGTCTTTTTTAAATGGCATTTATTGTCATTCATAAAAAATTATTAAGAATTGATGGCTGAACGAAATACATTTACTAAAATTACCTTGAGTGGAAATTTATAGAAAATGTGGTTTTTCATTAAATTTTAAATCAGAAATTCATATATTTTTTATGTTTTAGTTCTAGTTATGCAACTTGTAGAAAGTTCATAAGAATTTTCGGTTGCTGTTAATCGTACAAGACGTAGAATAATCCTACATTAAATTAAAATATTGTCTGAATCACCGAAGGATTTTCGTAATTAGATTCGTGATAAGAAGCAAAGATTCGTCTGCAAAGCTTTCGGTTTCTCTTCTATTAAATTTTTTTTATTTTTTTTTTTGTTGGTGTCTTATTAAAAAAATCTCAGCAATTACTTAATTAGGAATGTATGAATATGATCCGAAAAAAATTACGGAAAGATATTTAAGATGTTATAATGATCGAAAATAAAAAAAAAAGACATTGAAAAAGCACCGCCAAAGCGAATCTTACATTTATGTAGAATGAACGTATTGCATTGAGTAACACTTGGATTCAAAGATTTTTTAAACCGACTTTATGTTACACTATTATAAAGTATCTTGCATGTTTGCCACTTAGTTCATATAAAACGAAAGACTTAAGCAACATACCTTGTGAATTAAGTTTGCCATCAAATATTGCTACCATCTAGCATGGGTTTTGCAGGTCAGAGGAGTCATTGGACTGCTTTTAGTTTGCTACACTGACTTACCAAAATTACCATGAATAGAAAATTTACTCATGTTATTTGCAATGATTTCAGAAAAGATTTTTGGAGTGGTAATCACTGCCTCTTATTCGCTGTTAAAGCTTCGAATAGTTTTAATAATCGCCTTTCTAAGAACAATGTTATTCCTTCTGGAGTTCTGAAAGTCGACATTTTACAACAATATTTTTTTACAGTCCTCAATACAACTTCCTCTTATCTAATCATTACTGATGACATAAAGAACTCTCTGTATTCATATGATCTGCCAATCAAAATCCCATCATGATTCAGATTCATTTTTCAAGTCTGGTAACTTTTATCCACTGAATTTAAATTTAAAAAATTCAGTTACAAAAATATTTCAAGAAAAGTTAAGTGCAGTGAATATTTTGTTAGGATTTTTGTTAAATTTTTACTCGATCAAACTGAGCATTGTCCTGTCATCTGAGATCCTCATTAGAATCTATTTAGACACAGATTTGAAGTAATGCCTCAAAAGCAAATGAGGCTGACACGTATCTTCTACTCATCCGATCTTATCACAAGATTTTAAAAATATAACAAGTTGAAATCGGTGCTTAATATTTTTCATTTTCATTTCATTTTACTTTAGCGAGTTCCTAATGGGATTATATAGGGTGTGTTCTTGTTGGAGCTTGATATTGGTACAATAGTGCCGAAGGTTGTTCTAAAATATAATTTCAATTAAATGTTACCAATGTTTTATAATATAACATGTTCTTTATAAGAGCAGCAGGCAGCAGGCATCGAGCAATCATCTACAATTAAAATACACCATTTGCCAACCGACGGGGGAAAGCTAAATTTAATACAACAAAAAGTCGTCCTTAAAAAATTTATCCATTTAATTTATTATATTTTTTTAACAGTCAATTTCATTTAAATTTTCATAATTTGCTGACGAAAAAGTCTAAATTTTCAATCATTGTTTTTTTTCAGTTTCCTGACAAATTTTCAACTGTCAGCTCATCATCTGTTTTAAGGATCCTTCAAAAAAAAAAAAACATTTTCTTTTTATTACTGGAAATTGTGAAATGTTTGTGTTATGCGTTCGTTGGTTTTATTTTATTTATTTTTATTTATTTTTTTCTCTTTTATTTTTATTTTTTTCTTCTTTTTTGTGTACTTAAGACAAGGTCGTTCTGTTCTTTAATAATGCAAAATGTTGAATAATTTTTTTTTTTTATTTTTTTGTGTTCATTTATTTTTAATGAATTTCGTTTTCGTTTTTGTTTTTGTTTTTCTTTACCATCGAATACTTTACGAAGCGTCAACCACAAAAGAAACTTATAAAAAAGTTGCCATTTTGGAGTTTTTTTTTTGTTTATTGTGGTGCCACTGGATTTGATTGTAGTTTTATATAATAAATTCTTCTTTAATAATGTTTAATTTTAAAGATACTGAATATTTATAAATAAAAATTCTTATGTGCATTCTCAATTGCACTTATCTTTTCTAGATCAATTGCATTTTATTTTTTTAAGTTTTATGTAGTACGTGGGGCGCTCTTAAGGGAAAAGATATCAGCATTTAGGCATTTAAGCGTCCATCTAAAAAAAACTAACAGCCTAACTCGTTCAAAATGGCACGCTCGAGGTTTTCCCAAAGTATTTTAATATGCACTTAAAATGAAGTTAGTAATTCGGCACATTCGGCTGAATTGCTACGACAGACGCCATCATAAAGTTTCTGCCAAACTTAAAAGAGAAGAGACATTTAATTCTTCATAGAAACGAGAAAAAAATTAAAACGTACCTTCTTGAGGTCTTTTGCATTGCCGCACCCCCAACACACATGAGTTGCCAAATGTGCACTGTATTCTACGACTTTTCATATGAGCACAAACGGGATCAAACAATGCTATACAACTGAAGGGACACTGTTGGCATATTACGCCCGTGACAATTGTAAACAACACAAGAAACTCAAATTTACTCAACATGTTTAAACGGTTCTGGTGACTGTTAAATAATTATTTTATATTACGAAACTGAAAACCGTTCAATAATGTGGTTTAATATGTACTGACGACGTGATGTGACCAATGACGAAACGTCAATTTTGTTTTTTTATTTAAACAGTTGTTTGAATTATTTCACTTTAACAATACCATTAATTAAGTGTTGACTATTTACCTATTTAATATTTACAACAATGATCTTGTGAGCTATATTACTTCTCGGAATTTTGTTTTAAATGAATGTAACAGATGTGTGTAACAGAAGATATACAACTTAAGTGACCCTTTTTACTGAAATAGTACCTATCGCAGATATAAGAATAATAAACTCTTATTAAAATAAGATACGAAATTTTACTCACAAAATTTTTAAAATATACATCATTATTAAAATTTCGAAAATTTTAATGTGCTAAATTTTAATTATGCAATTTTTAAAATTGGCAAATTTCGTGGTTTCTGTTTACTTTTGACTAATTTTTAGGAGATCGGTTTTCTTATTTTGGCCAACCTCTATCATATTCCTTATCTGCTTTATTTGTCTATTTTTTTATTTAAATCATTGGAGAATATTATCACCCTTCTCCAGCTGTATTTCACCTTGTCTGACGCCTGAGTTATTTGTCAATTCAAAGGTGCAGATTATGAAAAACTCAATTATGTTTTTGTCGTTCGTATATATATTCTGGTTGCACAGCTGGCCGAATTCAAAACCTACTCAAAACCTACTCCTTCTTGTCTAGTCACATTGTGTACTCTACTGGTCTTTTTTTATGCAATCGTAAATAATTTTTAAGGTCCTTAAATATTATCCGATGTATAAGGAAAATAAATTTTGATGCAAAGGTTTTTGCATCAAATTTTAATTATTAATGAAAATTAATATTTTACATTTTAATTCATATTTTATTTATTTTATTTTTTGCAGAGAGAAAATATTCATTTCAATTCCATTTCATATTTCAAGTTTCCAATATTTGACATCGTTTTTGAGTGGCTTTTTTAATAAAATCTAGCAGTTTCCCCACCTGTACAGTGGCCAATGTGGACATATTCATACTCTTAAAAGAAAAAAAAATTACTGCCTTAGAATTGTTTAATTTTACCTGCAATTAAATAATTACTGTCATCCGTTATCGTCTTCTGCACATCCGCAAGTATGCAATAGTCCAAAAATGTGTAGTACGTATTTTTGTTCACATTGCGAGCACAGACAGGCATGTTGTCGCTAACGCACGGATGGCCCAGAATAGATGGTACAAGCAGCATTAAAAGGAAAACCCCGTATAAGGAATGCATGCTCAAATGATCAGTAAAACTGTTTTGGATGAAATACGTTTAATGTTGTTTAGCTAAAAGTTATATGATGTTAATAATTGAAAAATCATTTATTTATACCACATGGAAAACTAAATTCAACTCAATGCAAATGCACTTTGTATTTCTTGTAAGAGCCGTTAAAGCATAATTTATTACTTATCAGCAAAGTATTTAATTGAAAATTTCTCCAGGATTTTACCATGATGATTAAGAATAACATTTTACTATGAAATATGTATTTACATGCTTAATTCTCTTGCAGATAAGGAATTTATTTTGTATTTATTTAAGATTTTTTGTCTTTGCATTAAGCGGGCGTTGCTTAAAATTTTCTTTTAAATTATTTACCCCTACTTTTATATTAACTACATATTTCATTTTTATATGACATCAGGCATTAAACACATTCGATACGGCAAACTACGACTGCAAAATGTAAAAAATATAACACACAAGTTTATATGAAATGGTTTTCTTCACGATTTCGTCGCAATTTAAATCTGCTTCTATTTCCATGAGTGTCGAGATCGTTTTGACTGCGATTTTTAAATTGTTTGCAACACTGGAAAGCATAATTATAGAATTATAAAATTATTGAGGGGCATGATTGTTTTGAGATTTTCATATGTTGAAAATGTATTTCATTTGAATAATTTTATTATTATTTTTATTTTATATACATTTTTTTAATATTATTCTTATTAATTTTATATGAAATTTTTATAGGCCGTAACATTGATATACTCAGTATCGGCTGTTTAAGATGCTGGTGCTGCTGCATTTAAAATAACAATAACAAATTCATAGTTGGTGCTCTGCCAACAGCGTTTAATGCATGAAACTGCAACGGCAGCATTTATGAGAAATAAATTAGTCAGACAGACTTCTCTGAGGGAGCATTATATAGTCACTCTAATACGATACCACAAATGAGAAAGTGTAGATGTTCATAAAATTTAAATAAAAAAGGATTACTATTTTTTAAAAAAGTTTTTAATTATAAAGCTGCTGGATAAATTTTTTATAAACCACAATAACACAACAACAGCTAATATATTATTTATATTTCGCTACTCCGTCATGAAGCTTGCATACTAAAAATTAATTTTTATTTATTACTAACTTGTGTCTCTAATTTTTTCAAATATTCAAGAAATGTACGGCTACAATATTTCACAATAATTATTTTTATAGTTTCCTGCCTGTATTAAGCCAACAAGGGCAATTGCTTAGCTAAACACAAATCAAATCGTAACTATACATCATCTTAACTATATACCATCGTCAAATGCTGCATTATCATGCTATTGCCATAATGCAGATCACTAGCCACACTCGGATAAAAAAACTATCTTAAACAGCGAAAATAAATAAAGAATTCGTTACATATTACAAATCTTGCAAATAATTATTGTACAATCGGATATGAATTACGGATATTTGATATACAAAATTAAGAGTTTATAATCTCATTTTTAATTAATTTATTTCTTTTCTTAAATTCAACGAGTTTTTGCACAGATCTTGCCCTCGAAAGTTATGCTGAATTGGAAGAACATTTATATTTTAGGAATACATTTATAAATAAAATTTTTTTTTTATTTTTATTCTTTTTTAATTTACTAAAGCGAAATACAATTCGGTGTAGCACTCCAATTAAATCCAATTAGCATATGAGTTAGGCTACCACTGCCTGATCGCATTCACCATCTTGCAAGAAAATAAAAGCTAAAACGAAAAAAAGTTAGCTGCGATTTATTACTATATAAGACGTTCAATGGCAGTTTATATTTAAAATTCTATTTGTTCATTTATTTATAACTTTTTCCAAAGATCCTTATCTTTTAAACTAAATGAAGCCTAGTCTCTGTTGTCATTATCCAATTCACAATAACAATAAGAATTCAAGCGTACTTACGTTGATCATTTTGGCAGCTGTGCTTATAAAACTCGCACATATTTCCAAACTTTCTGTGTTCATTATCGTATTCGCCACACACTGGTGGATAATCGTAGCCGCATAAATTTCTACAATATATTTTGCATTCTTCTCTAGTGACTACTTTATGCTCTGCAAACAAGAATTCAAAGTGCAAAGTAATTAAATTGTTGTATAATATTTGAATACACAGTGATTAAATAATTCAGCCCGAAAAGACACACATACGAATATATAACAAAAAATTCATGTATCAATTGTGTATTAAAAATTAAACAATGAAAGCAATAAATAATATGTTTACCTTCCTGGTTTTTATCTCTTCTTAAACACATTTCATTAGCAAAAATACAGGGATTTCTAAACAAATAACACCTTTCGTTATGCACAGCCCAGACTGTATCCTCAGCTGTAGAACACTTTCTTTGCACTGAGCAATCAATTAACAGATTCTTCTCTTCGGCATTCGATGTTAAAATCCCACACATTAAAACTAGAAACGGTATGGTTCCAAAACACAACATTTTCGTCTTAAAGATCGCTTTGATTCTGTCTGCTTGCTAATAAAATTTTTCATCAACTAAAAAAAAGAAATTTTTTTGAAAATGATTTGTAGCATTTATTGGCAGTACGTAATTTGCGTGTGTATAGAATACGGGGAATTTTTTCATTATCTTGTTAGAATTGAAACAAACAGTACAGAAACAAGTTTTGTTCAAACATGTTTCACTGCTACGTTTCTTCGCACGCAACATTAAAATTTATTATTTGTTTCGTTTCGTTTTGCAATTCATATTAGGCACATTAAGGGTATTCATTACCACATGTAAAACCATGAAAGAATTTCTCAAATTTTTTTATTTAGATTTACAGTGGATTAAAAAATAAAAATAATACTCGTATAGGTTTAACATTTGTGTGTGTGCATTAATAAAAGTATTAAGTCGAAAGTATATGATTTTAAAGTATTTAAGTGGCTTTTCCATAATACATTTGGCTCTAACAATATTTCAGCGATTTTAGAAAAATTGCTATACAATCATGTGAATAAACATTTTTTAATAAAATAATTTCAATGCATTCGTATTTCGAAAGGCTATGCTTTACTATCACACACAATCGTGTGATTCATTCACACGAAAATTTAAAAAACCCTCATGAAAATGGGTTTACCAGTGCCGTAACTATCATACAAATATGATGAAAAAAAGATTTTTCCTTTGCTGGTTGAAGTAAATACAACCCTGATCGCATGAAAAGTATAATTTAAAGTAAATTTCCATAAACCTTTGCAAAGACGTACGACTTGTCAAGCAAATCTGCTACACAGATGCATTTCTAGGCCATACTATCATACTTTTTCAGCACACATGCCATAGTTCGCATATCTTATGATTGTGTAGGATAGTGAAGCAAGGCTTTAAGTATTTAGTTTTCCGAAGCATACTCGTGATTCTCAATCAAATTAATTTAATTTTGCCGAAATTCTGAAGCGGAAAAGTAATAAACGCGGTAAATTGAAGACGTTTGAATGTAAAACAGGCAATAGAGTCAAGGAATGTGTGGGAGAGGAAGAATAATATTTTAACTTATATAAATAAAAAGAGGAAGTTTATAAAAATTAAAGTATTTAATCAACGCGGTTCAGCGTTACCAGGGAATTTTTATTTGTGTTTAAAGCATTATGCAAATTGCCAAAGGATATTTGGGTGGACATTTTTCCTTAGACAATTTTCTATATAATATGTTATAAATTTATATTGGTGCATTTTAGTTGGAAACTTGCGCGAAGGACTCAAACACAAACATATCAATAAATCTTTTATTATATCAAACACACCATATACGAGTATGTATTTGTACTCGGTAACATTGGTGGTAACATCGAAATTTCTTACATATATGGGTGTTTCTAAACCACATTAAACTTCTCTATCACTATCCATTTCCAAAGGGTAAACCCCCGAATGCCGTGCATTAAAAAATATTTTAATTCTATTACATGAAAATACAAAAATGTATGTATGCACGTTTTTCCTGGGGAACTGTATGGTTTACTTTGTATTGAACTAAGAGATACAATTTTTTTTCCACAACTAAATTCCAGATATTGGGGCAGTTGAAGGGGACTTGAATTTTTTTCGAGTTTTAATTTTTGTTCGATATGTTCCAAACAGTATTAAAAAAATCACATTTCACTGATTTTAAAAATAAATTAAACAAGTTTATACTTTTGTGAATTCAGTTGTACTCGAGAATACCCCCGGGCCATGGTTGTATAACTGTGTGGTGGGATTATCAATTATCTCAATGAGCATTAAACTGAATATCAATTAACGTTGATTAATAAGTGATTTTAATTTGAATATTAAAATAAATATTAAAATGGAAATGGAAATGAAATATATTCAAAAGCATTTGCATTCACTTCACTTTCGAATCACTTTAAAGGGTTAAGCAAGTTTACATGCTGCGGCGGAGTCTCTGCCAAGACAACAATAGAAAGTATTTTTGAACAAATTAAAAAACTAACTGTTTACATATACACAAATTTTCAAAAACTCTGTGAGAATTTCAAAAGCATACGCGTGGTAATATGTGCAGGCAACTGCATCGAGCCATTTAAATCGATTTTTCGTTGATTATGTAAAAATTCCCTAAAAAAGTTTCCGAATCGAATAAGAGATTTTAAAATAGGAGCTATGCCTTAAGAAAAAATTATAATATTTATTATGGTGGCGTATGAACTTATTACTCCCCGTTGCCGTTTTGAAGCTTCTGAGCCAGTCGATCCGTATATGTAGAAGTCATCTGAGCATTAAAGTGCATCACATGTAGCAACGAGTGACTTTCAGAAAAAGAAAAGCGTAATAAATAGAGTAAATAAACAGTAAATTTTTCTCGTTAAATACATTAATGATGCATTATAGTTTTCAAATGAACAACAATAGAACTGTTTGCTTCCAATGCAAACTTCAATTGGCAGCTGTTTCAACGCCTCGCATATACGAGTGTATATGCAAGTAAAGTAAGTAATTCTTCATAATAATATTTCACGTCGAGAAGATAAGAATTGCAACTGAAATGAATATTCCGCTAAAGCTGATAACTTTTTGTTGTCTAATCCTGTTAACTGTGCCATTTATTAAGGCTAGAGTTATTACTGCTTATACATGTGGGGATACTTGCACGGAGGATGATTCGGATCCCTATTGTGTAATGTTCGCGAATGGCACCGTGACCGAGTTTAAGAGTGAATGTAAAATGCTTTTAGAGAGCTGCATTAATAAATCGGGTAAGTTGGAATGTTACGCAAAAATTGCCCGATTTTCGAAACGTTATTTATGAGTTTATTTATTTAATTTTCAGTTATTCTTAAAAGCAGAAATGGGAGCTGCTATTTTTATTATGGATGAGGATGACAACGAGATAAAAATAATTTGATTAAATAATAAGGTGATGAATGTAAAGTAAAAATCTTACGTTATAAATAACACAGAAAGCATATCGCAAACTTATTAATCGAAAGTGATTTAAAAATTTCTTAAATAAATCCACACAGTCCTATACCGGTACATATATGCCATAAATACTGATATGACTATGTTGTCAATATTCTTCCAAACTATAAATCAGATCCGGCCAATTTACTGGCTTAGGTGTATGTCTTAGCGTTAGAACTTTTAAAATTCTGTTAAAAGTAGATGCCACCCTTCTTGCTGAAGACCCTTCTTACTGCATGCTTACGCCCACAAAGTTATTGCAATGACGAAATTTATTCTGTTAAGGAACTTCTAAGTAGATAGAAATTTAAAGTGCCAAGCAGATTTATTTTTAATTCATTCTCGTATTTATTAAAAGATAAATAACTTTCCGCTAAATTGATATGAAATAGCGCTCCTGTAATTTCACTTGGAGAATATTTTACACTCAAACAGAAGACATTTACTGTAGACAGAAGCCTGGCGACTTGCTGATAACCCTCCAGTTAGCATTGCCTATGCAATCACACCAACTCAGCTCGTCACTCGGAGTCATTGCCTTGTAGTAGTTCAGCCAACGACACCCGCAGTAAATTTGAATTTTGATAGCAAACAGAGAAATTAGTTTATTTATCAATATTTTTTTTAATAAGCTGCCAACAAATTATGCAGACCCCCATCAACTTTCTAGCTTTTCTTTAGCACTTATAAAACCAAGAGGAAAAACTTTTGAAATCCTAAACCAATTGAAATAATTTTCCTGCTCAAATTTCAACTGCATCTCTGCTTCAACTTGCCACAGCAATGAATATCATGCCTGCATAACAAATTCGAATAGTAATTACAAAAAAAAAAAAAAAAAAAAGAATGAATGAGTTTTTTTTATTAAATCGATAATTTTTAAAGAAAATAAATATAAAAAGAGGAAAAATGTTTCTATCAAAAATTCATTTACAACAGACAAAAGGAAATACTCATACAGAAATTGCTTTATGAAACCTTATGAATGTGCGACATGCCGCACCACTGATTGCCACAATTCGGCTGCCTTTTAATGCTGCTCTTGATAACGAACGAATCATTCAACCTAAGCGAAGCCAGCGTCGGGCACATACCAAAAATGCGTACCAACTAAAAACTAAAACACTAGTAAATGACAATAATTTAAAGGTGCAAAAGACACTTAAACTACCAGGCCAGTAACAAAACATAAGCAGCCAATCAAAAGTATGTCCAGATTTTTAAACGTCCAAAAAGGGGTTGTAGGAATTAAGCGAGAGAAAAAGGGTTTCCGTTTGGTCAAGAGGAATTTACCCTCCCCATTTTAGTGATTAACGAAAAAATAATTAAATATTTTAAATAATTTTTTTTTATTGTAAATAGTAAGTTGGCCACCACCTGTATTATCTCCTTTTCATTACAAAATTCACAAAATGTTTGTTCAACAATCTGGTTGAAATATTTCAAATCATTATCGAACAAAACAAACAACCGAGTTGAGTAAACTTGCAACAAATATCAGCTTAATAAAGCTGGAAATGCTGTCTTTACCTTGTAAGGATTTCGCTAATGAAGTTATTCAATATTAAATTTTTAATAGTTAATAATATTTTTGTCATGCCACCGCCTTGTCATTTCGTTAGCAATTTTTCACAAGAATTGTTATAATTTTTAACAAGTTATAATTATAACAATTTAATAATACGGCCATATTGACGGAATGAAATATTTCTTAATAATGGCACACATGACTTAGTTCTTAAGACACGGAATATTTAATGCTGTCTTCGCTTAAGCCTTTTTAACAATTCCAGGCACTGGAAATGCTTTTTTCCATAATTTCATTTATTCCATAAGCAAATATTTCAAACTTAAATCACTCAAATCGCCAAAAATCATTGAAATAAAACTGAACAAAATTTTTGTGTGTTTTTACACTACAAACGATCGGTTTGTTAACGACATTTCATGTATTTACACGATGCTTGTTAAAAGTAACTGCAATGCAGTTCTATTATAAATTTTAAAAAAGTTCGTAAATTTGAAAAGCCTACGAAGGCATTGTTTTTTTTTTTTTTGAGTTTCATTTCATTTATTTGTAGGTGAGTTGTCTCAAAATTTGGTTCGTAGTAAAGTTATTGTTAACAAATTAATTAACGATTATTAAAGTTGTTACAGCTTCTGTAATCAGTGCAAAAGCTGTGTGTACGAGTACATGTATATTTAATTACTTTTTCAACAAGATTCGTGGCAACAGCGTAAAGTATGTGTTTTAGAAGCAGTAGCAGCATAAAATTCCTTTCAAAATATTATTCAATTTTGTTTTTTTTTTTTTTTTTTTTCTTTTAATTGACACAGTTTTTGTTTAACCACCAGCAACAAGTATTCATTGTCGACACCCATTAGTTTTATAGAGGCATTCATGATTAAAGTGTCTGTCTGCCAGTATGCGCACATGCGTGTTTACTTTTTATTTATTTTTGTTTTTTTTTTTTTTTGTAATTTTACTGAAATACTCCCATTTTTTATTTTTATTATTTTTTTTTTTTTTGCTCTGGCACGTTTTTCTAATACAAAATTTTTATATTTACGTTTCGTTGTTCAGTTTAAATTAAAAATGGTTAAAACACAAAAACATTTTATTAATTTCATTACTCGGCTACATGCGTAATTATTCAATTGGTCAAAATGATTGCCATTGTGCTTTTGATATGCATGTCAAAAAGTCCTTTTGCTTTTAAATTATAATCACTTTTGTTGCATTCATTTCAAACAAATTTGTGCAATCGACTAATACTATTGTCACAGTGTATTTATTACATGTGTATTACCCCCCAACTTTAAAAATGCTCATTGTTAATTTATAAAATTCAAATTAATTTCGTACCGCTGCTAAGCAGATCAAGGCTGTTTATTGAAAATACGTACGCCAAAGTAACGAAAACAAAATCAGCTTTTCAATTTTGAAAGTAATTAATAACAACAAAATGATTAAAATATTTATTTAGCGTTAGATAACTGTTATATGATAATTAATTAAAGTTGTATATGTCAGGATAATGAAGAATTTCTGTAATTTATTTATTTCAAAATACCTTTCGGCAAATAAATTGCTTAAAGCAATTTTTTATAGAAAGTCGTAATGAATACACTCGTATTTGGTTTTGATTAATTTATGATCCAAATATTTTCATCAATTAAGTTGAATTTCAATTCAATATGCGACTTATTACTAATTGGTTAGTCAGTTAAGAAATTAAAGTGTTTTATACTTTTTTCAAAAGAAATACACGCATATGCGCATCAATAACTTTAAGATTTTTTTTCTATTGATTGAATGATGTAAAAGAAATCCACCAGATGCTTTTCAATATTCAATTAATTTAAGTGTTCGGAAGTAAAAATTTATTTGCAAACAATTTTATCACATGAGTATTGTGAAATTAACTTCAAAAGGTCAGAGGTCATATGTTCAATTCTTAATGCTTATGCATTTTCTCATGTGCTTTAATATCGCATGTATTAATTGCTGAGGGAATGTTTAAATGACGAATACTTGCATTGACGAAAACTTGCATTTCAGCACATGAGTGATACTTCTCCTTTCTTATGCGTCCTGAAGGCAAGGCAGCAGCGCAAAACTACATTTTATTTATCTACTTTTTCACCACTAGTGTAGTGAAGTCTGCTGATTAGTGAACGGCTGACTCAATGTAATTAATTTTTAAAATATTTTACCAAAAAATTAGGAAATTTCTAGACAAATACTGTGTTATACTGTGCTGATGTACGACGCCAGTCGCAATTTTTTTTTTTACAATAAAAAACAATTCCTCAGCCTTATTAAATATCGTCTATAAAGTCATCGAAAAATTTGCATTGGGGAGTACCAAAACCTTCGAAGTCCTGCTGATGCCAGAAGACATAATTTTTTTATTTAAATATTTTTATTTTGATAAATGGCGACAAATATTTCGGCTGCCTTTATTTTTATATCTAAAAACATCGCATAATCAATTCCATTTTCCAGCCTTACTAAAAATCGTCTATAAAGTCATAGAAAAATTTGCATTGGGGAGCACCAAAACCTTCGAAATGAGTATAAAAATATTTAATTTAATTTTATTACTTAAATAATGCCGACAAATATTGATAAATGGCGACAAATATTTCGGCTGCCTTTATTTTTATATCTAAAAACATCGCATAATCAATTGAATTTTCCAGCCTTATTAAAAATCGTCTATAAAGTTATAGAAAAATTTGCATTGGGGAGCACCAAAACCTTCGAAATGAGTATAAAAATATTTAATTTAATTTTATTACTTAAATAATGCCGACAAATATTGATAAATGGCGACAAATATTTCGGCTGCCTTTATTTTTATATCTAAAAACATCGCATAATCAATTGCATTTTCCAGCCTTATTAAAAATCGTCTATAAAGTCATCGAAAAATTTGCATTGGGGAGTACCAAAACCTTCGAAGTCCGGCTGATGCCAGAAGACATAGTATTTTTATTTAATAATTTTTTTTTTTGATAAATGGCGACAAATATTTTGGCCGCCTCATTTTTATATCTAAAAACATCGCATAATCAATTGCATTTTCCAGCGTTATTAAAAATCGTCTATAAGGTTATAGAAAAATTTGCATTGGGGAGCACCAAAACCTTCGAAATGAGTATAAAAATATTTAATTTAATTTTATTACTTAAATAATGCCGACAAATATTGATAAATGGCGACAAATATTTCGGCTGCCTTTATTTTTATATCTAAAAACATCGCATAATCAATTCCATTTTCCAGCCTTACTAAAAATCGTTTATAAAGTCATAGAAAAATTTGCATTGGGAAGCACCAAAACCTTCGAAATGAGTATAAAAATATTTAATTTAATTTTATTACTTAAATAATGCCGACAAATATTGATAAATGGCGACAAATATTTCGGCTGCCTTTATTTTTATATCTAAAAACATCGCATAATCAATTGAATTTTCCAACCTTATTAAAAATCGTCTATAAAGTTATAGAAAAATTTGCATTGGGGAGCACCAAAACCTTCGAAATGAGTATAAAAATATTTAGTTTAATTTTATTACTTAAATAATGACGACAAATATTGATAAATGGCGACAATAATTTTTGCTGCCTTTATTTTTATATCCAAAAACATCGCATAATCAATTGCATTTTCCAGTGCATCCACTGAATACTCGTGTGTAGTTTCCAAACAAAAAAACATTCATTTTACTCAAATCACAGCCAAACGGAAAACTTGCTTAACAGTCGTAAATAATGATTTGATTCGTATTAAAATCATATTTTTAAGTTGCAACTTATTGCTTAAATAATAAAATTTAACTTGTGCTCAAGCAATGCATTTTGTTGTTTATTAAAACAAATTATAAACATAATTTATCAATTTTTTTTTATTTGAATAATTTTCATTTCTACTGTTAAAGAACAGATCTTGTTGAGCATTGAGAGATTTGCCAAATGCAGTTGACTCAAATTGAATGCAATTAATAACAATTTGTTATTTACTCGCCACAATCGATATAAAATTTGTTCAATATTTTATAAAAACTTTTCAAGTTTTCGCAAAGAAAAACTGTTAATAATCTGCTCATAACTTCATGCAAATCTCCACACTTGCATTGCGTTACTTAAATGTAGTTTTTTTTTTTATTATAAGAAATCAAATTTGTTAATTGTTTTTGCCATTGAATTTGCCAACTTTGTGCTCTAAATGCATTTTAATATATTTCTTGTTTCTTTATCGCACTCAATTTGAATGCCAGCTGTGAATACATGCACACACGCATACATACGAGGTGTGACTAAAAAAAATTCGTTACTTCCAAATTTCGTGAGTTGGCATTTTTTTTTCTATTATATTGGCACGCATATTTGTTTATATGTTGGCAATTTCAGCCATTTTGGATTGTCAGTTTGTTTTTGACAGATAAAAAGGTCAGTCGTGTTTTGATGTGTTCTTCGATTTTTTATTATATTTTACTAAATTTTGAAGAAAAAAAACAACATCGCATGAGAGCTATTGAACGTCATGGATGTATGGCTATAAAATTGAAAGCATAGCCCAATCATCCCAATGGAAGGGTCCAGAAGAGCCAAGATTTGAAACAAGCACGTCAAGTTCGTTCAAATGTGAAGCTTTTGCTCACAGTTTTCTCCGATTGCAATGGTCAGTCCACACGGTCATACGGTCAATGAGGTATACTACCATTGAAATTATGCGCCGTTTGCGCGAAGCAATTCATCAGAAACGCAAGAAATTTTGGAAAAACCACGATAATGCATTAGCTCACACCGTCAGTTTTTGGTTAAAGAACAAAACCGTAATCATGCCTCAAGCAGCATATTATACGGACTTGGCCACCGACTGAATTTTTCCTTTTCCCAAAACTAAAGACACCGATGAAACGAAACCGTTTTGCTACAATTGAGTAGATAATAGAAAAATCGAAACAGGATCTCTTGGCGATACGATAAAGCGCGTTTTAGTATTGTTTCGAGGATTACAGAAAGCACTTTAAAGG
Organism: Ormia ochracea; assembly: GCA_963402855.1. NCBI lineage: Eukaryota > Metazoa > Arthropoda > Insecta > Diptera > Tachinidae > Ormia > Ormia ochracea. The sequence continues at coordinate 44,424,335 of OY727105.1, forward strand.
GGGGAAGATAGTTATTGATGAATAAATAAATACTTTTGGAAAAAAATTGTAATAAAGCGGTTATGTTTTGATCACACCTCGTACATGCAAACACATTTTATACATTGCAAGTAATTAAGTATACATTTAGGGATTTCAAATATAACCAGACATTAAAAAGCCTCTGAAAGTACCTGCGAAGACTCCAGAGGAAGACGAAGCGAAATAACTTTAGAGCAATACATCTGTTATGCTCGCAAGTAGCTTTTTTTATTTCATTCTATTATACGTACCTTAAGCTTTTCATATTCCTTTTAAACGTGCTGCACATTTAGTCCACACCAAATAAAACAAATTAGTTCTGGTGATTCCCCTAGTTTTGACTGAAACAAAAGATCGATCAATTATAGGCAAAAATGTTTTTATTTAAAAATTATTTTAAAATATGTTTCCAAAAGCTTTTGAATAGACGTTTGAAAAATATACTTCTGGGAGCCCCGAAACTCCGAACACTTGAATTTTAATACCACATTTATTTTATAAAACAACATATTAATCATGTGAATAATATTAATATTACAAAACAGTGCACATTAAAAGTAAGAGGTTCGCCATTTATTTTTCTCAAAATTATTGAAATTAGTCAAAATTTCAAATCTGAAAAATTGCTGCTAAATCGTAAAATATTCACATGATTGTAAAGTGTGAAAACTTTTGAAGGTGACTGTAATTGATCACAACAGACCGAGCATGATACAGCAAAAATTAACCCTCTTATTTGTTCTTTGTCAGACAAGCTTAATTTCGAACTGATTTTCAAGACAACTTGTTGGAAAAAATGTAAATTTGCACTTGTGTTAATAACTGAATGACTGAATAATAGAGGTTGATCGGTTTATCGCATGATCTTGTACTGCTCACACTTATACATACACAAATACATATATATATTTCTGTTTTATGATTATTTTCTTTTTCGGGAAAATTTGTAAAGGTGCCACAAATAAGGGTACCTTATCAAAAATTCAAATATACCCCAAATCCCGAAAATTTTTTTTTTTTAATATTAGCAAAAATATATTTTAAACATTTGAAAACATAAAATAAACATACAAACGCAAAAAAATTCCACTTTTCCATTCAAAAATACATAAATGGACGTTTCCAAAGAATGACGATTTTTATCCGCTACCTTATCGAAAATTGAAATATACCCCAAATCCCGAAAAAAATTTTTTTTCTTTAATATTAGCAAAAATATATTTTAAATATTTGAAAACATAAAATAAACATACAAGAGCAAAAAAACCCAACTTTTCCATTTAAAAATACATAAATGGACGTTTCCAAAGAATGACGATTTTTATCCACTACTTTATCGAAAATTGAAATATACCCCAAATCCCGAAAAAAATTTTTTTTCTTTAATATTAGCAAAAATATATTTTAAACATTTGAAAACATAAAATAAACATACAAGAGCAAAAAAACCCCAACTTTTCCATTTAAAAATACATAAATGGACGTTTCCAAAGAATGACGATTTTTATCCAAAAATGCAAAGGATTTTCTTTGCAAATTTTCTCTCTTTTTCTTTGGTAGAATCTGAACAATGTGGAAGTGAACATCCTTTTTAAATAATTAAAATAAATAAATATCTAATTGTCTTAACAATTAAAGTATTATTTATAAACAAAACAGTGGATATACATCTAAACACTCGTATATTCAATGCAACATGCAACATTATTTATCAAAGCTAAAACTGCCGCCACTGCCGTCTAAATTTTTTTATGAAATTTTTTCTAAACACTTCAATTCACATAAAAAAACATGCTGCTACGCTTGCAATGGACATTGTTGTTATTATTGCCAACAACATGCTGCAGTACAACTGCCACTTTATATGCAGCACATGTGCCCACTCAGCAATATGTAGCATGTCTCGCTGTAAAACACCAAATCCATACAGGGAGCATTAAACTAATACATAAATAACATTTCATTGATCTTCGAAAGCTTATTCTTTGAAAGCTTCCGCCATAGTTGTTACGAATTTCATACAATGCTTGACAATTTTATTTAATTCTTATTGTCGCTCAGTCAGTCAGTAAGTCAGTCATTCAGTCACATAAGCTGCAAATACTGACTTTTTCTTCACACACGAGTACAAATATATAACAACAACAACAATCTTCCTATTTTTTAAAATTTTTTGAAATTAAACACACCGAAATAAATAATTAATACGATTTTTTGTTGCGATCACGCAGAGAAAAGTAAGAATATAAAATATTTTTTGCCAACTCAGAGATGGTAAATAATACTTTTCAAACTTGAAAAGCCTGTAAGGAATAGAATCGGTGGAAGGATCCGCTCCGATAATTTTGTACCAAACCTGCTCCTGCTTCTTTTTCTTCCTTACGCCTTGCAAAACAAGCAACTAGCGGCCCACACACACCCTCCCCCACCGATTTTCAAAATTTCACTTTCGACTTTTTGAGTTTCACATTGTTTCCCAAACTAAAACACAACTCTGCGACTTTGCCTTTCACTAGTCAAAAGTCTTTTAATACTAAAAAGGCCCTTCATCTTAAACTATAAACAGACTATTAAACCTCGTCATACGCAATATTTTAATTGTGTATTTTTAATTAGGAAATCTACGCATTTACTTCCTGTTGTCTTAAATCTATATCTGTGTCTTATCATTCCTTCCTTTATTGGCACAAGTGCGTTTGGTTGCCTAAGAATTAAAACAAATATTTGTAGGTATAAATTTATTTGACACAATCAAAAAAGCTCTACAAAAAAGAAACTATAAATACACTGTCAAATGTTTTCAGAACATTACTCGGGTATTGAAGGAGCTGCTTCTGACTTGGCTTGTGCCAACGAATATAATCCTGTTTGTGGTCAGACAAAACTCGAGAGCGGCGAAAACCTTGAATGTATATTTTCAAATTTTTGTACGTTTTTGAAGCGCGTTCGAACTCAAAAAGAAAGTAAATTACAACAATAGTCGCCGCTGTATAAAAACAAGTTATGTGAATTTGATCCTTTTTTTAAGATTGGACCATGTTATGCGGTATGAAATGAAAATACTTTGAAATACTTTGCCGCAGATTTAAAAACGTAACTAACTAAATTTCTAGTTTGCTTTCCATGTATACGTTTATGAAATAAAGTAAATGCTACGGCTCTGCTAATTGACTTTGGAAGAAGTTTACATTTTTAAAACCCCGGCAGGATATTCAAATGTAGTTTAATCACAAGCAACTCAAAAGGATTTCTGCAGGTGTCATAACAAGAAAATTATATAAAAAAATCATAAACGAGAAAAAAGTGAATCGATTTTAGTAACAAGAAATGTATTTAGAATATTTTATTTTGTTATCAATCTGTTAATGTTTGGAAATAGATTTCCAAATTAACCTCTCACCGCTCTTTCACATTCAAGAGATATTTGGGAGCAATATCCTGGATAACCAATCCATGCTGAAATAAAAACAAATTCAAAAATTGCGATTTTCATCGTTGTTTGCTTTTTTCGAGTTTAACAACTTACATTCTTTGGTCTGACATCTGTGTAGGCGAAACAAGCAGGGATTTTGAAAATTACACGTTACCACGCTACCATTTCGTCGTATTAGTCTGCCGCAAACGGGATTTATTTCACGAGTACATGCCCTATTACACGTAGCATTCGCCCTCGTACCAACATTACAAGTATTTAATAAGTAAATAAGGAAAATTATAAAAATGTTCATGTCGAGCACCAGTACGTTCTAAATACAAATGAGTATGAGTATGCTTACGAAATATCGCCAATATTTATTCAGAATGGCTTTTTAAAAAGTTATTTATTTATTATTATTTGGCACAATAACAGCGAAATAATAAAGCGCGTTCAGGTGTTCATTTTAAAACAATTGTTTCTTTTTCAATCTACAAATAAAATATTAAGAAATAATTATTACATTTGTGGATAAAGCATGGCCATTGTTCTGCGTTGCTTAAAATTCTGAAATTCAAACAAAAATCGAAAAATTTACTGGAAAGTAAATATCTGTGAGGAGTGACTATAGAACAGGGCTGGACAAGTTCACCAGCTGAAACTCGTTGTATAAAATTTGTATGAAATCTAATTTTAATACTCACAAGATTTATTGTTAACAATCCCGTTAAAAGTTGAAAGCGATCCGTTTTAGGACCTCGGCCACTTACCTGAACAGTAGAAAGTGATTTGTGGTCAAAAATAACACCCTCCGTTTAACTCTTTTAACTTTTAGCCAATTTTTCCTGTTGTTTTATTCTCATTATTCTGTTCTCCACTATTTTTCTCCTTCCTGAATTTTTTTTTTTTGTCGACATTATTAAGGAATCGTATTTGTTATATGTTCTCTTTATATAAATTATTTGGTTTAACTTCAAAACTCATCGTCCTGTCCATTATAATTCTGGTGCGATTTTCTAGTAAAACCATATTTGATCTGTTTGAGGAATTTTTGTAATAGTTTTCTTTTGCTATTTAAGAAAAAAAAGTACTAATCAGAAAATGATTTTAAAGAAATGGAAAGCTTAATAAAATTCATGTTAATAAAGGCCTAATTGCGCAAGGCCTCCTTCTAGTTTACATTGGAAATTTTTTAATACAGAACCAAATTTTATAATGGAAAAATTGGATTTTGGCTCACAATAGACAAAACATGAATCAAAAACTTTTGCTTCATACGTTTCCTTTAAAAGTTACAGAGTAGAAAAAATTCAATAAAATTTTCTTGCCCATTTCCTTTTTACACTTTTATGTCCTTCTCTATCAAAAAGGATGCTTTGACGTGCAATATTAGTATATAAAGTATATATGCCTATTCTAGATCCTTACAAGAATGAAAGTTAATCAATATGTTTGTCTGTTCTCAGATTCGGCACAGTAAGATAAGATTCTGGCAATGTAAATTGCAAGTGAAAGTGTTTCGTTAAATCATTATTTATTGTCAATAAACTTTGTTACAACAAAGTTATATTTTTGCATACTGAAGCAAGAAATTATTTTCGGCGATCGAGAGCTCATCGAGATTCGAAGAGCTCACATATAGCAAACTGTACGAAGTCACTGCCCTGCCGTGACATTTAATTCAACATAACCTTATTAAATCAGGCATCCCGCGCCGTTGCAGTGAATAGCAGTGCGGATAAAGTATTTCTTTCAAATATAAATGAAGTATTTAAAACACATTTAAATATTTCTTATCACATGTCTTTCATTACTCGGCTTTTGTTTAATTTCCTCATTGCTTTTCATAGCCAATGTGAGACTCAATAAATGCCTGTGATCCGATCTCAGGGGAAGAGAATGGTTATAGATAAAAGCATAAATCATTTTCTGTTGATCTTATTACAAAAGGCGACAGACGAAATGATTTAAAATTGAATTTTTTTACATCTTAAGAGGCTGACATAACAGCGTAATGTGGCTACCGCTGCAACTGTTGCTGCAATATGTTGTTGCCATAAGATGTGGGCGCAAAAGAGCCATTACATAGTAAAATCACGTAATTGCTTACACTCTTAGCTAATTGGAATTGCAAATAAATGAAATTACCAAGCAAGCACGTCAGATCGTTTAGCAGCAACATAAAAACATTTTTATTGTTTTCCATTCCTAGTTTATATGAAATTAATGCTTTTTTGAATGTATGAAGCGCATGTCCGTCTGTCCGCTATTGAGATTTTGATGCCCAAAAAGGCTCCTATTAAATTAAATAAAAACACAATAACTTTTTATCTGTATTACAACTTATTTGATTATTCCAATAGACGGTGTCTGAACGCACATATCCACCAACACACACACATATATATACTATATGTGCATATAATGGGATTGCGTTTTCAAATAAATCTTTTCAAATGAATTACTTATTATTATCCGTGTGGTGCTAATAAAAATAATGGTATTCAGTGTTCGGTGCATTTTCTAGTGCGACTACTGGCGCTTTGCAATGGTCACAAAAAAGAGGAAGACATAAAAAAGCGTGTTTTCTTTAGACTGACAAACTAAAGTCGTACTACAGCAAAAAAACAAAAAAATTTAAATGTATTTTTGATATCAAATAAAGCGAAAACTTGTGCAGCACTTGCGGCCGTACTTCGCCAATAAGACTTCCAATATTGGTATCGAGGCGTTCAATTGTGTTTGCTTTAGCGACTTAGGCAAATAACTTTGCTTAATCCCAAATTCTAATGAATAATGATCCTGCAAAATTTCATTGCATTGAAGACTGAATACCACTAATGCTTGTTTCTGCATTCAAATGTAACAGAGCGCGTACTTACTTTGCTTTAAAGACACTAGAAACGAATCTGAAAAGTAAGAACATACAAGCCAAGAGGCATTAGTTCGCTTAAACTTGTGCTTTAACTTAAACTAAATTAACTTTTTTTTATTATTTATTATTTAACTGTAAGTTTTTGCTTGCCCAGTCACGTTAGGTTTGAGTTTATTAAGAAAAATTGACGAATTCAGATTAGGAAGTTGCGCAATTTGTCGCAAAACTCTGATATTTTTTAGCCGATCTTTCATTATTTCTACATTTTCCTGTTTCGCCAGATTTTCCTTTTTTCAAGTACACACTGGAAGTAATCAATCGCAACGCACTCACTCAATCATTATTAAAGAATTAATTTTTTTTCTATATTTTTAAGAATGTCGGCATTAAAATCACAAGCACAATTGCTTGCAGTGGTGGTAAATGTAATTCAGCGCCTTCTCTTGGGCATCTTTAATAAGTTTTCATTGGTTTTATTATTTTCTGTAATTAAAAAATATTCATGAACAAAACGTAATTAATCACCATTAATCGAGTTGCCAAGTAGTAGTGTGACTAGAACAAAATTCATTAACTTTTGTATACATCAGTATGTGTGCATGCATATATAATGAATCGCAGTATGAACAGCTCATTTTGTTGTCTGTGTTGAGAATTACTTACTACCTTTACCAGCGCGATGTAATTGTGCACAGGAATCAGGAAGCTGCATTTTATTACGAGGACAGTCTTTTTTTGGTTTTAGTGGAAAAGTCTTAAATGCGATAATCGAGGGAAAGCATGAAAGCCCCTCCTCAAGCCAAGCATAAAGATAAATGGTAAAACTAAAGTTTTTATATTCCCATAAAGTCAATTTTATTAAAACAGATATATTCTCTGGTTTATCGTTATACTTGGTAATTCTTCGCCAATCTCAATAAGGATATTATTAAATACACATATATAAATTAACAATTCAGAAATTTACAAAATTATCTTCTACATCTGCATATGTATATTGTGTCTACAATAGTACAATTATTTTTGTTTCTTCTATTGACACCATTGAAAGCATGCTTTTGAATTCTATATAAGCAGCAGCTGCAAAACGTCGTCGGATGCAATGGATCAACGTAATAATAATAATAATTCCGGAATCCATTGCGTTTGCATTCTTCGTTTATATTCTCCCATAGTATATAAAGTAATATTGCCTACTTTCAGGCATTAATAGCGGATACTGTATTATCTACATACTCTGTAAACACCAACTGAAAACACACCCCGTACATTTTATTACACAATCGCAAATAAAAGCATTGTAGTGATGCCACTACATTGTTTTTTGCTCCTAATAAAAAATAAACTATACCCAATTTAATTAATTAATGAAATATACACATCGCTGGTCTGTCTCATTTACTACACCTAGATATTTTCAAATAAGCTCCTTTATTAAAAAAAATTTTCAAAAATTGTCGTACACTCGCATTTTATTAAAATTAATTCTATTCAGATTAATTGCAAATGAAAAAGAGCTTGTAATGCAACTGGAAATGAGGAAAAATATATTATTATTCAAAAAATTTAAGAGATTGGATTTTTAATATCTGAGGAAAAGCTATTATTACTATTTTTCGTAGAACACAAGATCTGAAAACAAGAAGACTAAATGTTTTCTCGGAGTTTTACAATTTTTATTTATCTAATGTGCGTCGCCATTCGAATGAAATTCATGACTAACTAATTCTTTCGCTGACATTCACTTCACCTGACATTTTTAACAGGACCTGCGCTTTGCACGCATCAAAGACAGATTTGTGTAGAATTTTATTTTCACGTACAATAGCAGTATAAAAATTTTCAGATTGTCGTAGTCCACGTAAAATTTTATTGTAAATCCGTAAAGCAACATTTTTATTTCTTTAAAAATATATCAATAAGTTAAAAATAATTTAAAAATTTCTTCATACAGCACAAAACAAGTTAAATTGTGTCTCCTTAATCATAAATAAATAAATAAGGTGATTATAAACTCTATAAAAAACTTCTTGAAGTTCTATTCAAGCATATTTATTTTATTGTAAAGTGCATAAGTATGTAAATGATGAGTATTTTCAAAACATTTATTTAATAATTAACTTTAAAAACGCACTAAAATATTAAAGAAACCCCATTACTAAAGTGCAATAAATTAATTTTAATATGTTTAAAACTGTGGCTTGACATCAGCTAAGTATGTATAACAAATTTACTATTCCCCATACATACATATTTTCAAATAGGGTAGTTTATAAAAACAAATGTCCAAAAATTCTATTGCGCGTTGGAATGTGTTTCAAAGACGAAGTAGGATGAAAGTAAACCATTTGAAAAATATTCATGCATAATACAATCGTTTGGTGTAAATTTTGACAATCGTAGTATGGATTAGTATTCATATGGTATACAATTTATATTCAGTTAAAAGCAATAGCCATTGAGAATAAAAATAGCTTGACTGGCATCACTGAACAATAAATAGTGCAACTCAAGGCGAACACACTACAAGGTGTGCATCAGGGATGCCAGCCTTTTAAACTTTATACCCAATTTTCAAGTTTCGTAACGTCAAGAAATTTTTAGTTCAGTACAGATATTTCGAAGAAAAAATACCATTTCACATACATTATTTTATTTAAACTTTTTTATTTTCCTAAGATCCTAAGATCAGCACTGAGACGCGTCCTCTATTCAGGGATAGCAGTAGAGATTAGTTTTCTCTCGAAAAATAGGTCTTGGATATTTCTTTTGGTATGACATTTTATTTATTTTTATATCGCCGATGAAATATTACTTCAAAAGAAGAAAATGAAGAAGTACATATGTATGTACTAAGCTATCTTTTATCATCGACACATTGGATCTTAAAGCAATTGACAAAAAACCTAAGATTTTTTCCCTTTTTATTATTATCCTTAGTATTTATTTGTTATTTGGTTTAAACACATATATTTACGAGAGAAAATTTTTCTGTCATCATCAGTGATGTCATACTTATATAAATGAATTTTAGCAAATAAAATTTTTTTGAAAAATTATAAAATTTCTAAAAAACTAAAAACACATTCCGTAATTTTAATAGCCAATTTAAAATAAAAATGTTATGATTAGAACACAAACCGCCAATACTGGCAACCCCGGCTTACTTCCAAGAGCTAATGAATTGAATTCGCCTTGGTACAAATGAAAACAACAAAATCAATGCTTGCGGAAAATAACCGCAGCAAACAGCAAAAGCTACTGAAAAGAAAAAGAAAAGAATTCGGTGATATAAACTCGAAAATAAGTGAATAATTTTTACAAAAAACTACAAATATAGTTCTAAGATATGTAAATTTATGATATTTCAAATGATTGCAAATGTTTGACTGAATGAAAAATGGGAAAACCTGCAAAAGTTTGTGCATTCAAAAAACATTAAAGGAATAACAAAATAAATAGAAATATGCAATCATTTAGCCTCAAATATGGAGTTCTGTGTATGTAACAAGAAAAGTTGCATTTATAAATATGTGTGTATGTATTTATGTTTGTATGGACGTCTGCATGTAAACGTAATTGATAAGTTCTTTATTTTCATGCATATGTTTTAACATATGTATATATGTGCATACTTCTGCACATATGAATTGAAAAATTATGTATGCACATACACAGATCCATATATAAATAGAATATGTGCATGTAAACAAAATTTTGTTCTGTGTTTCGCTTTTCGACATGTTAGAAAATTGTATTTGCAAGATGTTTAGCAACTCAGCCTTTGCAATTTTTTTCTGCCATAAAAATGTCTTTCAGCTTAAATTTTTTCATCTAAATTTCAGAATGAGCAGTAGATATGAAGTAATGTAATGTACAAGTACATATGTAGGTATGAACTTGGAAAAGAAAATGTTTTTCCATCGTAGTTACGTTTGCTGCTATACAGTTGGATGTATGCAAGACAGCAGAAGCTGCCTGCATACATTCAATCTTAAAAACTATAGCACAACCGATTACAACAGCTGAATAGGACGAATTTCTTACAAACTAATATCCTTGCCTTCTAATTCTTTGTCTGATTTTTCGGATGCATAATTTTTTTAATATATCAAATAGTTACCTCTTCTACTTGGGGTGTAATGAGTAGGGCTAAAGCTTTTTTAGGCAACTTTAATATATTAATACTCATCACATTGTTGATAAGATCTCAAGCTGAGAAGTTAATTCTTCAAAAGCACACCTTATGAATATAAATCTAATCTAAATCAGTCCCAACTTCTCGTAAAAATTTTGTATGATCGCTTAATCCGTATTCCGTGCATGTATGTGTACATAATGTTAACTTCCCTTTAATATATTCACTTATCTAAAGCTATTGTCTACATTTTAAATTACATTTCACTATGTTAAATCATGTACAAGCATTCATTAAATACTTTTCCTTTATTTATTTATTTTATTTTTTTTTTTTTTCTTAATATAGATTTTCACTATAATTTTTATTTTATATATTGGTAACATCTTAGGAAAAAATATTCTAGTGAAATTAGTGTTTGGTTTAAATCAAAATGATGTTGATGATTCAGAAAACATTTTGATTAGTTTTTTAATATATTTTTTACTATATAGCATGCAGATGAATTCCAATATAAATGAGTAAGCATTTGTGATCAAATATTTTTAGCATTAAACTAAACAGACAAAAATGCTTTTATTTAAACAAATTTGTTTCTCTTTAACTTGATATAATTCTTTCTTAAATTTACGTACGAATGAACAATCGCATACATCAAATGGAAATTACTACCTAAAAGCAATAAATATTAGCAAATAATAACATAATTTCTTCTTAATTATTTAAAATTTTTTATATTTGGTCATTAATGAATAATGTGAGATTTTTAGAACAAATTCTTTCCCAGTAGCCTTTCCATAAAATAATTCTTTTCATTTATACGTCTTCTTAAACTGTACTTCCACCCACACTGATTTGGCGGAATAAATCTGGTCAATTCGGCAAATACGTGTATGTATGTACATATATAGACTGAACAATAGGCCATCAAATATCGGAAGCCGCAAGCTTTCCCCCTTGCAACAGGAACTAGATGCAACTAAACAAAGCTTTCTATGTGCATTATTGAAATTGCTTCTTTCTTTGGAATGTACCATTTATTGTATACTCCGTGAACATATGAGCTTGCCGTGCGCAGCAAATTTACTGAGTTTAAGTTTACTTTTTTTATTTGCATTATTAAATTCGCATTTGAATTTCGAATAAAAAGCCAACAAATGCAATTTGCAGACGGGATAGAATTATTTAAAAGAATTTTGAACCTTTTTTATTACTTTCGCCATTTTTTGTTTAGGTATTTTGTGGATAAGGCTATTGTAGGCAGTCAAAAGTTGAAATTATAATTAATTTTATAACCAATTTATTGTCAAAAAAAAGTTTTGATACTTAACAATCTCAAATGGAAAGACAAGGCTTCAAAGTTTAATGATATTCTATTTATGTTCTATCGACACAGAGAAAGTGTGTGAGTACAAATGTAACGCACAAACGAAATGAATTACGCGGAACTATGTCCGTGGGTAATATTCAAGTTTCCACTTCGAAATATTAGCTGGTCTTTCGTCACAGCAACTGATATTTATCATTAGTGTAAATTTTTCGCAGGACATTCTGGAAACATTTTTCTAGTGGATAAAAAATTTACCAAACATTATTGTTCCATCTAGGCTCATTTAGAAAAGGTATCAAAACATACTGAATTTGAACAATTCCACGCAAGGTCCTGATAATATTAAGGAGCCGCACTTAAATTCGATTGAAATATTATGAACTGCAAAAACAAATTAATAATTCTGGCCTGTACAATGTGGAAACGAAAATTTAAAAAATATTATATCATCATGGCCTTCTGCGAATATTAGAATATATATGTATGTATATGCTTGGTTGTGCAGTGACAAAAAATTGTACAATGATTCACCTTCAGTGTTTGCTCTTTTATTATACTTGTACTTTCCTTTTGTCATCACTTCTTAATTTCCTTTTCTGCTTTTCTTTTGTTTACCTTGTAAGATTTTTATTCGATTAAGTAATACGATCACGTTTCTTGCATTAAAAACTTATAATATTAATTTTTTATGGCATTACAAACCACAATAACACTTTGACAATATTGGCATTAAATTAATTACATTTTATGCTCAATGAAGCAGAAATTTGTTCATGATGTTTTTCTTGTTCTTTTAACGTGGTAATTAAATTTCAACTCCATTATGAAGTGATCTTCCAGTAAACTTTTATGTGATATGGAGATCATTAAAAAGAAAAGCATGGCAAATGTTTAGTAAATCACGCTGAAGTAGATATCAGTTTCTATAACTTTATGCTCTATTCCAATATGCAGGATGTTAGCATGTAGATATTAGTGATACAGTTCTTGCCTCATCAGAGCACAATTCTACGCTTCATTATGGGATTTCATTGCTTAAAATTAGTCTTGATAGAGTTCAACTACTTTGGCTAAAGAAATAAAAAATGTCTCTCTATATTTTTTTAAAATCTAAACTCAGAGAATATATCCTTTTACTCATACCATCGTATCGCTTATGAAATACAGCTGCAGAAGAGAAGGGATGTGTGTATTCAGATATACTGTAGTGTAACCTAGCCAGTTAGGCATATTAGATTATAATATTAAAATAGAAGATTTAGTATTAGTCAAAAATGAAAGAGCACATAAGTTGTATAATCAATATAAGGGTCCATATGTAATTAAGAAATTAAAAACACAAATAGTTCATAGGTAGGAATAGGTCAAAATTTTTAATCATTAGCCAATTATTTTAAGTCATAATTAAAAATTAAATTATACGAAAAGATAATTAGACTGAGGATAATTAAACTAATTATTAAATTATTATCTGCAATATTATGCACTCCAATTATTTACACAAGTTGCGGTCATTTGACACCTCAGACTTGCACTTGAAAAGCAATGCACAAAGCAAGTGACAGACATATGTTGCCTATTGCTTGATGCACTATTTTAATCATAATTAATTGTTCCCACGATTATTCTCTATTAACAATTACCACTCAACTCTAGACGTAAGTAAAACTTCTCAAAGATAGCTTATAGGCAAAGCATATTTCTAATGTAACGACAATTGTTATTCAAGCATTTGAGCTGACCACTTCTGCTTAGGTTTTAATAATTAAAGATTGAGCGCCACGTAGCGCTCTCTAAACCTTAAAACTAATAAAAACTTTTCATTTCATTATGCAACCCATACACGATACAACCGTTGGCACAACTTGGGCAGGCTCTAATCAAGATTGTAACGTGTGTGGGCCTGTTGTATGAAGTTGTGTCTCGGTTGTATGAAAAATCCAAATTTTTTGATTTTTTGGCAATTTGTGCCAACGCGTTGCAACGTTTGTGGGTTAGTCATGCGACTTCATACATCATTCACATTTTAATTTTGCGAGAGAAAACCGTGTCGTCGGTTAATTTGGTTTTTGAAAGCAAAGAAAACGATGAATTATTTAATGATAGCCAATATTAGTAAATTATATGCAATTAAAAACAGTTCATTGAAGTTTTATTTTTTAAAGTTTTTCATTTGAAGTTTTATTTAATTTTTATTTTTTTTTTTTTTATTTTTTAAAAATCTTTTAGATTAAAAAAAATTTGAATGTCAATAAATACTTAATTTACTTAAGGAGCTTTCAATTGTTTTATTGCTTCACAAAATTTAAGCCTAATATGTTTTGCTTCATGGGATGCGTGTTTATTATTTGTTGTTTCCAGCTGTAAATTTTTTGCAAAATGAAATTGTACGAAGACGTTTTATCATATGTGAGCACAACACACAACTTGATTACTAAGCTAGTTGTGCCAACGGTTGTATCGTGTATGGGTTGCATTACAATACATAGTTATACTATCATCCATATAAATTGCTTCCCTTCCGCACTTAACTAATCCAATACCAATTAACAATTCGCCGAAAGTAGGGATGTAACGCCCAACCTTAGTCATTTGTAATTAACAAAGTTATTAATTAGTGCGGTATCTTGTGTAAAATGCAGATGGAACATGATTTTTGACAACCACATAAGATAAATCGGTTTGATATCTCTTGCATTTTGTGGAATTTGTAGCTTACTTTTATTACAATACCATGCAAGTGCAGAAATATATAAGTTAATGAGACAAACAAGTATACTCCTTCTGCTACCTTCGTTCCTTTCAACCAATGGTTTCATATTCGTCTTTTTAGTATAGTTTTATTTCATACATTTTGTTGATGTTGCATTTCACTAAAAATCGAAAATTTAATTTTATATTTTCTGTCAATTTTGCGTCTATCAAACGCACAAGCAACCATGTCAATGCCTCTTGTTCTTATCCACTTCACTTTGTTTACGTAGCAAATTGCAATTTTGTTTTATTTTTCAAAAGTTATTGAATTGGATTTTTCCAAAAATCAGTGATTAATACATTTATGAGTCAATAAAACTCTTTTTCAGTGTGCTGACGTAGGGACTCAAATTACATTAAAAAATAACCAAGTATTATAAGCAAAAAAGTAAGTAAATAGGAATAGGAAGTAAGAAGTCAGATGTCATAGATTTAAGTTTTCAGTCTAAGATTGTCCAAAATCGAAACACATAGTGCTTACAAAAAAATCTTTTAATAATGTTTAAAATAAGCACATAGTTCTTAAATAAGAAAGGATTTCTTTTTTTTGAATAAAGGGCAAGGACTCAGATTTATATAAGTATATACGAGTATATTCAATTGCTTTTATTCAGGTCGCACGCGGTATGGTT
Organism: Ormia ochracea; assembly: GCA_963402855.1. Lineage (NCBI taxonomy): Eukaryota > Metazoa > Arthropoda > Insecta > Diptera > Tachinidae > Ormia > Ormia ochracea. Next base: position 44,439,500 of record OY727105.1, read on the forward strand.
GTTGCATACGATTCTAAATTTGGTTTGCGAACACAAACAGTACTTATCAAATTAGATTACATATTATTGACATATTTTATCAATCGAAGCTGTGAAAGAAATAATTTATTTCATTTCTTATTCCTTCTCCTCTGCAGATATAACCAAAAGGAATAGAAGAAACGCATAAAACGCAAATTTAACTCAGTTACCAAGCTAAAGATCAGACTACATCGCCGAAATATTCCTTGAAATACACATCGTCATACATATATTGTTTTATTATAAAATATAAAGCGTCATTTTGGGCAGCAAATTGTCATTGCCGGACATAAAACTGGGAAAAATTATGAACTTGTGTTCTTCGGTGGGTGCAACAGCATCATCGACGTCTTTAGCATCAGAAAGTTCGCAACAAGAAACGCCGACTGGGTGTGGTGGTGGCGAAGGTACTGGCGGTGGCGGTGGCTGTACTGCATCAAATTCTTCTGCCAGTGCTGGTGCTGCTATTTGCGGTGATACTATAGAGTTAACAACACAACGCTTTGCAAACTTAACATCCCCCGGTTTGCAAGCGTCATCTTCATCATTTTCGTATTGCCACAATCATCAGGGAAATAGTTCCAATAACAACGAAATGCCACCAGAAAATAAACCCAAATCGGTAACTGTTGTTTATCCAGAATCGAAAAAAGCAAAACCCACTACTAAAAAGTCGAAACCAATACAAGCCGATCAAGATGTGATAAAAGCTTTGCAAAAATGTCGAGATGAAGGTGAGTTTGCCTTAAAAACAATATTGTATTAATCGCATATTTTCAATTTCAGGCGTCAAACGATTAGATTTGAGTAAATCATCAATAACTGTTATACCGGCCAGCGTCAAAGACTGTATACATTTAACGGAATTATATTTGTATAGTAATAAAATCGGTCAATTACCACAAGAAATTGGATGTTTAGTAAATTTAAAAACATTGGCATTAAATGAAAATTCCCTAACCTCTCTGCCCGATTCCCTTCAAAACTGCAAGCAACTTAAAGTTTTGGATTTAAGGCATAATAAGTTGGCGGAAATACCATTTGTAATATACAAATTGACTTCTCTAACTACATTGTACTTGAGATTCAATCGCATTAGCATGGTGGCTAATGATTTAAGGAACTTAAAAAACTTGACTATGTTGAGTTTGAGGGAAAATAAAATTCGTGAATTAGGCGATTGTATAGGTGCTTTGGTTAATCTGACTACACTGGATGTATCTCACAATCATTTGGAACATTTACCTGAAGATATTGGCAATTGTGTTAATTTAAGTGCATTAGATTTACAACATAATGAATTGTTAGATATTCCTGACACTATTGGAAATCTCAAGAACTTAGTACGATTAGGTTTGCGGTATAATCGTTTAAGTTCAGTGCCAACTTCTTTGAAAAATTGTAAATGTATGGACGAGTTTAATGTGGAAGGCAATAGCATTACACAACTACCGGATGGCTTATTGGCATCACTAAGTGCTTTGACTACAATAACGCTGTCAAGAAATGCTTTCGGCAGTTATCCCACTGGTGGTCCTGCACAATTTACTAATGTTTATAGTATTAATTTGGAACATAATCGTATAGATAAAATTCCATATGGAATATTCTCAAGAGCAAAAGGTCTAACTAAGTTAAATATGAAAGAAAATGTGTTGACCGCATTACCGTTAGATGTTGGTACCTGGGTAAATATGGTTGAATTGAATTTGGCCACCAATGTATTACAAAAGTTACCCGATGATATTATGAACTTACAAAATCTAGAGATTCTTGTGCTCTCCAATAATATGCTCAAAAAGATACCCAGTACCATAGGACAATTGCGGAAACTGCGTATACTTGATTTGGAAGAAAATCGTATAGAGGTTTTGCCAAATGAAATTGGACTGCTGCATGAATTACAAAAATTAATACTGCAAACAAATCAAATATCTATGCTCCCCCGTAGCATAGGCCATTTAAATAATTTAACTCATTTGTCCGTGAGCGAAAATAATCTGCAATTTTTACCTGAGGAAATAGGTTCGTTAGAAAATTTGGAAAATCTTTATATCAATCAAAATCCCTGCTTAGAAAAATTACCCTACGAACTAGCATTGTGCACAAATCTGAAATATCTTAACATCGATAAATGCCCTTTGAGCACCATACCACCTGAAATTCAAGCGGGGGGACCCTCATTAGTTTTGCAATGGTTAAAAATGCATTCACCCTACAGACAGATGTGAGTGGACGGCATTCTACATACGTATTGTGTAAGAAATTCATATTATTATCAAGATTCTTCAACGCACGACCAATCACAAGAACAAAACTAACAAAGAGTTAGAAAAAAATGTGTGATTACATGATCATGCGTCTATAAAATTTATAATGAAATTCGTTTCATATCTTAAAAACTTTTCTTCAAACAATTATTAATACATTATAATGCGAATTTTATATCATTCGTTAATTGAATCCAGTTGTATTACGTGTATCTGTTTCTCAAACAATTATATTGAAAACAATGAAAACTAATACCGAATGCGCTTTAGTAAAATCAAAACGAATCTAATGGATTATGGAGCTGCAACCCAATATCTAAAAAAAAATTTATTGCAAGAGAAAAAAGCTTAACCGTGCGTAAATTGAAAATGGTTACGCGCACAGCACTTTCAACAAACTCAAAAGCAGTCACATTTTTACTGTGATTTTAGGAAAACGGACATTTCAATTAAGTGTTGTCTAAGCAATTTAATTTCTATATCATTCTCTAACGTGGTGAATATCAGGGTGAGTACTGTGTAATTTCAAATTTTTGTTTTATTTTCATCTATTTTTTTTTTGGTGGTTTTATTATTTATTTGTAATAGTGTAAATTCAAAAGTTTACATGGAAAGTATTTTATTTATATGTATGTGCACAATGCTCTACAGAATTACTCGTGCGCATAATTTGCATAGAAATAGATTCTTTACGCAATATAGGCCAACGTAAAATACGTTTTCGAAAAATAATTTCAATATATGTGAATTTCAATACATGTGTAGTAACCATCATATCTTTTAGTGTTGTATACAATTAGATTTTTAATGGAATGTAAGAGCTATACGCAAATATAATTTGCTACTCATAACTGAACTTGCGACAAATTGTAGGTTTGACTGGCAGGTGGTCTTCGAGTGCAAGTTGCCGATTTATATTATTAAATAATAAATATTATTAAAACCATAATAAATGATAAAAAAAAATTTTAAATTGTTTTAAAAATGTCATAAGAGATGTGAAGGTTACGTAGATATTACAGCGAAGTAACAACAATATTCAACAGCAAAAAAAAGAAATAGAAATTCGTAATTATAGTGTAGATTAAATTCTAAAATCTAGTCACTTTTGAGATAAAAACGAGCTTGACAGTTGCGTTTTGGTATCTAATTTTAACTAAAAGCAATTTTACTTTTGGTATTCTGCCTTCTACTTCTTATCTTGCAAGCAGAAAATCCCCCTTTGCAGAACAACGAATATCAAACTTTTACTTTTTAAATATCTCATATTGTTTTCAATCTACTGATTTTCTCCAGAATGCTTGTATGATATGGTTTCCTGTTCGTTTGCCAAAAAAAGTGTGTATAAAACCGCTCTTAAACTTATTAATTTTCATGTAAATTTTCTAGATGCATCGATTTTAGTATTTTGGAAATCCTATTCATGTCTATATTTTTTGTTTTAAAATTACTACGTTAGTCGTATATTATTTTTAATTAAAAAAAAAGAGAGCTTTAAGTACTTTTAATAACAAAATATTTTAAAGAAATTAGTTTTTTTTATATATTTTTTAATTAATTGGTAGAAAAACTCGCGCCAAGGAATTGTTAAAAAATCAATTAAAACATTAAATATACATTTATAAGAAACCAAAAAAAAAATATATTAGTTATATTTGTATGTTAATGAAAAAATAACTTAAGAGAAACCTTTACTAACAAGAAAGTAATCAACATACATACATATTAAAATAAAAGACAATATTGGCTTTGAAATGACTACTCAACTTTTCCAAACCAAAATAATGGCAATCTTGCAAAAATTCTAGTTTCGAACAAAGTATTAAATACATGTAACATAATTCAGTTTGGAATGAGTAACTTAAAGCCGAGAAATATGTATGTATGTAAAATTACAAAAAACAATGAAAATTACTTGAAAATAAATCTTTATAACATTTGTATAAAAAAAACAAGAAGAAAAAGTTATTATTAATCGCCAACTGTGGCCGATATACATATTAAAATTTGTGTACCTTGAGCCAACTTTCCCTGAAAATGTATCCGTATTTAAGGGAAAATTTGTCTCTTTATGTTATCGAAAATTAGGCATAAATTAAAATTTAAAACAAAATAAAGAAAGTAAAATAATTGTAAATGTTTATATGTGTGTATGTATGTTATCTGTATGTGTTAAAATTGCAAAATTGAAAAATAAAATGTAAATTTTAAAATAACTAAATAAAAGTAGTAAACGAAACATACGAACACATATATTTTATTGGTTTAGTTTTAAATATCAACAACTTCGATTAAAATAAAAATAACGATATTCTTCCTATCAGAACCGGCAAAATTGTAGGTATATGAAGGAAAATATAATTATGTATGTATAAGAGAAATAGTAAGTCCATTTGTACATACAAAAAGAATTATCTGCTCGGTTTATGGTTATGAAATTAATAGTCTCTTTACCGAAACCTTTAAGTAGCTGATACGCGATTTGGATGCTTTACTTAAGTTTTTTAAGGAAAATACTACATAAAAATTACCTCTCTTACGATAAGCATGTAATCATACTTGGTATGCAAACATGGTGTAAGTTCCCCTCAGAATGCGCGCTCTAAATCAGCAATCTTTACACTTTGCTTACAAAAAAATTCTTTTACGCACATAGATTTGTGGCAGCAAGCACGAAGCCTTAACGCTTTTTACAAAATCACTAAACCACGTTGACAAATACAAATTTTTCCTATTAGACGAGTATAATTTTATGTCATACCAAGTTCATATGCCAGACACGACTACGTATAGCCCCGTTTGACATTGATACTAAATAGATTTTTTTTTGTTATGCGACTTTTGTAACTTGTCAAGACATTTTTTAATTAATTATTTAATTTGTTTAATAATTTTTTGAATTTACTTTAAATGTATTTTTATTATAATTTTCTTTCATGTAAATAAAAATGTATATACAACGTAAGCGTATTAAAAAATTTTTTTACATAAATTTGTATCCAGAAGCGCACATATAGTTGTTCCTGCCAGCTTCAACTTACCAGCTTAGCTATAAAAAAATAGTCCCATATTAATTTTTTTATGTCAAACGGCAGTTGCCGTCGTTTAACAGACGTGGTAAATGTAAAAGGGCAGAAATTGTATTATTGCTGGTACCTGGCAAATCATTGTAACAATTTGTACAAATTGAACTTACACAAATTAGAAATTGAAGCGTTGAATAAAATAATTCCAATCTTGTTTAATAAAAATGTATGAGATTATATATTAAACTGCTGGACAAACTAGCAAAATGTTTGATAGTATGTAAATATATTACATTTTTTTTGACGGCAACACAACGTTTTCATGAGCGACATAAAACTCAAAAGTCGTTGGCATTAAAATGAATATTGTTATCTATTTTAATAACAAGAAATCAGTAGAAAACTAATATAAATAAATTAGAAACATGTGCTTGTGTTTAGATTTTGATATGTTGCAACTATATTGTAAATGAGTAACTTTATTTTCTCAAACGAGACTTTTCAGAAAGTGCTAACCTTGATATACTCAATGGCGACTAGTTATGATGGCACTGCTACGATCAAAAGAATGAAGAAGCTCCTAAGTGGCGATAAATGCCTCCAAGGATGTTTTAAGTTGAGCGAATTAGGAAATAGAAGATAATAGAGTCCAATACGCAAGTGCCCAATGAGTGACACATATAAACAATACTTATTATCCCAAGCAAAGTATGTCTTGGAATGAAAGATCCCATTTTGTATGAACTTATCAAAAACGAAAATTTAAGAGATCTATTCCAACAAGTCCAGTGGATTACATAACACTTTATAAACTCTCCTTATCACAACAAAAGAACGTGCTTTTATGTTTATAACAACTGCAAATTTAAGAGATCTGTTCCACAACTTTTTCATGTGTATTTATGTATGTACATATGTGTATTTTCGATTTTGTACTCCCTATAAGTAATTATTGTAAAAAAATTTGAATTTTTGATCTGGAATTCAAATTAGAATGTGCGCCAATATTTTTTTGTTTATAATTTTTCTACGCCCGTTGCAGTTTTAAGATTGTCGCTAAAGTTTGAAAAGTGTGTGAAATATTTCTTCTTTAAGCTAAAACCGCAGATATTTAGGACAGAGCTATTTGCCGCATTAAAGTAGGTTTGCTTGCCATCCTGACCAATGTCAACTTGGTTATGCCGAGAGCATGGCTAATTAAATTTGACATTAAATTTTGATCAATTTTTTGGTATTTTTGCTTGCTTACCACGCCTTTTATGGGCAGCAAAAGGAACAGATACAAGTTGCAGATCACAATAAAAATCATCGTACAAATCCAGTCTCAAAATGTAAATAAATTTCGATTCGTTCTCAATCCGAAACTCTCAGCAAAAACTATAATAAGAAGAAAAACTGTCAACGAATACTTTTTATTATATATAATTATTTTGAATATATTTTTGAATAAAAAAATATTTATCTATATAAAATGTTTATTTTATCTTAAGCAAATATAGACAAACTTTTTGGTACAAAATCAAACAACATACGAATCAACAAAATGTTATAAAATATTTACAAAAAAATTTATTAAATATCTCACAGTCACCACCCGGAGATTAAGTAACAAATCCCTTTTAATTATCATAAATAATCGTACAATAGTTATAACTATAATGTACTTAAAAATAAAATATATTTATTTCAAATATAACTTGTCTTGAATGTTATTCTATATTGAAGAAAAATGCCATATTAAAATGTAATAGAAAATATTTATTTAACAATATATAACAGAAAAAAAACAAATTATACTAAATTTAATTAAAGTATAAACAAAACACGCACACTTTGTAATAAAAGATTAAAAATATGGAGAATATATTTTTGTAAATTATTTAATATCTTCATAAGAAGAAAACAAAGCTGACTTTTGTTATTTTTACAGAAATAGAAAGAAACGTTTTTACAGATTCAATACACAGTAAATTATCTCATTTAATTAAATGTATTAAAATTAATTGCTTCACTTAAGTTAAAACTGTGCCAATTCGAAGTACATATAAACTTGCTAAATGTATGTATTCTTAGTTTTATTCTTTTCGCTCGACTAAAATAGCCAAATGAAATAAAAATCTGCACCTCTTTAATATTTATTCCTAATTTAAAATGAAGGAATGTTGCTTAAGAAAATAACTTTAAGTTGTGTACTTATTCAATACATTGAAATCCTACAAAATGAAGCCAGCATGCTGGCTTGGCTAATACCGGAACACATTCTACTTTGGAATATTATTATAATTTTGTGTTATTTATGTATTTTTGGTTTTTGCTCTTAATTTTCTATTAGATCTGTTTTTTTTTTTTTGAGATCATAGTAAAACATTTAAAATCGTACAATAAGTATTGTATTTACAGAAGTAAATAAAAAAAAGAAAAAAAAAATTACTAAATAGAATATAAAAAATATGTAATAATGCAATTTGTAAAACTTTATTGTATAATTGTTAACTTTCAAATTCGATAAAACGAAAGATGAGTTTTAAAGCAGCAAAAAGAAGTTTAAATCAATAAACAAGAAATTATTGTCTTAATTTAAATGTAATATAATTTAACAGTCTTTTATTTGAAAACTTTTCTCGTATAACTTTTGACGTTAAAAGCTTTTAAATGCCCTACCCAATTTGTTTTTGATAAATTCCAGCTCAAAGTACGTCTATTTAGATGTCAATAGCAATACCCTATTTACCATATTTACTGACATATATTAGCTGTGTAGTAATTTCGGAATCATATGCAGAGATTGTAACGGCATTAAAAAAATTTAAAGAATAAAAGGCGCCAAACAAATCAAATTAATAACAATGGTTGAATTCCAGTTATCGCTGACGTCACTCACCAATGTAGTTGTGATCGGGCCATATGCTCGACTCAAACATAGAACGTTACACATTCATGCATTTAAATATATTCATAAACGATGATTCTATACATATATGTATGTATGGATATGTAACATTCCCGATGTTTTGTAGTTGCCAGACTTTATTTTCAAAAATCGTCGCAAATCTCAATAATCGTTCGAAAATCATATAATCTCAGTAGGAAAAAAAAAACTGAAAGTATATTGTTTTAACAAAATATTGTCATCTGTAATATGAAATTTTTGGAAATATGTACTGGATCTGATATATATTTTTTATGCGAATTACTATGTCATATGAAAATACATAACACCTGATGGTGCCATGGAGTACTTTTTTGGGACAGGCAATTCAAAAATGCATTTCAATCATTACATGCACACTAAAGATCGCAAAAACGAAGGACAAATATTATATATATTTAATTTTCTCCAAGAATTTATTTTAGCTATATATTTCAGATGTAAATCCTTGATATTTAATTTTATGTCTTCAATGTAAAGCGTTTGGTTTTATTTACATTAATTTTTGCATCAACTATTCTTTACGTACATAGAGCTCGTAGTATGCTTGAATGCAGACACATTCCCGTTATTTACAGAGCTTGGATATAACAAATATATATATACATCATTCAATAAATTGAATTATTTTTTATTCCCAAAAATAAAATAGTCACACAGAAAACTGAGTTGTGACGCAAAATATACAAAATCGACACGCTTTCATGAAATGTTCACATCTGTCAGCCCTGTTTTTAAACAAAGAACAATTTGCATGTGTTCGAAAAGGAGGCACAAAGTACGATTCAGTAACTGAACCACAATTTAACAGAATAATTGAAAAAGTTATAAAACGTAAATAACTAAACTGGTATTATAAACAAAAAACTACTTGAAATTTAAATATTTTAAATAAAAATGTAAGTTATTGCAAGTATTGACAGTGTGCAATAATCGCTTTATTATACAGTTTATTTCGTTTGACTGCATTTGATTAACAACACAGAAATAATGAATTAACGCTTTTAACATAATCAAACGAAAATTTGATATCATTATACTTGTATACAAAGCAATTTTTTTTAGTTCCAAGGAAATTTGTCTTATTTGCTGCTTCTTTGGCCTTTATGTATGTATGTATGTATGCTTGGACATATGGATGTGTATTCAAAAGCACTTTGCGCATTTGAAAATAAAATCCATAGAATTAAAAATGCACAAAGCCACAGTACGTCGTACATAGTTAATATGAAAATAATCTCTACTGATAACAAAATTTACTAAAGGGCAGAGAAACGAAGCCTCCATGTCAAATAGAATTCACAGGAAGTTCCTAAGCTATTTTAAATTACATACATACATACATACATACATGTGTATTGTTATAAATACGTTAATTATATCGAAAAAAAAAATGCGAGTTAGGACATTTTTACTTAAAGCTAACGATATAGTTGTACATTTTAAATAAATTTTTAAGAGAGTTTCCCAACGAACCAATTCCAAACAAATGTTAATAATTTAACTAGTTCTATAGCGCGAAATGCAGCAGAAAACGTTCACCGTTTTAGCCTTATTTCTTGGGGCATATTTTGAATTTGCTACATGCTACTCTGCAATCGAAGATGCACGTATAATACGCGAATACAGATTGCAACGTCTCAATACAACAAACCATGCAGAAGTTGCTCGTAAACTTGTACACCAAGCCAGCTGGACGGCCTTTGGCACTATATCGGTAAATAACGCTGTGAAAGGATATCCTATGGTGAATATTATAGCGGTTAATGACAATGACGCTTTCGGAACATCAACTGGAAGAATACGATTCCTGTTAACGGATTTGGATTTCACAGGAGTTGATTGGCAGTATAGCAATAAGGCAACTATGCTGTTTAGCGACGAGCAATTAATGCATTGTACTAGAGGCTGGAATACGCTGGACCCTATGGAACCAACTTGTGCTCGAACTATTATAAGTGGGCAAGTTGTCAAGGTAAGCTTTTTACACAGATCCTCTTAATGATGATGGCAGTACACATAACTATATAAGAAGTATTTGTATGCATGTGTGTAGAGACCTCTATACGAAATTCAAAAAGATGTGCACATATCCATACATACTACACACGTTGAGCATTACTCATATAAATTATTCCACATTGTACATTTTTATTTATATTCAGATAGATAAAAATAGGAAAGATTATGATGGGGCAATGGTATCCTTTGTTGAAAGACATCCTGCCGCTAAGAAATGGTTGAGCGGTAAGCTTTATTTATCAAATAAATAATTAAATTTTAAAAATTAATTAATTAATTAAAATATTTTAGAACACAATTTTTACTTGTGTGAGCTCGACATTATAAACATTTATGTTTTGGATCTCTATGGAGGGCCGCACAGTGTCACCATTGCAGATTATTATAATATCAAGCTTTAATACATGTAAAGCAATCCCTGCGAAATATACATATATAGCAATTTTATTCAAAATTAAATTAATTTCTAATGTGTACATCATGTAGAATTATATTTCATTATTGGTTTTTGGAGGCAGAAAGTAAAATTCAATTAAAATCAGTAGAGCCATTAAGAGACTTTAAAACATGGCAATAAAATCTATGATTTCACTATTAAATCTTAAATGTGTTTGGTTATCTTTCATTTGAATTTGTACAAAAGCAAATCAATAAGAAATAATAAAAAAAAATTAAAATAATTTACGTATTTAAAAATTATATTTTACTTCGAATTCGCAAAATTATTAATAGAAAAATAGATGAGTAATATATGTACCAGTCAACTCAAAGGAAATGCTGGCAACGATAGAATTAAAAGTCTTGTATTACTGTAAAATTTGGACATTATGTCAAGAGAGCGAAAGCCAAAGAAAACTTAAATATTGCTGTCACAACCCAAACCATTCGGAATTATTTGAAAACCAATTGATCGGTAGTCACCGAGTCAGAGCTGCGCGCAAAAAGCCTTACATTTCAAAAAAAAAAAAAAAAAAGAGCGGCAAGATTAAATTTTGCTAAAAACTATATTAAAGAGTCAGAAGAGTTGTGGAAGAATGTGATTTTTGCGGATGAGAGCAAATTTAATCTCTTTGGATGTGGGCAAAGTAATTGCCTACAGAGAACCAAATACAGAGTTAGAAGAGAAAAATACAGTGGCGACCGTAAAACACGATGGTGGAGGCATTATGGTGTGAAGGTGTATGGCGGTAGCAGGAGTAGGAAAAATAGAGCTTATCAAGCAAACTATGGACCACATGCACTATATTAATATTTTAAAACGAAATTTAAGAGCTAGTGCAGAAAATCTGGGAATTGGAGCTAATTTCCAGTTTACCAAGATAACGAACCAATGCACTCCGCAACAAATACAAGGCTTAGGCTTTTATATAATTGTCCCCGTATAATTAAAACACCTGCTCAGAGTCCAGACTTAAATCCCATAGAGCATCTATGGGACCATTGAGAAAGAAAACTGAGACAGTGTCATTTTACCAACAAAAACGAAATGGAGAAGGTACTGATGGAAGAGTGGCTCAATATTGACATGTCAATCACGCAAAAATTGGTCCATTCAATGGCAGGACGTTTAAAAGAAGTAATTCGAAAAAAAGGAAGAGCTACCAGATATTAAAGATTAATTGTTTGTTTATTAAGTCGTCTTTAAAATGAAATGTCGAATACTTTTTTTGCTCATATATTTGCAGTAATTCATTCTCTTTATGTTTTTGTCGTTGTGGATTACCATAAAATTTATAAAAGAACACATTGAACATATTTTTCCTTAAATTAGTACAGTTTTGAAGTTTTTCATTTCTTTGTTATGAAATATTTTAAAAATAAAACAAAATTCAATATGTCGAATATTTTTTTGACCAGTGTATAATTTGCTGCTTTGGAACTCTATAAGTGCAAATGTCTTAAGAAATCTGTTGTTTACTGAACAGATTATGAACAAAACGTATTACATGAATCTCCTGAGAAATAGTTTTACTGCGTCTGCTCAAAAATGGTTTTGTGTTGGTTGTTTAAGATAAAACGAAAAAGTTTTACCTCACCCTACCCAAACGCTAGCCATGAATCTTATAGAGCTCTTGTGGGCTCATATAAAAAAAAAAATTATGTGAATCATATTACAATCAAAGAAATGCTGAAAAAGGTTCTAATAAAAAACATATGAGGAAAAATAACTACAGAGAACAAAGTATTTTGTTCGCAAATTTAATCAGAGCTGAAAAATAATGAAAATGAGAGTATGAGGCTTAAACTCCCGTTTGTATGTATATGTAAAGTAAGAAGTCTTTAAGAGCTTTTAAGTAAAATTTAATTAAAATTTTTTTGGGAGATTTAGTGCGTTTTAAAAGGAATCAAAAGATTTTTTAGCAAGTTGAAATAATATCTTTTGTTTATAATCTCCATAATAAACAACAGCTTTTCTCGCCGTTTGCATTCATGGAGTATCACCATCTCATATACAAATTGTGATTTGCTTCAACTCTCTTGAAATAGTATCCAAATTTTACAGTGATGCAAAATTTATTATGATATCGTTACTCCCTGTCCACATGCAATTTTGTTGCAGCAATTTTTGGTTGTTTAGTGAGAGAGGTGAAAAGCTTGAGGAGGGATACAGAGTTTCATGTACTCTGCAATTTTCTTTTGCTTTGGAATTCTCACTATTCAACTTGAAGTTTTTTGTGAGTGTTTGTTTTATTTATTTATTTAATTAATAACAAACGAAATAATAACGTACGGAGTATTGTCTATGTTCTATTGGCAGTTAGTGCTTACTATTTTTTTGGTCAAATATTTTCCAAGTTTAAACGTACCGTTAGACACAAGCCCGATTTTTAAAAGTTTCCAATTACGAAATGTGAATGAATGCAATTTGATATAATTATTCAATCACATTTCAGTTATAAAAATAGTTCAGGTCTTCTCAAAATAAAAAAAATAATAAATATTCTAACTATTTAAGGATCTCAACTGAATTGAATTCGCCCCGATGCAACTTGTATTGGTTTTTATAATACGAAAATTTACATCTCTGTGCCGGTTTCATATTTCGCAATATTTTTACTCAACTGTGGGCTTTTGTTTATTTTTTTTGTTCAATTGATTGCGATTATACAAAGTATACTATTGTAAGAGTCGCGGAGTATTCATTTGAATAACAGGAGTTGGCCACTTATCCAAATATAAAGATCCATTCGCATATTGATACATGACAGCATTTTATCCTGCCTAAATTTACACTCAAAGCATTTGGTCGTAGAGGGATTTTTGGCATATATTTCCATTATGCACATGTATTTTGGCTATTTATTTATGGAATATCACTTATTTCTTCGCATAGGCAAGTGATTCTGCAGATCTGTTCATCCATTCTTGTGAGAAAATGTTATTGGAAGATGTAATTAAAATCATAAATCTATTCCGTGAAGTAGAAAAGTTTATAAACATTTGTGGAATAAATCAAAATGTTTGTGGCATTACTGAAATTGATGAGGCAAATGGTAAGTTAATGCTCTATGAATTTGCTAAATCTTAAACAAATAAGGCGATAATAGGAATACTAACCTAATTTTGTATTTAAATTATTTCTGTATCTATACCTACATAACAGTAATGTATGTAAGTAAGAAGGACCAAACGCAGTCATTCCTATTGAGAATACATGCAGAATACGAAATATAAAACAAATTAGTGAAGAAATCAAAATTGGAAGGGCACATAAATATTCATTTATTTCTGCCTACTTTTCTGTGGCCGATAGCATATATGTTATGCGGAAATTGTACTGCACCTAGTTGCTAGTTTCTGCGCTAGTTTCAAAAATCATATACATCTAGATACGAGCATGTGTATATAACATCTCAACTTGTTCTTAAAATCATTTTGTACTTTGGTACTAAAATAGATAAAAAATATTGGTGTTTTATATAAATTTGCTGCAGGTGATAAAAATTATTAACTTATTTATTTGCCGTGCAAAATCAGTTGTTTATATTTTTCTCTCCTCCTTATACCAGCTTAATGGTTCCTATTTAATTTACTGAATAATATACATAATTTATACCGTAATGCTTTTCTGCTTTACACAGAGCCCTTACAAAATCGTCTTTACTTGCAAGCATTTGCAAATGGAATTCAAAATATATTAGATGATTATTTAAATAATATAACTATGCTGGAGAGCCAATACTTGCGCAACCCTTGCCAATGTATTATATTTATTTATCAAAAATTACAGGCAGATGAACCTTTATCATTATATCTCATCAAGTTAATAAGAGGAATTAGAACACAAAAATTACACGGTTGCTTTATTATACAATATTTACAAGAGAATTCGCTACATGAGGATACTCGTATTAAAAAAGCTGTCAAAACGTGAATACAGTCCCCTTATTCAAACTAGTAATGGTAAAGTAAATCTGTAAGGTATGTTTGATGGTTCACATATTGAACGAAAGCTGACAACTCTTCTGTGGTCGTTTTATTTACTTTTTTGAAATATTGTAAGATATCTGATACCATTTGGTCATGTATCTACTAGCTTTATTTGCACCAGCGGATATTGCCCCCTTATTATTTTGCTTTCCTGTGAACTGCCAGATTTTCACCTTATGAAATCATGGAGTTACTCTAGTTTGTGATGCGTTAGTTCCCGTCCAGATTGCAATTTTGATGCATGCAATTTTTTGAAATTCTGCTTTGAAATTGCAAGATTGTCCACATTATAAAAGTCTAGTATTGCATATTTTGTATTTCTTTATGCCTTCTTTTCTCTTCTTGTTATTATATTTTGACATTTGTAAAAATAAAATTGAATAAAAAGTGTATGTAAAAATGGAAGGAATGAAAAAAAATTAATAAATGATTTAATTGAGTGCATTGATATAGCCACTGACTTGGAATCCGATGATAGTTCAGATGAGGAGGTATTAATTGGTATTTATAGTATGCATTTATTGATACTTATTTGTTACTTACTTATTTGGGGCAGCGGAAGGCATTAGAAGGAAATTTGCGGCGTATTACAGCAATGAAGGTAAACTTAATTGGATGAATTAAAGTTAATTATACAAAGTTTAAAAAATAAAATATAGACAGGTCGAAATCTTAGACTATTATAATAAGTGCTATTATTGAAAATCAATATGTAATTTTGTAAAATTCACTTCATTATTTCAATTAATAAATTCTAAATGCAGTGTTAGATTTTTTATCACATTTTTTTTGGAAACCTTTAGGTTTTTTGGTAAGTAGTTAAACATATATACGCACATGTATATTATATATGTACGTACATATTACATTCGTACATTTATCTTACATTTCATAACAAAATAATAATAATAAAAACCTAAATGTTATATAAAAAACAGTTGAGATCTTTAAATAATTATAATTGTTCAATCACATTTCAGTTATAAAAATAGTTGAGGTCTTCACAAAATAAAAAATAATAATAAATAATTGTATCAAATTGCATTCATTCACATTTCGTAATGGGAAATTTTTGAAAATCGGGCTTGTGTCTAACGGTACATTTAAACTTGGAAAATATTTGACCAAAAAACAGTAAGCACTACTAAAAACAAACCGTCAAAAATAATAACACCAAACTTCAAGGTGAATAGTGAGAATTTCAAAGCAAAAGAAAATTGCAGAGTACATGAAACTGTGTACCCCTTCTCAAGCTTCTCACCTAAAATAACCAAAAGTTGCTGCTACAAAATTGCATTTGTGGACAGGGAGTTGCTATTTTTTTGTCTGTGTGTATATTGTTAGTCTATGGTGGGTTTTACTCGCCTATTCGATTTAAGATATCACTGCGAACTGAATACCAATTTGGTGTGATTTCCAGCTACAACTCTGTGTATGGTTTACAAATTTTATTAACCAGTGCTAAAACAAATGCAACTCTGTGAAAAACTTAAATTAATTTTTCAACGTCTAAGGTTAAACTGCATTTCCACAAATTTTTGTTATTATAAAGCTGGCACATTTGATATATCAAAATATATAAAATATTAAAGGAATATAAGAAAGATTAAATATGAATAAAGTATCATATTCAGTAAAAATATAAACAACGTTGTTTAAAACTAAATTGGTAAGGATTTGAGTTATTTATTCTAAATGAAGTTTTTCCAAACTTTGGAGAAGAATTCTTGTGTTGGATTAGGAGATTGCACTAGCACGGATAAGACGAACATGGATATTCCAATTGTACGCAGTAATGCACATGGAAATGAATATAAGACGCCCACAAGGGCGTCTGAGCTTATCGATGGTGAGCATTTGCTAGATAAAATAAATATTCTTACAACAAAATCGGAAAACTCTACTTGTGCGAAGGTAAGTCGGTTTGGATTTGTGTATAAACAGAGTGGTCTATAGGTACTGAGATTTGCATTACTCCCTAAAAGTGCTGTTATCATATAAGTGCAATTGTAGTTTTTGTTTACAATTTAGTCGAATTATCTTCTTTTGATATCCCCGCAAGCACAGGAATATTAATAATATGAATCATGCACACGTTATCTAGAGTGACTCCACTGACGGAACTATTATATTTGCAATTGAAATGCAAAATTATTTCCATACTATAAAAAAGTAGACAGATCATGCAAATATTTTTAATTCATTGAAATATTCTTAACACCTACAGAAATTTGACTTCCATTGGTTGTTAATTAATTTATTAAAAACATGGATCTGTATATAAGTACAATTTATTTTGTTAGCTTTAGAATATTCAATTTATTTATGGCCTATTAAGTTGGTATTAATTCATGAATATATAGCAAAGAAAGACATATCTGTTGTAGTCTAAAGTAAAGGTGTGTATTTTTTCAGGTTCCCACTATTAATGACTTTGTAATTATTAAACCTATAAGCCGGGGGGCTTTTGGCAAAGTATTTTTGGGCTACAAAAGTATTAATCCCAATAAACTATTTGCCATCAAAGTAATGAGGAAATCGGAGATGATTAATAAAAATATGGTTTCTCAAGTAATTACCGAACGTAATGCGTTAGCGCTTTCGCGGAGCCCTTTTTGCGTTAGCTTGTTTTATTCTTTACAATCCGTATCATATGTTTATTTAGTCATGGAATATATGGTCGGCGGGGACCTGAAATCTCTGTTAGCTATGTATGGCTATTTCGATGAGCCAACAGCTCGGTTTTATGTTGCCGAAGTGGCATTGGCATTGCAATATTTACATGAACATGGTATTATTCATCGTGATATAAAACCGGATAATATGCTTATATCATCAACTGGTCACGTGAAGTTGACTGATTTTGGTTTGAGTAAAATCGAAATGAGAAAAGGTGAACGAGGTGAAGTTTGAAAATAAAACTGTTGAAAATTTATTTTATATAAAATTAGGTAACCATTATATTTTCAGACTTGGAAATGTCAGATCTCATGAATTCATCACCAACCTTAAATGCAAGAACACCTGGCCAATTACTATCACTAACATCACATTTATCTTTTGGATCTGAAAGAAAATATGAATGGGGCATGGGCACTTCGAATTTCATAAATGCCATTAACAAACACAGTGAGATAAATAACCTTCTAAATATAGATGAATTTAACTATACAGTTTGTTTTTTAGATATAATGGAAAATTCGGACAGTGAGGCGGAAACATCTCTCACTGATGCCGAGAAAATAAATGATAGTAAAATTTCAGGAGTTTCACCTTTTTTTTCTGCCGAGGAAATAACTGTTTCAATATCACAAGCATCTAAAAATAATAATAACAATGTAAATATTTTTAAAT
The DNA here is from genome assembly GCA_963402855.1 of Ormia ochracea. NCBI lineage: Eukaryota > Metazoa > Arthropoda > Insecta > Diptera > Tachinidae > Ormia > Ormia ochracea. The sequence continues at coordinate 44,457,553 of OY727105.1, forward strand.
AACACTAGTATTAGGAGCTTTTGGAAGATGCTTATACTATTATCAAAATTGAAATTTTTTTTTGATTTTTGGGTTAAAAATTGGAAGTTTGTTTAAATAACAAATATTTTGTTTCCAGTTAATGGACACCTCGTTATCATATCATACTTGCACATCTACGGACGCTAGTAATATATCTTCGACTTTGGATCAAGCATTGTGTCAAAGAAAAATTTTAACACAACGTCATGTTGAGTTTGCTGAAAATAATTTGGTATTGGATGAGAAAAAACAATGTAATGTAAGCAAAGTATTTTAGTTTTTGTACATTTTTTAATTATTCGAGCTTTATTTTTAACATTTGCCGATGTCGAAAGGCTTGCCTATATGATAGTAGTTGTAAAGAGTATAACAAAGAAAACATCTGTAGTAAGAACTTAGATAAAGTGGAAACCGCTGACGATACTGCTTTTGAATTTTCTATGATCCGTCGTTCCACTGAAGAGGTGTGTTTTAAAAAAGTATTAAAAAAATTATTTTCATAAATGTTTCTATTTGTGTTATTGTTATTGTCACTTTCTATGCCTAGTCCCTGTGTACACAAGTCGACTGGATATATATTCATATTTAAATATTAAAGCTGCTATTCTGGTACAAATTTAGTTGATTTTTGGATTTTTTTATATGCGATATTTCTTTTTTTTTCAACAGCGCAATCGGTCATCAAAAGAACCAGAAGACTCAGGAGTTTCAAGCCGTAAAAGTGAAACTACTACTAATAGTGAAACTACTTCCAATTCAATTGATAAAGCCGACAATTTGTGCAATTTTGGAGATGACTACAGTTGCTCCGATTATTCAAAAAGGTAAGTTAGATTAATTTAAAACAGAAGTTGCATGCTTAATTGTGGTTAAAAGTATTTACAATTATTTATCTGCTTGTACAATTGAATAATATTGTACGCATAAAGCTGTAAGAAATTAAATATCCTATGGTGTTAAAAATCACTGCTTTTAGCTCTACGAAAACGAAAGCTTGTTCATTTAATATATAAATAGGAGTTCACGACTTGAGTAAACAGCGGTTTACTTTCGTTTAGCTTGTAGTTTATTGCCTACATTAAACTGCAGGTTAGTTTTTTGGGGAATAGGAAAATATATACAAGTAAGCTCTTCAGATCAATTTAACGTAAATTCTAGAGGCTGCACAGTTGTATGTAATTTGCATATTCGATTTTTTTGTTTCTTGCAAATACGTTTTCGTTTGATTGTACTAACTAAATAAACTACCGGTTATGGAAATGCTGCAGGCAATAACTAACACCTCTTATAGCATGTATTTTTTTTCAGAATTAACTACTTGATACCTTGAAATATTAATTTTCAATGGATTTTTAATATTTCGCTGAGTATAACTTTAAATAAGTTAATTTAAACATTCTTTTTATTCGTAAAATGTGGTTGTAGTCCTAAAAATACTAGCAAATTGAAATAGAATTAATAATTTGAATCTAATAGAGAAGCTACTCCAACCTTATTCTGAGCTTTTTACATATATTTATTAATAATATTCTTTTTAATAATTTTTTCTTATATTTTCAAAACTGCTTTATCTTTTTTTATTTCGTACTAACTTTCAACATCGTCCTTTAACAAATCACTTCAACTTACTCTCAGCTATAACATAAACAACACAAATGAAATAAGCGGAATACGAATGCATTCGCCATTTCGAAATGCATCGAGGAATTTTAAGCGGCCAGAGGTTCAAAGGTGGTTTACTAATTTGCAAATATATTGTGCATAAATTTTTTTATTTATTAAGAATTTCCATAAATGAATTGTACCACTTGCATTTTCGTAGCTCTCTCGGCAGTATGAAACGTAAAATACATTTAGTTTGTCGTTCTGAAAATGGCTCAATGTATGATGCAGATGGTTCCAATAATGGCTCTGTTAGTACGGGATTAACGCAAGAGATCGATATATTGAATATTGGTTCCAGTACGCCGAAAAAACGTAAAACGAAAGTGCATTCATTATCTGATGATGAAGTACCCCAAATGCTTTATGATAATATTGCTAATGTAGTATTTTCCACACCTGTATCATCACAAAAGCTAAACACACGTGATGGCGGCCTATTGGGGAAATTGAAAGCCACACGGTTTGCATTGCCGTTGTCAACAGAAAACAAAAAAAGAGATGTAGAGAGTGAAAAAACCACTTGTGTGCAATATTTGAAAATGGTTAATGATGACGCCAACATGTCACCAATAAATCTGAATACAAATTCAGCATTAAAAACGCCAAAAACTGTACATACACCTTTTAGAACACCGAAATCAGTACGAAGAGGCGTACGCCAATCGAGTGAACGTATCTTAGGTACACCCGATTATCTGGCTCCAGAGTTATTGTTAAAGTATGCCCTAAGTTTTGGGAATTTTAATATTTTCTGTTTTATTGTTCGTACTTTTTTCTTAGGCAGGCTCATGGTTTTGCCGTAGATTGGTGGGCATTAGGCGTCTGCTTTTATGAATTTTTGACAGGTGTACTACCATTTAATGATGAAACTCCACAAAAAGTATTTGACAACATTCTTAACAAAAGTGAGTAAAAATATTTATTACAACCTGTGGATATGAGGAACATTTTCTAATCCATGTTTTACTATTTCCTGATAACCACCTTTAAACTTTCCAGTGCGTTTAGGATTTTTTTTTAACATGCAAAATACAAACAAACTATTTAAATTTATTTTGTGTGGAAGCAATAAGCGCTAATTGATTATTGTTTTTTAAAATTAAAAAAAAAAAAATTTAATATAAAAATATATGGAAATCTTCAGACTAAGAATTTTGTCGAAAGCATTCATGCATGACAGAAAGTTTTCTTTAAATTTAATCAGTGTATTTTTAAGCGTAACACTTGCCATTGCAATTGTACTACTTTTTCTAAATGGATGTTAAGAAAAATTAATAATTGATATTAATAATTGATATTAATTTTTCTTTATTTATTTATTTATTCAATAAATCTTAAGAATGAAAGAACTATTATAAAGTATAGTTTTGTTTTCTATAGTATATACATAATTTTAAAATTTATAAGTGCACATGATTCCAAAACGAATCAGTTATTGCGTTGTTGTTAATGAACACTTGGCCAGTTTTTGTTTAATAAGAAATATTTTTCTCCAAAGAGATTATTAAAGTAGAGTGGAACGTTGCTAAAACCTCCTTATGGGATAAAAGATCAAAATTTAAAATCAAATTTATACATACATAAATACGGAAATATGTATGTACTGTATGTATGGTGTGAAGAATTAAAATTTTTTTTATTTAACTGAATAATAACCAACTGAACAATTCTTAGACAAACCTAAAAATTCAGATAAAATACTGCGTCTGACAACGCTTAATTTATTTAGTTTGCAGTAAATTTTCCTTCTTACATAGAATATATATATTATGTAGGTTCGCATGCAGAATTTACTATATCCGTATCAAACTTGGAAGGCTATAAAAATAGCACTTCCGCCACTTGTTAGAATTTTCAAAAACTTTTTTGGAAGGGCTTTCAAATATCGAATACTGATGATAAGAAAAAGGTCATCCTTTACCACAATTAGATGTGCGCATATATATATTATAGCGATTCCAGGAGGCATCGGCTTGGACATGGTTTGAACATGACGTCAATATACATATGCCAAGTTCTTGTATGTGACGTAAACTTATCAATGTGTTCACATATTTTCTAGTGCCGTAGAATACCACTAAATTGTATTTGTTATTTTGGTTTTTATAGTTATTTTTCTGCTTTTCGCAGATATTGAATGGCCAGAAGGCGATGAAGCTTTATCAGAAGGTGCCGTAGAAGCGGTCGAGCTTTTGCTTACAATGGATCCTAATGAAAGACCTGCTGCTAAGGAAGTCCAAAATATGCCGTTCTTTCAGTTTGTAAATTGGGAACATATGGAAAACGAAGAACCTCCTTTTGTTCCAAACCCGGATAATCCTACTGATACTGCATACTTTGAAGCACGTAATAATTTACAACATTTGAAGTTGTCAAATTTCGTTACGGAAGAATAATGACAGACGTCGACATATACATAAAATGTCATTAGAAGTTATACGTTGTGATAACCAAAGATGAAACTGGTCAAACCTATGGAAATTTATTTTTCAAGTGATGGCAGTGCTGCTTTAAGGAAGCCAGACGGCATCCTACATTAAGATACATTCATTAAGAATACAGACAGATTCGAATATAAAAAAACAAAACCTTTCATTATTAATATTTTACATTTGAGTACGATAACAGTTTATTTTATTATAAAAAACTTCTATTGCTTTTAACTATATTTTTTAAAGCCATTTCGTTTGTTTACAATTTTCTTTTCATAAATGCGCTAAAAGTTTAATATTTCATTGCTTTTAAATCCACCCGCCAGCATGCTCATTATGTATAAAACATTCTAATATAAATTACATCCATGGAAAATTTTGTAAATTCTCTTTATAAGGTTTAAGATTATTCCGGCATTTTCTTTGTTAATAATTTGTTTTTATGTCTCGTACAATTTCCTATAGTCGAGAACGTGTAGAATTTAGTAGGTGTTTTAATTTTAAAGCGAAAGAATCAATAAAATCGTGATTGTAGCCAAGAAACATATAGTCATCTGTAATTTAAATACATTTTTTTTTAAAAAATAACAATTTTGAAATGTATTATCTTTCATTTGGGTGTTTGGTATTTTCAATTCATCGACATAAACTAGAACAATTTTTGTTCAAGTCATTTGCATTCATTCCATTTTCCATATTTCCTTTTTTAATTTTATTTATTTTAACGCTAAAGTAATTAAGCTTTCAAAAAGTTCTGTATTGAAAGGTATTTATCTTTTCATATTGATTTCATTTCAAATTCAAATGCAATGTTTTTCAAATTTCTGGCTAAGTATCCAATCACTAAATATTATTTTTTTATGGAACCGAATTTTCGAAATCCGCAGTGCAACATTTTTTTATGAATGAAACTCAAGAAAAATTCATTAATTGAAAATTCATTACTTCCAGTTGTCTGATAATCTGCTTGTTTAATTAAATTTTGTAATAATGCGGGAAGATTAAATATTTGTATTATTTGCCACGAGTGGATTGCAGCGATACGGTAGAAAGTTATTGGGTTTTGAATCTCAGAATTTTTTGCTACGCATTCAAATACGGAGCTGTTCCGAAATTTTATTTTTTGCAATTAACTAAGCAAAAACCGAAACCAAAGATTTATACAATTAATTGAAAGGCGAAAAAAAATTCGAAATTATAGAGGTTTCGTCTGCAGTGGAGCTTATAGATATTCGGACTACAGAGGAATAGCACAACGATTTGGGTTGGCTTTCTAGGTTTTTATTCTTAATTTTATAGTGAAACCGATAATGATAATCGAAAAGCAATTGGGAGACATTTTAGATTTTTCTGTGCTAATCGGCAAACCTTTACAAAATGCATAAAAAATTTCAAAATATTTAATAACAAAACAAAATGCAGGACATTTTTATAAAAGACAGGTCTTTTAGTGTATGTGATCACTGAAAGTTATAGTCAGCTTCTTCGTATGTGTCTATTACTTAAAAACTACTTTACGAAGCTTGTAAAAATACGACTATAATTAGTTAATATATACTCATATATATCAATTGGTCAATACCAACATTGCAGGTTGTAGGGGACTTGTTCATAAGAGATTAAAAGTTTCCCAAGGCAATAATGTAAAATACAATAAAAACTCCTCCCACTTTTCGTCAATTAAACATTATTATGAGCTCTGTGTAGTCGATAGTGTCCACCGCTTCGGAAATTAATCTAATGGGAAACGTTTAAGAACCTCTGCATTACCTTTACTGAACCATTTTACATTGTTCTACTAATTACTAAAGTTTTCTTGTGGAACAACCATTTCAATATTAATAAGTTTAATTAAATGCATACAAAAGGCGTAAAGGCGTGTGATGAATGTTTCCCTTTCCGTTGCCATTTTGCTATAAAAGAGTGCCATCCGATATAATCGAATAACACATTTTGGTCAGTTACCAAGCCATCAAGTAATCAAATTTGTTAAGTTGTCATTTAACAGAATTTTGTGGCACGCAGTTAAACGTCAAGAGCACGCGTATACATTTCATCTGGAACAGCAAACTACAATATATCGTTGGTCTCAAGTAGAAAAGTCCTAACACGGACTTTTTTTTTTGCAATTAATTCTTTTTCTAGTAATCTCAATTTATTTACTTTATATTTCGATAAGGAAAGCAAGGACATTTAAAAAGTGTAACTGAGATTAGCAAAAAAAAAAGAAAAAAAATCAAACCCATCTTAATCTGCACAATCGATTAGCCCTCTTAAATAAAAAGCTGTGAACAAAATCATTTACGATATTTAACAGGAACATGTTCAAACAAGAACATGTTTTATCAACCAAAACCGCTCTGTTCGAATCAAACACTATTTCAAACTCATCGATTTGATGTGGATTTGAATTGAGAAACGTAATAAAAATATACAAAAGGCTAGAAATTATTGGGAAACGAACTAATTTAACTATTTTTAAAGAGCAGATTAAGATCGATGTATGATCAGTATGATCAGTATGATCAGTATGAACGATGATATTTGTACTATGCAAACTAAAGTGGCGTCTAATGAGGGTTTGAGTTAATACTTTATTCGCATAGCGCGGCTTTAGTTTAACACGTAAAAAACACTTCGAAGATTTTTTAAGTATTAAACAGAATAGAAGTTATTTATTTGAAATAACTTGGATATTTTGTAAATAATCAAAGTGAAACATTGCGCAGGATGTCACTCGCAAAGTTGTATTCTGATTCATTTAAGAGTGGTATAATTATACATTTATCTATGTCGTTTTGTCACCGATTTTTAATTACACTGATGATCCTAAATGTTCCCAAATATTCAGAAAAGTGTTATTACTGTAGGCTTCATATAAATATCCGTTAACGCGTCTACTTGACTGTCCTCCACAGCAGAATATACATATGTACGCTCTTAAACACTTTTCAAATAATTTGGTAATACTGGATGCGTATCCATTTATTTTCCATTTTAAAAAGAGTGTTCGTGTTATGAATATTTTTTATCTTCTCTTTATTATTATATATATGCTAAAGCAGACCTTCAGGGAATCTTTACCTAAATACTCTTTAGAACAGCTTGAGAATTACTCAATTTCTGGGTAAACACAACTGGGAAGTGTACTTAAAACAAAATAGCAAGAAGAACATAAAAAGCAATTTAAATACGCTCGGTTTCTTACACTCTTTCACATTGACTGATACATGGCAGCTTAAATAGCGGTGGCACCTCGCTCACTGTAGAGCACTGGAAAACCAAATCCATTTTGTACTTACGCATAACTTATAAAAGGGAAACGAACGGCGCAAAGTAGGTGCAAGAAAAGGCCTTGAAAGCCCATTCATAAATTTTCTCGCACACTGTACAAGTACGTTTTTAGCATGAAAACACAATGAACACCACAAAAACGGCCGCGCATTCATATCCTTTTCAATGGCATCTATTATTTATTTTTGTGTAGGTCCAATTTTACATTTTTGCATATTTCCAGTTTTTCTTCTTTCGGAGATCGCATTGTAAACTATACGTATACTAACATTCAATCCAAGTGTACTTTTACAAAAAGGAATATCTGGAATGGGCCTAAAAAAGAGGCCAAAAATGGTTGACATGAAGTCCACTTCAAATGCTGTATGGTGGATAAAAGAACCGAAAAAACTTGAACATCGTGCTGCGCTGTGTCAGGATATGGCAGATTTATGTGGTAATATCTCCATGCATGGATACGATGTATTTGCCGCAGCCGAATTACTTTTATGCGAAAAGTACGCACGGTAGACATTCATAAATACAAACATTTCTACTTCATTTGTATGTATGAGTGCTGCAAATTTAATTATTAATTTCAATTTAATTTAATTTATCATAATTTTTTTGATTTGTTTACATCTAATCAGTATCCAGTGGCATCCATTATAGTTCAAACGAGTGGTTTGATACAAGTTAAAGTCTAACCGAGTTGTATCGAACTCCATCTTTCGCAAGCGTTGAACAGTATTACCATTGACACATCTCTTTGATCGCTATATCCGGCCATAGTGAGTTGGCAAAAGAGATTGAATAACTGGTAGTCAATTCGACAATATTGCCGCCACCAACTGGAAGTATTGAAAAATATTTTGTTAAAGTCCGATGATGATCTAGAGTTATTTATGTTCTTTGCATGTACATACATGCATATGCATGTATTTTGCAACAGATCTATTCCTTTTTTTTATTAAAAATGATAGTAAAAGAATCGAGAGATCTAGTGTGAAACAAAATGAGAAAAGATCATGTTAAGTTTTTTCAAAAGCTCATGTTGGGGAAGAGGTTGAAGGTTGGTAAGTTACTGAAAGATGGAGATTGTTGAAAAGCTTTAAAAATGCTATAAAATGCATTATGGGTTTTACCATTGCTACGCCACTGGCAATGCACCATTATTAAGCTGCTTATATTTCTTACAGTCTATTGCTTGATGTGGTTATTGCTGTTTTTATTCTCATTGTATAGATTGTAAGCACTATTAATGTGTCATTGCCAGCTGTAAGTTGTTTTGCATGGCATTTTTGTTGGCATTTGTGAAGTCCAAATTAACGTCTCAATAACGAAAGCTTCACTGATCTTCATCAATGTTGACTGCTGCTTATGAGCAACATTAAATTTGAGTTGTGAGTTGTCAAAGTAGTGCGACTGTTGAATTTAAAATGACTCCCAGTCTGGGTAATAAGTTTATTTAAATAAAGTATTAAGTATGTAAACAAACGATTGGGAACCCCTGCCGCCTATTGCAATAAACAAGCCCAGCAAATGTAAAAGTTTTGCAGCCAATTATCTTTTGATGTCACTTATTTCCTTATTTTCAGATTAATTTGGTTCTGTCTCCATTTCGCAAATTTGATCATTGTCATCACTCTGCTATGCCATACATGGGAAAACTTTGTGTCGCAAAACTTTGCACTTCATGTAGACGAACCTCTATACCCGATAGAGAACATACCATTTCCTGGCATTTCAATATGCTCAAATAATCGCATATCAGCTCGGTCAGCAGCAAAGTATGCAAGCGAATTGTAAGTAAGCCAAAGGAAACTGAAAATAGCGCTTACTTTCTTTAGAGGGAAATCTTTATATTTTTATTTATTTCGTTTGAAGGTCCTCTCGGGATCCGATCAACAGATCAACTGAATATTTTATGAATTTGATGCCATATTTCAGCAGCTTCTATTACAAATTTCAACGTTCAGATGATTACAGGCTTTTCAATGAGTTTCAAACGTTTTTGGATAATCACGGCATAGACGGGAATGAATCATATTATAATATCAGCAAAACCCTTCAAATGGTATGCATGCAAAATAAAATTTAATTATTAAAATTTTGATTCATTTAATACTGTCACATTTCGAAACAAAAAGTTAACACCTCAGTGTAGTGATCTGATTGTAAAATGTTACTTAAATGGGCAACAAATTGAATGTTTCGGAAAGAATGCATTCCAAGAAGGCCTCACAATGTATGGGCCTTGTTGTATATTCAATGGAAACGATAAGTATGTATATATAAAATAATATTTCTCATTTCTCTAAATATGTAGTAATTCGATAAAATTTGTGTGTTCAGATATAGAAAACGCAATAGCACGTTCCGTTTGACGGGCCCCGAACTGGGTCTTGCAGTAGTACTTAACTCGTCACATTCCGATGATATGTCGTCTTTAATTAATATGGATGCTTATATAGTTATTATTCACAAGCCGGGCGATTTTCCAGATATAAATTCAGGTAGTGCTATCGAAGTCTTTCCAATGAATAATGCGGAATCGTTTATAGCAGTCGCTTCTAAGTATGTGAATACAAGTAGAGAGCTGAAAGGTTTCGATGCAATATCTGTATGCATTCTACTGCTATTTGTTTAAAACATTATTTTATTTAATAATTTTATTAATTTCTTACATGCCAATCAATCAAGAGAAAATGTTACTTTGATGACTCCCCACAAATCGATAATTTATTTGAAAAATCATATTCCTTTTCGAATTGTATAATGCGTTGCCGTGTTCAAAGTATTTCGGCTTTATGTTTGTGCGTTCCCTACTTTGTGCCGGCTAAATTAATGAAACAATTTGCAGTTCCATATTGTACTCTACATTATATCGGCTGCTTACAACAGTATCGCTGTGAGTTTGAATCGATTTATTTAATTTCGTAATGGTTTATGAACTTTCTTTAAGGAGTAGGCAATCTTTTTTTTTTATAATCTTATTGTTTACATTTTTATACAGCAACGTTTTTTTTATTATTAAAAATTTATTTTCATTCGGGCACATTCACTAACTTAAATGTAATCAAACTCGATTCTAGACGATATCGAGTTTTAAAGCACTTTCAGAATTACGTAAGAACACCTAATTGGATTTTTTATATCCGGCATAGTTTTAAAGGTAAACCAAAGTCTCATAAATTTTTTTTCTTCTGCTTCATATTATATTATATTTATAATATAAATATAGTTATTAATACTATATAGTTATTATGAGCGCCTTTCCGTGTTTCTAAGTTCGAAAAGCCTCTCTTCACCATAATAAAATCTAATTGGATTTTTTATATCCGGCATAGTTTTAAGGATAAACCACATTCTTATAAAATTTTTTTCTTCTGCTTCATATTATATTATATTTATAATATAAATATAGTTATTGCGGAAGCATGAGCGCCTTTCCTTGTTTCTAAGTTCGAAAAGCCTCTCTTCACCATAATAAAATCTAATTGGATTTTTTTATATCCGGCATAGTTTTAAAGGTAAACCAAATCCATCGATTAGATTTCGTTACTAATTGCGCGAGTATGTACAGGGTCCTTAACATTTAAATCTGTATGAATCTGCTGCAATGCCGACTGCCCCTCTCATATGGCAAACGATAACATGAAACACTATGTGCAATATGAGGCACAATAGTACTTGTTCGCTTCCTACCAACCCATGTCTTAAGTCCAGTTTCAAGTTTTGTTATTGGTGTCCACAAAGGTCCTTCGTAGCAGCTTTATTTTTAAGCATTTTCAATTTTATTAATTTCCATTTGTTTTAGAACTATGCCGGTTGCTATGAAAATCAAAGAGCCAATTTCTCCAAAAAGCGTGTTTGTAATGCTCGTAAATGTCATCAGTTTAGTTTTTTAATTTTGGTATTACATATTTGATGCGACTAACTCACTTGCCTTCGCACCACTCTGGCACTCGCACCACATTCGTGCATCTATATATACATACTTTCGTAAGGATGTATACATGTATTTACATGTGTGTGTGTGTGTGGGATTTATGTAGACACACATATGCAAGTAATGGTTCAAACCCACAGCTACAAGTTGGTTTATGGGCTTCCCAATGAATTTCAAACGAAGCAAATAGTTTATATTAGAAATAAACATTTAAATTCATATCTAGTTAAATGGAATAACGTGCTCACGGAGCGGACTGAAATTTTGGGTTTGGAGCGCGAACTCGAGGATGCTTTATATTGTCCACAGTGTTTACCAGCGTGCGATGACATACAGTACGACATTTCACTGATGTCACTGCCTAGAGGTCGTCTTGTCATGGAGGATATTGTGGGGTGAGTCGTATTCAATTTAAGCATATTTAATAAAGAACACATACAAAGTCAACAGTAATCCCTAAAACATGCTTACATACCTACTCACATATATACATACATACACATGTACACAATCGTATTTATGCAAATGGCTTATGCACATGTGTTTTTTTTGGTTTTTTTGTTTTTTTTGTTTTTTTTTTTTATAACCCAACTTTTGTTAATGTTACTTTACGCAGAGATGCGTTCAATTTAGATTTGAAAGACATGCCGGTGCTACGAGTGTATTTTGGCTCATCCACTGCTTTCTACTACAAACGATTCATTATTAATACTTGGGAGGAGGCATTTAGTAAGTAATTTAAATCCTGAAAATGTTCAATTTGTGTAGTACGCTGAGCCATCAAACACTAGAACAATTGTGTTACCGTTACGTGCTGGATTTGAGAGAATGAGGTGTCTTGTACAACTCTGTACTAGAATAACGCTTACAGAGCTATGCATACAAAAATTATGTGCATTTAAAGATTGTCCTCGTGTGCGATGGCTTATTTGCATACATATCATGACTCTTTATATTTTAAAAGGTACTGTTGGCAATATTCTCGCAATATTTCTGGGCTTCTCGATGGTAGCCGTATTTGAAATATTTTACTTTATAACAAAATATTTATACATCGCCTGGAAAATGTTTGTCAGAAAACACCAGCATGACACCAGCGTGTCTAAGAATCGTAAGGCCGCTACAGTTAAGTCTAACAAATTGTATATTTTGCCTTAAAACGAACATTGTGAAATAAATAAATGATCGTTTTACTGGGTCAATTGAATGAGGACGAACTTAAATTATGATGAAACATAATATTTTAGATTGTCGTTAGTTATTGGTATCACGTCACATGGAACTGCTCACCAGCTTACTAGGAAATTCGGCAATATGCATGTACACTCATATGTGAAAAAATTTCGCTTAGAAAAAGAATGGAATGTTTTAGGGCATTTTAAAAAAACCTGAATTCTTGGAGCGATTTTACAGATTTGAACAGACAGAATTTCACAAAATATTGAATATTGCAAGCTTTAAGTTTTTTAAGCTTTTCAAACCAATTGATAGTACGTTGAACGGTAATACGAGGTTTTTTTTTTGTTAGTTTGTCAAGAGAGGAATAGCTGTCGAATAACAAGAAGTTGCAGAACCCCTTCGCAAAAACTTTGAACTGAACTAAAGAGCTTTTGGATAGGAGCGTGTAGGCCATGTGTAGTCACTGGATTTAAATTAATACTTGAACTTCCAATAGTAATAAAGAGATTTTTATTAAGAGGTGTTCAGTAGTTCTAGATTGGAGACAATCTTTCACTTTGCTTGTAAAGGGATTTTTATATTTTTACATTTTCTAGTTCGTTGAAAAGGAGTAATAAAATAAATTATATTTCAAAATATTTTATCCATGAAATATATCTGTGAAATAAAGAGTTTAATATTCATCGCAAATCGTTGATTCTTGATTGTTGATTACGCTATTAATTTTCGTAAAGAAGTGCGTATGAAGCCATCAAAAACCTTCAATTAGTCGAAAGCATATAATGGCTAAATGATAATATAAGAAATAATAGTTAAAGTTGTGATGTTCATCATGATCATGACGAATGAGGCTTCCATTGTATTAGGGAATCAAAAATGATTAAATATTTTTTAAGGTGCTTAAAAAATATTTAAATTTTAATGAATTTTCAATATTCTGCTGAATTTTTTGCTGAATATTCAGGATCATAAGTAAAAAAGTAAGAAAAAAAAAATTTTTTATATATTTCTTGTATTTCGCTTTGACAAAAAACTTGTATTAAATTCGAGTACAGATTTGATCTTAAAAGCAATAATTTTGAGGCAAGATCTATATCCATCTGATCCGTGTCTGCACACGATCTTTACAAATATTTTTATACAAAATCATGGTGCAATTATTAGAGTTTCATTTGTATTAGTCACACGATTGTCGTCCTGCAGGACTTCATTTTTGTAGGCTCTTATAATTTGTCGAATAAGAAAGAAAATCACTTCACAAAAACCAACTATGGAAAATCCTGTCAAAATACCGCAAATATTGCCAATGTAGCCTAAAAAAACATTTCATAAAATGTTTATTATTAACTGGACAGACATGTAAAACCTACTGAGCATTTGAAACCATGAAGTAACTAGAAGTCTCTTATAATACAAAGATTCCCTTTCACCAAAATAGACATGCACCAATGCTAAATCGGAGTGGTTTTCACGATAATCACTACAAAGAAAGAAATTGCAATACTTTTGCAACAGTTTTTTTTTCTCACACTTACGGGAATGCTTTCATATTGTATTTTGTTAAGGGCAATTGCGAGACGCGCAAACTGTATTGCGTTTCCGAGCACGAAGGTAAACAGTATGGACAGTATAATGAATCCTCCATTTCACGTTGGAGCTCGTGTATATAATGCCTTTCTGTGATGACATTAAACCATTTAACTGTTAAAAAATAAAATATAATTATTCGATTATGGCAATTAAACCGAAATCGAGTTAGTACAGCTGATTTCAGCCAATTCATTCTAAAATTATATATATAAAACTATAAATATATACTGTCATAAATACAAACTGTCATATCATATTTAGTTAAATATTTAATGCAGGGTTTGACAAATTGGGGAAGTCAGCTGATGATCAGCTGGTATTATAAACAATCTAATGTGTACTTACAGTCATAGCGCGCTAAGCATCCTTTGTTTTGCAAAGTGCAATACACTGTATCTTCGTAGATGCTGCTGATATTGTCGTACGGTATATAGAACGGCAAACAGCCGCACAGAACACGTATACTATGTACCCGACAAAGTGTTATACAGTTGTTGAATGTATATTCATTTCCATACCACTCCGGATATTCATCGGTAAACAGACAATTGCGCTGCAAAAAACGACATTCGTACAACAGTGTTAAGGTCGTGCTTCACTACCCTACACAGTCATATGATTCATTCACACGAGAATCTGATGTAACTCTATCGTATTTTAAAAAATTACACGAAAATGGCTTTGTACGTGCCACACTGTCATAAAAATACGATGAAAATAAATTAATGCTTCTTTGTTAAATAAAGTAAATGCAACTCTGATCGCTTAAAAATTGCCATTTTACGAAAATTTTCATAAACTTTTGAAATGCCTTATCCCGAAAATCGAACGATTGTGTATGATAGTGAATCAGGGCCTTTACAGATATTAAATTATCTTTTGCTCCAAGGCTCAAGTTCGCCAATTTAATTGTTATTCAATAAAATTGTAATTTAAAGAAATTTTAGAAAAATTTATTTATACATAAAAATTACTTTTTTTAAATTTCTTTAAAGAGAAGTAAGCTTACGAATTAACAAGCCATAGATTGCTTAACATTACAGTTCCATCACTGGATTTCATTTCACAGCCTAACAGAGTAGTTTTGAAAGAACGTCTACCTCTTTTATCTATTTCTACCTGATTTTAATGATCTGGTTTCAAAACGCACATTAGTATGCCGAGTTGAAAATGTATGTTGGAGTACATGAAAGATACTTAATTCTCTGAATGGTGCTCATAGAAATTTTCCCCTGAAACCACTCGTCTGAAATGGGTGCGTGTTTTTCTACTTTTTAGTGCTGCTTAAAATTTGATTGATGTCGATAGTCACGGATGTAATTTTAGGGAAGTACTTTGTGGTGACATTGCCTAGAGCAAACCACTACATTATATTACTATCGACATTTCCTTCAGAAGAAAATACCTGCTCCAAGCATATCGTTTCTTTAAGTTTAAAAATATTTCAGATAAGAACTTGACTAGTCCGTTGCTAACTTACCGCATTGGGACTCAAAAAGCGGGCTTCGTCTACAGTTTCATGTACTTTTGCTGTCACCGAAAAATAATTATCAGACCCAGTTAAAGCAAAATTCTCCTCAATCCCTCCCGATGACCGATCTGGATGCAGTAACGGCGAATATATGCCGATCTGTATAAAATATATAATTTTTTCTAATTTCTTAACAATAAATTTTCATTTTTCTTGATTCGACATAATTTACTATAAATCCATCGGACGAAAACATTTTGAAAAAATTATCGCTTTGCGGTGCTCTTAGCAACACGGTTAATCCCTTGCTCTGACTAATTAATTGCCCGCGCAGTGCCCCTACCATGGAATATCTAAAATGAAAGGTATTATTTAGAGATTTCACGATTTCGAACTTTCATAGACGGATTACTTATTATTATAATTGAAAGTGCAACAGAGGCCTCTCGATGTAAACTTTTCCTCGAACTCCTCCCCGCAATTAATGTATCTCCTACCGATGCGACACTGCAGTAAAATATCCGAGCAGTTGGGTGTTAACTGGCAGTTGGATAAAAAAAGAGAAAAAAATATTAAAACAATTATTATTAATTGATGAATGTTTGAAAATTATTTACTAATTATTATTATTATTATTAATTTTTACTATTTATTATTTTATAAATTCTCTATTGGGAATCTTTATAATTCTTTTTTCCTCAAATATTAGGATTTTTTCGGCAGAATTGCTAAATAAACGAGCTGCAGTGGACTTTCGGTAACGCTCGATTGTCATTTGATTGCAAGTTTTTGTTTATCGATATGCAAACTGCGTTAGGTAATCGCCGATAAGTAACTAATTTTGGTTTAGCATGTGTGATGTGCAATCATCGTGATCAATATAGGATCAACCTGCATCGAATAGCTGAGAGCGAAACTCATTTTCAATACTTTTTTCTTGTTTGCCTCCCCCACCTTTGTGAAACGCTTTTGCCAGCCCAGACGTATTTTAGCAAACGCATCTAAAAGGTGGGCCAAACGTGATTAAGCTTTTACTTAGGAGAATGTCTGGTCAATGGACAATGCTAGTAAGTTTAGCAAAAGCCTTTTCACTCAAAACGATTCGATTCGAGCGAGCTTGTTAATCTTCCTCTACATATTTCTTCTATCTTACCATTGCCATTCGCCTCCTTGTATCATAAAATAATTCGGCATCCTCCCGGTCGTAAATGTCCAGAAATCTCTGAAATGTCCACGCTTTATGAAATTCGTTAAATTCATATGGCGAATAGTAGTTGTATTTTAGCATTTTAATTTGCTCATAAAAGTAGTCGAATCCACGGTGCTGGGGATCTTTTCTATTTCTAAGAGTGCGTAATTGGAATTCATTGTTAAAGAAAAGGAAAAATAATATTATAATAAAATGCTGAGCAAAGTAGTGGTGTGGACTTACAGTTCGGTGGCGTAACGTGTGGCAGATGCATTTGAAATGCGATTTATTGAACAAATGGAAACTGTAGGAAATGGTACCTTGTCTATGGGATAGGATTGATCATGCAGCGTTTCTCTCAATAGTTGATCCCCAGTGCTGCTATTATGCCACAGGAAAATAATTAGCGTGCACAATGTTATTGTATGGAAAATCAACCAAAATAGTCTGGCTTAAAAATAAACAGTGTGCGTAATTAATTTTCTTTCTTTCGTTGGGCTTGCTTTAAAACAGGATAATGAATTCTTATTATTTGACAAAACAATGTACACAAAAGGAGCAACAAAAAAAAAAAAAAAAAAAACAAAAAGTGGAAACGATAACAAAATGCGGCAGTGCTGGGCAATTGCATCCGTATGACGTCAGTGTAAAAAACCTAATCTAAATATCCTTTGCCACATGCGAACACTCATACACTTACACATAGAAGCAGCCCATACGTTGGCTGTTCTTCCCATACGGTCTTATCGCATAAATATCAATTTGAATGCATACGAGTACACACAGACGCACTTAGTTAAACTAGTACGTACTTAAAAGCGTACCTCTCTTGATAACGACGTCCTTTTTCAACTAATTTTCCATAACAATGAAATGAAACATTTTGCAGAAAATCTCTCAATGCATTGTCAAATGTTAAATTTCGCATATTGTTGTTTGTTGCCAATGCAGGAGTCCACCATGCTGCCTTACCAACAGCAAGTGCCACATCCGTTTCCTCTTTACAAACTTTACGCTGCTCCTGCTCTTTGGCTTTATGTTGTTGGTATTGTTGAACTAGTCCTTTTTGAAGTTGTTGTTCTTGTTGTTGTTGTTGTTGTTGTTGTTGCTTTAACTTGGGCTGTAGATTGAACTGCCGTTGCTGGTTTTGGTATGCCAACGGATATGTTTTCATGTTTATTAAGTAGTCGTTGGTTTCTGGTCGATATTGGACTTGGCTCAAAAAGCGCTGAAATAAAAAATTATGCACAAAAACTTAAAAGTAAATAAAAAAAAAGAAATAAAATAAAATACTCGTACTCAAATAGGAAGGGAGTAGTTGTAGTTTTTTTTTTCTTTTTTTATCTACTATTCAACAGTAACAATAAATTGCAACTGCTGTTGATATTCAAACAAACAATTGCTTTTATTGCCAATACGTGGAAGAAGCAGCCGAACTCCTATTGAATTAGCACATCCCCTATAGTTGGTAATGTGACACTTTCGTGAGACTGTGCCTCTTGCTAGCAGCACGCTTACTACAGGATTACCATGCCTTGCCTTGCGAACCTTCACAGTCTCTTCATTGCCCTTCAAGCCTACTAAAATTAGTTTTCAAAGAACTTCTAATTTTTTTTATAGTTATTTGTGCCTGTATATGTGTTTTGTATGTATGTATGCTTTCCAAAGGTAGACTGATTTAAACGTGCTGTTTTTTAGGTTTAAAATTGAATTATATTTGAATTAGAATTAGTTTATTAGGTGGAGTTTTAGTAAGTTTTATTTGTTTACGTCAAATTGATTAAAAGGCATTCATTTCTTATTCTTCACTAGTTCATATATAGGAATTTTTTTTTTATATAATATATTAGGAATCGAATTGAACTTGAATTTGAAACTTCTCGTTTAATAATATTAAATGTGTTGGGTTAAATGTGTGTTAGTTTTAAAAGTGTCTACGTAAAACGGGTTGCGATTTCTCCCACATCTTGCGTAGTCTTAGACGAAATCACAAGATGTTTTTTTTTCTTTCTCAATAATTTTTTTTTTTTTCAATTTTTAAAGGGTACTTTTTTGTGATTATGATTATTTTAATGCATCGCCAAGTTGCAATAGAGGAGAATATTTAAATCGCATTCTTTTGCACTTTTTATTAAATGAATGCAGTTGCATTACTAAGTCGCCTTATGCCTGCGAAAAGATTTCTTATGAATTTATTTTTGTACGTTCTTATTTTTAATAAAAGCTTTTTGGCGTGAGAATTGTGCGGGGGTGCGTTTTTGCTTTGGTGCGTTGGTGCGTTTGTGCGTTTGTGCGTTGGTTGATTGCTGCAAAAGTGTTTGTTCAAGAGTTCTTGTTCCACGTTCAGCGAACATTTCTTATAGTATTACAAGTTCAGAACAAATAGGCAGTTTTTATTTAATTGTTAACGTTATTGGTTACATCGAGTACGTAAATAGGCTCTAGTAATTGTGTTGATACATGCTCGCGTGCATACACGCACACATCCATCTACAGGCGCATAAATATCATTTCATGCACATGTACCTTTTTTAATTGCGTTCATTATTGTTTATATCCTCTTGTATTATTGCCAACTCATTAACTGCTACCAGCCCAAAATTCTCAGCTAAACGGCTTAATTGTTGTTAATTGTTAGAATTTGTATATAATTAAGAACAACAACAACAAAAGTTAAAAAAAAATTAAGGCAGCATAGGCTGTGTTATATGCTTCCCGTAACGCTTTAATAATTTAATAATTTAAAAGGGAAAGAAAACAATAAAAAATAAAAAATAATTTTACACTTTTTATACAATTTGCTTCTGCTGAACCCCACCGCAATAATAACGCCCCCATGTAATTAAATAAAAGAACAAGGCACGTTTTACACATTTCAGAGAAACAAGTACTCGACAAAATTTAAGGACAACAATTGCATTGTGACCAATTTTTAAAATATGTCGACATGTTTTAATGGAAGCATAACTAAATGTTTAAAATTCAATAAAAGTTATGATGGAAATGGTGTGAAGATGTGCATGAACAGCTTTTGTTTTAATAAAAATTATTAATAACTGAGAAAGGAGTTGCTTTCTTTGTCAAAGCAGCCGCTGTTTAATTAGCCCTCCATCTACTCGTATTTATTTATGTGACGACTATAGAATGTGATAATTTATAATGGTTTTGTAAAATTGAGTCTAATACCTCATAACTGTACGGAGGGGATGCAGGCGGAAAATAAACCGACTTACAGAGGGAATCTATTCCCCTTGACAGATGGCAGTGGTGTGAAAATTGTAGGGGGCAAGTGATTTATATCGCATTTTTATTTGTATGCAAGAATCTGATATCTTCATGCTTTACAATTGTTTAAATTCCAGGACGCCTAGGTAACTACAATTAATATTTCATATTTTATGTAGCAGAGATTCTGTTAGGCCTTTTCCCGAAACAGTCTAATTTTTATTTTCTTGTGCATCCTCTGTAATTATTTGTAACTTTTATTACTCTGCTGCTTTCGCCAAAAAAAAAAATTATTTTCTAGTGCCACTCCAAGAGTACCTACCGGCTAGCACAGAGCATGCAACTGATCTGTACACTTTAAAATATATAATATTATTAACGAATATTATAGAATTAAATGATTCTCAGAAAGTTTGATTAATTAAATCAATAGATGGATATCTCAGAGGAAGCTTTACTTTGCCTTCACAATTGAGCTGGATTATTTCCTGTGAGAAGAATCAAAAATCTCCTCAGGATACAATTAAAAAACTTCAGAGAGAATTCTGGGAACAAGGCCCACAAATCAAAAAATATCGCTAAAAATATTAAGCGTTTTTTTAGCGCTTTTTAATATTTTGTAAAGTCGTGGTAAATTTTTTGGCCTTTTCAGACTTTGCTTCTACAGAGTTTACTTACAGTTTATTTTTGCAACTATGTAATTAGTTTTGTAACTAATAATAAATTCGATTAAAATTAGTGTTAATTTCCGATTTCTGATTTAAACATTTTACTTAATAAATAATATTTTATTGGTAATATAAATTTAATTCCATCGAAAAGAAAAATTAATATACATTTGATGTTTGATGCATCGTGTGAAGTTTGTACAATGAGTTACTTTCACCCCTTTGAGGGCAAGGAACTCGAATCGAATTATGATATCTGAGGCATCCTGTGAAGTCTATACAATGACTTGGTTTTCACTCTTTTGATAGCAACGCTATCGAACCGAATTTGCGTACAAGAGAGGTCAGCCATGATTTGTATTTCTGGTTTAAAAAATTAATATTCAAGAGAGAAACGAGTAAAAGTGTTATATTCGGCTGTACCGACTCTTATATACCCTTCTCTGAAAATATATTACAAAGCTTTTTTTGTACACTACAATTATTGAAGTCAACTTCAATCAAATTTACAAAATACTTTGTTGGTTATATTTCCCTTAAGTATTATCCGATTTTGGTGTTATTCATACTTGATCATTTGGAGAATATTCTAAGGCGATCGCTTTGAAAATTTTTGATTTGGACAGACAGACAGGCGGACCAAGCTTAATCAACTTTTCTTTTTATATGGATGTGGAATATACACAATGTATTGTGTAGGGTATCCATATGAACCCTGAATATATCGCTCGAACAATAAGAATTTTTGCCGATCTTTCTGTATTGAATAAAAAATTTGCGTTAAATTTTTTTTCCTCTTCTTTTTACTTTTTAAAATTATTTCATAATGAAACGTTTGAGAAAGTTTAGTATGAATGATAATAAAAAGTTATTAAATTTTTCTTCACGCAAAGAAAGTTTAATTTGCAGGAAACACATTTTACGAAAATTCAAAGTCGTCTAAGTCATGTTTTACGTGAATCTTTCGTAAACATATTATTAATAAGTATATAATATATTTAATAAGTAATACTAGAAGGTAAAATGAATTCTTTTGACCTAAATATTTTGAAAGCATTACTTTTGAAATCGTTTGTGCTTTTTGCATCATCAAGCAACCTCCAGCTGAAAAATTTATTAAAAAGTGAAAAAGCGGTTAAACGATAAACTAAATGTTACCAGCCATCCAGTCAGCCAGCCAGCCAGCCCACTTTATCGTTTGCAAATCGTTTTATTTTTGCTTCCTTTGATTTCGCGATGCAATATTTGCTGTGAATATTGATAGACATCTGTAGCCAAACATCTGCATTCGCACATTAGCCAGTTTTTGTAAAGGCTTTGCAGCTTTGAATGGCAAAAAGAGGAAATATCACTCAAATCCATTTTGTACATAAAACACAACCGTAGATTAACAAATTGTGATACTTTTTAGTAAGCTTTTCTCTTTTTTCCATCTTAATACTCGTACGTTTGCTGTCAATTGCTGTCAACGGAGAGATGGAGTAGCAAAAAGGATGCAATATCGTGTTCATTAATCTGCTATTGCGATAGCATTTATAAAAGTGTTTATTTAAGAAAGTATTTTGCATATCGCATATGGATATTGTCGAGGCTTTATTTGTTCCCTTATGACTGTTTTCAAAGACTGACCTGGTTTAATATTGAAATAAATACGAATTCGTTTTTTTTAATTCGTTGCAAAAAAAAAAAAATTAAATAAAACTGTAATTGCCGCTGGCCTTGTTTAAGTCCAATAGTTTTCAACATATTTGGATTTAAATAAAACTGTTTAAGGAAAATGAATTGTAAATTTATGTAAATATTTCGTTAGCAGTGTAAGCGATTTCTTGGGAATAAAAAAAATTACGAAAAATTTATGAAATAAGAAATACGACTTTTTTTAATTACATAAAATTGTTTAAATATCGTTTATGTAGCAAATAAATGTTATCGTTATCGGCGGAATTTATATACGAGTATGTGTAATATCAAATATATGCATTTACGTTTTGTGTAATTCTCTTTACCTAAATGCATTGCTGTAATATTTCTGAGTTTTTCTCCAGACTTACGACCCACAATTCAAAATTTGTAGGCTTTTCTTTAATCTCAAAAATATTATACATTTCCGATTCATTTTTTTTTATCCTTAATATGTTGGCTACACCTCGTGAGCCTTTATATGTTTATTTTTATCGTAACTCTTAGAATTTTGTAAGCTTGCGGACTTGGCTTATAAGTTCTTGGTTCAGTTGCAGTGATTCTATTCAAGTTTCAATATTTCTATATCAATGGATTTGCATCCTTATTATTAATAAGTAAAATGTCCTTAATCTTTAATATATTGAAAATGCATATCACTTATCCCTAACACTATAATAAAGGATTCCCCCAGCCTCTAAATAATCTATTTACCTTTCTTAAGCTGGATTCACCCATGATGTACGTACAAAAATGTTGTGCGGACACAAGTTATATTAGTGAGAGTTTTCTAAACCATTCACTTTTTCACCTATTTCGAACATTTTGTCTGGGCAATCAATGTACTTTATGTAGTTCTTTATGCTAACTAGTAAAAGCAATTTTTTCACATTGGCAACTCAGTTTAAGTTTGTCTGGACAAAATATAAAATTAGACCAATTCAAGCTGAGGGCTTTTCTCACAAAAATTTTCTCTCTCTCTCTTTAAAAGAGTCGTAAAACTTATAAAAAAAAATAAAAAAACTTTTGTAGGGACCAAAATTTTTTTCGGACACCTTGAGCTTAAGAGTCTTCAAATAAGGTATTTCTGAATTACAGTCTTTTTCACAGAATTATTTATAAATAATTTTTTCTTTAAAAAAAAAAGTGTAGGAAATTTGAAAAGAGCAATTTTATGCGCAATTATAAAAAGTTATATAAATTATAAATTATAAAATATCGCCATAATAAAATCGTGACAAAAAAAATAATATTTTTTATTAAAAAATTTTCAATAAACAGAAAATTTTGTGATAATTATCTCGAAAACTAAGAAAATAGTACCCAAAATATAAAAAATTAAAAATTTAAATAAATTAAATTAAATTTAAAAAGTTAAATTATAAAAACAAAAACATCTCTTTTTTTTTTTAATTTTTCATATTAATTTATCATTTGTAATCTAATGATGAACTGAAATTGATTCACAGCATTGATATTTCACCAGTTTATGGGAAGTCAAATGGATTATGGATGTACACGGCGAAAAATCAAATTTAAAAGTGATGATGAACAGCAGGAATGATCAGGAAATAAGAATTAAATGAAAGACTTATTAATAGCAAAATATAAAATCGCCAAGTTAAAAATAGTTAGACTGAAAAACAGTCAAAATGTAATAAAGTTTTCAAATGGCAAAGGTCATCCCCCAAATTTAACACGAAGGACGAAATAAAAGGACATTTTTCTTAAGACCAAATTAAAATAAAAAAAAAAATCGCCAGGATTAAGTTGTGAAAAATTTTATTTAAAAATTTTCTTAATGAAAAAAAAAATAAAATCAAAAATAATATTTGGGAGTTTTGTGATATTTATCTCGAAAACTATGAAATTAGTAACCAAATTCTAAAAACACGGAAACCTTAAAAAGTCCTTTAATAATTATTTTCAATTTGTTTAGGTTACTGTAACAGCCGCACTCTTGAAATTCAGCATAAGAAAATTGTGTATCCGCAAAAATTACTACTGCTTATCTAAAAACAGGATATCAATCGCATATAGACATGCGCACATATACATCTCTACATATATGAGGATATGTTGCTATATAAATAATTTTAAAAACTAAGTGAGAATTATAAGTAGAAAATTTCCCCACACAAAGTTCTTGAGTATCAAAATGGAATTTCTGACACAAATGTGACTTCTTCCTAAACATGTATGGCCACTCGGAGGTCTATTGGGGATTAATAGGATATTGGATTGCCCGTAAAGGAGTAGAGATTCTAAAAAATTTGTTTTATATTGCAAAATTTTAATTAAATTTTATTACAATTTTATTATATTTTATTCAGCCTGAAAGTGTGTTCGTCACGATTGTCGAAGAATTATAATGCAATTAATTAAAATCTCAACTACTCGGTGAAAATAATTTAACTTTGGTTTTTTATTTGTGCTTCCCTCTACTTAAATACTATTGCGCAATATTCAAATTCTCATGCCACACGCTTTAACAAAGTTCTATTCATATTTCACACAAAACAAGTCAAATGCAAAAAAGCAACTGAAAATTATTTGAATAAAAAATAATAATTCATCGTGCATTCAAGCATCGTGCGATCTGTATACTAAATCATGTTGTTACACTGAAATGTGTTACGAATGTCACACTGGCAAACAGAATTAGAATGCGTGAAACACATCTAATAACACGAATTCCTAAGGATGTTATTTCTATACCATAAAAGAATTTTCATAAATGTCATACAAAACAGTGGAGTAGAATGGCTAAAAGCGGTCGTAGGAAAAAGCCGTCATTTGACGATTTTGGGCAAAAATCAGCTATTTGAATATTTTTGTTTGTTTTGAGCAACTCAAGTCTTTAGCTTTGACGTTTCCGACTTCTGTGGTCCATACTTTGTTATGCACTTGTAGCAATTTTGTCTAGCGAAAGTATTGCCGAAGCGTTGCGAAATGCAAGTTTGTACATCAAAACTGTACTTGTAGCAGCTCGATCGTAATATTTGAGAAATCTGAATCATCAGAAGATTCAGATTATTGTTGTTGGTTTATGTAGCCGCATGTTACCGATGAGTTGGTATAAAAACACACACACACACACACAAAAGAGAAAACAAAAAAATAGTGACTTCGTAGACGAATGAATAACGCAGAGCCTACTAAACCGGAAGTCGCGAGTTCGATTCCTGCAGGTTCAGTTAGTTGAAAGTAACACAAAAAACATTAATTTTAATAAGCTTAAAAACTTGAAAGAAGTTATAAATTTTCTATTAATTAATTCGGTTATTTTTACAGAAACGATATAAAGGAAATTTTACTGTTACCGCTTCTATTTAGCGCGCTTTTCCTATTCAGTGACTCGCAAGCTGAAATGCAACTCTTTATATGGTGTCTTCTATAAGGTACGGCATTTCTCGAGTCTGAATTTGAATTAAAAACTTATTCAGTAAAGCGTTCATTTTATGAGTTAAAACATACTTTTAAGAAGAAAAATGTTTTATGTTTTTAGGAACATATAAATATCGACAACACAATACATCAATAAAGCTCATAAAATATAGAACTATTTAATATTTAATGTATGCAAATTAAAAAAAAAACACCGCTTTCGGTTAAGTAAGAACTTAAGGGCAGTAGTAGAAGTCTTCTAACGACAAAAGATAAATTAAGGGAAACTTAAAAAAAGACCTGTTTTTTGGATAACAACTAATGTTATTTACAGCAAATTCGTTCATATTGCAACCCACTGTAGTTTGTATCTATCAATTCGACTCCCTGTTTATGTGGTTTTGCTTAAGGAATTCCCCGCCACAATTCAAGTCACGGTGCTTAATATAAGTTTAATGAAACACATGTAACCGAATTAGGATATTGCCATGAATATACTCGTATTTGATCTGACGAAGGTACTTCACACAGAGGATATCTCAATTAAGAATTGACTGAGCATGAGCACTTTGTTGTTTTCATTTTTGTTGTTGCATTTCATAAATGAGTACAAGCTTGCTTAGCGATAAATGCATTGCATGGGCAGGCCCATTACTTTGTAAATGATCTTAAATGGACTCGCATGCGATAGGACTTACTTTATCCTCAACAGCGTAAAACATGTAGAAGTAGTGCTGGAATGGATCGACGTCGACCTTATGTTATACAATCCCGCCCACTAAAACATATTTCGCTGCATGTGGTTCATTCATATCTCTGATTCTGCAGCACTTTGTTGGTATCGAAATAATAGTGTATTAAAGAAAAAACTCTGACATGTAACTGAGAAAATACTTTCACACATCCTTGCAAACTATCATTTGTAATCACATGTAATTCATTACATGATAATGTTAATGTACACACGTACCCACATACAATGTATAATTTCAAATGAATGTGACAGATTGCACAAAGACAAAAATGTGTTTGAGTTTTCCATTTGTTGCATGCGAGTGCAAACTGAGATTTTGGTTGAATAACTTCAGCAAAATTCTAAAGATTTTACGGTTTATATTTCATATTTTCTATGCATACAGGAGGCAGGTTTATCATTATAAGTAGAATTAAGGAGCATGGAAAATTGTATATCATTCTTTAAAAGCGTAAATGCACATTAGAGCAGTTCACAGATTTACTGCAGCTAATAAATTGTCTAGTTTACATATTTTTGGTTTCTATATTTAATTCTCAAAGTCCAGCTTATATTTTTTTATTTTTTTTAGATAACTTAACCTGCCAAGCTTTCGGCTTGACTGCACGAAAACGAGCAGGGTGTAGGCAGGAATCGAAACCGCGACATCCGGTATGCGCATTATTCATTCGCCCACGGAGACACAAAATTATTTAAAATTAAATATTTTATACATTTAAATATAAAAATATATTTCATTTTTAGTAATTAATAATTAAATCGGTTTTCGATATTTTAATATCGGTAATAGCAAACAATTAAATTTTTTTTCTTTTCGTTACTCCATTAGCCTACATTGCGGATTTTCTTTAAAGAAAAGAGATTTCTCTTCCAGCTTTTTTGGCTGGGTGTCGTATTCGGAGCCACACTTTGTGGTTTTTTCATACTCAAGGTCATAATCTATAACTACAGCTTCTAGGAATATAATACTTTGGATTAGTCAACTGTGATCTAGTACTCATGTCAAGGTAGATATTGTGAGGACACAGTAACTTGGCATTGCCAGTGCCTTATCATCTTATATGCCTCATTGGAGATAGTCAGAAAATCGCATCGATCTAGGTTTTCTACTATATACAATTTTTGCTGTTTGTTTGAACTTGATTTTTAGAAGAATCGCTTTCATGCTTTTCGTTAAAGCAGCTCACAAACAGCTGATTTGTGCGTGTTACTTGATGGTGAATTGTGCTGTGTGCTCACAAGTCTCAAGAAATGTAAATAATTTTTTTTTTGGTGGTCAAACCGTACGTAGGGATCTGTACGCATACGTTTTTGGGTAGCGAAAAATCAAGAATATAAAGACAGAGTTGAAAAACAAAAGCAAAAATATTAAAAATTTTCGTAGTTTTTAATAAAATTTAATGTTAACGTCTGTCCCTCCCTAAAAGCAGCTCATTCGTCCATTTGCACACATATAAAAGTGGACACAAGTAAATAAAGTGTGAACAACTTAGAGTAAGTCGATACTTTATTTATTTGAAATTACTTTCAGGATAATGCAGTTGCCATCATAAGTAATACATATATAGATTACGGCACAGAAGTCGTTACACTTCTGCTAACCATACAAAATAACGTTATTACTTTGTTCGTTTCTATAGCACATATATTTTATTCTGTGAGTAAGTTTAAGGTACATGCAGGCGTATGCATGTGATATTATTAAATTTCTAATTATATTCCAAAATAACTTAAAGTTATTAAACACTACATTTACAAACAGACGTACATAAAAATGCATTCCGCTATTTGCCAATTAGTGCATCATTTCCGCTTTTGATTGCATTTTTAAATAAGTTGCTGGCGCGGAAAAATGTCAAATACTCGTGCTAACTGAAGCATTAATTAAAAATATAAAATGTTGATCAACTATTTTAGGAAGCTGAGCAGATATAATTACGATGCATGAACCACTTACATATATGTTGGAAATGGTGTCGTGAAATGATTTTTTCGAGTCGTCATTGCGAAATACTTATTCATGAAATTAGAACGGGGTTAATTAAAATAATTTTATTAAATTTAATTTTCTCGAATTTAAAGCCGTTAATATATTATAAATAAAAAAAATAATATATTCGGAATGAATTGCTTTAAAAACTTCTTTAGGAAATTCATTAAATTTTATATTATTTAATTGATTATTAAATTTAAATAATTAATTAATATTTATGTATTATAATATAAATATATATTTTTAATTTTTTGGATTTGTGATACTTCAAAATAAATTTTAATTTTTTTTCATAAGAAACATTTTTGGAATATTTGTAATATTTTTGTTTTTTGTTAAATTTAATATTTTTCTGAAAAAGTAAAATAAAAAATTAAAAAAAAAAAATTCAAATCCAAAAAAATAAATATGTATGTACATATATATAAAATAAATAGGATTGAAAGAAAATAAGAAAATATAATATAGATATTTATAAATTAAAGAAAGAAAAAGAAAAAATATAATTAAAGAAAATGACAAAATTTATTTATTTTTTTTTAAATATTATTTATTTTAATTTTGGGTTTTAATTAAAGCATAAATTTAAATCTATAAATAATTATAAAATTAAAATATAAAAATATTTCTGATTTTTTATCATTTATATTTGTATTTAATTTTAAATATTTGAAGTTCTGAAATCGAATGTTATTTTGGACGTTGAGAAACGACACATGGCAGCCCTTCAAATAAACTCGTTGGAAAAATACATTTTCAGTGAAATGAGTGAGTGTGAGAAGGATTTTTTTCCGCGAAAAATGCACTGGTATGGATGAACGGCCTTCGTGCCGTCTCTTATCATCTGTTATTTATTTATAGTATTTATAAGAATATTTTATAGTATTTAATAAAATTTCAAAATGTCGTACGAAATGTGTGTTTACATATCACGTTTCACTGTATCGAAAACAATGCATTTGTTTACATGCTTGTTTGCATTTCCTCAAGTCAAATAATAAATTTTTGTGAGAAATAAAATATCTCCGAATGTTAATTTATATTAAGCGAAAATAGTAGACATCACTGTCAGCTTAATGAGTCCAATTTGGTACGTTCACTAGTTTTCGTTCATGCAAAATACTCTTACAATTTTATACACTAGTGCTACTCGTATTGCAGCACCACGGAATGCCTTCTACAGCAAAGAGATGGAGAGAGAGAGAGAGAGAGAGAGAGAGAGTGAGGAAAGTAGGAATTTGTTATTTGGAATAGCAGAACATGCATTTGTTGTGTGTTTGTTACACGAATATTCTGCATGTAAATCCAAATTAGTGATACCCTACATGTGGTAAACAAGGTAGAGAAGAGAGGAGAAACTTTAAAGTATATTTGGCTTCGTAAAACATAAATAAATAAATAATTAATAAATAAATAGCCGGAAATAGTATATTTATTTCTCATAGTTTTGGCATTTGTAAACTTTTTCTAACTACTCTCCACTCCAATCAAAGAGAGAGTTCACTCCGAAAACAAGTGCAAATGAGATAATACGAGTAAAATAGCAGCAGTATTTTCTTATTTCCCCTCACGAATAAATATTCTCATTAAATAATTTAATGGAAAATGGCAATTCTTTTTCTTTTTTTAGGGGATTTTGGAATTGCTTAAAATTTTTGCCGTGATTCTTTTAATAAACATAATTATCTTGCATTCCGAAAATGAAGTAATATAAAGAATATTACAGTGTATAGAAAAATGCGTCTATATTTATTTATTAAGACCCAGAAAATTCCATAAAATTAATATCCAGCAGAATATAAATTTTTAAAATTTGTTTCGAGTGCTTAAAAATTATTTTTTTTTATTTTTATTCTTTTGAGGCTTAACTTTATTTAAACAGCTAGAAATCTTATTAAAAAATAAAATAAAATAAAGAAACAAATAAGCACTTCATTGGCAACACCGCTATATATTTAGAACTGTTGCTTATATTTATATTTATTTTTCTCCCATTTTTTCGTTTGCATTTTGGCTGGGAAACTCCAGCCCATTTGTAATGCTGCAACAAAATACTTGTACTTAAATTTATAATTAAGTTCCTGTTACAATTTTTATGTGTGGCGATTTAACGTTTATTTTGAATTAGGAGTTTGATAAATCTTTGGTTGTTTTAAGAAAATTTGGGTTGATCTGTTTTAGCAGATCCTTCAATGTGTTGAAGGAATTTACTTCATTACATTTTGTTAATCCCCGAAAATAAAATAAAGCCGGAAAAGTATTGCTTAAATAAAACCGTATTATTGGGTAGCAATTTAAATGATATTTTATTTAAAAATTGTAGTTGTTGGTGAGGCAAAAAAACATTTTTTTTTAAATATTTATTTGCAAATTTTTTCCAATTAATAATTATATATATTTAAGGAAAATTTCCTTTAAGAATTATTATTTTAAGAATTGTATTTATTAATTATTTCAAGGTGTTTGCAGAAATCGTCAGGCAAAAATCATATACATTTTGATTTTTGGTTTTTCGTTAGCCGATTTTATCCTTACTGATGTTTTGTTCAGATTAATAGTTCTCTATTATTTTTATGTTATAGCTTTACGCCCCTAATATAGGGTGTACAAAATTTAAAAATATTTTACTTTCACTTCATATCGGTGGTAATTAAATCATTCCTTTTTTTTTTAGTAAAATGTGTGTTTTTCGCATGTTCTACATTTGCACATAATGAAATTTACATACACATGCATACTTACATGCACACATACATATTTTGTGGATAAATTAGTTAAAATGTATAATAAAGTTGCTTATGTTTGTGTTTTCACAAGTATTAATTAAATAGGCATGCATTCCTTGAGGTAATCCATACATTTAAAGGTGTTCATTCCAGAGTGGATTAAGCTAAACTTTGTAAAATAATTATTTATTTTAAATGAAATAAATTTAAAGCAAATATTTCTTAATTGTTTCTGGCTAATTAAGCATGCGATCAGTTTTTACTAAAACTTTTGTGACCAGTCACTATTTGCGGAATAGGCCACCACCAAACAAGATGTAATGAAATATTGAATTCATTTTTTTTTTTAAATTATTTTATTTGTAGCATTAATGCTTTCTCTAATTAATACATTAGAAAAGTGTCAGGAGGAAAATAGTAAAATAATATATTTTCTATATTATTAGCTCATTATTGTTTGGCGCACATGCCCAGTGGAGAAAATCGGAAAAGAGGGTTCACATAAACTTTATTTAAAATATAATCTCTAGATATTTCTATTCGTATTTCGAACAATATTTATAAAAGATTTTCTTTAAAATAAGTTAAAAATTATAACTTTTTAAATTGGTCGCATGCGTAACTTCTATTTGAGAGTTTCCTTATTATGCTGCACAAGCATTACATCGAAAATATTTATGTATCGTTAATTAATTTTCCCATTCACTTTGCTTTTTGTAATTTAACTAATTATTTTTAATTTTGTGAAATTCATTCGATAAATTTTTGTGTGTATAAAAAATTGTAGCAAATCGTTCAAATTTGGCGTGTACAGCGAAACAATACTTACAGAGTTTCGCGTTACACAAATCGTAAATAATTTTGATTAAGATATTTTGATTTCTTTGAATTTCGGTGCGTTATTGCTACTTTATTAATTATAATAATTATTATTATTTATTTATTTTCACTCTCTTGCGAATTCAAAAACCTTATATGATATCTGTAGCTTAAATCAGAAGCGCCGACATTGGCTCTGAGTTCCTTGTAAATGACCTGTTCACTTATTATAATCCAACATTCTTTTCACCATTTCCGGCCCTTGCAGAACTTTGGAAAAACTCTGCTAATTCCGATTTATTTGTTACGTATTTTATTTTTAAATTTAAAAAAAATTAGTCGACCTTCTGAAACTTTTGGTAAAAAATTGGCTGTAAATTTTTTTTGGCTGATAAAATAAGTAAAAAAACCGGAAATAGTTTACATCGAAATAATTACAAAAAGTATATTTCCGCATTGATTGTAGTATTGTAATTGGAATTTTAATGTTAATTTTTGCCAGCGGCAACTTATTACAAAAAAGCCGAATAAGCGAGAAGTTTATTCAATTGTTAAGAAATGTAAAAGCTTTGCGAGAGGCTACACCGTTACGTCATTTCAATACAGTTTTCCGTATTTTACAAGTAGAAAAAAAATTTAAGTGGAAACGCATATACAATAGACCGCTGGCAATAACAAATTTCTGAATGAAGTCCTTTAAGTTCTGGATTACATTCACCAACATTCATGCGTACTTTTTCCATTTCCGCCGTACGAATGATGAACGAAAATGAATTAAAATAAATAAAATGAAAATAAGTTTATAACTTCGTTATAACTCTCTCTCACAGCACTTGAAGCATGTTAACCCAGTTAAGCAATTAATTTAATGTTTAGTATTCATGTAAGTCAGTTGGTGCTATTCTGATTGTAAAACTTGATGCAAATAAAAATTGCAAAATCTTATTATAGTCGGACGAGTATGTTACATTCGTCAAGCAGAGTAACAAAGTTCGGAGTTTGACTAACAAAATCAGTTTTTATTTATTACAATTTGAATGATTTATTAATAAAATAAATAAATAAATTAATTAATTAATTAATTAAGTTATGTTTTCTATAAAGCTGAAAATTTATTCCTTATTCCCTGTACTAACAAGCATTAAGTGCAGGAAATCATTCCGTTATAGGGATTTGTGACGGCACGGCTTTTAGAAGGTTGTGGAATGTAATAGGGGAAGTGTTTACAATTCATTCACCGAATACGTTTTTTGTAAAAAAATTATTGGAATTTTTAGATTTGGGCGTTTAAAATGCCCATTTATTAAAAATTTGGTTTTATTCCACTGATACACTCGTCCCAAAGTAAGAGCGCATCCAGTGTGGTAAGATGAGTTTTAATGAACTTGGCATCAAAGCATTTGTATACAATTTTGGTGATTGAACTGAATTACAATTAATCCCACTATACATTATCCTCGCAACTGGGATTTTAGACGACGTCAAATATACCATCCGAATTGTCATCGATTCTGTTTCAGAGGCCACACTCATCTCATAGAGATTTGAAATGAAGTTTAATGTTTGTTCTTGTGGTGATCGGGGCGAAGTTCGCATTTTTAACGAGTCACAGATAATGCAGTCTTGCTCTGCTATTTACTCTAATTGTTTGCTTACGAAATTATCTATTGGACCAATAATATACTTCCCTTTAATTCGCCTGAAGCAATAACTCAAATATTATTAAAAAAATCCCATGAAAAAATCTTAATATCAACTTTATAGGATTTTCTTTTTGAGAGCATTCTTGTGAGAAAATTAAACTTTTTATATATAACTTTTTTGCTTAGAAAATAATTTTCGTCGAAATGCTTTTCGCCAGTACTGCTATTCATGGGGAAATTGAGTTTCATGCACCTGTATTACTCACACGCCATATCCACGCCCATTTTTTATTTGTGGAACATTAACACTACTGATAACTGTATTTGCAGACATTTCTCCACATATTGTGAGTTCAGCTGGCAGTAGAGTTTGCTTTTTTTCCGAATGGTGGTGTAAAAACTTCTTATGGCAAAATAAGATTGGCATCTGCAAACAGAAGATATTTAATTAAAAGGAAACAAGAAATTAAAAAAAGGATCAAAGAGAAGAGTTTGGATGAGAAAAAGGATACTGCAATGCGTAGAAAGAACTCAAAAAAAAAAAACAAAACGAAAAATTAAAGTGGAAAAGCATACCCGACTTCTTGAGCGAGTCTTTAAAACACTTGCAGTTCCAGCAAGAAACCAACCAGTGTTTCCACATAATTACAGTAAGTAACTTCTGCAAGCCATGACTTCTGAAAGTCGCCTTCTAGTACGTGTTTACACGACAAAAAAAAAATGCAGGAAGCAACTTCAGCAAAAACACTTCGTAGCAGTTAGAAGGCTTCAGGATTGGCGTATGAATGAATATTCGAATTGGTGAATAATCTTATATTTCTCGACGTTCAGTTTTTAAATTCGAGATTAGGGATACTGTTTTAACTTGGCTTGTGTGTAACCCTGCCCGTATTACTTTAACTGCCAAACAGAATAATCGTATTTTCAAATGCTTGCAAATGTATCGTCATTACTTAGTATGTACAGTGCATTCCACAGTGGCTGGTGGAATTTGTCCGTTCTTCCCTTCGCGCATCCTTTGGCTTATAAGGGAATACAAAAATATATTACAAAATCTATTACAATATTTAACGGTGCTCTTATTTTTTCTATTATTTTTGCTTTATTTATAGCAAATGAAAATGAGCATAAAGCTGACATGTAAGACGCTCAAGTGCGGCCATTGCAGACTTCCTTGGCTTGCTTATTCACATTGTCTGGTTTTAGGAAACACAATTTATATTTAGTAGTTGTTTCTTTCTTGTGTTCTTCAAGGAGGATTAAACACATATTCTCTGCATTGTAAAATTAAGAAAGAACAATCTTCTGAAATTAAATTGCTATAAAAATCATTGTTACATTGTCTTTATAACGGCAATAGATTTTGCGAATACTTGCCCTCACTATGCCCTATTTCAGTTGCAAGTGGAGATGAGAGTACGAGCACTCGCTAAAGATCATTGACATTAATGTCCTTATTTGGCAGTGGATTTTGGGATGATGTCTGTAGAAGTTTTGCTAATCTTCAAATAAGATTCATCTTTATTTTGGGTGTGGGAGCATGAATGTGCATCTGAATTGAAATAGACATGGCAAGTACTTACTTGAATTGCTTAGAGAAACAATAGTAATATTAAAATGTGGAATCTTTAAAGATACTTATTTGTGGATTTTTCATCTCCTTGTAGATGTGGATACAAACGATAATGAGCTCTCGTATCGGCATATATGTTTGATATCAAATGAAACTTTTTTCAATTTAGTTAAATTTCTTATGAAATAATTGTTGCATTAGTATTTTACGAGGGTGTCCCGAATTCACTATATAAAAATTGGTTAGTCAAGCCTGCTTTTACGTGATTGCAATTTGGCTAATTTGACTCACTATACTTCGTGAATGTGTAAAATTTAAGCACACGGAATTAGCTTTTAAAGTCGGTCATATGCCTGAAAATTGTTTTCCTTTTTGCTTTTCTTCGTGTCTAATTTTGTGCCTTTCCAAAAATTAGAACTTGATTCCTCTAATCAGGTTATATATTTTGATATCGTTAGCAAACAAACAGAAGGATAAGTAATTTTTTTTATATGAATTATCAAAGTTATTATCTAATTGACATTAAAAAATATCTTCATTTTTGATCTGATGATGCTACACAAGTAAGTAGCGAAATATCGAGGAATAAAATTATATATTTAAATTTTTAAATATGAAAAATCAGTTGACCTTGAGCGGAAGAGAATTAGAATATTTTAATTGACATTGCATAGAAACATTAAAACATTTATAATTATAAATGAACATTGAAGGAAAAGCTTTAAGTAGAACAACATTTCCAATCAATAGTTTTGAAATAAAAATACACTTTTTAAAGACTTTTTCATAAAAATTACTTTTTATTATAAAATTTAAGCTCGCGAACGGATAATGAACAGTCTACTAGACTGGAGGTCACCGGTTCGATACCTCCCCAAACCTTTAGTATTTTCTTGTATGCAAGTCGAAAGCTTTGCAGGTTGAGTTGGTTTAAAAAAGAATATAAATAAAATTATTAATAATAACTCACATTTAAAACAGTCTTTAAGCTTTAATTAAAATAACATTTTCAGTAGATGGTTTTGAAAGAAAAGATTTTGTGTCTTTGGCAGTCTTTGGCTCTTATTTGGTCTGGATGAATAATCGGCATATTAGAAACTTCAAAAAAACAATGTAAAAAGAAACAAATAAAAAAGCTTTAAAAGTTGGAAAAATTAAACAAAAGAAAAATTCTTTATTTTAAAAAGCACAGGAGAGCAAAAAGAATAAAAAATATTAATTGTTATCCAACTGCTTTTAATTTTGTCTATTTGCTGTTAAAGCAGATTCATTTTCTTATCATCTGCCAGTTTTGACAAAAATGTACGAGTATGCATGCAAACACAAGCCCACACACACGCACACACATACACACACTTTAAAATAAATAATGAATTTGAATTCGTAATTTCAGAATTTTTTACAACACATAAAATTTATTTATTTCTTACTTGAAATATCATTTCCAAAAGTTTTCTTTAATTATACGCGCATGGCTCTGTGTGTATATGTGTGTGTGCGGTTCATATTTTTGTTTATCAATTTTGTTTAGTAGCAGTAAAGAAATACTTCTCCTTTATATTCCAAACGGTTGAAAATGCCATTAAAACAGAAATCAAATGACTTTTATGACTTCAGCAACAATCGTTAAAGGCACAGCAAGAGGTATTTTCATTATCGATAGACGAAACAAAAAGCAAGCAATCCCAACCCAACTGTGCACTGTAGTCAATTGCTCAAGACGAAACGCCTTGCTGGTGCCCACCTACTTACTTCTCATGGAATTTTATGAAATACTCCTCGAAGTGAAATACGAACTTTTCACCAAATTTTATGTTTAACTCATCAAGCGGTGCAACTCCCAAAGTCTCTTCTTCCTCCAAGTTAAATATTACGCACTCACTTTCCTTTTACGCAAATTGAGTGGAATGAAAGGAGGCGGTTCAAATATTAAATATTACTATTATAGACTATTTTAACTGATTTTGTGTATTTACATACGTAAATTTTAGATGTACCACGTGAACTTTTGCTTTACACTGCTTTGAGACAGCTGGAAAACTGGCAATATTTGCTGCATCAAGTCCTAGGGGTTTTATGTGAGAGAGATAAAACGATTTGCTGAGTTTCATGAACTCCGCAATGCTCTCTACTCCAACACTTGAACTTGGCTTTATGGGATCACAAGCAGCCATCATAAGTTTAGCCTCAAACATTTTGGCAGGATATATTGCGATCCTCTGAATGTAAGAGTCGCAAAACCAGATTACACATGATATAGTTAACGACAATGGTTCAAGTCCCCTTATGTGGGTGTGGTTAGTTTTAAGGTTCGGAAGCAAATATCATATAGGCCTTCCCTGTGGATGCAGTACGTTTTATCTGTGCTCTCAAACAACTGAAGAACTGATAGTAGGAAGCGTATATAATCCATAGTCCAGTCGGGATATTCTTCAAGAATATTTGTAATAAGCAAGGTGCCCACGCCAACACCAAAGGCACTACCTCCACCTAAAGAATGAGTCTCTTCCTCTAAGTTAAATATTACGCATTAACTTGTCTTTTACGCAAATTGAGTGGAACCTTGGGCACAATTGTAGGATTAGGTTTCTTTGCGCATAACATCTAACACTGACTTAACTAACTCTGCATCTTCTGTGTAGTGGCCTTTTGCCAAGTTGTTAGCAATATCGGGATATCCAAAAACAATGTTATAAGTACGGCAGGTTTGACCAAAAATTGCTCTATCCTGTATTTAGTTTCTCTTTTAATGAATCCCTGGATGGAACTCTAATCTGACAATCTTTTTCAGTTTTTATATACAAAAATATATATATATACAACTTGCAGCTCTAAAATTTCATATTGGCAACACTAACGCAATTGCGTAAGTAATTTTATAAAGTTTCCGCAATAAAAATTACAAGTTCGATGAGCGAAATTGAGCGTCTTCTTGCACCACCTCGCCATTTTCATTTCATAATGACTCAGAATTTGCTCGAAATTGTATAAATATTTTTGTTTTCAATAAAAATATATATATGTATATTTCTTTTTGGCAGTTAAATACATGGAAATGTATTCAGTTCAGTTATAAAAATCAGAATTTTTCAAAAGAAATTATCTACTACGAGGGCTGTCTTCCAAAGTTTCAATCTATTAACGAAAGGGGTTAAAAAACAATAATGAGCTAGCCAAGTTCTTGGCGACATATATTGGAAGCATTAAGCGATCGTAAAAATTTAAGTATTTCTTGGATTCGTTAAGGGTTTTCTATTTACTCTCCTCGAGCATGTACTTCCAGAACCATTCCCAAACACTTACAATTTTTGGCCGATCTATTTCTGTATGGCATTGAACGCCTGCTTTGGATTGGGAATAAAGGAAATTATGTTATCAGACACATTTGGAAAATATAAAAATAACCATCGCATGGCTACAACACATACATTTGCACACACACCCACACACCCTCACACGCACACTATATACGAGTATTGGGTACTAGCATTAGGTAGCAGCATTGCATGTGTTTAATGTGCCTTTAAATGCCAATTTATATGTATGGCTGGATGTGCGTGCGTCGGTCGGTACGGGCATATTAATAATATTAATATGCCCGTAAGTAAAACAGAAAAGAAGGAAAACCATAATAAAATGTAGAAAAAATGGCAAAATAAACAAGAATGTAATTAGAGAAAAACAAAGCAAAAAAAAAAAAAAAATCGTATAAAAATAACAGTCTTATAAAGTTTCCTTGTTCTGATTAAGTGTACTATTCATTCGTTGTAATAAAATTTAATTGCTTTCGTAGCCTGTTTAACAAAATGTTGGCAAATAAATGGAATGGAAAGGAAAGTTTGCTACCAATAATCAATTGGCAGACAAACACACACGCATTGCTAAGTACGAGTATGTATTTACTATACTCCACTGACATGCATACCCGCCTATTCACATGAAGATATGGAAAGTATATTGAGATTTTCCTTTTTTCCAAGTAGTGCAATCAAATGGCTGGCCGTTATGGCAGCATTACACCGTTAGTAAAGTGGTAAAACATTTTATAGTTCTTTACGGGTTACTTGCTTGTCAGCCTTTTCCTGAAAATTAGTCTGCGGATTAAAATATTTTTTTTGTTCGAGCAGCGAGTGGAGATCAACTTAAAAAATGGCTCAGTCGCTTAAAAGCAACCAGTTGCCAGCCATCTACTTCATCTTCAAATATGTGTGGAGAAGGTTTCTAACACCATTATCGATTATAGGTATCGATTGCTTGAGAAGATATATCGCTACTTTTCGATGCACTGTAGGCGTACGTGAATGAACTTTTCAGCAAATAGAAAATAATTTAAAGGATATTGAAATATTTTTGTTCTCTAAACAACTTTTAAATGACGCGGAGGCCCTGCCAAGAAAATTTAAGTTTTATATATAGCGAAACGTTTAAAGCTATTTTAAAAATGTATTTTAGAATAGAAGACCATTTGAATTTTTGGGATGATGGCTTCCGTTTTGCCAGAGAGTTATGGATTTGGTGCAAATGCCTCCTACAAAAATGAGTAAGTTTTTTGTAAATTTCTTGTTCTGCAGTGTAGGTAGTTTAATCATATGCCACACACGTTACCGAGTTCTGGACTTGTCTAGTAGAAATATCACACTTTGTTGGCAATTTTCGTGACAACAGGAAGTCTAAAAATCGTATTCTGCAGCAGTACAAAAATTATTTATTGAATCTGGTTGTTGTGAAGCGTTGCCGGTAATATTTATTCGATTAATAAATGGCTTAGCAGTTTTTAGATGTGAGAAAATTTTGAAACTTCTCTGCACGTCATTCCTACAGCAGCACTTCAAGTATGAATTAGAAGGCATAGATTGTACTTCATTTATATTTTGCAAAGTGTATGCCCTACAAATGTAGTTGTCGTAGCACTGTTTGCAGAGCAGCAATAACTGCCAATAAATCGTCTGTGTAAGCACACATGACAAGTTAGAAGGATTTAATCTGCAGTTAATTAAATAGAATGCAAAAGTAAAAAAATCAATATGTGCGCATTAAAAGCGTCCTGATTTACATTAGACTCAACAACGTAAAAACTTAAAGACAATATGGAAAAGCAGAAGGATGTGAACGCCTCAGCTTTTTTTTATATCATTTAACATTTGGCATGATATCTCTCTTCTTTCATAAAATTTTTTCAAATCGTTATCTTAACATTTTCACGCGCTTACAGATACAAATATAAAAAATGGAAAATGAAAACTCCGTAAAGTATTTTCTCAGGAGTTTAATGAGAGTTTTTATTATATAATTGGAGGAGTGTATTGAAAAAGTTTTATGGACTGAGTGCTTGCAGTAGCTAACAGATACATTTTTATGTTCAATGCAGTACAAGTCTTTTTTTCGTGCTTGTGTTTGTTTTTTTTTTTAACTAACTTAAGCTGGAATTGAACCAGCGACTGCCGGCTTAGTAGGCTGCGCATTATTTATTCGCCTACGGAGACAGCCCATTATTTAAGCATTATTTTCTGATGCATTTTAAAATCTTTATCGACTAGAATAATAAATTAATTTATAAAATGGAACGGAAATTTTCATTAATTACAGCCGTTCGCCACAAGTTCACAAGGGGCTACGAGGCTCCAGGGTACTGAAAAGCCTTTCGATCAACAATTCGTTAATTAAACATTTACATAAAAAAATGGACATGTATGAACGATATTTAAGATGGCTTTCTTTTCTACGATTTCTTTTTTAATTTTTGGCGAGAAGGATTAAAGGCGCGTGTTTGCGCAGACTGCAAATAATTATTGATGTAACAAATGAAATGAAATTTTCTTTGGAAAATCATGTGCTCATGGTGCTTAAAGGAATAATATAATTATCTAAGAAGAGCTAAAATACTTTCTAAAAGTAACTCTCAGAAATGGTTTTGAAATCTTGATATTTACGAATTAAGAGAAATTTTCCATTCCCCTGAGAACATAGTAGTGGTGAGAAAGTAAAAAAATATATTGCCCACAGATGGAGACCGCCCACATGATTTGAATGAAATAATCGTTAGCCATTATAGGAGACTTATGGGGTAAAAAGAAACTGTGATCTGTGATCATTAACTGCTTGTATGATAAACCGATTCGAGTGTTGGCTTAAGGAATTTAGTCGTAGTGGCGTAACAGGCTGTATTAATGAATTGTTCAGTTTACTGCTACAGCAAAGCCTTTCGCAGAACTCGCCCAAACACTTTGATGGAGAACTTTTTTAATGAAAATAATTTTCTTATTTAATGAAAGCTTTAGATCTTAAAAAAAAAAAATAAATTATATTTTATTATATCGTAATTTTTTTACACTTTGTGTAAAGAAGAAAAGGGGGAACGAGGACATGAAATTTTAAAGTATTATTTAGGTTTCTTATTTATGTTTATTTCGACTTGTTAGAAATTGTTGTTTCATTACGAAAAGTTTTTCATTTTTGACAATTTTAAATTTATTAATGGAGTACACATACATATATATATTTTTTACCTGAACAAGTTACCCAAATAGTAAACAATATAGAAAAGATAAAAAATAATAATTTTTTTTTCAAATATGTAAAGCTTGATTAAATGTTCAAATTATTCAAAGCAACAAGATTGA
This sequence comes from Ormia ochracea, assembly GCA_963402855.1. Taxonomy (NCBI): domain Eukaryota; kingdom Metazoa; phylum Arthropoda; class Insecta; order Diptera; family Tachinidae; genus Ormia; species Ormia ochracea. The sequence continues at coordinate 44,499,413 of OY727105.1, forward strand.
AAAATATTGCTAAGACATCCTCTAATCTTGTTCTTCTCCACTTTTATGGTTCTGGAGAAACTACTTTTACGCCGGACGCCATCTCCAATACAATTACATGTAATACCTTTTTTATTGCCTACTCAGCCACAGGCTAACAGTAAACTAATCAATAATTTGCTTTATACGAGTACTCGTCCTCTATTTGCCATTCGATAAAAATTCAAAATCATTTCTGTTTAAGCATTGAATCGTATCAGGAACATCCGGTAGAAAAAGCGTAACAGTTTTTCCTACTTTAAATTATGATTGACAGCAAAAATGGAAGTTGTTATGGCGACTGCTGCAAATGAGAGCTTGAATAGAAAAGAAGTCTTGTCAAATCTTTGTTTCCTTAAAACAGAAAATGCAAATTGTTTGCACGCAGGCAAGCATAAAACAATTTCTTAAAGTCAAAAACACAATTTTCGCTCTTGAAAACTCTATTACGTTTTTTGTACGTTCATGTAAGACTTTTTATGAACACTCGTATTTATTTATTGTAATGAAATTCTCTATTTTATTTCAGCAACGCAAGATAAGCCAAGTAAACTTTCATTTTCTTATTTACTATCACCTGCTATCGCTTTTGCATTGACTGTGTTGAGTCTACTTTATTTTCTGAAATCGTTCAATATATTTTATTTGTACTTTTTTTTCTTTTTTTTTTCTAATCCAACCAAACAATCAGCCAACAATATTTCACGAAATAACATTCATCATTTTGTAGCTCAACACAAAATAATTCCTAAAATTTTGCATTTGCAATAGAAGTTCGTTTGTGGGAAAAAGGAAACAAAAAATATTAGAAATTGAGGAAGTTAAAGAAAATGGCGGAAAAAGGAAATATTTGGTGAAATAAGTGTAAAGCAAGAACATGAGAGTATAATTCGCTTAATATTTTTAATGTAGGAAAAAGCGTTTCCATGTTTATAAATATGTTCCGTAAGGCATGGGAGGAGATCAAAGGTCTTGAGCTTTGCAGATTAAAGAAATCAGAATTAGTTTAATTTCTAAAAATATTTATAATTTTATTAATTTATTGCTGGAAAAAAACAAGAAAATCAGAGTAATCCTGCCGCCATCTATTCAGTCTACTTCATAATTTTTATTAAGCATGTTATTGCCCATCTGAGCAATAATATGCAATTGATCGGTTCCATAGCACCATACCCCCCAAAAGAGGGAGAAAACTTCAACATATCGAAGAAATGAGCGTATTAAAGAGATTAACGCCATTGTCAGCGAGACTTTACCTGTAATACAAATTAAAACTTTCCAATAAAAACTTTTTTCGTATTGCAACTAAAATTTTTAAAGAGAAGAATTTTGATCGTAAGGCAACTGATTTCATTTACGTACAATAATCGCGTAATATTTCGCTGTTGCTTTAACATAAAATTGCTTCTCTTGAAAACTGTGAAATACTGACTTAATACACTGTTGCACCAAAAGTGCTACATATGCATGCACATATGTATTGTATTGTATTTGTGTTGAAGTTCGCAACAACCAAAAAAAAAAAAGAATTCCCTAGAGGCGTACTAATATTTTGATTGCTTTGTAAAAACATGCCTTTTCTAACAACTAACAAACGATGAACTCATTTTGCAGACAATTTCAATACACAGGATCAAAAGCAGAAATCCACGCGTATTATGGAAACATTTATCATATGTAAATTGCAACGCTTTCGGAGCACTGAGATGCATGCTTATAAGAGGTTTGGATTAAGGGGTGGCGATCAGGCTGGACAAATATTCTAAATATACATTAAATCCTTGCTTTGGAATTGAACTGCAGAAGACGCAAACAGATCTTTTTCCAGCATACATTTTTTGCATTGTGGTACTAAAGCATCCCTATAAAAAATTGGTCTTCATTTTACGTTTGTAAGCTTTAAAGCAACAATGTAAAGTTAGTATAAGTTTATATCAGTTGACCAAAGTTATATACAAGTTATACTCTTGCAAAGCTACAATTTTTGCAAAAATGCCAGATTGTAATTGTTCAAGGACTCAATTTTAGTGTCAAAATATTCAACAGTGCCATTCCGTTTTTACTGGAATTTGTGAATCAACTTAAACAAGAATATTGGTTTATCTATTGACTTGTAAAAAATCTCTCAGGACTTCTCTTTAATACTGAATAACTTCAATTAAACAACAATTTATTTTCAAATCACGCGGACTACTCATATTAATTATTCGTTTGGTAGTCGAGGGTTTCAATTATATAATCCGAATATATTTAAATTCTTATTTAGTTGTGTTTGAATGTCACTAATAAAACCATGAAGAGCGCACAATAAAACTGCACTAATTGAGAGAAATGGAACGTGGCCGCTGATAAAATTTTAATTTAAAAATTTTTGTTAAGCAAACAAGTAAAGTTTTTAGAATAAAAGGATTTAATGCACAGATTACAACTGTATGTATTTAATTAAATAACCTCATATGTTCACACACGAATATTAATTTTATTTCTGTTCGAAGGATAAAATAAAAAGGACATCGGAAAGAATTTACGAAAAAGTCTTTAACACAATAATTTATGTGCTTAGATGTCAGGGTTGGAAAACAGGTTACGAGTGTACTTTCGCTAATGCTTATCTGCACTAAGAACCGAAAAACGTAAGGTCAAATCAGTTGTGTCATTTTTGAGCATTTCGAAAATACAACCGATGCTATAGCCGGATATCTTATATATTCTTCTAGAAGAATATGTGCCAAAGTTTTTTTTTGTAGAACAGAATTACAGCATGTTAAAGAAAACTATAATTTGCAATTTTTATAAAATTTTGTAAAAAAATCTTTGATTGAATCTTGATTTTGAGAAAATGCTGATCAGATGGTTTTTTAAATTTATGATTATAAGCACTATTTACACTGCAACAAAAATATCGGCGGAAGTAGGACAGACGGACAACCCTCAATTTACATTGCTTCTTATGTGGTTCCAAAACAAATATACTTTTTAGGATCGCAATCTGATATTGCAGAAATTGCCTTATGGATACCAAATCTATATATATTTTTGGTTTTAAGTCAAACATAAGCACAATTTACACCACAACAAAAATACCGGCGGACGTAGAAGTGGCGGTTAAACCTCAAGATACTTCGTTTCTTACATGTTTCCAAAATATATATACTTTTTAGGGTGGCAATCTGATATTGCAGAAATTAAAATATCCCTAACAAATCTATATATACTCCAGTATCCCTTTTGAAGGAGAGGGGTGTAAAAATCATGATGTGCCTTTAATGTTGCCATTAAATTTAGTGAATCCCAATTGTTATATATCAAATATGTAGGTAAGTCATGGTAAAAGTTGAGTTCTGATCGCGGAATGGCATTCGAATTAAATTTAGATGAGATCGGAAAGTAGAATTTTATGTGTGGGAAAATATTGGAAAAAATATGAATCAATTTCTTTCAATATCCTTCAGATTATGAGAAAGCTAAAATTTAATCTTGAAGTTTCATCATGGACCCCTTCAATTGCACTTGTTTTGTAATTAGTAAGATCGATCTTCGAAATAATTTAATAACTTTTGGGTAAATTTGCAAATTTACTTTTTGTTCTGTAAATGTAAAATAGAGTTTAAAAACTCTCGACAATTTCTGCATAAAATTTGACCATTTTCCTTTTTCACTCTCTTGCTGGATAAATTTAAATTTCCTATGTTGCCATTAAAAACAATTTAAGAAAAGTTCAACTTTAAATTAAATTATAAAAAATTTTGGAATTTATTTTTTTATTGCTACTCGTTACTATTTACACGTAAAAAGTGTTTTTAATTATTCCTGCATATTAATAGAAATACGTTTTTAGATTTTTATTAGCTTTCAACTGTTTAAAAAAAAACTTTTATGACTTTCAGTTCAGCGTGCACACATCGAAATATGTAAATTGAGTCTAATCACACATCAAATAAAAGGTGTGTCTATTCTGCCGATCCACAATTACTGGCCACTTTGACTTTTTAATTAGTGGCACATAAATAAATTCTATTCTTTTCAAATAATAAATAAAAAAATAAATATTTACATTAAATTGCTTTTAGTTTTAATTGCATGCCACTCAAGTGTACAATTTGAATAAAAGGAAGAATATGGAGAATATTAAAAATAAAGAATTTTGTGGAAATTAAAAGTCTACACTTTTTGTCGTAAACTTTTATTAATCTTTAAAGGCTTTAATCTTTCAATTAAATATTTATTTATTTGATGTGCAATTGATCATTTAATTTAAATCTGTATGTGTGAGTATATCGCGCGTCTTCTTACATATGGGCATTACAATGTAAAATGAATACCCCTAATGAATAGGCATACAAGTGTACGTTTTTTATTAGTGTCTACAATATCTCTAATTAATAACCTCTCTTTCAATTTTATATAAACATGTTTCTGCTTGCCTGAGCAGGACAGCACGATAAAAAACCGAATATTCAATTATAATTATCCATAATTGATAAGTGAACGTTAAAAACTCATTAACTTGCACTTTAATTTTAAGGGAACATTTTTATTTTACCTTCTGCAGCAGTACTAGTGGCCCTCATATGTGATTTGTTAGTTGATGCGTGCACACGCATTCACACTTAGTTCAATTCTGCAGCAAACACATACACTCACACATAGAAAAGTATTGTATTGTGAATTAATAATGATTTTAGATTAAAAATTTTTTTTTTAATATATATTTTATTCCAAAAAAAAATTATGTTTTAAAGGCAAATTTTTTATCTAAATAAAGTTATGGATGTGTGTGTGACAGCAAAGTCTTGAAGGGAATAATTAAAATTTTCGAAGGATTGAATAAAAGTAATTCGATTTCTTCAGATTTTGCTGAAAGTAATGGTACCCAATAAAAGAGCTCTCAGTAGTATGCAACCCAATAAAATGCAAGTAATATATAATAATCTAAACACTTAATGCTGAAATAGTGAGGAGGTAACTTGAAGGTATAGATTCCTGCGTCTTCCCAAAGGATCTCTTGTGGAGAAATGGCATAGAAGTGAATGTGAAGTATTTCAAAAACTTGCCATGCCAAATACATCCAATTGATTGCCTTTGCAAATATTTAAGAGGAAGGAGATGAATTTCGAAGATGTAGGCAATAATTGTCCTCTACGAAAATGGTTTTAGCAGTGAAGAATTCGCAAACCGCGCCTTCTCATAGTAAAAATTCACTAAAACAGGTCGTAGACCTTGTATGGTTTCGGTCAGTCTTTCGACGAATTAAAAGTTTTCGTTCCCAAGTATATAGAGAGGCAAAATTAATTGCAAAATATTTCAATACTTGGCTGTGTGCCTAATTAAGCTAGTCAATAACAATAAATTTGGGGGAATACCCCGCATAACAATAATCTTCGTTACGATTTATAATGTGAAATAAAATTAATTAAATGCAAAAATTTGATAAGTCACTTTAATCAAATACATGAATTGCAGAGGTGAAGTTGACGTCTCAGAACTGAGCTCATTAGTGAGGTTACAGAGAGACCAAAAATGGCTTCAAATTGAACCAGCAAGTGAGGGGAAGCACAATTGCGAATATTCATTACACTTTATAACATCAAATGAGCGGGTTTTCTCTGTAGAATTTATATGACATTATTAAAATGCAGGCTTAAATCTAAAATAGAATATTTCAATCACCAGAAAACATTTCATATATCTTTCGAAATATTTATTCGCTGCGTTTGCAACCAACTTATTACTAATTTAATTATTGAATTCAGCGAATAGTGCTGAAATCTGTTATGCGCTCGTTAGTCGCAACTTAATTTTAATAATGAATTAAAATGAATAACTAAGCCGGGAGACAAAAAGTTCTCATAATTTTCAGTTCACTCACTTGCTTAGTTTCTGTTGCTTCCTGTATCTAATTTTGCTTTCAAAGCATCTGCCCTCAATGCGTCTGTCTGCGCTGTCTACTCTCCTCACAAGTTGAAAAGAAAAACAAATTTGAATAAAGTGAAATAATTTACTTTGTTGAGATTAAGGTTTTCATAACCGAGCGCACTTTTAAACGCCTTGTCACCCTACATTTGATTTTCCATTGAAGGAAAAATAAGAAAAATAATTTTCAGATTTAAGAAAGGAATTCCCTGCGAGCTATTAAATCAATTGGTTTGTTGCAGTTTTCGAAATTGCAAAATTCTTACGGAGACTCGCTAGAATGCAAGACGTGATTTTTGTTAAAAAAACTAAACGGCTATGAAGAATTGTAATACTGATTGATATTTTTATTAAATGTCTTTGGGGATTTAAAGATACTTTTAGGTATTTTTGAAAGGTACTTTTTTACTTTTTTTTGTAATTTTTATGTCTTAGCGATTTCGTACTTTTATGCGATTTTAATTCACTCAAAGCCAAAGAAGACACAGTTGCAACAATCTAATGATAATGATTTGTATATATATGTCCTAAAATAGAAGAGGTATTTAGGTATTAGGTACTTTTAGGTATTTTTGAAAGGTACTTTTTCACTTTTTTTTGGAATTTTTATGTCTTAGCGATTTCGTACTTTTATGCGATTTTAATTCACTCAAAGCCAAAGAAGACACAGTTGCAACAATCTAATGATAATGATTTGTATATATATGTCCTAAAATAGAAGAGGACCCAAAAGATATTTTACATACATATATGTATATAAACAGAGTTCCATTTGAAACTCACATCGCTTACATTGGCTGTTGCACTAAAAAAAAGTAACAAAAATGTTTGCTGATTTTCATTAAAAAAATTAATTGAAAATTTGAATTGATTTTGGGACAACTTGGTTATAAAAATTTATCATTTCACAGAACCGTGAATAGTGCCTCCATAAAAGGTACACGAAATTGTTTTTTTTTTCACTTAAGGTCAGCTAAATTTTTTTATATTTTAATAGAGATCAAGAATATTTTGTAAATTAATAATTTAATAATTTTTTTTCTAAATATTTTCCATAATAAATTCTAATGCAATGAATTTCTTTCTGATTCTTATTATGGTCAGTGGCATGGCGTGACGAGAATGTATCACGAAATTGCTACTACAGATCGCCTTTACCAGTCGAGAATAATGTTAGTTCGTCACTTCGCTCTCCTGATGCAACTACCCATTCGTTCGCACTTCATAGTACAAGTACGAAATCACTTGAAGACTTTTTGATAGACAAATTATTAGTGCAGCCGTAGCGTACAAGGCCATCTGCCATTTCCTAATTTTCAAGTTTTTATTTTTTCCTCACAGTCTCAAGTATACACGTTTTGAAGTTCATGCTACATTTTCTTACTTTTATTATTTTTGGCATTTTTTATTTAGTTGGTCCAACGAATTAGTTAAATGACCACAACATTGGAGGCTGTAAAACTTGTGGCGTACGATCCTGTTGATTTTATTAGCCTAACAAAAAACTATGATTAAAAAAGGTATATAAATCTCCATGCACGTACACATACGACCACTCGTACATATAGACGTAAAGAGATACAAAATGTGCATAAAGTTACTTAATTCTACGATTGCACATTCACACGGCCGCATAGAAAGAACTGTGTTGGGGAGTGTGTGTGCAAGTGTTTTATAGCGCAATAAAATACTTGATGCGAAAATCTCGTGAAAAGTTTTAGTATTGAAGGTATTCATAGAATTAGTGTCTTTGCATGAGTATGCAAATATAACGAAGATTACCGCGGTTACAACCGATTTTTATGAGCCCCATTCACTTCAGTATGCATACTTACAAACGAGTATCAGCAATAAAGCGGCGCTAAAAATGCGACAGCAAGTTTGCAAATGTTGCTGGTTAAAAAACAAATGAAATGTGTAGCTACAATTGGTCATATCTGAATAATAATAATCGGCTTTTCCATCCTTAGAACGAATTTAAAACTTGGGCCTTCCTCTAGCAGATGTCGGCCAAAACAACAACGACAACATTTTTCTCACTTCGCTTGAAAAAGTCGACAATATGAAAGTGGTGACAATATCACGACATAGATGAAAGTTTTTCAAAAAAAATTATTGGAGGAAAAATTTTTTTTTATTCAAAGGACTCGTACTATGAGTATAAAATCCCAGTATAATTATTTTAACCATGCGATCAGCTGTTTGTTCCAGTTTCGAACGAACAAGCTTTGCCTGAAGTTATTTTTGCGGTTGAAAATCAGTTTCTTCAGAACCATTTAGCGAAAGCAGAAGTAAAACCTTTGCAATATTATTTCCGAAATATTTCTTGGAAAGACTTTTATGTGTCCTTTGACAATATTTCGCACAAATTGAAAAGAAATTTTTTCTGAAAACCGAATTTAATTTTTAGCGAAACAATAAAAAATAAAAAATGTCAATATTCGACACAAAAATTTTAAACCATTTCAATTTATGCACAGTTCTTTTTGGGGCCATCCTAATCCTTACAGTTGTGCTATTTAACTATGCATGTGTGTGTGTGTGTGTTTTCTCATGTTACATGTATAATTTCATTTCAAAATTGTATTTTAATTAAAGGTTGCGGCTTAAATAATTCCTTTTTTTTTAATTTTTATTTCTATTACAAATGCAAATGTCTGCATTCATTTCATTATGTGTATTTTACTTAACTACGATTCTAAGAGGGATTAAATTTCATACAATTTCTGAAATACTTTTAAATAAAAAGAAAGACAACAAACTGCTAATAGTTAAGTTGGAATTACAAATCTAATGCTAATATTGAAATTTCCTTAATTGTCATAATATAATACTACAGAATTGAGCTTTTTAAGCTTTTTTGTATTTTGCATTTTAAATTGCACTAAAAGTTCATTGCACTCACTTCGTCCACTTGTATTTCTTAAACAACTAGAAGGAAATCATGACAAATTTTCATTAGATGGCCTGCAGTTAGTTTATATGTGTACCACACTCTCGAGATTCCGTCGGTAGGAGTAGAACATGAGAAGTAACGTGTTTGTGGGTAAAACATAAGATATACACACACACACAAATACATTTATGATTCGCTTAAATTTGAAAATTTCTTTAAAATTTCGTAATTAAAACAGGAAATGAAAAAAATTGCGAAATTTTTTATAATATTATTGCCATTTAAAAAAAACAGCATATTAAACAACAAATTTAATTGAAAACAAAAGCGAACTCAATTAAAATAATTATTAAAATGTAGGCCAGAAATTTTTTCTCGGCCTGACTGAGGGAACAGTTTTGCTCTACAATTCTACATAGAAAGACAATTTTGAATTTTTGGTATTGAAGAGAGCAACGTGCAAACACTCTTCTGAAGCAATGCGATGGGAAATCTATCAGTAACCATAATCAGCAACTACGACATTCCTTTCCTTACAATGAACTTTTTTGATAAAAATTTTTTTGTATCGCTTGCATTTGTAAATATGAAGAAATTTTTATTCGCATCGCCAAATATCACTCTGCTCGAAGCATTCAACGGCCCAATATATTAACTGTTGCAGCGTGGAATATCGCACACTTGCTGCAACGTCAAAGTAAATGCCGGCAAAATTAAAGTACTCATGAATCTCACATTGTTGCGGAGTCTGCTCATAAATTTTCACACAACATTAAAGAAAATAGAATATATTAGTTGTCTTAAAGGCTTCAACGGAATGCATTCTATTTGAGAGATTCCCATTATTTGCATACAGTTTGGATGCACTTTAATTTCTTTGCCTGTTCCAGAAACACGCAAATGTATTTTTAGCGAAAGCAGACTTCTCAACCTAGAATTTAAGAATCTTGCCAAGCATTAGCATAGTGGAGTTTGCAACTTTTTACTTTCTTTTCTCTTGTATTGTTACGAGACATTAAATTTAAGAAATTTAAACACAGATTGACACTCTGCAAGGCTTTATAGAATGTGCGTTACCATATCGTTATAAAATCAAATATTTTTCTCTAAAATTGACTGACTGTGAAATGGCAAGGAGAGAGGTGAGTCGGTTGCGGCATCAAGTCAAGTTATTTTTTTTTAATTTCTTAAATGTTACGAAAACGGAATCACGTGAACTCGGATGTCTCCTCTGAGTTTTATTAGCATGCATGCAACAAGAATTTATTGCAGTAAAAGGACTCGTTTAAAATCAAATATGTAAACAAAACAATATTGACGATTTATTTTCTCTGCTTTGCTTTGTTTTCCATTTTATAATCAAAATACAAAATATTCGCGAAATGTTGCAAAAGTTTATTTCGTGCAAAATTATAGCAAAATTTCATTTATAAAGAGAAACAGATTCCACTTGCCAATTTCCACAACCGAAAACAACAGATGTGTGTTAAATTCACAGGCACAGCGCTCTCTTGAAATAAGAGCCCATTCACGCCAAGTACGTTTTTTTCACTTGAAGTCAGCAAGATGTTGTTGAAAAATTGCTTCTAGAATGATGATGCTGATCACAAGGCGCAATTTATGTGGCAGAGTTTTCACAGTCGATTCACAGATTTTGGAAAGGTTTTTATTTGAAGAATTTCTGAATGGAATTGTTCTACAATCCCTGTCTGGATTGCGGCAGTCAGATTAATTATTTTCTAGCATTTACCATTAGAAATTCAACTGTTCGGCGAGCCACTGATCTAGAGAAAAGCTTGAAAATAAATTTTTTTTATTCCCAATTAAAGTTAATTACTTGTAAAGTCAAACAGTAGAACAGAAGGGTTCTTGATGCTTTTGAGAAAGTACTTTTCTAAGATATCTTTCCAAAGCAGGCATTTCAGTTTACTGGACCTCACGTTGTGGTATTGGCTGAAGGAGATAGCAGCAGAAAAGGCCTGAGCAGTGGGGCAGGTTTATTGTCTTCATTATCTTTGTCTGGCACTTCTTTCATAATGGTACTTTTATGAAGCTTTTCGGTTCAGTACAAGCTTAAACTCCGTAGCCTTTGGGCACCTTGTCTCTACACAAATAACATCCAAATGGCTCTCTTTGAATTTGTGCTTTCTTTCATGTTGAGAGCGGATTGCAATTTGTGTCAATATTCAATTTCGTTAAAATATTTTGCCATCATCTCCCGTAATTGTAAATAAGTTGTTTGGCCAACGCATTCCTAATTTAGTCGGTTCTGATATGCCAACTGAAACGTGTTGCCATTCAGACTTCTTCCATGAAAAATATTTTGGAGCCGAACTGAAGTAAATATGTAAATATTTGAATACGAAAATATGCACTCACACATTCACTTGAAATTCATGCTGAAAAAAAATTTAATAAATTTACGTTCATTTCGATTACGAGTATAAAGATTAGCTGCCGAAATAAAATATTTATTTAAACAAATACAAGCTATAATTCCTCAATTATTTTCAGCGGAAACTTTCTTGACTTTTATTTTCGTTTCTTTTTTTCTTATGGAAGGAAATTTTTATTAGTGTTTTTATATAAAACGGCCGTTAAAAGAGCTTTTCGAATATTGTCTTAATTCCATTGGCAAAAAATATATAATAAATATAAATAATTATATAATAATATATAATTGATTACTTAATTATTTTGTAAAAGGAATTTGTAGAGTATCTGCTTATATAATAACTCTGAAGTTATTTTTCAAAAATATTTGTTTTTTTGTAAAATACCATTACAATTTTTCGAAACATATTAAGGCATGACTTTAAGATGTAGTGTGTAAGACAGTGTGGCGCTTTACCACCTTAAGCGCGGACAGTGTTTACATTAATGTTAAATTTTCTTAAAAAAACGTATAGCATGAGTCACATTTCCTGACCTTTTATGCTGTTTCGCAAGGCCGAAATGAAGGCCCTGTTTAGACGCACACTGAATACTCAATAGTCTTCATAACTGACAAATTGCTAACGCAATTATCATATATACTATATATATATGAAATCATATATTCGTATTGTGTTAGAATAGGACAAGAAGTGGTAACAAGGAGCGTCCATTCAACCCAAAAGATATGCTTACGTCCTCTTTCCAAGATACTCCAAATTGAGTAGTTGGTTACTGTTACCCACAGCCAAGTGGAAATCACTGCGTCTAGCATGACGTCGGCAGCACATTGCATAACATAAACGTGATGTAAATGCTTGCGTAACGCTTGAGACGCCCTCATTTTGAATTTGCTGTGAGTTGGCAAAGGCCAAATTAAATCTAAGCCGTCTTTATTAAGAAAATTGATTTTTAAAAGGCAGGAAGGAGGGCCTTTGAAACAAAAGCCTTTTTCCTCTTCTAGTTGAATGTCTGCTGATGTGCTGTATGTATGTATGTATGGATGGATGTGTGCCCTCGTTGAAATACGTATACGATATTAAAATGTTGAGCGCTTTTGCTTGTATACACTTCGCTTTTCACAACATTCATTCTTTATTGTTATTGTTTTATTATGTAAATGCTGTGAGCGTGCCTGCGTACGTAATATTCTCTACTTTTCTATGTTTATCATAAAATAAAATTTGCCTGGTTTATATACTGTGAGTAACTGAATTCAGTTGGCATAAAATTGCCAAATAAATCCAAGTGTCAAATAACATTATTGATCCTGTCTAATGGTATTCGGTTAAATAATGAAATCGTTTCGTTAGTATAGAAACGACTGATTTATTAAACGCAATTTTGTTAATGGGAAATTAACAGGGCTTATGAAAAAGACATGCTTTGACTTTTGCATTTTTGACATGCTCATTTATGTATCTTGAAATTAAAAAAGAGAAATTTGCTAAATTAATGGCAGCACGAAAAAGGATGCACTGCACCGAAATAATATCAAATAAAAATGAATTCCATGTAATTCTAACAGGCTGGAATAATATTTGAAAGGAGAACACATAAAGTCGAGACTAAAAACTAGTTCTTGGATTCATGTTTGCAGATCATATTCTTTATTAGCAATAAAGTCGGGCCAGGATAAAAGATTTTTCTTTTAGAGGTCATCTCAGGTAAGACATCACCCATTCTGGTGCAAAGTAAATGTATCCAATTTTATCAAGAAATTCTATTTTCAAAGAAACCTAGGAGAGGTGGCTATTCGATATTTTAAAGTAATTCCAGCTCGTCGTACACCCTACGACAATACAAAATTTCACCTAATCATTCCATTAACTTGCATGTTTCTTGTTGTCTACTATCCTTTTCATTTAAATTCTCCGAGTGCCATTAAACATGTTATTAACAATAACGAATTGGATATTTCCAGTTGCTTCCAGAAAGGAGAAAATTTTTTTAGTTGCACTCGTGCAACTGCAAGTGCGAAATGATTTCATGCATAAAAGGTAACAAATTTGTTATCTGCTAATAAGAGTGTAACATGCAATTGGGTATTCAGGAATGAAAAATTGACTAGATTAGCTGGCAGTCGCTGGCAATGCTTAATAAAAAGAAACAAATATTTACGAACACAACTACAAAGTAAAAGGTAATTATTTTAGTTAACACGTTAGTCAAACGTGTTAGTTAAATGTTAAATGCGTTTTAAATTGCACAGACCACACAGTTAAGGCATGATTAATATTTGCACGTGCCTCGTTATTTTTACATGAGTGCCGTCAACAATTTGACGTGTTAGTCAGCATTCACTCATGATACTCTAAATCCTTCACCAGCAAAGTTGGCAAACGGAAGAAAATTTCTTAACTGCTGGTGGCATAGTATCACTTTTGTTGTACTTTTGTGTAATTAGTCGGTTTAAGTCGAATGAAACTTAAACGAATATTCGAATATAAAACTTCAGCAACTTTAATTCCTATTTCTTAGACACACTGAAATTTGAGAGAATAATTTTATTTAAAGTCGCTTTATTAAACAATTCCATGAAAAATGTTTTCAACAGAAATCAATTATTTTTTTTATTAACCACACTAAGGCGGAGCCACCTATTGAACCAACGTGCTATTGTGATAACGGGTTCATATGCCCAAGATATATGGGCAAACTAAAATTAAAGTTTAAAATTACAGGATGTAGGACATAAAAACTATCCTTGTTGTAGAGCAAATAACAACGAGAAAACAAATCATGCGAAGTAAGAAAAACATGTGCCACACTCGGCAACAGTACAAATTTATTTCAAATAACTCCCAGTCCACTAAAGTAAAAGCTGGAGTCGTTCATTTCACCTCAAACATAATGAAAAAGTTGAACAGCAAATGCAGAAAACATATCATAAAGAGATGTGTGGAGCTATAAAAATATCGTAAAAATATATAATACAATTTCCGTTGTAGCCAAGTTTTATGACTTTACGTTTCACTTGATGGATGCGTTTATTACTTGCTCGCATATGGAAATGGTGAAATGACTTCCTTTCTCCCACAGCAGTCACCTTTTGTGTCAATATTTTCTGAGCGCATTTCTTCAGCATTCAATAGCAGCTTCAGCTTCTCCTATTTTATAAAAAAATAAAGGTGTCACTGCTGATAAAATAAAACTTCCTTGCTTTAGTTTCTGCTCGTAGTTGGCTGTGTTTTATTTCATTCAAAGCACTCCGTGATGTATGTGTTTGTGTTGGGGTTTGTGTGTGTAAATATTTGCATTTGTATTGGTTGCCGTCACTCATGGAACAGCCAAGTGGGGGAAAAGGTTTCACTTAACACAATAGATGTTGCATAGAATAGAAGGAAAGTGATGGCAACAAGGAGGGCAAGTGTGGAGCTTGCCGGGAAGAGAATAATAACAAAAGATAATAAACACATTCCACTGTTGTTTTTAATTTTTTCCTGCAATAATTTTCATTTTTTCTTATCTCTTTTGGTTTTTATGTGAAAGGAAGAGCACTAAAATTTGGTTTATTACACCCCGGCTTTAAATGCATAAACACGGGTGTGTGTATTTTCCGCGCGCGCACACACACACACACACACACACACACTCCCTCACGTGGTCACATGCATGCATTAGGTGAAGGGAAAATATTTAAAGGGTGTATTCTTATCTATCTGTCTAACATTTCATTAATATTACGCTGATGTATTTTTTATTCCCTAAAGCTGTTGTGTTCGGCTTGTCTGCCAAACACACTGGGTATTCCCCTTACTCTTCACCTTATTCTGCAAGATCAGGCATAATAAAAATGAGAATAAATTTATAGAGTGCGTATACAATTTCTTTCATTTGTTTCGATTTAAAATTATTATAAAATATTATTGAAGTACTCCGATATTCGAATACGAATGCAAACATTCTTTTAGGACTCTGCATTAGATTCTTTTCAAGTCTTTGGCTAATATTTTCTTAGAATAAAATTTTAACTTACATGTATTAGTGTTTGTGTATATGAGCATGTGTGCATTTCTGGCTGAATGTATTGCCATCAAGTTAATTAAAAGTGACTTTAAAAAATCGTATTTATATGAAAATGCTTACTCGGTATATCGTCTGTATACAAATATTTTTGTTTTAACGCGCTGGAAAATGTTTTAGTGCTTGTTTTGAGCATTAAAACAGAAGCAGGTGAAAAATCTCATAAAGAATTGCAATTTGCTTAACTAATTTCAGCAATAAATTCGGGTTTCTTTTATAAACGTTAATAAAAAGAAAATGTTATTAAAATGGCTCATAAAACCACCAAACGCCATTAATAATTTGAATACATAAAATATTTTTTCATTCGTTTTTAATACCCAAATTTTCTGAGGAATGTAGAGCTTTAAATGGGCGTACGTAGCAGTACGTAAGCGCGTGTTAAGAAATACTTATGATTGAGTTTTTGGTTGAATAATTGACGCTTCGATATGTGGGCAGCAGTACATTCGCCTCGTATGCGAACTTCATTTTTATTCGAAACGTGATTATCACGTGACAGCCTTGTATGATGCTGGCGCTTTTATAAACATCTAAAACATTTAGTATTTTAAGTTTAGGTATGAGAAAAAGTCATTTCGTTCTAGTAACCAGACAACATTATGTTATAACAAGTGTTTTTTAGAGGTGAGAAACTTTTAGTTGGCAGCAGTGTTTTATTTTTCATAATCATTTTAACTACTCTTACTTCAACTAGCCGACCAAAATCTTGGGGCCAACTGGGTGCCGCTACATTCCACAGAGCACGCACTGGGGTTGACTTATAGAAAGAAGGTTTTTGATGAAAGAATAATTCTACGTTACTTTACAATTAATTGGCCACCGAGATTTTGGTTTTTATTCGCATTAATTTTTTAATTTCTTTGTTTACTTGTTCTAGATTGGGTCTTATATCACTACTCGTGCTGGACACATGACCGAACATTATTGTCATAAATTTTTTTTATCTAATAAAGCCTATTCCGTTGATAGTGAAAGTATGCTTCGAAGGCCTCTATTTTTTAACACTTCTTCTCACAGCATTTGCTAATAATTGAAGTAAATTAATCCGAGTTGAGTTACAGCATACCATCTATGTCAATTGTCACAAATAATGGAGTATACTCTTGTAATTCTCAATGGCTTTTTAACAATTTGAGCATAAGACATCCATGTTTGGTATAATTTTTTCCTACGTTTGAGTTTGTTTAGCATGACAGATTATAACTAAAAATTAATATAAAAAATAATTTTTTCAATTCATTTTAATTTTTTAATTATTTTAATTTTTTTTTATTTTTTACATTTTTAAGGGTAATTTAAAAAAGAGACCCAACAAAGAATTTGCGAAATACTGGCAAGACTTTGATACAGATGCATCTGTATATTCTTCCTGGTTTGTGCACAGAACAAACGTGAGAAGGTACGCACACACACACCCGCACGCTTTTTACGTGTATTACTATTATGCTTTAATTCTTTTCATATTATACACACACATTACATCACTTGCATATATATATGTGCGTAGGATGTGTGCTATTCCATGAAATTGTAAAAATTTTATATAAATTATAAAATAAAAAAATTTTAATTAGAAATTGAAATTGTTAAAATTTTATATAAATTATAAAATAAAAATATTTTAAACACAAATTGAAATTGATTAGCCTCCACCTAATAATGTGATTGAAGGCTTTGGTGCGCAAATTTATCATGTGGCGCAAAGCATTTTTATACGTTTTATAATAAAAATTTTTTATGATAATTCCATTATTTATGGTAATCACTGTTGTTTTTCCAAATACATATTTAATATTTTCATGAAAGAAATTAATGTATGCCGGGAGACAAAAATTAGTTCAAAGGGCGAACCGGCGGCTTGCGTTTGAAACAAAAGCGTTTATCCCTGCAATAATTATAATTTTATTAACAAAATTATCCATAAATGTTTAATTTCTGATAAAAGAAAATTTGACAGTTTGTTGTAAAAGTTTATGTTCTCCTTATCGTCATATTTATGATTATTAAACTTAAGAAGAGTCTTATCGCACTTCGGCATCACTTTATTCGATGTCTACAAATATTTTGTATTTGCTATTCTGCTTTAATAAAAATATTTTTGCTTCAGACAGAGTCACAGTAAAGTTTATTATTACATACACACACATTCAAAGCTCACATGTATTTATCTGTCTATGCTGCTTGCAAAGGACTTCTTTGGTTTTTCCTTTTTTTTTTTTTTTTGCAAGTGGTTTTCCGATTTTTATTTAAATTAAAACAAAGTCATTAAACTAAATTTGAAGTTCAACAGTTTCGGCTTATTTTTTTTTTTTTGTTTGTGTGGCGATCCTTTAAATATTGTACCAGTAAATTAAACAAATTGCCTTGTCCACATCAGCTAAATAAAAAATTATGCTAAAACGTTTCTTTTGAAAATGTGGTTTGGCTTTGATAAATGTTTCAATATTAGAAAATAAAAATACATCTGAGAGAAAGCAGCAGTAAAAGCATTGAAGACAAGAGGCCATTCGGAGAGCAAAAAGACTTAATAATTTTCAAATAAGGATTCCTAGTATGGCGTTGAAATGTATGTGCTTGTATGAAAACTCCGCAAGTTCTTTTCACTACATTTTTAAGGTCCTTCTTGTGCAAAAATTGTTAATTTATAAAAATAACAAGCAAAGTAACTTTTTAAGAAATTGAGAGCAATTAGATTTTATTATTAAAAAAAAAATGCAATACTAAAAGAGTAAAATTGTAGAAAATGTGCATAAATATTTCATGTTGCTGCTGGTAAGGAAAGGAACTTTAAAATGTGTCTGAAGAAACAAAGTTTAAGTAAAACTGAACTATTTAAATTTAAGAGCAATAAAAAAATTTATTGATATGTAATGAATTGAAATTCATAACATTTTTCAAAGTAAGCAAGTGAAGTGATATGCGAGTATACATGGAAAAGGAGAAGTCTGAATTTGCTAAGATGTCTTCTTGAATACATGAAATCCTTTTAGTGAAGCAAAAGCAAGGACATCTATATGAGAGGTTTGATTTTAAAAGTACATCTGAGAATTGTAAGGCGGTATTTTGTATAGCAATTAAACCAGTGAAAGCAGACTGTACGGTAAACTGTGTTCCAGCCGGCGATTAGCGAGCTATCATCGATTTTTGGTTGCTTATGGAAGAATTGAAACAACGCTTACAGAAATCCGAAATTATTATTTCCCAAAACCCATTAAATTATCCAAAAAAAAATATTTTGTAGCAATGCAAATACTTCTTAACTATAAATTTCAATGCATTACATATCAATTTTGGATATACGAGTATAGAGTGTTTTAAATATCAAGTTTGCAAAATTTTGGAAAGCAATTCTTAAAATTCCTATTGTAATTGCACTCGTTGTAATAGTCAAGGTCTTTGTTTGCAATTTTTCGTTTTGAGAAGTAGAGAAGGGCAATATTTGGAAATAGTACCATTGAAGACGTCAATATCAGCTGATTGTGCTGTTACTACCACTCTTAATGCAGCTGATTACGACGTGTATTGAATACAATACTGCGAAATTTTGCGAATTTCTCACATTTTAAAAAGTCTTTTCTCATTTTCTTTTATTACATTTTTATATATTTTCCAATATCTGCACAGGTCGCGCCACACGGTTGAGCTTTAAGGTTACTTACAATGGACAATTGGGTTCTAGTGAACTCCCCTAAGTAGAATGGTATATGAAGAGCTCTGCCCTTATCGGTACAGAATTAAGCTGCCTCATTAATTGCTTAATCCATTTCTGTTACTCATTATTGACAGTTTATGATGCTTTTCACTTAAAAGCTTTTTAAATTGTTGTTAAAGGTTTTAAAATTGCAGTAATTATTAACAAAAGTAAACAATGCAGTGGCTTAATAGCATAACGTACAAATATTATTCGCATGCTTTTATTGTATTAATAAATACGCATTGAATTATTGGAAATTAATTAAAAAAAAAAGTTTAATTTGAACACAAAAACTATATGCAATAAAAATACTTTGCGTATTGCCAGTAATTTATTAAGTTTTATTTCAAACGAAAATATTCCTTCTCTCCTTTTTAATCAATCAAATGTTAATTAAATATCAATCGCGAAATGGTTATTGTTGAAGAGTTGGAAATTGCATTCCACATGAAAATATTCGTCAATGTAAAATAATTAAAAAATAATTTAACAAAGTCATGTGCTTCCTGGAAATGGTGTAGTGAAGCAGCGTTTTATCACATTATTTTTTGAAAGTGAGTCAAAGGGATACATTTTTTTGAAATTGAAGCTGGGCGAAAGGCAAGTATAGGAATAAGTATTAGCTGGATTCGGTTATTCGGTTCGGTACGAGAGTAAAGTGACTGCTGTATGATGAGCTTTTTTATTAACCAGCTCATGAACTGCCGGCCAATGTGTGCATTTGACTGCCGGAAAGGTACTGAAGAGATCGTTTAATCTTACTAGTCATTCGGTAAATTGATACAGCCTGGAATGGAATTCTGAATGCAAGAAATGTTATACGAAATATGTGTTGGATGATCCCATTACTCACAATTTTTCATGATATCAAAATTTTCTTGAAATTTATTTTAAACTTTTAGTCTACTCTGCGATATATTTTTAATGAAATTTTTTGCTTTCACTCATCCTTCCCTACCATTGGAAATTAAGAAATAACTGAGCACAAATAAATATTAATGGTTTTTTAATTCTGAATTTTTTTGAATAGGAAATCATTTTTCCAACTTTTCCAAGCTGTAGAATGGCCTGAATTTCTTTCATAAGAAAAGAAAATAAATATTGAATTCTTTTTACATTAAAAATATGAATAAATTTGATTTTCTATACTTTTACGAATCATTGCAAATACTCGAATATTTGCGATTCATCTGAAAAACTACATTTTTTTTATCAATACATTGGATGGATGAGAGAAAGTGTGGCCAATGAAAAATTCAATTACATTTAATTTATATTCCATACATATTTATGACAAAATACACATATACACATACCCACACTCAAACACACACACACAAACCCACATTAATTTATACATTTTTATTTTGGAAAAAATTTTAAAAGAACACTTGAACCTTAAAAATTCCACATACGTTAATTTTTGCAAGCAAATGAACAGATAACGTAAGCGAGCCAGGGATGGCATTTGAAATTTTTGAAATTATAGCAAAAATTGTACTTTCTGGGTTTAATTGCTTTTAAAGCATTTTATTCAATGCAATATTTTAATATAGATTCATCGAAGATATAAAAAGATGCATTTAATTATATTTTCACAAAAAAAAAGAAAATTCAAGTTTGTCTATAAACTACTTATAAAACAATAAGTAATATTTGCTGAAAGTATTAATGTAATTCCAACAAGGAATTGGGCAAGCGCAGCATGTAATTCAAATGTTTAAAAATGAATAAATGCCATAAAATAATTTTATAATTTTTGACAGAAAACTATTGTTTCTTTTTTTAATTTTATAGCTCGGTTATTTTAAAATTGTTTTAAGCCTCACAGTGTAAAGAGAGGATTGGGTGTACTTTATGATGATGACCAATATCTTCCATCACTTGAGAACACATTATTTTATTAAATTATTTCTAGTGAATATTTTGGTTTTTATAAAATTTAATAAAATTATATAATCTTTGTAAAATGTAATTAAATAAATTGTAAAAAGGTTTACATCCTCTGCGTCCTCCTGTACAAGAAATGCCTAATGAAATGTTATTATGTCGGTTTGAAATGTGATTTAAATTATTCGGACGTCGTCATAAAAAATTTATCAAAATACAATTACTGGCCCACGAGAATTTCATATATTGTAATTTTATTAAAAATTTTCTTTAAATACCGTCTAAAGATTTTCCTGAAGAAGACAAAAGAAGGATTGGCGGAAATTATTTTTGAGAAGGAAAAAAAAGGAATTATTAAATTATTAATAATTTGAATTTCATGATTATTTTTGTGCAATTTAATTTTTAATTCAATTAAGTACTTCTCAATTACCCCATATAAATTTAGTGTCTTCGAGAGCTTTTAAATCTTTTAATGCCTTTCAATTAAGAGTTGAGGTTTTGTTTAAATATTTCTTTGGCTTATAAACTAATTCGAAAACTTATATCCTCGCACGCACAATCGCCGTTTAATCCTGTCAATATTCAAAGGGCTTCTACTGTGCAATATCCTCGAATAGTTGTGCAATGGTTTGTAATGGAATAATCACAGTGAGTTGAATGAAATGCTGCTTAAGAGCCATTTAAAAGCATAAAGGAATTAAATACTTTAAATAATTTCAATTCCGCCCAGGAACTTTATATATAAAATTAATTCTTTCATTATTCAAACTGTGTGTGAGTGTAAAAAACCAAAATGTGTCCAGATTTTTTTTTTTTTTTTTTTTGGAAAAAGCTGGGAAAACAATGAAGCGAAAGTAAATACTCGTAAAGTAAATTTAATAATTGTGAAAAGCGGAAAAATTTTATCAACAATAGTTACTTTCAGAGGCCGAAAGGAGGGGCGTGCAATTAAAGATTGCCTGCCTGATTGAAGGATTGGCAAGTGAGGCGTGATTTTATTAGATGAATTGAATTCCTCATAACAATACAACTTATTTTCCACAGTTAAAGAAATATTTATAAAAATAATTTTTACATTATTTTTTTGGAAATTTATGACCACTTTGAAGTTGCGCGCCTTTCACAAGGAATTTTTAACGGCTATTAACGGTAATTTACTGAAAAAGGATGAAAATTAAAGATTCAAATGAACATTTTCAAATGAATTTTATTGCAAAGCTTTATCTTGTTGTTGTATTCGAAATAACTTTAAATAAGCATTGAATTCTCATACCCGTTAGGATTATCAAGGATACACAAATTTTGCTTTTCATTCCACTCTACATGCATGAACGGTAATCAATGGAAATACTCGTAAATGAATCAATGACTACAACAGTCTGAAGCATTCAATTACTTCGCCATGTGAATAAAGTGCAAACTCTTTCAGACGGACGTGCTTAGTTTTTAACTGGTGTTTGTTTAATTTGCTTTCCTTCAAAAATGTCGAAACTTCAAAGTATCAAATTAAAATGTGTGACAATGCAATGTGTGAGACTGAAGGACAGATTTTGGAATAGTGTCAGAACGGTGTCACCCTTAAATAGATTCTACTGTGCCAACACTCGCACAAATAAATCTAAACACAATTACAGCAAACAAAATATAACAAAGCAATTTAAATATTTAACATAACAGGATCCTTGTGCATTCCCAGCAAACAAATATTGTCCTGAAATTGTCCTTAAAATTCATTAAAAATCTCATTTGTCACTTTAAGTTATAATAATTACAAGTAGAACAAAAATAAATTTCAGTGCTCAGTGGCCGCCACTATTTAATTTCATCGTATTTTGTTTTTCATTACGAAAAGAGTTACGAATGAGATATTTTTAAGACGGCCAACACCAGATCCATATGAAATGGAGCTTATTGGTGAAGATTTCGATAAAGCATTTTTTTATACTTCTCATTTATTTTTGTTGGCTTCTTATATTATTTTTTGAATATTTACCGATAATCTATAATGCGGGATTATAAGTCATGACACTCAGAGTTGCTTTATAGAACTCCTTGAAAATCGTTGAGCACTTGAACTCGTGATGTCAACTTTTACTTTATTTACATTTAATCAGAACTCAGATCTAATTTTTCCTTTCAATGTGTTGCAATGGAAATAATAAATTTAAAGTGTATATTTGCCATCGACTCAAATGTAAATAGATGTTAGAAGTATTAATAGGCGCGTCATACAGAGTATAACAGATTATCCAAATTTAGATCATATTGGTGAAGCGCCGATCAAAAATCTTATCTCGCTGTCTTCATATCGTAGCTGGTAGTATGGAAATTTAATTGTTTGTGTAGTGCGGATTTGTTCCGATTTATGGGAGCAGCAAGCCGTCGTGATGAGTTAAAAATAGTGATAATAGTGAATGTATTTTCGAGATCTCATCGAATGAGGTTTTTTCTGATCAAATTAAAGTGGTAATGTATATCTGATTGTAGGCAACTGCCAAATAATATACTTGAGGCATATCCTTTAGGGCAATTATTTCTTATTATTCTTAATAATCAAAACAACTCTCAGAAATATGCATAACTCAACTAAAAAGTCGAAAGATAAAGATAAATTTTATATATTAGATAAATTGGTCTCATAAAAACTTTGCAATTTCTGTCCGCGCCAGGATGAAGAATGACATTTCAAATTTGTTTGCGTGGATGCATTTTTATACGCTCGTGTCATAAAATAGGCTTGGGTAAGTAATACGTTTTTCCATTTAAGTAATGTCAGGGAACCGGAAATGGCCGCCATAAAGTGATTTGTTATTTGGTTTAACGGAAATTTCTTAGGATCCTTGTTCGGTCGCCCGTCTGTTTGTTTATTATAATCCACACCCGTTTCTATTCAATAGTAATAAAAAAATCGAGCTACTTAACCACTTTAGCTTTGTTCTAGAAGAAACGTAATAAGAGGAAATTGAAAGTGAAGAAAGTAATGAAAACGGAAAATTTAATCAGGCAGAAAAATTCTTTTATTAAAAAAGAAAAAAAAAAACGTTTATAAAATCAATGCTATTAAATAAGAATCCTAATAATCCTAGAGATGCACACGACACATATTTAAGTATTTCGTGCTACGTTAAATGTAAATTATTTTCCTATTTGTAGATGTGAAGAAAATCAAAGTATCGTATGCAGCAATTCATAAAATGGAGTTTCACTTCTCAATTTGAGTTTCGTTTTATTATGATGGAAATTGTGCTAACAGAGAAGCGGACTGTTTGTCACTGATAAAATAATTTTTTTACGGAATTCAATATGAATTTTATTTATGCAAGTATTTATTTCATAAGGACCTTTTTATTGACATCATAAATTTATATTTATTATCCTTTATGTCTCATACGCTTGTATTTGAGTCGCACTTAAAATGTAATTTAATATGCAATTTCTATAACTAAAATGAATATATAACTGTATTGACGGCGATTTAAGTCTGTTTTAAAATTCTTAAATTATAAAAAAAAACTCATCAACAAAAGACGTTGTCGCAACGTACGTTGTCTTCTAAAGAGTTCGTTCCTACAGGGAAGTTCTAAGAAAGAAATGTGAGATATATGGAAAACATATCCCCACTGGCCAGACCTTGATAAGCTACTTAGTTCGTTCGCGGGTTGCGATTTAATAGGAAATATTGATGAGTTTTATCCATGAGCCCTCCCACACTCCTGCGCCACTCTTCTGTAGCAATTCCAGAACACACATTTACAGCGCCAACTTCTATACATGAGGCACAGCAAATCTTACTGTCTTCTCTACCAACGCCATTTACTCCGAATTCCGTCACAATGTGGTCTTAGAGAAAAATACTTGTGTGAAACTTCCTTATCATCATCGTGTTTGATTACCTTTCTAATGGTCCTGCATACTTAAGAAAACCGACCAAAAACGCGAAAGGATAAGACAATTCGACTATGATCACTATGAGAAATTGGCAAATGCTGCATGATTAGGAGTATTTATAAAGAGTCAGTAAATTTCTGTAATCCACTGTATGTGCTGGAAAACATCTCTTTTAAATTTGCACTGTATTTATAAAATGTCGGTTAATTTGTAGGCCCCACTGTAAGTGCTGGAACATATCTGTTTTAAATTTGTACTTGTGATAAATTTACAAAATGTGAACTTTTTAGAAATAAACGAAGAAACGGTAGTACAACTGTTGGGTATTGAATTAATTGGGGCTCGCAAAGCTATTTGCAAGGTTTTCTTATTTGCTTGCTGATGGCTGCTCTCGTTGAATGAAATTTGGCTTATCACTCTACTATGGGTTGAGGGTGAAAAAAAAAATTATTTATTTTGGTCCTTTTTATGAAAGCGATAAAAATTGGTACATTTACTGTAGAAAATGTTATAAAAATTCTATGGACACTTTCTCGTTCCATACGTTTTGAATTCCAATAGGGCAGCATGAATTTTGACTGAGAATTCAAATTAATTCTGCCATTTGAAGTGGCGCTCCCAAGTTATTGAGAGGACCAGTTTTAGTACCAGTGAACATATAAAAATTAAACACACTTGAAATATTAAGATTTGGGTCTGAAGCCGCCACCCCAATTTGAATAGAAACTTGTACTAAAATTTAAGAATATATTTCCTAATAATAAATGAACTTGTTGTAGTTTCATTTGTTATTCCGACACTTTAAATTTAGTAAATTTGCGACCAAAAACGTTTTTGCAAACATCATTCATTCCTGACAATACATTTATCCAAAATTGCACAAAAATATTGAGAGTGGAAGGATACAGCGCCTCTCGTTATAATCTTCAGTCATTCTATTTACTTTCTTATCCAGATTTGTGTTTCGCTGTATGTATGCAATTTGTGTAAGTTGATAAATGTGTGCGGTTTCAGGGTTAATGCTCCTACAGAGGATTCCTTTTTAAGGAAGTTACGTTACATAATTATGATACACAGATGTAAACGAATATTTGAGATTTTTGCTTGCAAATTTGGAACAAAAAGGAATGAAAACTGTCTCAATATCAAGTAAACACATTTCATTCGTTTATATGTGTGCACGTGTTTGTTAATGAGCTTTTCACAACAAGTTTTTGGGTGGAAATTTATTGTTGTTTTAGAAATTCAAACAAACGGCAGGAACATAAATTCTGCATATTTTCATCAATTCAGTAAAATTCCAATATGAATTTCTTGTACAAACATTTTAAAGGCACATTTTTTATTCAATATCCTTTTTTAGTTTACTTATACTCTTTCAATATCTGTTGAGAAGGATCATTACTTGTTGTTTGCTTAAATATTTAAACTCACTTGCACAAGACACACTCACACACCCATACGCATACAGCCACTTGTTATGCTTTTATAGAATTATTGTAAAACAGTAAAAATTTTTTCATCTATGGAAGGTTCTTGGCGACTTTTTGAACTCGAAAAGTCGAAAATACCTCAACACACACTCCACTAATTATTGTCATCAATATTCTATTAACCAGAGTTACAAAAATACAAAATAATTCACATGAAAGATCATACCCACATTTCAAATGAAACACAATTATGTTTCTAAAGTTTCCGTAACTTTTTATTTCAGTTTCATATAAATAGAAGAATATTCGTTAATAAATTTCTCAAAGGGAACAGGAAAATCCTTGGTGCTTCCTGTGCACCTTAGAAAAGGTGCCACTTTTTATGTCCAAATTCTACTCCCTCCCTCAGTAAGAGATTTTATATTTTAATTTGGTATTCTTCTTTTATTTGTACTCAGTTTGCAAAAGTTACATGGAATGCAGCAGGAGCGGTATTACTAGAAATAGAATCAGTTCTAGAGCTACATCCTTGAGCGTGCTTTTTCGCAAACTTGCCACGCCATACTCAAACCTTTCCAGCAGTTTCACAATTGCTGAGCGACAAGGTGCTCCAAGACGAAAATCTCATGGTGAATTTAAAAATTTCACCTTACTTGGTAATGTCATAAATACTCCCCCCAATCTGTTGCTCAACAAGCATGGAGACCCATGAATTCCGAGCTTCGTAAGTCCCTGTCCACACTTGCATTTTTGTTGCAGCAATTCTTGGTTGTTTTACGTGTTTGAGGTAAGAAGCTTGGCGAGGGCTACAGACTTTCATGTACTCTTCAATTTTATTTTACTTTGCAATTCTCAATAAGAACAAGAGAAAAAAGGCATAAGAAATACAAAAATTCCAATACTAATGTGGACACTATTGCAATTTCAAAGCAGAATTTCAAAAAATTGCATGAAACAATATTGCAATGTGTGGATGGGGACTAAAGGAAAATTAATATTGCTATCATAATTTTCAAAGAGGATTTACACGGTTAAGTTTTCCGACTTTATTTTATTTGCGGCCATGTTGCACGAGAGATCACTGCACACACACTGAACTCTGTGAGATAAAACTGTCAAGCAGAATAAGTTATCGCTTCAGACAAAAAGAAACTTTCGCAATTGAAGGAACAATTTTAGTTCAAATAACAAACCACTTTTTTTAGTGTTGAACTGAACTAGAGAATGAAATTTTTATTCATCTAGTGTGTAAATATGCAGTTGGCAGTGCACGAAAAGGTAAGAGAAGTGGTAGAGGGTAAGCATAAGAACAGCTTGCTTGTGTTGCCAGTTTGCCATACAGAAAGCAATTCTTTATTTTAAATATTTGTTGAAAATGTTATGCGGTAAAGGTTGTGCAAGTGCTGCTTGAAGAAGTGGCTTATTTTTTTATTTTTAGTTAAAAAACTAAAAGTTTTGTGTTTTAAACAAAATGTGAGGTTTTTCTATTGTTGCTGTCAAAAAGTATAGAACACAATTTTTAAAATTTCCACAATATAAAATGATTTTTAACAAACAAACAATTTAATGAGATACTAAAAGTATGAACTTCCAATGCCAGTATATACGAAAGTGGTATTAAAATGATTAAAGATGTTATTTGTTTTTTTTATTTTTTATTATAGAATTTTGTGGATGGGGAAGGGATCCGAGATATTAGATATTTTTCTCACATAAATGAAGACTTTTCCGATTATGGCCGAGAATAAGTACCCTTAAGAACTTCAAAGTCTCCTTCTTTTATACATAAAACCTTTATTATTCATAGTTTTCGGAATCGCAGGACTCTTAGATACGATTTCTTTTCCTCATAAGGCGAACGTCGTATATTCTGGCACAGGTACTGTGCATTTAAATGCAGTTGTGGTGGACGCGTGTGTGCGTGTCTAGTTAAAGTTAAGAAAAATTCATACTTTTTTGCCAACCTTTTCCTGTTTTTCACAGTTGTATTTTTTATTTGTTCTCTGCGTTTTTGCAAGGATTTTATAATGCAATTACAATGTTTATTTCTTTTTTTTTGGATACACATTCTTTAGTTTTCTTATTTGGATTTGTGTGAATGAGGTTGAAATAAAATAACATGTTTGAAACAAAAAGTGTACTACAACTTAAAATGAATTGCAAAACAATTTATAAAAAAAGCCAAATGAAATTGTATTTGTGTTTTTGGTTAGAAGCGCTTGGAAAGAATGCTAAAGAGCAACAAAAAATATTAAATGGAGTCATTTAAAAACTTTTGTGTCCTGGTGCTGATGAAACGCCAAAGTCAATATTTACAGGCATACATCAAATGAAATGTGAATTATTTTTTGTTTTACTCGTAAATAAAGTTATTATAAAATATAATACAATGTAAAAAGCAGTCAAAGGCGATTGCTTTATGGCGCCATCTGTTGGCTACAGAAACCTTGCTGTTATGCATCCCGTTTAGAATAAAGAGCTTATATGTGGTCATATAACAAATTTAGATAACTTTAAATAAAATGAGGGCTGGGCCATTTATTTCTTAAAAAGAATAATATTTCCATGGACCTTTTCGGTCGTGGCATTCATTTAGTCGAATAGTAAAATCTCCAGTGGCGGCTGTAAAGCTCCAATTTATTTCAATATTTAAATTGCCATATTTTCATATTGCATTTTAATTCAGATAAGTTCCTGCAAATATTTGCCTTTGACGTTTTATTGCACCACCGGAAATTAGAACTGCTTGGTGGTCAGTTCAGATTGCTTCTTCTGGATATTAATTTGCCTGTAAAATTTACCTTCCCTGGATAGAAACGAAAGTATATACGATTAGTCTGCCCTACAGGAACCAGCTTCTTGGTATTTCACAAAAGAAAATTTGGAGTGCCATTAGATTGTCTAGGATGAGTGCAAGCAGTGGACAGGCTGAGGTAGTAGCAAGGGATAGTTTTCAGTGTGCTTGGCGCTTTGAGAATATATCCTTTAGGGACATCTGCACAGTGCGGGTATTGCCCTATGAATTGGCTTTCTCTGATTTACATGCTGCTTAGTGGTACTAAAGTCATTAGCAGAAGGGTTTTAATTGACTACAGCTTATCGTTAGGGCTACCATTCCTAGATTTTTATTCAAATATAATTTTATTGGCCAAATTATATTTCAACGGGTTTGGGTTTTCTGCTAGTCTGCAATTCGTAGTTGTTAGTTGGCCAGTATTCTGTGGATGGGCCCCACAGTAATTTTATATGTTTAGCGTTTATTTTAATAACCGGATTTTTTATTGCTGACTTAAATAGACTTAAAGTATTGCATTTCCTTTCTTTAACTCGTCTGTTCACAGTTGCGAAACTTTGGCGATGTCACTGCTGTCAGCCGTTTACAACACAGCCCGTTGTAATAGAGGCGTCACCATAAATAGGAGCATATAGAAGACGAAAAGGTAGCAAAATATATATTCCCCATTTTCAATAATAATACTTAAATTTAATTCCCGCTTATCTGAAGTGAAATAAATATTTTAAAGTTTTGTAACAATTTTTTGCTTTTGTTTCGAAATATTTTTACGACTGTCTGACTGATTGCAAGGATCAACTTGCTGACGTAAAACATACATGCAAAGGAGTCTACGTAAGGAAACAAACATACGCATTCATTTGTGTGTGTGTGTGTGTGTGTATTTGTGTACGGGTATAAAAAGCTGTGATGGCATAATTGAATAATTTATATCATTCTTGTTCGAACTTCGCCAAAAGCAATTGTTTGTTGTGAATACATCAGACGTTCCAGTCACCAGTGAGTTAATTTATCTTGTTGCGAGATTCTGTGTTTTTTGGGAGAAAAAAGGCAACGAAGGATACTCCGCAATAAATTTTCTCTATTGCCAGTGTTGTAACCAACTCATCACCAGACAAAGGAAATCCTGTATTTGACTACTGACAGTTGAAATTGCTCGAGTGACAAACAAGTCATAAGTACGAGTACAATAATGTTTTTCAGCATTTTACTTTATTTAACATTTTAAAACTAACCAGCCAAAGTAAATTCATTACCATATTTTACGAATATTTTCCAAATAGCTGAAAAGTCGTAAAACTTTATTGCCGGCTAAGCTCGTACATCCATCAAATTTTCATTAGAACAATGTTTTCCCGCAACGGTATTTGCATTACGTACGAACATCTATTTCGGTTGCTGGTGTCTGTATCTGCAACTTTCATCAGCCTGGTGGCAAAAGACAAGGGAACAAAAGAGAGGTATTTGAAAGCATTGTCGGCTCGTTGATGTTGCCTGGTTGTTTTTGCTGCTCGAGTTATTTATTAGTTGCCCATAAAGATTATTATTGAGTCAAAGCAGGGGCTCTTTTAATTTACCAGTGTGATGGCGGTGAAGCAGTTAAAGAGCAAAGTCGGCTTAATTCTAATAAACGCTCCCGTAAAGTTCGTCTACGTTAATTTCATTGTTTAAGGCAAACATTCCTTTAGATTCTTGACAGACTTGTTTCTCTGGAGGAACGTTAATGAAAATACGCGGCCAATTTAATTAGTCTCTGGTTGTTTTTTTTCCAACTGTTGTACAGTGCAATGGACAAATTTGAAACCAAAAAAAACGTACAAACTTTTATTCCTTCACACATACTCAAACGTACAATGTAGAAGAAAAGGAGTTTGATGTTCTTAAAGATGACTGCAATTGAAAGAAAGCTGGTGTTGCTGTAGTTACTAAAAAAAAGATTAAATTAAATAATACTTCATTGTTTTATTTTTCACTTAAACATTTAACGTGAGCAAATCTCATTAAAAATATTTTTATTTGAATATAAAAAAAGTTATTAAAAAATTGTTAGCAAAATGCAAAAAGTCTTTTAGTTTTAAACAATAAACTTGGAAAAATCTGTAGTTAATAAAAAAAGCTTTTGAGATGATCAAAAAAATTTTTTTCAGTTTTTTGTGACCGCATTGAAATTGGGAATTGGGATGTAGAGCGAATATTTTTTCGATAATCGTATTGGTCAAAATTGTAACGATATTTCCTGCCGGCCCAAGTCTACAAACCGTTATTGTTATTCTTTTTCTCAGTTTTCGTACCCTACACAATAGTACGATTTATCAAATACGATATGTGTTCTGGAAATGTATGATAGTATCTCCTAAAAATCCATCTGTGCTACTGAGTTTTTCACAAGTCGCACGATTTGTAAAAGTACAGTTGCATTTACTTCAATAAGCAAAGGAAAAAACTTATTTCTATCATATTTGTATAATGATCTGACATGATTTTTTTAAAATAAAATAGAGTCACATTAGATTTGAGTGCAAATGAATCGTACAATTATGTAGGCTAGTCAATCATAACCTTGAGAAGGTTTTCTCTTAAACAGTCTGCGGCAGTGGCTGCCAGCAGATTAGAATGAAACCTTATTGTCTTTTGTAATATATTACAGTTTTACTATTTAACTGCTTCTTTCAAGAGATATTCGTCGTGAAGACACGAGTGAAAAATTAAGAGAAAATTAAAGAAAAGATTCGAAGAAAAATGTCACTTGGCGAACAGAGTATAATTTTCACGCACATCGTATTATATAGATACATTCAAAGATCTTAGTTTTTTGTCCTCTTGCTATATTGAGTTGTGATTTTGTGGGATTGGCTTTCCTTCTACTTATGCTAACCCAATGTCGTTTCTGGATCGTTTCCAAAAGTCTTATGTTTATCATCAAAGTAATAGGTATTTTTTTTTAAGGGGGAAACTCATTCCTCTTGCTTTACCAAACTATTTTACTTTTAAAGTTTTACAACAACTAAAAACAGCAATTAAATAATTTGTGAACCACCTTAATGTTGATTGCATTTTCCTCTTCACATACTCGTATTTTCGGCGAATGCAACAAAGTTAAATAAAACTTCAGACTTAGTCATTCGCGTATCTTAATTAAGTTCATTCTCAGGAATACAAATGTTTCTATTTAGAAGTTTTGTAATAGTTTAGATTGTGTTTCATTTTCTTGATATTTCAGAAATACAACGGTTAAGATTATAAAGAAATACTTAAAACTTTTCCCAGCTAAATAGTTGAATAACAATAAGAAAAAAGCCAAAAGTTTTACAAAACCATACTGAATTTAATAACTTTGAATTCGTTTTTTTCTGTCAAAGGCGTTAATGCTCTGTACTTTGCAAACAAAACGGAGAAAGCGGGTTAGGAATTTAAAAAAAAAAAAAAAAAAAAAAAAAAGGAACAAGAAACATACACCGAAAGATTGTTAAACATTTTTGCATGCAGCCAAATTACTTTTGTATTTGAAGTATCCCATTATGTGCTAAATTTCTCTTATTTAGTTGCAAAAACAACACTTAAGAAATTTTTCGTTTTTCATACGCCAACAATATTTCTCAATGGCTTTTACGAAGTTTCTTTTGAAAAAGCCAAACAACAGGAGAGGGCGGCAACGGCACTGAAATTTTAATATTTTCAAGCTTTGCTAGTCAAACGGTTGGGGTTGTAGATTTTCCTTTTCGCCTTGTCTTGGTCGTGTATAAATAATTTACAAAGAGCGTATTTTATTTTTGAAGTCTCTGGCGTTCCCTGGAGTATAAAAGATAAAGTGTCAATATTTACACATCCTTAAGTAGACGATTTTTTAAATCATAATTTAAATTATATAATTTTTGAAATGGAAATAACTAGTAGCAGGAGTCTTTACTTATTGTCGGGAGCGCCTTTGTTGCAGGGCCTTGGGATATAAGGCTTCAAATGTAGAAAGGAAAACTGATCTGAAATTTTTTGGGGCGGTTTCATTTAGCGGAAAGTCGGCCAAGAAGAGTCAAAAATGTTTTAAAACTTTAACAGGAATAATAAACTATTTCACTGGACTTGAAAGCGCCAAATTAATTAGATATTCTCCTCTAGACGATACGTTAGTTAACTTGAGGTTGCTCCTGTCGCCATATACCACACAGTAACTTTGATAAGTAAAGTAATCTGTGCGGTCGGTTAAATTCTATCTCCACGGAATTCTCAACTGAATCGGAATGTAGAATCACCACCTCTCCTAGTCTAGTTGATAGACTGCAAGTCTTTGCTTCACAAACTCTCTACATAATATGTCTCTAGACTGGTTCCAAAACGTCAGATTAAGAAATTGGTTTGGAGAAATGGCTATCATGTAAAATAATAGCTTTTTTTTGTGAAAATGAAAATTTAGAATCTCGATGGCGGCATTAGTAGGTGCGTAAACTAGTGGAAAATAAATTTCGTTGAAATATCAAAGGCATAGTCACACACCACTAAAGGCTTTCCAGCAAATGATTACCATGGAATCTCTAATCTGTAAATGTATTATCATTCTCGCTTCATGAACTGTCTCATTCCTTGGGGCCTTCAATGCATCGGGTATAATTTTTTTCCTTGCAATACGGCTTATTAGCGTAGAAAAATGTTGAAATGTTAAAAAAAAAATTTCTCTGAATTTATAAATGCACAGTTGGAATGAAAGTACAGTGGGACATAAGTAAATATTGCCGGCATACTGTCGTATTTATAGGCAATGAATTCCAGAAGAAGAGTTTCATCAAATTACGCATCTCATTTGCTTTTAGTTAAGTTTTTGCCATTTTATTATATTTTCACGTTTGGATTCAACTTAAGGAGTAATTTAAGGAGAAAGGAGTGAGTTGGACGGGTAAAAATCACTAAGGTAGCTACCTTATAAAAATCGCAATTTTTTGTATTTTTTAATTACTGGCAAATATGTAAGAAATATACTCCTATTCTGAGATAAAAAATCGGCTAGTAAAACCAATATAAACACAAGTTCAGCTAAAGAAATTTTGAATTTCATTTAAGGATGACTTCCAGAAGAACAGTTTCATCAAATTACGCATCTCATTTACTTTTAGTTAAGTTTTTGCCATTTTATTATATTTTCACGTTTGGAATTCAACTTAAGGAGTAATTCAAGGAGAAAGGAGTGAGTTGGACGGGTAAAAATCACTAAGGTATCTACCTCATAAAAATCGCAATTTTTTGTATTTTTTAATTACTGGCAAATATATAAGAAATATACTCCTATTCTGAGATAAAAAATCGGCTAGTAAAACTAATATAAACCCAAGTTCAGCTTAAAAAATTTGGAATTTCATTTAAGGATGACTTCCAGAAGAACAGTTTCATCAAATTACGCATCTCATTTACTTTTAGTTAAGTTTTTGCCATTTTATTATATTTTCACGTTTGGAATTCAACTTAAGGAGTAATTCAAGGAGAAAGGAATGAGTTGGACGGGTAAAAATCACTAAGGTAGCTACCTTATAAAAATCGCAATTTTTTGTATTTTTTAATTACTGGCAAATATGTAAGAAATATACTCCTATTCTGAGATAAAAAATCGGCTAGTAAAACTAATATAAACCCAAGTTCAGCTTAAAAAAATTTGGAATTTCATTTAAGGATGACTTCCAGAAGAACAGTTTCATCAAATTACGCATCTCATTTACTTTCAGTTAAGTTTTTGCCATTTTATTATATTTTCACGTTTGGAATTCAACTTAAGGAGTAATTCAAGGAGAAAGGAATGAGTTGGACGGGTAAAAATCACTAAGATATCTACCTTATAAAAATCGCAATTTTTTAAATTTTTGAATTACTGGCAAATATATAAGAAATATACTCCTATTCTGAGATAAAAAATCGGCTAGTAAAACTAATATAAACCCAAGTTCAGCTTAAAAAAATTTGGAATTTCATTTAAGGATGACTTCCAGAAGAACAGTTTCATCAAATTACGCATCCTATTTACTTTTAGTTAAGTTTTTGCCATTTTATTATATTTTCACGTTTGGAATTCAACTTAAGGAGTAATTCAAGGAGAAAGGAATGCGTTGGACGGGTAAAAATCACTAAGGTAGCTATCTTATAAAAATCGCAATTTTTTGTATTTTTTAATTACTGGCAAATATGTAAGAAATATACTCCTATTCTGAGATAAAAAATCGGCTAGTAAAACCAATAAGCCCAAGTTCAGCTTAAAAAAATTTGGAATTTCATTTAAGGATGACTTCCAGAAGAACAGTTTCATCAAATTACGCATCTCATTTACTTTTAGTTAAGTTTTTGCCATTTTATTATATTTTCACATTTGGAATTCAACTTAAGGAGTAATTTAAGGAGAAAGGAATGCGTTGGACGGGTAAAAATCACTAAGGTAGCTACCTTATAAAAATCGCAATTTTTTGTATTTTTTAATTACTGGCAAATATGTAAGAAATATACTCCTATTCTGAGATAAAAAATCGGCTAGTAAAACTAATATAAACCCAAGTTCAGCTTAAAAAAATTTGGAATTTCATTTAAGGATGACTTCCAGAAGAACAGTTTCATCAAATTACGCATCTCATTTACTTTTAGTTAAGTTTTTGCCATTTTATTATATTTTCACGTTTGGAATTCAACTTAAGGAGTAATTCAAGGAGAAAGGAATGAGTTGGACGGGTAAAAATCACTAAGGTAGCTACCTTATAAAAATCGCAATTTTTTGTATTTTTTAATTACTGGCAAATATGTAAGAAATATACTCCTATTCTGAGATAAAAAATCGGCTAGTAAAACTAATATAAACCCAAGTTCAGCTTAAAAAAATTTGGAATTTCATTTAAGGATGACTTCCAGAAGAACAGTTTCATCAAATTACGCATCTCATTTACTTTTAGTTAAGTTTTTGCCATTTTATTATATTTTCACGTTTGGAATTCAACTTAAGGAGTAATTCAAGGAGAAAGGAGTGAGTTGGACGGGTAAAAATCACTAAGGTATCTACCTTATAAAAATCGCAATTTTTTGTATTTTTTAATTACTGGCAAATATATAAGAAATATATCCGTATTTTAAGACAAGAAATCAACTAGAAAAAGTAATATAAAATAATGTCCGAGATATACGTTGTCGTCAACATATTCAATTACATCGACGTTTGGTAGAGCACAAGTTTGTTTTCATCAGAGCAGAGATTTTAAAAACTTTATAAAGTGATCTTAATTAAAATATTTTAATTATGCGCATTTTATATTCTTCAACTTTACAAGTATCGCTGAACTTTCCATGCACTTTCATATTCGTACGCAAGTAAATTTACGATACAAAAATATTCAACTGTCATGTTCCATCATGTCGAGAACCTGCAGATACAAATAATGGATAAAACAGAAATTTGAACTATTATTCACGACGCTTTATGGGGAAAAAATCTTTCCTGCTGAAAAAAAAGTAAAGAAATATTTATTATGCATCTTCAAAGAACAATTCCATTTGCCAACTAAGATATTTTTTATTTTATGTTGGGGAAAAGCTATTAAATGACAAATAAAACGAAATGAGTTTGTGATTTCAGATATATATATATATATTTTTTTATCTTATTACAAAAGAATAAATCTTGTGATTCTGTTTATTTTGTAAATGAATAAAAAACTGGCAATTTCGCTTTCGCCACTAGATGCCATTGATATTTAAGTTTTCCTCTCCTTCATTTCCTACTCAGTACGAGGGAACCATTTAATTACAATTTATTTTTTCCATTGTCTCCATTGTGTTCGCTTTATGGTAAACCGATTGTTTAGTGGGATTTGAGGTAGATATATCAAATATTATGAATAAGATTACGATTAGTTGCTTTGCAACGCACAGTGGAACTAAACACATAAAAGTTGCTTTCTTAAAATTTCCAATAAAAGTAGGAATTCGCACACAAAAAGTTTTTGCGATGCCATTTGGCGGTTTTCGTTTTTGACAGAGAGCGGAACTGCTTCCTTATTCAATGCCAATATTTGAAATAATCATGCATACTTGTTGTGTGAGCAGCCTGACTCGCACTCAACATCATTCTCTTACATAATTCGTCTTGTATGTGGCCAAAAGTTGTTACCGCCAATCTTTCGTATCTGTTGTATTTTGGCATTATGATAAGCGAATTAATACAGTTTTCGCTGATTACTTCGTTTAGAGCGATGCCTGTCTGATACGTATCTTGTTTGCTTTTGCAAATAGAAGCTGACAGCTTGAGGAAAATCGAAGAGTCAACCTTAATCATAGAAAAGATATAAAGAATGTGTACAAAATATTTTAGTTGACACGAGCCAACTTCAGCCACGGCAGGCAAATCTGCCATTAAGTCCTCAAACAGACAGTGGCCGCTCTGTTCTTTCTTTGGATTTGATTTGTTAATGCGATAAAATAATTATACGTGAAAAATTTCTATCTTTGTAGTCGCATAAAAGTTGAAAACTCTATTAAAAAGCTCGTTACTTTTGCTTCATTGAACTTTATTAAGGAACTGCTTACCAAAAAAAAAAAAAAAAAAATTAAAAAAAAAATAAGTAAACAATTTTCTGTCTTAAGAAGGAAGAGAATAAATTAATAATTCTTTTATTTAAAATTTACTTAAGTTGTTTCTTTTAAAAAAACTTGCTTTAATTTCAAATAAATGTTTATTCTCGACCAGAGTTTGAGCAGATCGCATATCCACAAACTAATTTTCAAGCACCACAAGCAGTCGTAACATTTTAAAGAATAAATAAAAAGTATTCAAGTTTTTTTTCGCCTTGAATTAAACGCCACATGTGGTCTTAAGATTTGAAATTTCATAAATTTAATTTTGCATAAGTTTGAAGAAAATCACAATGAAATATGAGAAGCTGGTGTTTATGTTTGAAAAAAAGCTCTATTTTATGTTTTAGCTTGGAAGCGATAGGAAAAAGACTCAAATGAGTGTCTGCTTTTAATATCAGGCAGGTACGGCTGAGTGTCACGTATACTGAAGTTTTCAGCCGCAGTCTGATACATAAAATAGCTTCTGGCTAAAGTTGTCTTGGAGAGGGAAACTGCTTACACTGACGCGAGCTAATTTTATGACAATCTAAGAATACACGATTTTCATTAAAAATTCAAAATTCATTTGTGTTTAAATTCAAATTGAAGTTCAAGAATCTGACTCGGGTTTATGACTTTTAATTATTTTTTTATTTCGCGTAAATGAAGGAGAAGCGATATAATGGAGCTCTCGCGTAATATATTTCAATATTTATATATCGCACATGAGTACTTCGTATAAGAGTTGTATTTCATTGACTATAATTTCTGTCCGCGTATGTATTCTGTGAATGGACCGCAGCTCCATCAAGAGATGAAGCCCCATTCAAGCATATCGGGTTTGCTTGATCAGTTTTCGACATAGAAATGTCAAATTAAAATTCTACAGCCAACTTCAAGTGTAAAATTTTCATATGCTTGGTTTACACGGCCAGGTTTACACCTTCTTCTCTGCTCTTCAGTCCCAACTACCAAGAACTCTAACTTAACGAGCCCAACTTGTGTGTGAAAGATGACTCTCCTCCGATTTAATTCAGAGTTCTTATTTGGTTTCAAATATTTAAATTAAATTAGCTGAAGTTCAACTCATTAGCATTAGCATCAAGATCTAGATCAACTAGTACTTCACAGAATTAAGATTTGCTTGGAAAGTTGTTCTGAAATTAATGTCTGGAAAAATATTTGAATAAAGAACTTTGGTCTCATACCAAAAAAAAACATCTAAAATCTCTACATAGTCTGTTACGAGATTTTAAAAATTATTCACCACGCCAAGGCATATTTGAGGGCCATTAAGGTTAAATAGAACACCGAAGTTCAGTGCGGATTGAGCGTTAATGTATTGATATATTTTATTTGGGAGTCTTGTACTTTTGTCATTTTCAGTTGAAGCGCACTAGTTTCCCTATCGACTGCTACTGCGAAATCATTTCCAGAATTAGGCGAAAAACTGGATTTTGGCGTGAAATGAGTTGATTCTTTTTCCATTCTGAGGTAACGATATGCTCGCATTTTTTTTTTTTTTGATTTCTATAATGTTTTGTATTGATTTGCATGCAAAAAGAATATATTACGTCATTTTCGATCTATTAGTAGCCCGTTCAGACATACAATGGAAAATCATACAATGTATATCAACTTTGTTCAATTTATAAAATGGCAATTTGTTTAAACTTTTCTCAGAATTTGAGTAAAATCGCCCACGCAACCCTTCAGAAGGATTGTTTAGCGATTAAAAAATCGTTTGTACTTGTGCACCACTAAACGACCTGGAAATTAAAATGTCCAGTCAAGTAAAAGTACAAAGTAAGACAGTACAAAAATATCCTCTCGTCGTTTCTTTATAACTACTATAAGTAAATTGACGTAATTTAGGACTGTTCCCCAAGATACAGTCCGTCTTGAAAGTAAGTTCATCAAGTTTAATTTCTTCGAATCAATATATAAATATTACGAAAGTAAAAACCGAACACCAGTTGCAAGCCAGACGTTTTATGTAGATCAAAAATAGTTCGGTAGTTGTTAAACAAGGCTAAACATTCAGCCACTGGCCTTGAAAGGCTATAACGTAAGACCGTACCATTCTTTACGACAATAACAATTTTTATATAAAGGTGTAGTTTTCTGTATGTTTGTAAAATTTTATGAAGAAAAGTTTTATATTTAGAAAAAAATATATATCAAAAAAAATTCTTGCACATCTCAATTTGTGGCTTAGCTTTCTTATTAACCAAGTAGGCGACCTAACGCTTGTAGGGTGTAGCGGTTATGCAAAAATACACTCAAGCGCACATAAAACACAGTTGGAAAAGAATACCTTTAATAACATTTTAGTTCTGCAGCAGAAATAAACAAGAAAACAACTGCAAAGAGAGAA
Source organism: Ormia ochracea (assembly GCA_963402855.1). NCBI lineage: Eukaryota > Metazoa > Arthropoda > Insecta > Diptera > Tachinidae > Ormia > Ormia ochracea. The sequence continues at coordinate 44,539,346 of OY727105.1, forward strand.
AAAGAGAGAAAGAGAGGGAAAATGTTGATGTGAAAGGAATGAACCAAATTTAATATTTATTTATTTATTAAAGGCAATAAAGAATAATTTAAAATTATTGCGTAAATGTATTCAAATGTATTTGTGTTCTATAAGAATACATTTTATTTAACATTAAAGTTATTTTGGAAGTAAAAAAGAAATATTACTAAACAATGCCAAACATAAATCTGTGGAAGACTTCTCTTCATTTATAAACCCAACTTCTGAAATTCGGCATACTGGGAAAGATGAGCAGATTTACTGGCTATGCAACTGATACTTACAGTCTTCAATTTAAATTATATAAGCAAAGGAAAAGAATTAATTAATTAATTAATATTTTTACGTGTCAGACAGTGCCACTTTGAAATACGTACCTCTCTGAAGCAGTCCTTTTGAGGCCTTTCGTTAAATAATTCCTGTTTGTAAGCATTTAAAGGACTGAATGTATTTTCTCTGTTTGCGACGGATTCAAAGAAAAATTCATAAAGTAGATAAAATTACAATCTAATTTAAGTGAATGGAATTCGGCAAGCACTACTTTTCAATTCATCAATTATTTATGAAGTATAATTAATATTGACTCGCAATGATTACTTGGCAGGCCAAATAGCACATGAATAACCTTTTGGTCATAAGCGAGTAAGTGCGCCTTAAAAATAAAAAAAAAAAAATAAAAAAAATAAGCAATAAAATGTAAGTGCACATGCACGCACGACCATTTTTTGTAATTTGAATTGAAGTGGCCATAAAATACGATCCATTAAAATATTCCATTTAATAAGGTGATCAAATACTCCTTCCAACCAATACAAATCGCCAAGCGTTTTATACTGATACAGACGTCGATTTGGTCGTTTTGTAAACTGAATATGTATATAATACATGCTCGCACATATAAAAGATATCAATTGGCTCCCTATTGAGACAATTGAAGGAAAAAAATAGAAAATAAGCAAATAAATAAATAAAAGTCCTTATTTGCAAAGTCATTTAAAATTGTTTTATAAAGCTGAAGTATGGACGTCAGAAAAAACAATACTCGTAATCATGATTGAAAATGTTGCTGTTTCTGACATTTAAAATCGTTGAAAATAAAATAATAAAAGCTCTCGTTATAGTTTTATTTTCATTTGATGGTCTTAAAGCCGTAAATAGAATGTGTATGAGTTGGTTTTAAATGCGTGGTCGGTCACGTCAGGTAAATAGTTGGCGAATTAAGCAGAAAAACACGATAAGGCAGAGATTGTTTGTCTGCATTTTCGGGGGGTGCATGCGACAAGTGTTGCTGATTAAAGTTCTTCGAGAAAACGAGCTGCATATATTTATCTTAAAATTTTTCGTCATGAACAATTTAATGTTCGACGGTCACAAAGCAATTTACAGAGCAGGGAAATCGTCCATGTAAACATAATCTTGTCCACTTCGCGACTACTCAGGGTGTGGTTTGTGGAACCGGAATTTTGAAGCGTGACAATGCAAAGAGCAAGTATCGGTCTGTGCAGATAAATATGCCGAGCTAAATATGATTTGACGTAAGAGCTTACGTAATTACACATTCAATTCAAGTTAAAGTTGCAATGCATTAGCTTTTTAATGGAAGTTATCAGTCTGTGCAGATAAATATGCCGAGCTAAATATATTTTGACGTAAGCGCCGACGTAATTATATATTCAACTCAAGTTAAATATACTTTGAGAACACTAATTTAAAATAATTTCGAATTTAAAAATATTTCACGTACGTATATTGAATGGTATTGGAGAATTTTTTAAAAACAAATCTTATATCGGCATCGTACAGTAAGTCGTGTTAGATATTCTTTCGTGGATTCTGTGCATTTTTGGAAGCACCTTTGTCTGTGTCATATTTCCAAGATATATAAATACTAGCCAAGAGTCTACACAATACGTGTATATAAGTTCCATTTCTAAATTGTAATGGGTTTTCCATTAGGAGTCTACACACTTTAAATGTAAATGTGATTGTTTCTTTATTTTGAAAAATGAAACTACTCGAACAGTTTACGTGTTGAGGACAATTTCATTGAAGTGAGCGGCGCGGCTGCGCTTAACATAGTCGATATGATTCCTCCAATTTGGAAGTGCTTTTTCACATAAAGCTGCCTTTAGTTCACCGATGACTCGTTAAATATTCCTAACCAACGACTTCACATAAGCCCATAAGTCAGCTCACAAGGTATTGGCGGCTTTCTCGCTGTTCCAAAAATTGAATTAATGAATCGTTGAATTTTCCATGCAATACATCCACTGTATCGTGAGCTGCATGTGAAGTTGCACAATCTTGTTGAAAGACCAGACCATAAAGACCATTTTTATCAATTCTTGCAAGAAAATAATCGTTGAAAATGAACTTATACTGAACTCCAATATGACCCGATGCCACCACCAGCATGAAAAGCTCCTGGGGCAATTATTTTTATTGATGCAATCGTATCTCGTGCACTTCATATTGACTATTTTTGTATCTCTATCGGGCTGCTCTAAGGCCCAATCATTTCAATCAAATTGTCTTCTAAACATAACCTATTACTTTCAGTTTTCAGACTTAAAGTGTCCAAGCACCTAATGGGAAACCCGATATAAGCCATGTACTGACTACATTACAGATTAACTGGTGCATTTTCATTAAAATTATTTGATTTCTTTTTTCCTTTTTGGGGAAATCATTTGCATACTGCTGGTATTGTTTCCATCAAATTTATCATGTCTTCAGGTCTTTTTATACTTCTCTTGCATTTTCCTAATTTTCATTTGTGTGTCTGTTTTTTACCTCTGCAAAAGTATCTGTCGGATAAGTTTATTAAATTTTCAATTCCTAAAAACCCATAAGGAAAACACGTGCCATCGAATTATTTCTTCTGTTTGTTTCTGCATTTAAAACTATTTTAAATGTTTTTTAATCACGTTGAACTCCTCCTTCATACCCTGCTGAAAGGCAAATACTAGTGAAATGTATTTAATTTTCAAACAAAAAAGGAAAGAAAATAATGTGGCAAATTAATTTTGATAAAAATTCAACAATTTTTTTTTGTAATATTTTTTTTCTTTTTGTGATTTTGCTTCAATTCATTAGATTTGATTGTCTGGCATGTGACGTTGTAGATAAGAATATCAATTTGTCCTCACACACCACGAAACAAATTAAGTTTCAATCAGTAGTTTTCACCTGAAGAGAGCTAAATGAAGGGAATACGTAAATGTAAGTTGCAGCTGCAGTCTGAATAAAAAGACGAGTCTGACTGTCACTGATATGTCAGCAATTTTATTTGAATTTTTATATGCAAAAGCGTGTCTACATCTGTAATCAAAATATTGAGGAAGTTATAAAGTTGCTTTCAAGGCTGCCACAGCCATATTTTTATTTTATTATGGATAATTTTTATTTTATAAACAGAAAGAAAATCTTCCGAGTTGAAGAGTATTTCTCAGATAACAACTCTGGTTAGAAGTGATAGAATTTGAAAGGGACGATTTTACGAACTTCAGCCTGATATATTTACATAAGAAGAGATAACACAATTTTTTTTATTAAGAATATTCAAACTAAAAATTAAATATTTTGTCATGTGGAAGCCTTTGCCATAGAGTGCTCGTGGTGAGGCGTAGACTTAATAATCAAACAAGAGCCTGCACAAGGACTTGTGTTTGTAGGATATTTTTCTTAATAATTCCGTTCTCCTCAGACCAGATATTCCTGGTCACCTGGTCATTCCCCCACTGCCCACTTTGTTAAGATCTATTGGAGCTTTTTCTAAAAAATTTACATGTGTTTCGAATGATCGGCAATAGAATGGAAAGTGGTAGAAGACGGATCGGTCAGTACATATAATCAATATTTCAGATTTAGAATAAAGTGTCTTTAATTTTAAATAAACTTCCAATACTGTATCTAATTGCAATGATTTCTCTAGCAATCAAATATTATATGCGCAGATGTTTGTAGTTACGGACAGCTCAGATTTGTTTTTCTGTGTTCATGTTTCCTCAAAAACTCTTTGCACCACTCTTTAAGGTTCTTTCGAAATTTTCCATTTTATAAAACCAACATGTTTACTGTTACTTGTTCACCCATCCTTAATTTTCCATATTACGGATTTTGTATACAAAATATGAGGAGGCGGCTTTTCAACTACTGGTATGCATTCAAGGATGCATTCAAAGCAGACGTATGTAATCGTAATAAATGCGTTTGAAAATTTTCTGGTGTTACATGCTTTTAATGAAGACAAAAGTAACAAGAAACAAAATCTGACAAATTTTGAAGGATAGAGCTAGACAACAGACTGAGAAACATGGCATAAAGTGAGGAGCATACTAAGCTTCGACCATGATATGCATGTAGACGTAGAAAACATTTAAAATTGCTTTTAACTGTGTTTCTTTTCTTTTCAATCAATTTGTAATCAAAGCAAGTTACAGGATCTGCTTGCTCATACAAATGTATAAACTGCCCTAAAGGCTTTAAGTTTTAAAGGATACTTTCATATTTTCAACGTTTGCAGTGTATTTGGGCACTCAATTAATGAATCCTTATTGTACATAAATGTGACCAATAAAAATGAAAGCTGGTTAAGAAAACGCATCAATATTTTGGAAAACAAATCTTAATTTAAAAAAATATGTACATTTTATGTAATTTAAAAATGTAATTTAATGCCTCCTTAAAACAAAAATATTTAAAAAATCTTTTTTTTTTTTAGAAAGATGTCGAGAAAGTAAATGAGAATTATAGAATTGCACCTGCCAGCTGTATCACAAAACATTTGAAAGCAGAGTTTTATATGAAAATAGGAATTCATATAAACATTTGTCTGATGGTTTTCCTTTTTGTCAATAAATTTGATGTTACTTCCAACTGCGGCTACGGAAATCCTTTTATAGTTTTAAAAGTCTTTTTAATTTTTTTTTAATTTCGCTGGTTACAATGAGTCCAAAATATTCGAAATTGATAAATATTAGCTTTCATTATCATACAAGGAGAGACTTGAAGCAATCACATTTGTTTTCATAATGACATTATCCTTTTTGAGTTACTTTGAGTTATTGAAGTGTTCTTGTTTAGTGTGCCAATAGAAAACATGTGCTTACAATGTTATTGAAGTTCGCCTTACTGATACGAATGCACATGCAAGTGGTGGCGTGTGTGCGTGTGCGCGAGTGTGTGTTTCACATGCATACATTCAGGTTTAAAGTAATTCAACAGAAAGGATAAATGCAAAAAATTTCATCGTATCTTTTATTTTAATCTTTGATTGCGTTTTCTCATTCGTGAATTGTCACAAGTAAGGCAACAACATAAAGGACACAACAACAACAAAAATATATAAATAAAAAAAAAGGGGAATAATATTATTATTTATGAACGTCCACACACACCATATGAATTTTTCATTGAGAAAACAAATGAAAACGCACACACCTTTACACGCGAGCAAACAAATAACTAAACGTGAATACCCATCCGGCCAAAGACTTCCACTTTTACGGAACTCAGACATGTAGCGAATTAGTTAAGCAATTTCAGTGTTGTTTCTGGAGCCGGACTTGTTGCTAGCATTCGTTAAGATTTTTCGGAAGTTTGTAACAAAGTAAATTTACTTTACATTAACATTTAATTTCATCTGGGCATCATGTTTAAAACACCTTAATCAATTTGCTAGTGAGTAAGATAATAGTCGTATGTGAACGAGATGAAAAAAATTCTTTAAAAGCGGTATTATAAAATAGAAAAAGTATTAAAAGGTGCCAAAGTGTGTGCTAAAATTCTTAGGATATCGTTACGAAATGCATACGAATTCGTTGCAAAATGCATAAGTGAAAACGTAACTTCAATTCGTGAGATCCATTTCATACACAAGTCGTAACGATTCATTTACAAGACTGTGCGTTGCGAATATTTAGCTTGCTGGGTAAACGTTGAATAAAAGCAAACATGAGTGTGCACGTGTGTGTACGGAAATACTCGTATGTGTATAGAGTATTTTATGTAGAGAGAATGTACTGTTGCTCTCGCTCATGCACACACAACCACAAACAATGTGAAATTTCAGTTAATATTAAAGTAAAATCTACTCGCTTGTATTGAAACCACCGAATATACATACATACATTGTCAAAGACTGGTTGGAATAGGCAAATAGAAGGAATCGCACAGAAGATGATTTATGTGTCTAGAGATCAATGGCACAACTCTATCTCAGCCAGGGTGAATGATGCTGCCTTTTTTTGCCCTTTTTGTGTTTGTTTTTTTTTTTATCAGTGCGAAGTTATCATCACCATGAAAATGAAGTTGGGTAATTAAAGCTGAAATGTATAGCAGTTGTTATAAAGATTTATTTGACACACACGAGCACATACTACGAGTACAACATTTCTTATCAATTTCATACGGCTGTAACAACGCCTTTGGGACTGAAATTGCACTGTTCTGCTGGTGTACTCGCATTTAAAAAGTTTGGCTACATATAATTACTTGAAATATGCGAAAAACTTGTAGGATGTTCAGATATTCGAAGCATAAATTGAAATCGATGTTATCTCTTACAATTTTATTTGAAAATACAAAAGAATTTACAATTAATAATTTTTCTGAGTTTATTAAATTTTTCTTCACCTGAAATACAAGGAAATATTCCAAAATTTTTGTTTACAGTGAAAATTTAAACAAAAATGCTGCGATTTATTATGACATGAAATAAAATTTCTTACTCTGTATAAAAAGTTCTTAAAGGAGATCTGCTTTCATAAATTCCTTTATTCGTTTTATGAAGAGGCTGCCCGGCATCTCCTTTTTAAATATGTTAAACGTTTTTTTTTTCAAATTCAAAGTTGAACTTTTTCAATCCTTTCACATATTTTTAATTTGGATTTTAAAGTGAAGATTAAGAGTTATTACGATAATCCGACGTGTTCTCTGACTGACCAGTTAAACTTTATTGTGCTTTGCTATTGAATTTTCAATTTCTGAAATACGCTCAATTAAAAACCGAAATAGCTGTCTAGAAAGGAACAATATTCACAGTGATCAATTGATTTTCTTTGAAAAAAAAAAAAAAATTAAGAAATAAAAGATTTGAAATATACTCCACCTATTTTTGAGTAAAAACACAAACGCTGTTTCTACCGCTTGGGAAAATAATAGTTGCTGTTTTGGTATTGGATTTTCTATTGATTTTCTAAGCAAATTTAAACATTTTTATAGACGACTTTTATAATGAACCACAAAAGCGACATATAATTTCAGTGACCGTCTTAAAAAAATTAAAAAAGAAAATATTAATATTAAATGTTGAAAATGTTGCAATCCTTTTTGACAGAGTTCATATTGCAATCTATAAGTTGCCGATATGGTAGTTGTGTTAGCCGAAATTTATATTAAGTTACGAAATGGATGCAAATTATTATAATTAATTTCTTCCAACAAATGCAATTTAATTATGTGATTATGTATGTCGATTTATAAATCGCCAATATTGAAAGCCATTAAAATTAGTTGAAGGACATTTGCATTGCTGGCAAAAACACCTGTTAGCCACTGACCTGTAACAAATTAAGGAAATTTAGCATTAAGGGAAATGAAATACATGCAGTTAATTTAATTTGATTAAATTTAATAACAAATGCAAATCAATGAGTTTTGAACAGAAACACGCAAGTGATTTGTCATTTCCACAATTTTATTCTTTGTGGGACTCAGACTCTACTAAATTTTAAAACTTATCAGGTCGCCCGCTATTTGTCATCAATTTGCCATTTTGTTGCAAAAAAAAAAAAAAACTTGTCTAAAACTGTTGAAATAAATGGATTGTTACGTTTCATGTGCTGCGTTTGTTTTTCTACTGGCAGCTGTCACCTGCAATAGCTGAGGGAAATACAATTGTTTGCATTTCTTAGAGATGTGTAGATCCCTGCACACATTTTCTATCTCGAATGCTGATCGGGAATCAGCTGAGCGATTCATAATTAATCTGAGAGAGTTTACAAGTATATCTTTGCTTGAATAGAAGCTTTGAATTCAGTGTGAAATCTTTTCTTCATTCTTCTTCTTACTATAATAGGGATTTTTCGGTATTTAGCCGATCTTCGAGTAGGCCGTAAAGCCTTTCTTTCTCGATCTGCTGACAAGACGAGGACAAGAAGTCCTTCTAGGCAGTAAATTTATACTCAAGCTGAAGCTGCCAGATGTGGTAATCTGTAATTTTATATTCCCCTTTCCTAATGGCGACCGATATTTAGCTAGAAATTAAATTTTTTAGTTTTAAATAGTTTTGCAGTAAAAATAATAAATTAAAATTAAATTAAAAAATAATTTAAATTTTTCACAATCATCCAGAAGACACTAAGAAGCGAGTTGTTCTATGGACTCGACACATGTGAGTGTTGGTTGATTTCGTTCTCGGCAAAAGCTTATTTCAGAATGTTCAACCTACACGTCATCATTATTGTTTTTGTTTTTGTTTTTGAATTAAAATGATTGATGGCTTTTTGTGTGAAGTTCTGTAAAGTCAGGGCAGGACATCTAAAGAATTGATTATATGAAATGAGTGGAAGAGTTATATTCAAATGTTTTAATTTTAAATACAAAGATTTTACAATCTTACAAAATTGTAAAATCTTTCAAATTATTTTGAAAGGAATATACAAAGTTATTGTTGCCTTTGTACGTCTTTTAATGTTTCAGTTCGTTCTGGTATGCGTTTCTGGTATTGTAATTCCTTTATGTTCTATTGTAATATATATATGTATATTTACCGATTTCCCATTGAAAATTCGAATACAAATACCGCGCTTTTTATTTTGTGATATGTTAAAAGAGGCATTGCCGACTTTACTAGGATGAAATGTCGATCAGTAGTGCGGTCCATTAATTTTCTTACGAGATTAAACATGAAACGATATTCCTTATCGCTGGCAATCAGTTTTGATGGTTTTCTTCTTCTTTTATCGGCATTAGTACACTAATACATATATACATATATGAGAGAACTTGCCGGAAAGTGTATTTATATACATTTCCTTGATGAAATGCATATTGGTATGTATGCATTATATTATAAAGTTTCCAGGATAACTCTTCGCAATTAAATGCGAATTTAAATTTTTTTAAATGCCAAATTTCGCTTAATTTATTTGCTAGAAAATAAATTAAAACATTCTGTTTTTCGCTCTTTTTTTCAGAAAATTATAGAAAATTATGCCGATGCTGACAACATGTAGTGTAATAATAATTTGGACTTTGAAATATATATGAGGGAATTGATGTTGGTTGTCAGCTGGCTTCGCTGCGCATTTCACTAATTTACGAGTTAATACCAATTGGATTTTTTTGTTATTTAAATTTTGTTTAAAAAATTTTTTTTAGCAGTTCAAGCTAGTTTTCTTTTTTAAGGTCTTTTTAAAAAAAATCCTTGTACGAAGGCTCTCTGGCACTTAAATCAAGAAGACAGTAATCCTTATCTAAGCTTGGAAATTGTTTTCAGAAATTAATTTCTCCTCTTAAGCCCAAAGTAAATATTTGCTACGTTCAGGTAACAATGAAATTCTTAATTACCCATTATAAAAAAGTAATAAATCTTCTTCTCTGCACACATTTTTCAATTAATTAAATTAATGAAATTCTTTGGAATCCTTAAGCAGCGAAACTGCTTATTCTTTTAAAATAAAAAAGGATTAACCTTGAAATAAAGTATTCCTAGTGAAGGGATTTAGTTCCCTAAAGAATGCATTCCTTTTGACTTCAAAATGAAAACCTTGTTAGCGTTCCATCATGCATACCTTCATTCGTTTGGTATTATAAATTTTTTTTTTTAATAAAAAATTCGTAAAGGTAGTCATGAGTAGAAAATTATTATTTTATTTCAATTAATCTTTTCAACATTTTGTGAAAACCTTTTAGCAGTTTATCTTCTGCACAATTGATTTTGACAAATGCTTTTAAATTTGTCATTGTTTTTGAACAATTTTTTGTTTGTATTAACAATTCTTGTTTGTTCTTTTTTTTAGTTTTTTTTAGTTTTTTGGGTGCTAAAACTAAAAGTAGTCAATTGTCATTTTATTTCCCCCGACTAGTTTAAATCATTTAAGTTTTTTGTATGAGTTAGTGAGAGTTTGGTTTAAATTTAGGTTTTTTTTTTGTTGATAGATTTAAAATTGCAATGATAGATATTTTGCAATACTTTGCAGCAGAAAATAGTGTCTAGACAATTGTATTAAATGAAAATTTAATATTAACAAGGTATGACAGTTTAGTCGGAGTTTCAGCAGGTGTTCGGAGTCTCAAATATAAAACATAAAATCAACGTATGAAAACACAACGGATTTAAATTAAATGAATTATTATGTGCAAAAATTAAAGGCAACTTTTATTTGTTGTTCAGTTTTTGTAATAAAATTGTTTTAGGCAACTGAATAAATCCACTTACAATTATGGAGCTGCAAGTTCGAAAGTTCGAAAGTTCGAAAGTTCGAAATTTCTAAGTAAAAAATGAATGAATGGAGCAGGGAATCTATCATTTGAGTTATTCGCAGCCGCCAGTCATTCCCTTCCAAAAAATTTCTCTTTCTTATTGGAAAATGAAAGCTTCGAAATTTCCAGTATTTTTTCGAAGCATTGAAGCATTTCAATAAAAGCGGTTTACAGTATTTCAAAACATTTCTACGGCTCTGTAGAAACGTAGACATTAAAAACCTTCATGGAGGCCTACTTTCCACGATCTGTCGCATTTTTGAAGATTATTAGAACTAAATGTTGTTACAAGGCAAACATCCAGAGTGAATAGATTTCAGCACTTTATAAATTTGATTTGCTAAATAAATCTGAAATAAATATCTGAGAAGTATATTTAAAGTTTAAATACAATCAATCTCAATGAGAGAACCAAAAAACCAAATTTTGTAAACAATTTCATTTCATACAGAATGTATTCCCAATATTCTGCTAGACGAGTATTCTATTTACCAAATGCATGCTGTAAATTGATAAGCATTTAATTTGCCCTCGGCTCCACTGTGCAATTATGCTTTTTTTCCACTGACACATAGAAAAAAAAGGAAGAAATTTATGCACTTTGTATTTAAAGCAAAATCCTTTTCACCTTTATGAATCATCTAACTTCTGCTTATCTTCTCCTCCAACACGCATAGAAAATGTTTAGAAAACACATTCTAATGCACATATCGAGAGATGCACATCACAAAGTTCATAAGAATTTACGCAAGCACGCTGCAGGACACATTAAAGCTTTCAGAAAAAATGTTGTGCATTGACTCGCACGCTTACATACATTTGTAAACCCGGTTTACAGGCATACGTTTATCGCAACAAAGTATTTATAGAACAGAGTGATGTGCATGCAACGTAAGCACACAATTAGTACGTATGCAATGGGACTTGTGGGGCGTAACTGCTGGTGTTGAAAGCTATTTTATGGAAGTCTGCTCCAATACAAGAGTTGTGCAAAAAGTCTCCCATACAAAGAACGCAGAATTGAAACTGTTACGCCCGCAGAGGAATAAAAGTAAAATACACGAGTCGTACTGGAATTTGGCTTGAAAAACACAGTGGCGAAAATTCAAAAAGGCAAAATTTTGTATAACTTGGAGCATGACTAACAAGGTCCTGCGTTAATATAATAAAAAGGCAAAAACCAAAAAAAAAAATTAGTGAAAAATATTATGATGTGGCGAAATTCTTTGAATTCAGATCTTTCCAACAATTCTTATCAATTTTACAATAAAGCGAAATTTTCATCAAACCTCTACGGAGGACCTTTTAAATGCCAACTGATTTCACGTGAAATATAAAAATTAAAATTTCTCTGTTAAATCACATCACTAAAAACCACTTTCAACTGAAGTTTGTCTTAGCCAAGTCTTGTTCATTCAGCCATTTATAATATCCGTATATCCCCTTAATGACATGCCAAAAGGGTTAAGGATTAAACAATTTCAAACAGTTGCTCAACATAATCGGGGAAACCATTGCGGTTTGAAAAATGACTTAAATAATCGAGTGGTTTATTATTATTGAGACCACCTATTGTAAATATATATGATATATTTATATAAAGCTTTGTGTCCTTTTATTTGTGTATGAATTTTTATGTCCATAAAAAACAAAAGAAAACTAAAATCTCTGCAATTATTTTATTTTATATTCAACGTAACGAGAAGTTATTTCCCAGCGTCTTCAGGAATTCGGTTTCAAATCGCTTTCTTGCTTTTCGTTAATAATAATTATAAATAATTTCATTATTTCACATCGAAATGTGAACCGAGTCCAAGATTAATTTTTCAAAACTTTTAAATCTCTGTGTCTCTTCCCACTGTTTGTTTCTTGTTGTTGTCTGGATTTTTACATTATTTAGTGGATAAATGGAACTGCTATTGATCTACAAAACTAAGTTCTCTATATAAAATTTAAGACCGAAAAAGGTGTAGATTAAAGTGAGTTTGCAAATGCATAAAAGTGTTCAAGACATGTTTTAAATAGTGGCAGTGTTTTCAAATAGAATGTTCTGGTTGAAAGAGTTTTCTTATATGAAGAAAAAATTAGAAAGGCTTTTATATTCCAGGCCTTTTTTAATTGCTCATTATGGAAAAGGCCTGTTAACTTAATCAGGGCTAAAGGGCAGAGTTTTTAATTACGCATTTTATCTTTATAAAAATACAAAAATAGGAACACTACGAATTTAAGCATTCTAGCCGCCACCAATTTAAAGCCGTTTACATTTGCATAAGCGGCAATGGGCAAAAGATGTGTTTCAAACTGCTTTCTTAAGGTGTAAAACAGCTGGCATTTGCTTATTCGGAATTGCATTTTTAACTTCATAACCCACTTGAAAGTCCACTCAGAACTGCAGTCAACTTCTATCCGAGTTCAAAAGTTCCTGACACCTCAACGTTATCATTTTCTTATCATTTTTACGAGTACACGGTTAAATTTTTGCCTCAACACAGTCTTATAAAGTGACCTACACATTAAAAGCTAAAGATATTTGCCTATTGGCTGGATTTTACCTGTTGGAGAACGTGCTCTTCAAGAAGAGTGCGATACTGTCTCTGTTAGAAGAGGCCCTCGGAGAGGCTCTCTCATGTAGCAATTGAAATGATATTCTGCGAATTATAGAAATGTTTTTTTCAAGTTTTTCACTGTTAGAAAACAATCTTGATACTGTCTCTGTTAGAAGAGGCCCTCGGAGAGGCTCTCTCATGTAGCAATTGAAATGATATTCTGCGCATTATAGAAATGTTTTTTTCAAGTTTTTCACTGTTAGAAAAACAATCTTCTATGAATACTTTCATACGAACTCGCATTTATATGCATCGCTTGTTAAAATGTAGGTATCCGCTCCTTCGAAGCCGTTTGAGCAAAAGTGTTGCCATGGCGCTTTTGGCAACAACTATAATACGAGTACGTATGGTTGTATAGATATACGAATTACCATTTAGTTCATAGTCTGTTGGAGATGAAATGAAACTGGATGAAACGCAAGCAAAAGGCTTTTGAATAACGCCGTCTTAGAGATTTTTCGTACTTGATAATGTTTAAAACATGTCTTTCCGTGTAATACATTCAACCATTTAACTTAAAGTCCTTTTGCCTTCTCTGCCTTTAACGAATTTTTTTTTTGCTTTTATCGACATCAGAAATTTTTTTTTAAAAAATAGTTTTTATTTATTTGCTTCTGTTAATGTTCTGTTGTTCTAGAAAGCTTTAAACATAATTTATTTGCGAGTCAAATTGAAAAAGGAGTTGACTTCGTTGCAATAGATGAGTTTTTATGGAGCAGCAATGTGTCAAGGTTGTCTAACTTAAATTGAGAAGGGACCAGAAGAAGTAAATTTATTAAAGAATATTTTTAGCATAAACATTTTGTTGCAAAGGAAATATTCTGTGTGCAAGAGCAGCACTTCTACTTTACACTTTTAATACTTTAACAATAAGATATACTGTTAAGGTAGCGATTACTTTATTTTTCTATTATGTACGTATTAAAGGAAAAATATTATGAGAAGAATTTATGCTTGTAATCGAATTTTTCTTTAATTTAAAAATGCATTAAAAGAAATTATGCCCCTATTATGGTTCACAACACCTAAGTGTTGTGTTGTAGAGCAGACAACACAATACTTATACTTTTTCTGATTATGGTTTACAACATCTAGATGCTATATATTTCACAGGGTGGCTCTTCAAAAACTGCATCTGACAACAACACTTAAAAACAACTGTTGTAAACCATAATCGCAATTTCAAAAATACAACATTAAATTTACAACTGTTGTGAACCATAATAGGGGCCTTAATTTAACTTTTCTTGGATTTCTTTTGAGGAAAAGCTTGTAGTCTTGTTAACCACGTGATGTGTTGTAGGCATGAATTTGGCGAGAAATTGAATTGTAAGCATTGCAATAAAAGTCAATGTTGTGAATTAGTGGCTACTAACGCAATTGCTCCTTAAACTACTTAATCTCAACTCCACAGTTTTATCACTTCCAATCAAACGTTCGTTTTTATGTTTCCTTTAAATATTTTCTGTTAAAGTGACATCTGATTTATTGAAAGGTGCCGCTTTACAACTTTACGCTTTAGACTTTACGCTTAAAAGTACAACAGTTTGCCTTACAGCTGTTGCCTTATCTGCTTTAGATGGAACTTGCCATTGTATTGCGTCTCATAAAGAAGCCAATACTTCGATTTTCCAAGGTATTGAATTATTTCCCGGTGGTGGTATATTTTTTATTTATTCGTTTATAAAAATTTGTCTAAATGTAAATAAAATGCTGTATGAGTAATATGATATTGTGTATTGTAATTTAAAAGTCCGTTTAGCCTGAGAGCTTATCAAAGGACTGTTTATAATCAACCTTTGCTCTTTAGGCCAAAAATCGTCATTCTTTGGAAACGTCCGTTTGTGTATTTTTCAATGAAAAACTTACGTTTTTTATGCATTTGTATCTTTATTTTATGTTTTCAAATGTTTAAAATATATTTTTGCTATAATAAGGAGAAATTTTTTTTCCGGGATTTGGAGTACACTATATTTCAATTTTTGATAAGGGGGTGGTACCCTTTGCATTTTTGGCCAAAAATCGTCAAACTTTGAAAACGACCATTTATGTATTTTTGAATGGGAAACTTGCGTTTTTTATGCATTTGTATCTTTAATTTATGTTTTCAAATGTTTAAAATATATTTTTGCTATCCGGGATATCGATAGTCAAATTCACAATTGGTTATTTCTAGAGAGAGAAAGAGACAGAGAGAGAGAGATTACTAAAATGAACGCAAAGTTTTGTGACGCAAAGACAAGGCTTAAGTACGACAAATCGAAACGTTTAGAATAAGTTATTCAAGTTATCGCTGATTCACGGCATTCGTTTTGGACGGCAAGGCCTAAATACCCACCGATCAACTTAAATAACTTTCTTGTTTATGTTCGTGATTATTGGCGTGCTTCCTTATACCTTCCTTTAATTCATCAACAAAAATATGTTGTTTTGGCGCATTGGAGTTCTGTATCAAAGACTTTTCAGTCTGCCCAGCTGACTGTTTAAATTCTAACTTTACATGAATCAGTTCGAACAAAAAATTCAACAAGTTGTGTTCTAAAATATCGGCAGCAACTATCGATTTTATGACCAATAAACGTGATTCTTCGAGTCATTCTAGGAATCTGCTTAGAACCATCGCTTATCGCTAAATATGTTAACGAATTGCAAATATGAGATTAAAGAAATTACCATGTAAAGGACTACTTTACAGGTCTACATATTTTTATTAGCTTTACGTATCGAAGCACGCCATAAGATAACATGAGACAATTTTGAATGGCTTCCCAAAATTCATCAACGTTGCAGAGCGATTAATGTTATTCATGTACTGAGTACTGAGAATTCATGTACTGATCGATTAAAAGTTTCGATATCATATTTTATTGCTATCGAGAAATACACATGGTACATTATGGTGAAGTCATGTAAAGCGATTTGCGAACGACTAATAACTTTTCTTCCTAAAAGGCTTTGAATTCAAGATTTTTAATTAATATATTTTTTTTCCATTTGAAAGACTATAAAGGCATTTCTTGTTAATCGGACGAACTGGAAAGTAAGCCATTCAAAACAAGAGGCGCATGTCTGCAACGAGTGCAAACAAAAAATTGGAATGACAATATACATTTTATACGTTTACTCGCTTGACTTCTTATGGTATAACGCAAGCACATCACGGAAGACAATTTATTTATGCTTCATTGTAAACAGCCCCATTGTATAACTGAGAGCATTACTTTCAAAGAGCCTACTTTTTTCCCATACAACACTCTGCTGTAATTGACAACACTGCTACATGTGCCCATTGTTGGAGACTTAATTGAAAACGCGCTGCAGTTTTATGTTGTAAATTAACCAACCACCTTCTCAAAATCACTGACCTCAAAAGTTCACCTCATTTCCGAATTGTAAACGAAAAAGGTACGTGATAAATAGTACACTGGCCAGACAGAAAAAAAAAATATAAAACAATATTTATTGCAATCGGAGCACTTGTGTGGAATGACAAAAACAACCCACACATTTTACTGCACTTTCAGCCAAGTAATGCGCTTGTAATGGTCGACGGAAGTATTGTTTCACAAGCCCCAAAAAGGCACTCCAACATGCATACAAGTCTTTTAAATTTGTAAACAAACGAAGTACTCCTATAAGACCTTCCTTTGCTTCGGCTGCTTTTGCTTATGTTTTGTTGTCAACTGGAGGAAATTTAGGTCATTGAACAAAAGAGCAAAAGCTAATTTGTAACAATACGGTTTTGGAGATTTTGTGTCCACATGTGCCATCAAATTTGCTCACACAGCATAACTTGCTGCAAGTAATTGTATGGCTGCAGGCGAAAGACGGACAGACATTCAATGGCTGTAGTTTACCAAGGGAGTGGAATAAACTAAACTATAAAGAAAAATTTAACAACAAAGAAGAGCTTTCAGTAATTAAATATGAGTTTTAAGTAGACAGCAGGCGAGTAACCATTTAACAGGATTCCTCAAGTAGCAGCAAACTAATTGGTTTTGTTAATCTCATCACTCTTGTATGCTAAATCCTGTTCCTCCTTTACTAATTCCTTCTTCTTACAACAATCAAGTTGTGAGTTGACTTCACAATTAACACTAATTTTGATTGATATATTTGCCGAACTATTTGAAAAATGTTAACCGCAAGTTCAAGGCAAATTGTATGGCACTGATCTGTAAAGCTCAAAGGGATTCTTAAGATTTGTTAAATTTTTATAGGCTGCCAACCATTCGGTACGTCCGGAGAATTAGCATTAGCTGTTAGCTTTCCTAAGTTAGAACTCCGTTAGGTGAAAATTTGTTCAAACTACTCGTAGAAAATATAAAAGTCAAGCTGCTGCAACTATTCTCTATCATAAAACAACTTAAAGGACACCCACGTGTTTCTCCTTACCTATATCCTTTACGCTAAAATTTCTTGCCACAAGTGTATCTGCCAGATAATACGAGTAATGCCAACGCAAATCAAATGCACACATTAAACTTTAACAAGGCAAACACCTCCCTTCTCACGCCATCATAAATAATTTTGTAACAATTTTCATGTGGCACACTTCATAAATTCTTTATTACACTTGTTTACCAGTTTGAGTATTTGCTGTCTTTCAATACACCTGCTGCTAAGCTCGTTAACATGATGACGGAAAGAAAAGTTTGCAATTTCAGCACTGAAATCTTTCAGATTCCTTCGGAATTAAAGCTGTTAAAAAACAAGTTGTGGTGGCATCATATCTGAACTTATGCCACTACACACGTACATACATATTTGCTTCATAATCCTCTTCTGCATTGTCTTGAACGTTTAGCTGCAACATGAAGGCGCACAGCAAAGAATTACTGTTAACACTTCAAACCACTTTTGTTTTGTACGAGTATTGCGTATCAGGCGGAGATGTGGCTGGCATACTCAGGTGAGCATAAAAAATCGTTGAAATCGATGAACAGTATGGACGCGTGTTATTTTGTTTTCATGCTCTTCTCTGTCTGTCTGATGTTTGTTGGGATTTGATTTTAAATGAAACAAGTTATAATTGCGTTAAAAAGAGGAAAATAAAGCGAATGGAATGCAAGAAAGTAACTGATTGTAAAGGAATATCGGCACCGAAGCCGATGCTTAAAGTGCAGAGTTTTATTTTTTTAAAGAATATAGTTTTCGTCAGCGGTGTTGAAAATGATGGCAATTTAACTATTGTAAAATACGAGGTGTGATCACAAAATGAACGTTATTTTTAAATTTAGTGAATTACGTATGATCGATTTTCGCATTTTCGTGTTGCCAATATCAGCTATTTTGGATTGTCAGATAAAAAGTTTAGTCGTGTTTGTATGTATTAAGCTTTGTATAAAAAATGAAATTAAATGTGCAAGGACATTTGGAAGGTTAACTGTGGCGTTTGGAGAGTCTACTATGAGCAGAACACAAGTTCAATTGTGGTATAACCGGCTTAAGGCAAGCCGAGTAGATGTCAATGACTGTGCTCGTCGTAGTGTCCCGAGCACGTCAACCACCGATGAAAACATTCAAGCAGTGAAGAAAATGATTTTGGATAATCGTCGAACCACTCCGTTATCTTCAATACCACTTTAAATTCAATGAAATCGATGGCTTGCAGACTTGGTGGCAATGTGTACGCATGAGAATGAGTGCATCCTGTCCAGGGTTCGTTAAACCGTTATCTTCAATACCACTAGTAGAGAGCTTGATGATGATGTTGGCATATCTTTTGGCAATTTTTAAGAATGTTTTAGGCAGCGAAGATTGTTCCAAATTCGCTAAATTTTGAGCAAAAATAACATTGCATGGCCAATGCTCAGGAGCTGTTGAACTTTGTCAATGACAATCTTGTAGTGTACCATGTCATCATGCAGTATGCATGACAAACACATACCAACTTCAACCAAGTAGCTCAACCAACATACGACTTGAGCTATATCATGTTACAAACATTGAATTGGGTCATTATGCATTATTGTATGACACACATGCAAATGTACACACTTGACACTATACTTTTACCAATAATTACAAAATAAGCAAAACATTGAGTGACTCGAGAATCACTCAATACTAGACTAATTGCATTATTTTCATAAGTAGTATATAAGCCACGAATTTTGTAAATAAAGATTAGATTATTCTAAGACATTAATTCGGCGCTTGTTGCCTTTGTGTTTTTATAATCTCAAATTCTTTTGGCAGTTCTTTTGAACGCCTACCAAATAGGCTGATCTCTTCGACAGCCGTATAAATATTAAACGAGGACCATAGGTAATCCTTCACTCTGCGACCCTTTTTAATGTTAAACCATTACATGGCGATCCTGCCAACTCCTCACATACCTGAATTGTGAGAACACATCGACCCCACAAGAAAAAAAAAAAAAAAAAAAAAAAAAACTCTTCCACACACACAAAAATACAAAACCCATGTCACAGGAAGAAGTAGATGAAGTAATATCACGCTGGGAAAAGTACCTAGAAGAAACAGAAGGTTACGTACCCACTGGCAATCCTACAGAACCAACCCCGGAATACACGCCAACTCCACTAACAGCAGGTCCAAAACCAATAACGATAGCAGAATACAGGAGAAGACTGGCGAAAAACAATACAGAACCCCGGTGCAAGGATTCTATTCAACCTATTCAACGCAAGAAGAAAAGAGCTGGCAAAAATTTCCAGAAGAGGAAAGAAATTGCCATACTCTACAGAGAGCTGACCTTAGCAGCAACAACTGAAACAAAAATAGAAATTAAAAAGCAAATTAAGGCAATGAAAAAAAAAAAAAATAAAATAAAATAAATTATTATATTATACTTATATAACTATATTTTTAATTTTTCAATTTTATAAAATTAAGATAAATATGGGAAAACACCAAAGCAAAGTTGAAGTTCAAGAGAACATTATCAATAATGGAAATCAAGAAAATAACAAATTTGTACTACCAGAATACATTATTACTCTAAGTATAGTAGCAATAATATTATTTATAGCATACAAACTAGATAAATACTTTAAGACCTATGTTCACAAACATAGAAATACTGTTAACAACAAAAATGCAATAACAGATATATAAAAAAAAAAAAAAAAAAAAAAAAAAAAAAAAAAAAAAAAAAAAAAAAAAAATTTTTATTTTTACAGAAACAACAATTCAAAGAGAACACATAGAAAAACTTAAACACTTTAACAAAAATATAAATGGAATGGCAGAATATAATCGCAAAAGTTAGACTAATTAAAGAAGATTTTGACCGTTCATTTAAATGCATAAACATCGATAGACCCATTAAGGAAGAAACATTAGAACAGCACATACAAAACTTACTGAAACGTCTAGAAGAAATAAGAGTTATCTTTAATGTTAACTATGACAAACTTACCACAGCTCACAAAACCGCAGCTGATGCTTTCTTTACAGACATAAAAACTAGAATATATAAAATAGCAATAAAGAAAAATTTAGAAATAGAACTACCAAATTCATTACACGAGCAAGTCCCCCCTTACAAAATAAAAAAAAAACTCATCAAAATGTCAGCTTTTAATTTAGAAACTGCCTCAAGAGCAATACAACTATTTACTGGCAATTATATTGAATTAGAAAGGGCACATATAATAAAAATAAAGAATATAATGAGGCAAATAGCAAAGAAAATAAAGAGATAAATAATAAAGAAAATAATAAGAAAAATGTAGAAAACATTATGGAAAAATGTGCTTCTCAGAAGCCTGATCAACTTCAAATATGGGAATGCACATCCTTAAGCGATGTAAAGAATACTAAGAAATTGCAATTCAATAAGTTAGAAAATATAAAAGAAATCGATATATATATTGAAAACAATATTGTGCACATAGGACATGACGATAATTCATCGAAACCAGTTTCGACTAAGAAGAAATCATGTACCCAATATAAAAATGATACAAATAAAGGATGTAACGACAATTCATCGAAACAAGATTCGATTATGAAGAAGTTGCATACCCAAAATATAAAAAATAATAATATGCATGCAAGATTCAGAGATGACTCAGCGAAACTAGATTCAATTCTGAGAAAACTGATATCTAAAATGAATAAAGAGAATATAAAAGAATTAGCGCTGGACAGTAATGATAAAATATTTAAAGTATATACAAAACAAGAAATAAAAGAAGCATATGCGAATATAAAAATAAATAAGAAAAGTCCTCAACTAAAAATATTAATATACAATGCCCCTAAAAGAATAACAGATGACATTTTAAAATACAAACTAATTGACGAATTCCATAATACCACACACTCAGGTCACTTAGGAATAAGAAAAACAATCATTAAGCTGAAACAACGATACATTTGGAAAAACATTAACAAGATGGTAAAAAAATTCGTATCATATTGTGACAAGTGCAATAAAAACAAACAAACAAAACACATAAAAGAACCACTAACCATAACAAACACACCAAACAATAGCTTTGAAGTGATTTCAATTGACACCGTAGGTCCTCTTCAGATATCAAATGACCACCGATACATCCTAACTATGCAATGTGAACTGACCAAATTTGTTATTGCACACCCAATGCCGACAAAGGATGCTATAACAACAGCAAAAACTTTAGTCGAACAATTCATCTTGAAGTATGGTCAATTTAAGGTACTTAAGTCCGACAAAGGGACGGAATTTACAAACGAACTTATGCGAAACATATGTTCATTTTTACATATTAAGCAAGTATTCTCAACCCCTTATCATCACGAGACGTTAGGAGCAATCGAAAGAAACCACAGAGTTCTAAACGAATTTCTGCTTACAACAGCAAATGATCTTGAATGGGATAAATGGATCCCACATTTCACTTTTGCTTATAATACAGCACCACACATAGATACAGGGTACACACCATTTGAATTAGTGTACGGAAAATTACCTTACTTACCATCAGACAGTCTAGACACCGAAAGAAAATTCTACAATTATGAAGATTATGTGACTGAACTAAAAACCAAACTAAAATACTCCCTTAATAAAGCTAAAAATATGCTAACACAAGCAAAAGAAAATAGAATCAATAACAAAAGAAATACAAACAAATTGAATTTAAAAATAGGAGACCAGGTACTGATTAAAGTAGAGAATAGAAAGAAAAACCAGAGTCCGTATAAAGGTCCATATAATATAATAAGAAGAAACAATGTAAACACAGTAATTAATTATAACGGGATAGAAAAAGAAATACATAACAATAATCTAAAACCTTATTACCCACTTTAAGTAAGAAATAATATTAAATTATATAAAAATACCTATAGTACATTATATATTAAACGCTATAATAACGTTGTAGAATAAGAACTCCTTATAAGAATATAAATGTTTAATTTTATTATAACCTCATAGAATAAGAAAAATTTCTCCCATAAATTTTCTCTTAAGGGTAAGGGTGTAGTGTACCATGTCATCATGCAGTATGCATGACAAACACATACCAACTTCAACCAAGTAGCTCAACCAACATACGACTTGAGCTATATCATGTTACAAACATTGAATTGGGTCATTATGCATTATTGTATGACACACATGCAAATGTACACACTTGACACTATACTTTTACCAATAATTACAAAATAAGCAAAACATTGAGTGACTCGAGAATCACTCAATACTAGACTAATTGCATTATTTTCATAAGTAGTATATAAGCCACGAATTTTGTAAATAAAGATTAGATTATTCTAAGACATTAATTCGGCGCTTGTTGCCTTTGTGTTTTTATAATCTCAAATTCTTTTGGCAGTTCTTTTGAACGCCTACCAAATAGGCTGATCTCTTCGACAGCCGTATAAATATTAAACGAGGACCATAGGTAATCCTTCACTCTGCGACCCTTTTTAATGTTAAACCATTACAATCTAGACTTGCTCGAAAAGGTCAGAAGTGGTTACGAATCATGGGTGAATGGCTATGACATTGAATCTAAACACCAATCATCCCAAAGGAAGCGTCTAGAGGATCTAAGATGGAATAAGCAAGTGAAATTCGGTTAAATGTGGCGTGGTGCATCATGAATTATTGCCACAAGGTCGTACGGTCAATAAGGAATACTACCTTGAAATTATGCATCGTTTGCGCGAAGCAATTCCCCAGAAAGTCACAGAATTGTAAAAAAACCAATCATGGACTTTGCACCGTCGTAATCATGCCTCAACCACAGTATTCACTGGATTTGGCCTCCGCTGACTTTTTCCTCTTCCCAAAACTGAAGGCAGCGTAGAAAGGAAAGCGTTTGGCTACGATTCAGGAGAGAAATAAAAAAATGGAAGCAATAAGTGTTGGTGATACCAAAAAGCGCGTTTCAAAAGTGCTTTGAGAGTTGGAAAAAATGCTGGCATAAGTGTATTATATCGGAGGAGGATTACTTTGTAGGCGCCATAATAGTTATTGATTAATAAATAAATACTTCTGGAAAAATTTTAAAAAACGCGAATTTTTTTTATCAC
Source organism: Ormia ochracea (assembly GCA_963402855.1). Lineage (NCBI taxonomy): Eukaryota > Metazoa > Arthropoda > Insecta > Diptera > Tachinidae > Ormia > Ormia ochracea. The sequence continues at coordinate 44,562,961 of OY727105.1, forward strand.
ACCTCGTATACTCGCAGTTTTGTTTACAAATAACAATTTGTTGCGGAAATTGTTTGTAATAAAGTCCTATAATGTTTGTAATAAAGTACAATAGTTAATTCCCCTATTTAATTTAATTGGAAAAATTCAGAGATCGGTTTTGTACTGCCCAGTACAATAATAGAAGAGTTTAAATTTTCATAAAACACAATTTTTCAGCACACCCCTTTCTCAATTTGTTTTTATGACATGCTTTCCTATTACTCTCGGTTTTTATTCAAAACGATGTACTTTCCAAGCGGCCCTGCTTGGCACAGTCAATTATGCGCAAGCCGAAAACGGATGGCGGAAAACGCTCTTTATATTATAAATCCAATACCATCTGAGTAGAATTTGCAAAAAGTGCCTTATGGATAGACATACTTTTGTTAAAGACTGCAAGAGAATTGCGGCATCATCAAATTTGCCAAAAACCCACCTGTACAAAAGTGACACATATTCTCCAACCAAATTATTAGAATTAGAATAATTCACTAGCATTTCCATTTAAAAAATACGATTTTTCATGACGTATTCTCATTTGCAACAAACTTTAAAATGTCCTCTTTTTTCTCCCCCTTCTTTGAATGCAAACACGAATGCAAATAATTTTGATTTATTTCAATCATTTGCAGCTTAATAAAATGCCATTTAATGCCCGCAAATAAAGTGGAAATAATAAATAAATTTCGTTGTTAAAGAAAAGTGAAATAAATATATTGAATTAGTAGCGTTTCATGCGTAAACAATTCGATAAATTTTATTATCGCGTTTCTGTTTTCAAGCAGTACTTTTAAAGTATAATTGGTAATTTGAAAGCACAAAAGCTGTTTTTTTTTCGTCCTTGTTCAATCATAATGGAGTTACTAAAACGCTTTGAAATGCCAATCCATGCAAAATAAACTTTAACTAAGCAAAAGCCTCACACTTTTCGAATAGAAGGAATTCTATTCAGGAATTCATTTGGGAACTCTAAATCCTAAATTGGACTATAAAAAACCTCCCTGTTTTACATTCTCATTGACAGTAATTAAGCGTTGTCTTCTTTCCAAACAAACTTTCTATTTAATAAAACTTTTCTTAACTGCTTTAACAAATCCACGAAACTCTGCTTCTTTCAGACCATTTTCTTACCAACTACTGCCATTGTAATAACAAGTTCCCTTATTATAATTTGTTTACTTTTTATTATACAAAGTTTTGAATTATATACCGTTCCTACAGTCTGGTGCAAAAGTAACAACACTATGTTGTAATTTGTGTTAGGCCACCGAATTAAACAATACTTTATATAGTCTAGAATATAAGTTCTTTTACCTTCGTGGTGCCACTGTAATGTTATGAAATTTGTCCCACTTCTTACCCACTGTCGCTCAGGTATTAATGATCGGTTCAATATTCATCTGTTTACTGTGGAAATTGTTTAAGCAAATTCTTGTTGTTGAGTAACATTAAGTAAACATTATTTTTAATTTGACATTGTAAATGTGGACTTGGAAGTGATAAGTTCGTTTGACTCTTTCGTTTTGATTGCCCACTTATTTCCGAAATTAGCAACCGATAGACAACCACTTAAATTAACAAAGTTGCTCTATAATGCTGCCGGTAAGGGAAAAGCTCCTTATCGTTAAGGTTTTTGAAAGGACTTATTTGCCAACAAATATCTATTATCTTATTATTTTATATCAACTCTGCGATTTCAAATCTGTATTGCGAGAAGGCAGCGGTGTTATATAGAAGGAACAAAAGTTTCGATTCTTTTACAATTTCGTATTTGGATTTCAATGACGCTTTTCGCAGCTCACGAGTGCTGCAAACATTTCTAAATATGAGTATGTATGCTTTTCTATAATGCAACAAGAAGTTCGTATTAAGGGAATTCCCCGCATTTAGATAAACGAATTATTTCCAAATAAGAACAAAATTGTGTTGTAGTCGGATAATGAGGGGGAATTTCATTTGTTATGAGAAAAGTATTTTCATTTGTTTATGTTTTAGAAGTTGGTCCGCCCAGAAGAAAACTTAAACAGCTTTATGGTGATGTTTAGTTAAACGTAAACGTATTGATGATGGCCTGCTATTTTATTTAATTAAATTTAATTTAGTCCAAGTTTTATTAAAGCTTTTACTACAGTTTTTGGCTCAAACCAGAGCTTAAAAAAGTAGTGAAATAATAAGTTAGCATTTGCGGTTCAAAATTATATTTCAGAACAAGAGCAGGAGAAAAGATTTTTTTTCTCTTCGGAAAAGAATGAGAATTGAGATCTGTATTAATATTAATTTTGGAAAAAATTCTTTTGCAATTTTTATTTTAAAAACTCCTTTGGAGGGCAAAAACTTATTGAAAAAGGCTTGAAAGGACCCTACAAAACATCGCCTTGACTACTTTGTGATTTTCATTATGAATTCATTGTAATTTTATTCTTAAGAAAATTAAAACGATGCTCTCATGCTCTCAAAGAATGCTTTTCAAGAGCTGGCTGTAAAAGTGTGGACAAAATCTCTTAAAGGACAAACTTTGAAATTTGTCTAGAGGACACTAAGCTAACAAATCGTATGGGGTTTTGAAAACAGCAACAATGTTGAGTGGTTCCCCCATAATCTCTTTCAAATGTCTCTTCTTTGCATTGTGGAAAGAGCGGTTAAATTTTTAATCAATTCCTTTTCACAATTCAGATTATCCTTTTCCATAATTATAAAAGGATGTATTAATTCCGATTTATGATTAAAATATTTATAAATAAAGTAAACTATTTTATCTATTGCTCAATATTGACAATTGACAATGAATAATTAAAACGTTTGAATCCTTTCACCTGTAATTAACGTAACAAACAAACAAAAAACAAATCTGCTTTCGGAATTAAAGGTTACTGAATAAAAAAGGATAGTCTGCTAATAACGCATAAAATAAAAACTAATTAGCTGTGTCAGCAGCAATAATCGTATTTAAACAAAAGTGTATTCAGTGAAATGCTTGTTGACCAGTAGATTATGGTTGAATTTATTTGATAAACCATAAACTGCAAAAGAGAAAAGTGTGTATTAAATGTTGATTTAAATTTAGTTATTCCTCCCACTCAGGTGTTGTAGCATACAAAAAAAAAAAAAAAAAAAAAAATTGTAAAATAAATAAATAGTTTAACAACAAAATCGTAAACAGGATCTTTTGTTTCCACTTGTGTGCTATTCCCGTCACTCATCATTTAGTCGTGATCTATTCTCCGCTTGCCAGGGGTACTACAACAACTTACATCTCTTCTATAGGCTTCATAGGAAACCTTACATGCTGCAATGCTGTTAAATGATTGGCACGTGTATTGACGATTGCTAAATCCTTTTTGTTGCAAATCCATAATAAAATTTCTTTTCAAAATTGTTACTTCGTGAGATCATTTACTGTCATTTACACGAGGAATTGCAATGAAAAATGCTCCAAAAGTATGTTTGCAATGAGCGCATTATTTCTAAAAAGGAGTTTTGCTTTCGCAGGATCAGGCTGTGAAAAATATTATTTATATGTGTTTGAAATATATTTGAATATTCTTGTTATATATTTGCTAGTACAGAAGCAAAAACAAAAAAAAAATGTCGATTTCTGTAAGGTAGGTATCCATCCCTTTTAGTGATAACAGTATCAGACTGTACTGTACTGATACAATGCGAGGGCAGCTTTACCACAATACGAGCAGAATAAATAAGTATAATAAATTTATTAGCAAAATATTTTCATACAATTATCGCAACACACGCACATACGATTAACTCTTTTAAATTTTTTGACAGACCTTTAAAACTTAGATTGCAGCAGTTAAATCTATAATTGTCTATTATATTTTAAATAGTCTGTTATTATTATTTTAATTACCAGAAAGCTCCACACGAAGTTGTCACATCCTGTTTTCTGAACCAACATGATACTGAGAGTTGGTAGTAGATGTGGCTGTTCCTACACGGTTTGTTGTTAAATGTGGCAAGTAGTCAGTTTTGTTTTTGTGGTTTCAATGTTAATGGCAAGTTATTGCAGCCAAGCAGTCATACAGACATCCAGCCAGCGCAGCAAAGAACCGGCTAAGCCGGCATGCGGTAGCTTGCATTAATGTTTGGTAGAGCGAAATGAAGATTTCATTCATTCTCGCATGTTCAACATGAAATCTCGACATGTTTTATTATTAATACGATGTTGTGGGTGTAACACATAAAGCGGCGGTGAATAATTGAACAACATAAAGCGTTTTAATTGAATCAGGGAAGAGAGTAAAACTTTGAATGAGATGCCACAATATGTGCAAAGTAAATATTAAAGTTGGCTTGTCACGAATAACTGCTAGCCAATCCGTTCACGTCTGGTTATAAGTATTGAATGATAATTGTGGCTCGCAGGCCCACTCTATGCCACTCACTATAAACTGCAGACGATAACAAAGTAATGGCATGGCAAGGCCATGCCATTTTGTTCATCTTTCCGATAAGTTTTACAGCGTTCATGGAGTCTGACTTTAGAACCGCATTTTTTAGCTTTCTTAATAAGTATCACACAGACGGCTTAGCTCTCGGCTTATGCCACCGACAGGCAACCTCAGTTAGTATTTATTTGCTTGCGGCGCAATGCAACCAGCAACATTCACGACTTCCGCTCGGATTTTTTTCCGCTCGCTTTTAATCACCATGTCCACTGAAATGTCTACCGATTCGTAAATAAAAATTAAAAATTTAAATGCAGTTTTTTACTATTAATTTTTCTGTAAAATTCATAAAATTTTATTTGAATGCGAAAATTTATGAAAGAAACTCTCGGCCGTCAGCACCGCGAATTTCCTTAAAAATCATTGAAAATTTATGTAAATTTGCGAGCTTGAGTCGAAATGATGAACGTGCGTCCATATACTGTTTGGTTTATTTAAAAGTTTTCTATGATGTTTGCGGTCGTTTCCCCAGACACACAGAACAATCGGCTGCGAGTTGCTATTGCGTATGCACGTTACCAGCTACGACTATTCATGGTGGATGCGAGAAGCTTTTTCTTGCATTTCATTCGCACCAGCCGCCGATATTATTTTAAAATAGCCGATAGTACGACTACGAGTGCAGATGCAACAGAAAAATGTCCAAATAAAATTAATTTATATAAATGCAATTCTTTTATATTTATGCGCGAAATTTCACGCCATGAATGAATTTTTCATAAGTTGTGTGGCATAAACGAATGCATTTCATTTTTGCCGCTAATTTTTTTCTTCTTTTTTTTTATGTTTATTCTTTTGCTTGCAGCCAGTCAGTCAGTGAGTCAGTGAGTTGCATTTGCAGTTGAACCGTTGAGATATTCTTCCCTCATATGCTGCAAAAAGATATGTTCTGGGATGAAGATCATGATGTTGATAGTGATGTCCCTTAGAGATAGACACTGTACACAGTACGAGTTTAATTGTGTATGCCTGCCTGTCTCTCCGCCAGTCCGTCTGTCCGTATGCCCAACGCTCTTTGCCGTGATGAGCATCATGCTCTTAATGATGAGTTTCAGTTGCAGGCAGCGTGAACGGATGTTCATCATCCAGTTGCACACACACAAAACTACGGGTGCATACTTACGTGCTTACGTAGTTACATACGTGTACGTGTATATAGTTCGTGTTTATTTCTGTGCTGTTCTGGTTTATTTGGTTGGCTTGGTCTCTTTGATGGATACAAGTGCGGTAACACCAACGGCCGGCCTTTGTAGTAAGGACACCGATGACGCTGATGCCGTTGTTCTTATAGCAACGTCATACGGATTACCCTGTTGCATAGAGCTTTCTTGCGCCAGTAGTCGTATGTTATTGTTGCTGCCTTTGGTTTATCATTTACTTTTAATGTTTATTCGCCTGCGGTGGTTTCATATATGAATGCATGTTTTTGTTCTTCTGCTTTAGTTTGTTAAATGTATTTGAGTTTGTTTTGTGGCTTTTTATTATAAAGACTCTTTAATTGTATTTTCATTAAAATGATTATTATAAGTGCTCATTTGAGAAATTCTGGAATAGCAGTTAAAAAAGGAAATAAAACAATAAATAATAATAAACTATATGAAATCCTCATAACAGATCCATTAAACAAGTGATTATCTTGAATAATAATTGCAATTAAAAATATGTTTAAAACAATTATTTGTTTTTATATATGAAAAGAAAGTATTAATAATTATTTTTTTTTTGCTCACACTTTTTTAATCAGGCTTTTATTTTATTAGCACAAAAAAAAAAGAAATTAATTATAATTAAATAACGAAGTATTGGAAATTATGCTTCTTGTATTGCACTAAAATGTTCCCTTAATTAATAATATTTTCTTTTCTCGGTGTAGTGGATAATAAGAGGATAACCAGTTGATTTTTTTCTAAGAATTAAAGCAAAACTTTTGACGGGGGGGGAAGGAAAAAAGCACAAGTTCAATACGTAAGCACAGATATTCATATTGCAAAGGAAAATCTCACAGTTTTCCAGCTCTGAATAATTAAAACTTGGCAGCGATTTAGTGATAATTTCGTAATGTGCTACTTGGAGGCGATAAAATGTAAATGTATGTAACCAAAGGCTAAGATTGACATACTTCTATTAAGCAAGCAGAAGCTCCTGCCCTTAATTGTTTGAGATCGAAGACATGAAGCAGCTGGACAAAAACAGTGTCAGCTGATTTTATTTTAATTGTTGAATTTTTCTTAAAATCGCATCTCTTTTATGGAACTGTAATTTTCTTTTTTAAAACAATTAACAAAAAGGCTGCACCGCCCTAAAGTTGATGTACCGTTTTCGTACCGGAGCGTACTGTTAGGTCTTACAAAGGACTTACGAATGGCTCAGAAAATCAGTTTCTGTTCTTTACAAAAAAATCATTGTAAAAGGAACAAAAAAAAAGTTCATTTCGAGGATTTTCAATAGGGGGTGTAGGAAAAGGGAGCAATTTGAGAACTTTCTGAATGAATGGTATTACCTTCGGTAAGTGCAAATAAGTGAACGGATCTTGAGAAATTTATTTTATATTTGTTGTACACATTTTCGTATATAAACTCGTTTGCAAATATTCATTATGTAACGTTGTTTTGTCAGTAGCCTCCCGATAGTATGTGAAAATGTACCAGAAAAAGAGAGGCTGGAATAGCGCCCTTATTACATCTCTAGTGGCTTAAAAATGCCGGGAAATTTAATTAATTAGATAAACTGATTAGAGCGTTACAACAAAATAATTTTTAACTTCTGTGAGCCTTTGCGGTTAACGAAAAGTGGACGCATTTTCTTACAACTATTCTGTTCACTATTTCTGCCTTAATAAAAGTCAAAAATAAGCTTTGCCTGATTAAACTTTCACTTTAATTACATTTTTCTCTACATGGCTTTTCCATGTTTGTTCTAATTTTTCCAGCGTTTTGCTGTAATTCACGCAAGCAGGATTAGATTTTTTCTTGAGCTTCAATCTCTTTATTAACATTTAACAGATAAATTTATATTAATTTTTAATCTAATGCTGGCGAATATTTCAATTCTGCAGCACAGCTTTATACTCAGCTAATTGCCTTCCACCTTCGAACGTAATACTCGCTAATAAACATAGTTTTTTGCACAGATTAGAGCTAAGTGCCAAAAGCGAAGAGGAGAGGATGCATTTCTTAATTAATGTATTTCTAGTGAAATGTAAGCAGACACCCATTTGCAACAATGATCAACGATTACAACACACCAGAAAAGGAGCGGCAACCATGTACGTAAGAGTGCCTATCTGCTGCATATCGCTGCAATTTAACACAATAAGTAAAGTTGCAATTGTTGCTGGTTATTGTTTGTTCTAAATATGTCTTAAATTGTTGGTTGTTACATCAGAATTGCGAAGAGAACTTTTCAAATTTCCTCCTAAAGGAGTCAAAGAAAATAGCAGAAACAGTTGCAATAGCAAGACCAACTGCATCAGCAATATTGCCAGACAACAACAAAAAATACATAAACAAAAAAATAAAAAAAATAAAAAAGAACACGAACAAACAGTAACAGCAACAACCAGTTATAATAACGTACTCAAACAACATGACTACTTTACTTCTAACTCCTTAAACCATAAATACTACTTTCTAAAAATGCATTTTTGGCGTTTTTGTTGCTCGTTTTTGTTGCCCGTTTTTGTTGCTGCAAAGAATAAAGATTTAAACATTTAATAGAGTTCTAAATGCTACATGATGATGATGATTATGATGATGACGGAGAAAAATAGGAATTAAAAAGAAGTCAAGTAAAAGGTAGAAATTTTCTGAAATACAATCGTTTCATGCCGAAAAAATATGGCCGGCTACACATACTTCTGACAACACCCTACACAATATTTAGCGATATCATATGAATGGCATTCATTTGTCGCTGGCACTTTAAGTGACTTTAATAAAGTATCCTTAAAGTTGCTTGAAGTAAAAAAATTTAAGGACAGCATGACTTACAAAACGCTTGGTTAAAAAGTAGTTCCAAACAAGTTTTACACTTAAACGACATTAAAAAGTCACAAACTGTCACATTACAAACATTTTTTTATATGGAAAAAATTTTTAAAATAAAAAATAAATATTTCTTTTCGTTTCTGTTGGCATTGGACTTTTCGAACCGTGTAAGTGTAAGTCGCTAAAGCGGTACCAGGAAGTGCTTCTAATTAGGGCACGCAGAGTTTAACACATATTTTTATTATTTTCAACCGTATTTTAATTAATTTAAAAGTTGTTATTAGATCATATTAGGGATGTTGCATGTAATTAAAAAAAAAATAAAATAAGCGAAACAAAAAAAATTTCTTTTAAAGCCAAAAATTTAAAAATTAGTTAAGAGAAAGTTTTTTAAATTTTAAATTTAATATTTATTGGTATCCGTTGCCCATTATAAATAAGGATTGCCTGATGACTACGCTCAAAGCAGTGTCGCAGTTTTTTAAAAATTAAATCATATTAATATAGTCGAGATAAAAAAAAACGATTCCGTAAAAATGTCATAAATACGCAATAGAAGTATTTGCTGAAAAAATATATTGCATGTGTGGCAGCTTGCTTGAAGCTTGCCCTCTCACTGTACAATATTTATGTATCGAACATTACTACCTAATATAGGGTAGTAAAACAAATTAAAAAACTTGGCCAGTAAATGCTCCGGGTCAAAATGTGTATTCATGAAGTATCAAATACCTTTCTAAAACTATGCTGTGCAGAGGAGCAGAGCAAATATAAGCCAATTGATTGCAAGAAATTAAAAACTGAGAACGGAAAATTATATGGCCAAATGCTAATAAAATAGGAACACAATCTCAGCAGCCACCAACACTAACGCAACAAACCATAATCATATCGCTTAAAAATATAAGCAATGCCAAACTTAACAAGAGGGGCGGCATGACTTTCCAAAACCAAGACATGAAGTTTAATTCAATGTCATGGAATAAATAATTTTCGTCTATTATTTCATCACCGGCATTGCGGAGTTGTGTCAAAAGGTTCTTACAATCTTCTCTGCTCAAAAGATAATTATGCCGATGAGGGAAATGTAAATTTTCACACTTTGTCTGCCATGTACTTGTTATACCAACACACTTGACAACTCTTTGATGTCTACAAAGTTAATAAAACGTTTGGGGGGAAAAAGAAGCTTTTAATCGTTGTTTGTATAAGAACAAGTGAGCGTTCGAATATTTTATTAACACTTTAACGATTTCCCAGTGCTTGTTTTTGTGTCATTCGTCTGTTTGCCGTTCCTTTCTTGGGCGAAAAATGATACAAGATGGGAAAAAAGTCAGACGCGTGAAGAATGTCTTGTAAGATGACAGAAACGGAGACGGTTACAATCCTTTGAAAATGCCAACGCATTAATAAAGTAAATGTCAAGAACATTCAACTGTTGTTATCATCAATGCCACCGTTGTAAGTCACCTACAAACAACATTAAATTCATTCTCATTTTATTTCCTTTTTGATTGTGGTTTTCCTATTTTGTGGATTAATAATAATGCGTGTCATTTTAAAAGACTAAATACTCTCAACACTAGGCCACAGAAGAAAGGAAATGCACGTCCCTGCCGAGCACACTTGACGAACAAACATTGGCACTGGGGAACCACTTCTAGTAGTGCGACTCAGTAATATTTTTAAAGCCAAAAGACGACGTCTTTAAACGACTACACTAATATTTGTATTTGTGTTGATCAGTAGTTCGTCCTTTGCAAACATCTGATTTAAATACGATGCTTTAGGTTTAATGCTTTACGTTTTTAATCTATTTGCCTTTCCACATTCTTCCGTGTGTTTTAAGTCAGTTTTGTTAAAACTGTCGATAAATTTTAAATTACATTAAGCGGCGAAGTCTTGAGTCTAACCGTAAGTTAGTAACTGCCACTAAATTACAAAAAGGACATTGCCTAAATTATGCAAAATCGGCCGTGACTGGGCTTGATCGTGCATTTGATACGGCATTAGGATTTTTTTTCGGACAATAGTGAGCACTGAAATAAATTCTATTGTGCAAAATAAAAAAGTGATTTTAAATGAAATCATGGCGACGGGCCTGTGCTCGTATAATATTTTTGACAAGAAGAAAGTTTACATCTGTCTCAAAAATAGCATATATTTTGCTGCATTTCATTTAACCAACACAACATTAATCATGTTCATACAAGCGTTTACTTAGTCGCAAAACTAGGAGATGTAACGAACAGAAATAAATAATAATTCTCACTTAGTTCATGTGGCTATATATTAATATAGTTGAGTTTTGGCATATCAAATTTTTTTTGCTATTCTATTGTGATGATAACCTCTTCAATTGAATATTTTAATTTTTAAGGTTTTGAATGTTTTTTTTATATTACTGAGAACTCAACCGAAAAAAAGTACTTTAAAAGGTACTTTTTGATATTAAAATATTTAATTGGCTTCGATTTTAATATCAACATCCGATAACTACTATAAGCAAACTGAAATTTGAAAAACCACACATACATAAATATATATATGTATATATATAAATACCTTGTTCCGATATTGTTGTTTTATGTCCTTTTTGTAAGAGCACGAGTTCGCCAAACGAAATAGAATTTTTTTTACATTACAAAATATAGTAAAAACGTTGCTTGGACTTGAACTTTATTATATTCGTTTGAAATTATTTGCTAATAAAATTGGTCAAATATAAAATATCGCTAACAAGCGCATTTGCGGCTGATACACTCTTAGTGAGCCTGCGAATATGATTCGAAGCTATCATCCAACTGCTCTGCCAGACATTGATAACTCTATCCTTATTCTTATGTACAGGTATTCAATTATGCGCCACCTCTGCACAGTTGGCCTCTCCAGCTTTTCCCAGTTCATTTTCAACCAAATAACGATGATGTCTTCAATGACAATGTTTACCATTTCAAGTTTTGCTGCGAACACACACACACACACATTATGACATAAACATGCGGCAACAGAACTAACATTAGCGACAAGTTATCTCTGCGAACCAAAATGACAACAAAAGGCTGAAAATAAAAACTACAACCTGACATGGAATGACTTGTAAACGCCATTGACATGAGACATCAAAGTTCCTTCGGTTCCTTCATTTATTCATTCATTCATTTTCTTCTCTACAGCACTGCAGCAGCGCTGCTCATTTGCGTTTCAGCGACAAGCCATGTTTATATTTGGTGTAAGTATGTAGTATCTACGAAGTACGTATTTGCATCTGTGTAACGGTGGTACAGTAATGTTCAATGTGTATGCGTGTATGCGTGTATGCGTGTATGCGTGTGTGCATATGTTGAGAGTGTTGCTGGCAAGAAAAACATCAGCGGCACATTATTAAGACGTTTGAACTTTAGTGTCACAAATTGCAACTAATTAAAAGTTGATGAGCTTGCATTTGTGTTGTGACGCATGGCTTTTTCTCCTCCTTCCGCGTCTCCACTGTAAATACTTACAACGGCAGTACAAGCAAAGCAACGCGGTTTACTTCCTCAGCGATTGATAAGTTAGTCTTGGTTTTTGGGAGGTTTTTCTTGCTGTCAGAAAAGGTGCCGTAGCCAAATGAAGGATGTTATCCACAAGTAACTGCAGATGGGGAAGGGGTGTGTATTATGATGAGAATACCAAGTTAATGAGAATGGCAAAGTTAATATTTAAATAAGATCACAAACATGTTTGCTTACATTCTGATGAACAGCACCGGAAGACTCTGTTGTTCAACATCTGCTAAATGTGTACACTGTCAATGATGAATTAATCAGTTCATTTTATTATCACTGTAGATTTTAGGGAAAGAGGGTTTTTAAGAAATGTGATTTGCGAAGGATTACAATATATTAATCATCTGGCAAAAACCTGAACTAAGTCATTTCATACGGGAAAGCGGCCTGTCAAGGCATTCAAGTTTTTGTTGCTTGACGACGATATCTGTCAAAATAAAATTGTTAACCGTTCCCATTAAAACTGTGCAACAAATTTCTCAGTTGTACTGCTAAAATTGAGCTATTCGATTCATGTGAAATATTTTCCATGGAATATAAACTGTGATATTGAAAGTTTTTGCATAATTTTTTATTCCGAATGGTTTGAAAAATTCTTTAGTTTCAAATTGCAAAGGTTGGAAATTTATTATTTAGGCTTAAGTTCACAACGCAGATGCTTTCAGTTAAAATAAATAAATAATATTACTAAGAGTCAAACTAGGAGTAACATAAATTATTTAATGTAAAATTATAAATTCTCTTTCAAAATTGCCTAATCGTGTCTGTATGAGAACGAGGAAGCTGGACTGGTTGTTTAATTCATACTCGTGTTGTTATAATAATAAAAGGCCAATTCTTGAGGCTGCACTTAATGTAGTGGTCTATATGCAGGGGCTTGTACTATGTCTTATTTTTTGACTGATCAATATGTGTACGCGTTAAGATCCTACCGTTACTTACAATCGCGAAAGATTAAAGTGCTGCACCATCTGGACTCTTTTCGACACCTCTTTTCATAACTACAGTTGTATACATTGCTTGCATAGAGGCGGCGGAGTTTATTTCTCAATGATAAAAACTTTCTCGCGGACTGCAAATTTCATTGCAACTCCTCCTCCTAAGCAAAGAATCTATCGATATCGTTTTATTATTATTATTATTTAATTTTATTGGGCACAATTTTAGAAATTAAAATAACGTAGATCTTTCAGTCAGTGAACGATGTAATGAACGTACGTACATATGAAAATTGCATTTGCTTTAAAATTTTAATAAAAAAATATACAAAATATGGATTTCTCAAGCAAGTCGACCAAAATATATTAATTTAGAATTGAAATTATATGCGTGAGCAGTTCAATATCTTTTAGGAAATTTTGAAGCAGAGCTCGTTTTATCAGTAATTTTTTGAAGTGTAAAAAAAGAAGCCGGGTTTGTACACTCAAAGCTAATGGCAGATGAAGTTAGCCAAAAGTCTTAAAATTTCCTAAGGGCCACATATCATCAGACTCCGTTAACGTCTTTAATTGGGGTGGAAATTGCAAAGAAATTAAGCACCCTTCTGGGTCAAGCATAGCAAGTGGTAACAAATTAACTCCAGACGTTAGTTATGCGTTATCAGTTTGGCTATGATTGCTTATGAATTCCATAAAATTTGCATTTGGATGCTCTCCTAAGCAGGATACACTTTACGAATTTCTTTATTATTTGCAAAAAAAATTTCCTCGATAATTTTGCAGTGCATGCCACTGGCAAATTGCAAATACACACAATAATAATATATTTATTGCATTTATTAATTTATAAAACACACAATAAATCCACTTGTGAAAGCTTTAATATGACACATCATGCACTTGTGATCAAATATTTATTTAATGCAATCAAACAAATACAATGTTAAATAAAGGAGCAAAAACAAAAAATTAAATAAAATTACCAAGTTTTATTGCAAGTTAACATTGTCGTTGATGTTGTGTTTGTGTGTAATAAAACTTGTATGGTCAGTAATGGCATTGAATACAATAATGTGTTAATTTAATTATTTATAAACAACAATTCATATTCATGTATCTGATAAATACTGTTCATACTTGATGCAACATTATTAGCAACCCAACAAACATGTTTGATTGCAATTGAAAGCATGTGTGATGCACATGCAATAGAGGCTCGTTACAGCAGCTGACTTTTCGACAATAAAATATTTTTACTGCTTTTATTTGAAACTTCTTACTTTTCAATTTACATATTTCTAACTAATTCGTCATAAAAATGAAAATGTTCTATTTATTTATGTACAACGAAGTAGCAAAGTATTGTATTGAAATATTGGTCATATCTGAAGTATTGATCGTACGTGTGCATTTGGCAAGTAGGAAATGCGTGACACAAGAACGGAAATATCTCCGATGCATATCCGTAGAAATGCCAATGCGATGTGCTAAACGGATGGCTTCAACAAATGACATCAATTGAAAACGTTCTCCTCTCATTTCAATACGCTGAAAAAAGAGATCCATTCCTTGCAGTTAAACAAAAATAGCAGTGCATACTTTTAGGCAACAGCCATTGTTATGGATTTCTAAACGAAAGGAAGTTAAAAAAACTTAAACTTGTTGAAACTTTGCAAATCCTTTTTTGTCAATGGCGACATAGTGAATTTATTATAATATTAATTATTAATTTATTTTATTTCATAAAGCGCTATTTTTGAAAAATATTTTACTGTTTGCATTTTTATCAAAAAAGTTTTAATTTCATGCCTTCAAAATGCAAAGTTTTTCTTTAGAAAGACCAAACGAAAATAAATAAATTTTTTCGTGATATAATTTTCAATTAATTTTAATCCGAGAAAGCGCCAGTTAGTTTTTCATTGATTTCCTTTTTCTATCAAATCGTTTGAAACTCGTAATGAAGTACGGCAACCCTGCCGCAATACGCTCGCATCATCAACACAGATTTAGCAAAACGAGACAGATTGTGTGTTGAACATGCAACTTACACGTACGTTTGTTCTCCTTGATGACTAAATAATAAACTCGAGATGCAGCAGGTGTGTTGAGGTTAAAACAAACAATAATCATTGTTAATAAAATTGCATAAAAGCACAAATATGTGACTGTTAAACAATGATATTCATTATTTTAAATTAAAACTACCATAAACAGAAATTAATTGCATTAAAGGGATTTATGGAAACGATTGTAATTCTGGTTTTAAAATGCACTCTGTTAAATTTGCATCTGTTAAGATATTGTTTAAAATTTTTAAACTAAAGTCAGGCCAAATATTATTTATTAGAAAATATAAAACTGGAAAATAATAAAAAAGAAATAAATTATATTGTATTTTAAATGCAAAACCGGAAAAATCTGATTGATGTCTATACCAAAAGCTACAAAAAGCTACAAAAGCATGTACATAAAAAAATCTTACAGCATGTCTGTTAATTAAGCAAAATTATTGGCCATAAATTGGGCGCTTTAAAATAAATTCCAAATCATGGCCAAATTAGTTTTAAGATTCTGTCTGCAGGCTTTTTATCTGCATGTCTAGGAAAGCAAAATATGATTTATTTTATTGGCAAACACAGGAGACAGCACAGAGATACGCAAATGCGGCTACCGTAGAAAACAGTTGGCATTTATATGCATTTATATGAAAGCAAACAATGAGTTGGAACTACAAGCAGTAAGAAGGCTCTCCGGTTAACTATCCTGTTCAAGCGTAAATTTAAAATGAGTCAGTTCATTTATTTGAAACAGGAAAACTTTTGTTTAGATTAAGACATTTCAATTCTTATGTTTTAGAATGCAGACCTTCAGAAGGATTGAGTTGGCCAGTTCACTTAATTTCGAGAATATATTTGATAGTGATACATTTGACAATGTTGGAAAGAATAATCCTTTAAAAAATTCTCCCCTCTACAAAAAGTGGAGAGTAGTGCGGTATCATTTTAGCCGATTTTTGGCCCATAAAACTTTTTTTCTTGTTAATTTTATTTTCGTTGGCCAAATGACCTGGTCTATCTAAAGGCTGTCTTGAGATGAAGTGCTTTCCTTCTGCTAGATTACATTCAGCGCTAGAACCGCAGCATGTCAAGTCCTGAATAAAAATTTTTCTCCTTCCATTTTAATTATAATTATGCATTAGTATCATTAACAAAACTTGACCTCCCCGGTTCAGTGTTTCATTTTATTTTAAGCTTAAAGTCGCATTAATAATATATTTTTCTGATGTTTCGCTGACAAGTTTTTAACATCCTTATAAAATTAAAAATTGTTATCATTCTGTTATTACCGACTCATCGAGATAATTACTTTTGGAAATGGACCAATGGCATATTACATTTCAGCTGCATTAAGATAAAATTATACTGATTAAAAGAAAGCAAAATATCTGTTAAGTATTTTTATGAGCAGATGGCGATTGTAGGGTAACTGCCCAGCCAGTAGTGCTTATTGAAAATCTACTAGAATGCACTTGGCTTCATTTTTTAAAACTACTATGTGACAAAATTCAGCCAAGAAATTTAAAATAAATCATAAACATGCATAAAAAAGTACTACAAAACAGAGCGCTATTTTTATGTCCTTTGAAATGAGTTTGAACTGATCAGTTAATTTAGCATGCATTGCAAACACTTTTATTTGAAAACCTTTTTTATGCAGCAGGTTTTCTATATATAAAATTTAAGTGTAATACAAGTACTTATATGGAGAATTAATATTATCTGGATAAATTTTAACGGTGCGCAGGGACAAAGGATGTAGTAAGCGGGCCATTTCGAAGGTAGTCCATTCGTCCTTACGTAGTATCAGCCATAAAATTTCCATAATTAAATGTTAATAATTTATTCACCATTTTCTCTGGCTTTCCGTACTTAGTTTTATGTGATATTCTACAAGGCTCTTGGCATCCTTTTTTCTTATTAGCCATTTCATTGTAAAATTTTACAAATTGATTTTTTTAAAAAATAGAAATAAATGCAATTTCCTTAAGGGTTCAACAAATTTCAGTGCTTTTCTCCTATTCAGTTTCTTTCCTATTCGAATAATTTTAATTTAAAATTTCTCGTTTTAATGCCGTCAGTTTTACAACCATTTATGGTTTTCAGAGGGAAACCTTTAATTCAAACAATACATGGACTCCATGTATACTTTCGTGAGTGTAGGTGTGTGTGTCTTTGTGTAGTGTTAGTTTGACACAACATTTCTTATGTAAACTGCTACGAAACGAGTAAATGGCAAAATGACTTTATGTGGTCACAGAATTCGTATACAGAATTTATGATTTTATTAAAGGAGTGTGAGGACAAACAAAAGGGTATCATAAAGCGAACACGTATATTGCCCAGGAATTTATAGTTTCATTGTTGCGGCAGGAGCAGATTAACATTTTATGGCCCATTTTAAAGCCACAATCATAAACGGCTTCTACCATTAAAGCAGGCAGAAACAAGTTAAATAAAATACTCATACAAGGCTTTATATAAAAAAATAGGAAAAAAACTAGAAACATAAAATGTAACCCGATAAACTTTTAGTTTTTCCAAGACCTTCTTTTGTTGGCAAGCTAAAAGTAAAATCCTCCTCCATTTAAAAGAAGGACTTTTGAAAATGGTTTGAATTGTGTGTGGCCCGCTATGGCCTTCTGCGAACTTTATAATCAAAGATGATTAAAAGAAAATTAATAAAAAGTGTCAAAACGTGGTTTAAAAGTGTTTAAATATTTTTTTTTATATATGAAAGGACTAAACAGGATGAAGTTTTTGCGACTCAATAAGTTGCCAATTACAGGTTGCCAATTATTTCCCACAGATTTGGGGAAATAATAATTCTTTCTATACGTAAATAATTTATGCAGTTAATAAGGAAGCGATGAGTCACAAAGTCAGGATTAAACTTGAAGTCTGAAAAGGCAGAGTACTAAAAGTATTAAATCTTGATTCCGCGAAAGACATTAAGATCATTTTGAAAAAAGCTGTTTCACTGTTTGTAAGTGAACTGCTGAGTGCCTTGAGAGATGGTGCTGCTGAGACTGAAGCAGAGTTACGAAAACAAAGCACAACCAGAGTTGCATTTGGCTGAAAATCTATTAATATTAAAATAAAAAATACAAAATATAAAGGGAAATGCATGAACTGGGCATCAGCATTACCACCCTCGTAAGGCAGAGTATAATACGATAAAATTAATTCTCTTAAATAAAAATAAAATTCTTATAGATAACATAAGATTTTGAATAATTCAAACTTTATTATAATAAAAAAAAAATGCATTTGGACCTTAACAAGCCCATAAAATTCCCTTTAAAAGGGACTTTACGTCGAACTCTATGTGGGCGGTCTTACAAATTTGGAACTAAATTCAGATTTATCTAAACTGATCATAGAACCGAATGCAGTAAACCGATTGTTAAGAAATCCATGCTGATCCTTTTGAAATCCAAACTCAGGATCACAGATAATGAAAGCATTTTTTTGTTCCGTTTTATAATTTTGAATTCAAAAATAATTTAATTTTTAATTAAATTTCCTTTTTCCCTTTCAAGTGTTTAATGATTTGAAAATATTTACTACTAAAAATATTAGAAATAGAAATAATAGAAATATTTTACAAATCCTAGAAAATAATTTTTAAATGTTTTTTTTTGTTTTTTATTTAATATTGAGATGTTTTCGGTTCTGAAATGAAACTTTTTCAATTTTAAAAAATATTTTCTTAACAGAATTTCTCATTAGCTTTTGTGTAGTTCGCGAGTTTAAATGAAAAATTTTGGAACTAAACAAGAATTATTATCGCAATATCAATGTCAACCTTCTTTGGCATGCGTTTTGGCATTTCGTGTAAACTTAAGGCGGGAAAATGAAAATGAAAATGAAAATTTCTTAAACTCAATACTTATTATGCCGTCCTACTCTAAGCAAAACTGAATTTTCTGCAGCTTAAAATATCGTTAGCAATCCGTCGGATTGCTGACTTCCACATTACTAGTATGCTGAATGGTTAATTGCCTGTAACCCCAAGTGGTACAGCAGAATAGAAAATTTTTTGTTTTTTTTTTTAATCAAACTTAAAATCGAACTTTAACTTAGAAGTACTTGTTAAATGTTCGCAATGGGCAACAGCACCACACCGCTCCCCTGCATTTATCTTTACTTTGTAGACAGATCAATTAAAATCTACACGAAATATAATATTGGCAAACGAGGTGTTTAAATAAATCTGCTTGCATTTATCTAATTTTTTTTCTTAATGGCTTAAATTGTAGTACAATTTTTTAAAAAATGTTTTCCCTGCAAAGAAGTTTTCGCTTTTTTTTGGTTTCGTTTCGCTTCTCGTTTCGCTTTAATATCTGGCACAATGTATTTTAATATTCGTGAGAAAATTAGCAATAATACTGCAGCTGCAGCAACGTGCCGCCAGCAGCAGCAACAGTGGCAGCAATATTACCAATGTTGGTGTACTGAAATGGCTTAGAACGAGTTCTGGCAAGAAGAAGCATTAATGCTTCAATTTATATTCACGCTTGTGTAAGTTACACTGAAATTATAAAACAGGAAACGAATGAAACGATGTTTTTAAGGAAATTTATTTGCTTTCCGTAAATGATTAAAAAAAAAATACTTTAAATACTTTAAAAGCATTAAAATTCTCTTTAATTTAAATGAATAAAAAATCGGGAAGCGATAAGCACGTGCATCTGACATTAACTAGGACTAAAGTATAACTGGGTATTGCAACGCTGCGATTTGGCAGTGTTGCATGCAACGAGTGTGAAGCTTAACAACATTTATAGTTTTGATTATAAAGTTTATTTAATTAATATGTATTTCGCCAAACATCATTTCAATAAAAAAGACTTCAGAAAAAATTAAGAAAAAATTGCTGCGGATCAGGGAAGACTATAGCGCCCTCATAGCCATGCTTGCTACACTGTTACTACGCTGTACTTATTGCCAGATTTCACTGATACAAGTGTTCTTAGAAATTTTCTATGACGTAATATCGGGCCCATTATTGTCACTTACTCTGTGAAGGAATCAGCTGTTTAATAAAATAAGTTTTATATAAAAATAGTGAAATTGTGAACAAGAAGAAGAGAGAAGGGTAATGCCCTGCTCTTTGTGGATGCTAATATAGGCTGCTCAAAAAGTAAAGTGTTGGCAAAAAGTCACGGTACAATACTTTTAACTACACAATTGGCGACAA
Source organism: Ormia ochracea (assembly GCA_963402855.1). Lineage (NCBI taxonomy): Eukaryota > Metazoa > Arthropoda > Insecta > Diptera > Tachinidae > Ormia > Ormia ochracea. The sequence goes on from OY727105.1 coordinate 44,583,177, forward strand.
ATTAAAATCGAGCGATGGTTTTAGAGCATCCATTACATGCAAACTCTTCCCTGTCACTTAACGTAGAGTTATATTTTACATGTACACTCTCCCTGTGGGGTGCACTTTGGGGAGACGGTATTCTGCGTTTCTAGAACATGACCTTTGGCAGGCACCGGTAAAACTTGTTTGCCACTGCCCAATCCATGAAATAACATGGCAACGGATGTGCTTACAAGTAATTAAAAGGTAAAGGCAAGCTATGCTTGTTGGTCTGGGATTAGGTCTAGCATAACCTAATCGATTCAGGGTTGAATATTATAGGAGAGTTCTCTCCGAAAGCACCACCAGTAGCTTTATACTGGTTCCACGGATACCGGCAGCCCCACAATGGATTTCTATCGCGTAGGTTATGAGTGATTTTGGGTTTGCACAATACCTGAAGCGAACTGTTATCGAGGACGGACTTAGTTCACACTCCACGGAGTTAATTGATTATGATCGTGGATAAATTTGTGCGGCTTTAGTGACTTTTTCCATAGACCAAGTTCGCTTCAACCTAACAACATAGAATGAAGTAACAAGTGAATGAAGTGAGAATGTGACCGGTTTTTGGGAGGCCTCCTTTGGAGATCACATGGTGGCATGTGGTTGCTTGGGAGATTTCTCTTGAGTGGCTGGTATCGCATTGATGCTAACGCTCGCTACGATCCGGTCAAGCGATTAGTTATCTAGGTGCTGTTGCCATTAAACAGACGCTAGTAGGCAGTAAGACGGTTCTCCCCTCTAAGGGTGGCCTCTCTGCAATTCTTTTATTTTTGCATGACTTGAATAGACAGATGTGGTTTACCTCGAAGATGGCGGGAGAGTTATTCTTGCGAAATGCCTATTGGTACGGCTTGGACAGTGCCGAACGTCTTAGCAAGGCGCTTGGTTAATCATGATTTGCCACCTGTGCTTGCACAGGGGGCTTAGTAAATGCATTAGTTTACTCAGTGCTAAGCGCTCCGTGAAGTTAAGCCTCACAGGCAGGAATTCACGTACACTGTAGCACACCTGTATACTCTCCCCTGTAACTGAACGTAGAATTCTATTTTTAATACTTTCGGTGATTTGCAGATTCGGAGACTCGTAGCCGTTGCCTACCAAAACGTCTTAATTGTTGCAATATTAATTAATTGGGTTATTTAAATAGAGGATGAATTTAAGCAATTCTCTCTTAATGGCGTGTTTGTTTTTTTTTTGTTTTTGCCTCGATAATATTAAATCAATTTCCGCTATTACAACGAAATATCCGGTTTAAATTTTAAAATTGCTTCACTTGAAGAACGGGAGTTCGTGAATGCACAAGGCAAGCGCCGTAATTCTATACTTTCATTTTGTTTAAATTGCATTCACATATTCTGTAACTTTGTAACTATTACAATTCACACAATCATGTTTGTGCTGTTTTTTCTGATTGTTAGAAATTGCAAATTCGAAATTAAATCATAAAACTAGTTGACACATTTCCACAAGTGTTGAATAAACAAATGACACACATATTTTCCAGTTCTCTGTACATTTCAATTCAAATTGCAGTGAATGCAGTTTTCGTTGCTTTTCCACGTTGCCGACTTTGTTTTAATGTTGTTTTGCTGTTGCAGTTGTTTTGTTATGCGACTCATATGGAAATTTAATGCCTGCAGTTGTATGAGAATCAGTTTTATCTGTTGGCAAATTCGTTTCTATATTTTTGTGCAGTATCAGCGATACGTACTCACACACCCACACACCCACACACACACACATGTGTTTGCCCTGCAGTTCGAAGACCAAAAATTCTTTGGGGCGATATACATTTTTTATTGCCAGTGACAGTGGGCGCTATAAATTAATTTGTTCTAGTTGGGACTGGCGTTCTGGACAGTTTTTGACAAGCATATCGCTTCCAAACACGCTCGAGTTGGTGGAGCTTTTGGCGTGTATTTCAAATCGAATATAAAACATTTTAGTTATGGAAAGTTCTGAAGCAATTTCTGATGATAATTGCAACACTAATATGTTACTTGACTTTGAGGCAAACATTTAAAAGGATCTCTCCATTGGCTGCAATTTACTTGCGATTGGTACGACAGCAGATGCTTTAACGAGCTGGCCATGTTGTAAAGTTTTATCCAACATGTTGCAATTGAGGGGACGAACCACACAATCCAAACAAGGAAATTTTGTAACTTTGTCGAGTTTAATAAGGCATTCTATTTGAAATGTAAGCTTGGCAAAGAATTGATCGTTATGCAGAAAAAGTTATTTCTGAAAGAGTGTTTTAATAAATTCAATAAAAATTTTAATTGAAACCAACACTTTTGTTGCCATTTCGGATATGTTGCCATTTACGATTTAATCCGTGTAGGATGAATTAAAATTTTTTTTTCGCAAGCAAACACGTTTGGATCCAGAGACCGGCGGGTACTCTCACTTGAACGTTGGCATGTGAATGTGGTGAATGTTTTAGCTTGAATGGTTTGGTGGCTGCGTTGGCGGCGTAATTGCATCTGGAGTCAATTGCAATAAAAAGCAGACTACAAGAAACTATTGTTGATGATTATACACAATAAGCAGAAGCATAGGATTTTATATAATTATTTATCAGAAGGATTTACATATTTTACATATTACTTGATACAACTTTGTTCCTTGAAACTGGTTTACTTCCACTTAGAATATGTAAATTATTAATTTTGTTGCGGCATCTTTTAGATATTTCAACCAGAAATGTGTTACCCCTCTCTTAGCTTAAATCTCTCCTAAAGAAATGTCCTTTAAAGCAATACAGACTTGTCTTTGTATAATTACATGTGTTTATTTATATGGGTTCACTTTGCTTTCATTTCAGGATTAAATTTGCTTAGATTTTTGAGCAGGAAATTAGTTTCGTAGGCAAGATTGTTGTTCTCCTTGTGCAAGGACGTTAGCCAAATGACTAAAGAGGAGAAGAGAAACTTCCCCTGATGTTAATGATTAACGATTTTTCTCTTTCATTACTTGTCCGATTCGGATTTAAAATATCTTGATAAGACATTAAAGCAATTGTTTACATTTACAAAGTACAATATTTGTAACCATTTCAGGACGTGTTTGGAAACGCATCCTTAAGGCAAATACTCGATTTCTAAATATGTGACTGTTTTAAAATACACTTTGTCATATTCTAATAAAGAAAATGATTTTAAGTGGAAATGCAAAAGGATTTTAGGCTTGTGGACCTTCCAGTGTGGCAGATTATAATCTCGGTACAAATAAATTTATTATCCTTTGAAAGGACAAGCACTCAGAATCAAAGCAGTGTTGGAATATGTAAATGTTGGGTACCCACGTAATTGTAAAATAATTCTTATTTTCATTTCTTTAAAATAAATAACAACAATTCACATTCTTGGTGGTAGAGATTACGCTCTCGTATTTGTTGTTTGTCGTCGTTTAAATAATAAATAATTTTATCCTTTGACTTTTATCTTTTGTCTTCAAAGTCTAGTCACGCATATTTTGCATACATTTATGATTTTTATGACTGGAAGAGGGAAGAAAAATTAATTAAAATGGTTTTGGATGAAAATGCGTTGTCCTTTTACTATCTGCAGGCATAAGACCATTCGCTGAAGGACGCTGCGATAGCAATATATTAGAGAAATCGCTCGAGAGGAAACTAATTAGGCTTTAATGGTGTACTTGCAAAGTTAGCAAATTAGCCTTAATTTTTAGCGACGAAACCAGCACATTTAAATACGAGTGTAATAATTAGTTGTAAATTTATTTTATAAGAAATAAACTATTTTATTTGTGAACTTCGCAAACACTTTTTTGTTTGAATATTTTTCTTATTTATTTTATTATTTAAATTTTTTTTTTTTATAAACAAAAACCTCAAGTTATATTGTAGTGCATTTGTAAAACCACTTGGAAGATATTTATGTGTTCATTTATCATGTCGCAGGATACCTTCCTTTTCGATAATACGATCTGCATATACAACATGTTGCTGCATTTCTTTCTGTACAATGAAATTCTGAAAATGGGAATATTAAAAGCAGGAACCGGTTATTTTGGGGAAATGTTATAGAATGTGTTCTTCCGAAAATGTATTCGTTATTACTCTGTTATTTAGATTGTTGTATTTCGGTTGTTAAGCCGCCTGATGTTCCTCGTAATTTTTTTTTTTTTTTTTTTTTTGCAAGTGAAATTCTACATTTTATATTGATGGTTGGTTCAGATTGGCATTTGCCATGAGTAATGGGACGCAGTGTTGCACGGGACTATTTTAATCCATTTGGAAATAAAACCAGTTCTTGAGGAGAGGAATGTGATTTCAAAGCAATACGATTTCGTCATTCAACTGTTCCCTGCTACTAAAACGTGAAATGTGTGTCAGGACTCCTCTGAACCGTTTATTACCTGCACTCTCCAACTCTTGCTTAGCTCATAGTTAGCTTGTTCTAAGCGTATGCAATATTGGGAATAAATGGCGATACCTTGGCTGCTTTGAGCAGCAAAGCCAACACCTTTGCAGTGCGTTTAAATCATTACGTTACTGCAGCTGCGAGAAACCGCAATACCATTAAGAACCATTTACACATCATCTTTTTGTGTAGGAAATTTTTCAAACATCTTAGTTTATTTCTTGTCATTGACGATGTGAGAATGATGAAATTCGTACTCACACTAGCAAGCAGCTCTTAACAGTGTTCCGATGATTTTTACGAAATAACTTTTTTGTGTCACCTTGATTAGTTCTTTTATGATTTTTATCGTCGTAAACGAGCACTGTAGCGATGAAAAACATTTGAATTTAATGGATTTGCTGGCATTAAATTTAAGTTTATGATGATGTACGGTTGCAGCCACTTCGCAAAGACAGAAGAAGCGAGAAAAATATTTACGAGCATGGAAATGGCTGTAGGAAAAACTGTTTTTAGTGTTTGTACTGTTCACTTTTGATGTGAAGTGAATTCAACACATCATTTTCACTGGATATCAAAAAAGAACCACAAACATTAGCACGACCAAAGACAACAATAATGAGCGATAAACCGTATTTGTTGTACGATTATTTGCGTTATCACTGCAGCACTTATTTTCATTAGCGCTCTTGGTTTTTATGATGTACTCGTATACACAGGAAGTGATGAGGCAATGTCTTCTAAATGCTTTGCAAATTCAGGCAAGCATAAATAAAAGAAAGTTTCTGAAAGGCGGTGTAATGTTGCTGCAACGTAACGTTAATGGGACCGTTGCAATATTTCTGATTTTTTTATAAATTCCATATTGTTGTAATAAAAAGTTAAAGACATTTAATTCAATGTTGCTTTAAACACAACTTTATTTATTTTATTATCGAAAATGTTGGAACCAAGAAAAGTTTGGCCGTACTTTAGGAAGATCAACTTGTCCACTACTAAATTCCCTTTAATTTATTACAAACGTTTCAAGGGAGGTAACGAAATAATTGCTAACTTAAGCATAATAACGATTATTTTATGCTGAATTACTTTGTTACTCGTCTCGGAGTGAGACGAGCCTGACTTCATTTCCTCTCTGACGTTGGCTGAGCTTTCAAGGCTTGATGAAATTGTCATGAAATCTATCTGCTTTCTTAATGACAGTCGTCATTTCCAGTATGTGTGCAAGAGTTATTTGAAGGTCTTTAAAAGCACTTGAGCTGGCCAGGACTTAGTATAAATGCCGTTGCATTTCTAACCCACTTATCTATAATTAGGGCAATATTATTTATTAATTTCCCAGGACTATGCGAAACATAAATAATGGAAACACTAAGCAATGTAAGAAGAACTTAATTATATAGAAACCAGAAGAATGATCCTCCAGCCTTCCAACAGATTAAAGCTGCACAGGCCCATAGTGAATAAGGACAAAACATAAATAAATCATTTATTATTTTTACACAGCTTAACAGCACCTACTTTGATACCAGATGTCCCTCAGCATTGCTCTGTGTATTTCTTAATCAGTTGACTTTTCTACTTCGACTCCTTCCATGTCTGAGTTTTTCTTCTCGTAAAAGAAGGGGAACTTTCTGCAAAGGCAATATCTTGGATTTCCAGTTTCATACCTCTGATAAATATCAACACAAATTAAGTACTATCAAAATCTCGATCTAAATGCAAATGGGCGAAAGAGCTGTCTTAGGATATAAACTAATGATTGCGCAACAATCTCGGATCAAACATGTGACACTTTGAAAGCGCAAAATTATCACAAGCATAAGGATTCCTGCAACAGAAAATATATATCTGTCGATACCTGCCGAGAACGATGTTTGAGAAGGATATACTTTGAAATTGCATTGCACATTAACAAATTTTGAAATCTATGTGTATTCGAACATATATTCCATTATGGATCTGATATACACGGCGTTGCTTAAAATATATTCTTAGTGCCTTATTGATACCGTATCATATTCTTATGTGTTTAATGCTTAATTGCATTAAAGAGTGCTCAGACTGCTGCTTTAAAGAAAATGGCGGATAATATTGGCGGAATGATGATGCCTTTACTTTTATTACTATAAAAAGTTTATTGTACATCAAAGCCACAAAAAAACTAGCTATATTGTCATTTTTTTCACTTAACACCTCTTTTTACAGACACTGTTATTTTAACGGTATTTTTACACTGATGAACAAAATTATTTTATGACACCCCACATTTACACAGTAACCCAAGTAGAAGTAAAACAATGTGGAAAAACGCCCTGCCCTAAAACATACACACTTACATTTAATTGACGGCTGCGTTTCCAAACATTTTGGCGATGAATATCAGAACTCACTGCCGTCTACATCAGTTGAAAAGAAAAATTTAATTTCCTCTTATTGAGAAATAAATTTCTCCACAGAAAAATATTTTTTTCTATCGGCGTCTTATCTGTTTTGTAAGCACTTTAGCACAAACTTGGTGTTCATTAGTAAGAAAGTAAAAAAAATTAGTAGTGTGGCGAGATAAGTGTGTGATGTGACCCAGTTGGCCAAACTTTCCTTTAACAATTTGACAGACGATTTTCAATTTCACTTGCTTAATGTGATCTTTGTTTTGCGATCTTTGATCTTTGAGAAGGTGCCTTATTAAGACTGAGAGTTCTACAGCACCAAAAGGGGCAAAGAAGGAAAGAATAGGGTTTATAGAGTGCTCCGACATAAGAAGGGAAGCCTCAATGGCAGCTGCTTACACTGCCTTTTGAAGACTATTATCAGCAGCTTAGAAAGTTAGTGGTCTGTGGCAAATGACCACCAATTTGCCTTACATTTTAATTTTGCTTCTCGTATCCCAGACTGCCTTAGAGCACTTGACCAGCTGGGTGTGCATCTCGTAAAGTTAATTTTAAAAATATTTAAAAAATGCGGTAACTAAATGTGGTTTCGCATTGTACCAGTTGTCATATGTGTTTCTGTGGTGTTTAATGGTACATACTGGTACATGGGAGCAATGCAAGCGGTAAAGAAAATGAACAAAATATAACAAAAACCACATCAATAGCGGCTTGCGACAACAATAGCGAGGCGAGAACAAATGCCAATCGATAAATAATTACCAATACGAATAGGAGTATCTCCCTCCAATATTTGCATAAAAGCATATATAAAAATTAAGATCAAAGGCAGGGCTGCCGGCTTTTATTAAGAAATTATTCCAAATGTTTTTCCTCAAAGCCAGTATCAGATTTTCCACTACAGATTCAATTTATATACGAATGAATATATATACCTAATGGAAACCCTAGAAGTCCATGTCTACACTTTCAGAAATTCATTGCTTCGGCTTAAAAACTTATCAAGCGCAATTGTCTTAATAACTCTCGTTTACTTATTGAGAACTTTCAAGTAAATACTTAAGCTTTTTATACGTACCGGCAAAATCGATGTCACACAATAAACTATAGACTTTTTTAATTTTCTTTAAACTCTCAAGTAGTTCATACAATATTTCTGATGAATTTTGCTTTTCCAAATATCTACTCTGCATATAATGTACTCTAATCATAGACAATTTATTGTTCATTATATGCCACAACAGTGTGTCTTCTGTCTTCTTTCCGCACTTCATTATTATTTCATCAAATACCCCGTCAATGAAATATCCTTGTATGCAAAGTGGCAAACCGCAACAATAATCATCCATCATTTTCATAAATCCCAACCACAAACTTGGAAATTTTAATAACAATCCCCAACAAACACGCACACAAATTAATTTAGCAAATTTCTAATTTAAATTGTAAAATATTATTATTTGCAGTTTGAAAAGGGGGAGGCTAATGGAATGGTGGCTTCAGCGTTACGTGGCCCCTAACAAATGGAAGAATTTCTCAAATTCCAAAACTTGTAAATATTCAAAAAATTATTTATGTGACAAATATTCGTTAAAGACTAATCAGTGTATTGAGTGTTTGAAATATTTTTGGCTTTCATTGTCAACACTAGCACAAACACATTCACACCGGCCAGAACCTAATGAATCGCAAATCTAATTTCTGCAGCATTTTGGCCGCTTTAAACATGACGGACAGTTGAAATGGAATATAATTTTCTAAAAAGTGCGTTCGTTTTGGTAATAAAAAAGAATTGAGGATTGTGCTTTTTGTTTTCCGGCAAAAGCTTAATTTGCTTTAGTCGTTGCAAAGCCGAATTATTTTTCTAAATATTTTTCAAAGGCCAAGACTAGTGTTTTAAGCTGGAACCAATAATTTATTGCCCAGTAATTGCGTCTAAGGAATTGATGTAAAAAGCTAATTTTGCAGCACAAGAGTACACAAGACTTTTTATTCTGTACTCGTACTCATACATGCTTGCCAGAATGCCTTTTCTACGTTTTTGAACACATTGTATTTAAATTTGGTTTTCTTTCGTTAGAAGCATTTATCATTTCCTGACTGTAATAAATGCAAGGAAGCCTGCAATTACCCCAAAACTCTGATATATGCATTGAAATTGCATCAAGTTCACAAAAGCTTGCTTACGAGTCTCTGGTCTGCACTTAATAGCGCAAAAACTAAACTAAAATTTGTGTATGTTTACGAGCTCTTTCCTTCTGTTTTTGCCGTTTTCGGTTTAATTTTAGGCATGCACTCATGAATGAGACGGTGGGATTCAAAACAAAACAAAGTTGGTTTTTAATGTGCAACTCTACTGTGTGCTGCTTGAATACTCACATGCTCAGCAAATGTGCATTCCAACTTATTTCTAAATGTGTGGACATAAAAAAATTAAATCACATCCTTAAGGCAATTGCCAATTCCTTCAGCAATAGAAGTTTGGCTCACTGTTCGAGGTTACACCTCTTAACCTTCTTTTTTTAAACAAACAGGCCAACAAAATAATTTGTTAAATAAACTGGTTAACGTATATCTTGGCAACTTATTATTATATCGACTTTGCTTTATAAACTAACGAGTTTGTAAAATTCTATCGGTATTGCCAGTCATATATCGAAAAAGTAAAAGTCTAATTATTATATTTAAATAAAATTATATTTAAATAAAATTTTGAAAAAGAACGACAGGACATATTTAAAGAAAATGATTTAATAAATATAATTAACAATATGGCATTCGAAAATGCAACAATGATTTTTAAATAGCGGGAAAAATATAGACTTTACAACGAATTATAGGAAATATAAATTTTTCCATAAAACATCGAGCTTAAAGCCATTGTAGTTATATCTCTTTAATAATTCATAAGTTTACAATTTAACTATAAGTTTTTATGAATACAAAAAAAAAAAAAAATTAATAAAAAAGTAATTAAAAGAAATTAATTACAAGAAACTAAATTAAATAATAATTAAAATAATTAAATAAAATATATAATAATATAATATAACATATAATCATACATATAATAATATATAATAACATAATAATATATAATAATATAATATATAATAATACATATATTAATATATAATAACATAATAATTTATAATAATATAATATATAATAATAAATAATATAAATTATTAATATTATATAAAAATGCTGCGACTTGGAGATTTATTAGAAGATTTCGATTTCCACAGCACTTTTAGGCGTAGTGTGCTTCACGCTTCTTACAATTCACCGTAACTCAGCCGGACTTAATTTTTGTGCTCTTCCAGTTTTAAGAAGATTTTATCATTTCCCGCATTTTTTATATTTTTCTATAATTTCTCTTACTTTTACCATCCTTATATTGATAATAGAGCCGATTTCTCGCAACGAATTTCCTCCAGAATTACAATTTCCTTTGAGACTCCAAAAATACCTCAATCCCACAGATAACTGTATCCAATCCAAAATCCCACAATCCAAATTAACACATTTTTTATATTTTTTTATAATTTTTTTTTTATTTTTGCACGGCTTACATATATAGATGGAGAGCCGATTTCTCGCAATGAATTTTCTTCAGTATTAAATTTAATTACAATTTCCTGTGTACCAACAGAAGTCGTTTCCGATCTATACTTAAACGCACATATAATCAGTTTCCGACTTCAATGGAATAACCAATCAGCATTTGAGACTCCAAAAATACCTCAATCCCACAATTAATGGCCATCGAACCATTTTTGTTGTTGCAATACAAGTCCAGAATACTCAAAGGATTAACTGTAAACTTTCTTTTGACGCGACGAATATGGGATTGTTATTGTTATTGTTGTTTTAATTTTTATAATTTTTTTTTGCTTTTTTACAAAGTAAGTTCAAGTGAAGACAGTCTTCCACAAAAGTAGTTTCATGCAATTCATCAAAATGTCAAGTTGTTAATTTACTTCAACAGTATAGCATGCGAAGGTGTAAACTTTCTTTTGACGCTTACTGTACATAAAAAATGAAAAATGTTAAATTATGATTAATAATTAAATAATAAATTAAATAGGCAATCTTTAATAATTTTTATTGCAAAACTTGAATGAAATTTGTAAAATGTTTGAGCAGACCACGATTTTTTCTGGCCAAGGACCAGATCATCTCCTTGATTGTTATTAACAGGAATGACTTTTGAATATTATTCTGGAGTTAAAATAAGATGAGATTTATAAAAAGCAAATTATAAGACAACTGCATTTAGTAGATGGATGCAACACACCATGGCCATCAGAAGTGATGGCTTCACTGGTATGAGCCGTCTAAGAATTTGGATTGGTTTTTCCAACAGTTTTGCCATTTTTTTTCTTTCCATTTCACGAAAGGTTTTTCAAAGTTCTTCTATTCATATTCTTCTATACATATTTTGAGATGGAAAATGGCATAAAGTCGAAAGGAGAAAGAGATGTTGGTAATAAATTCGAGTTCTAATATAAGGAAGTTTCTCCACAAGAAAGTAAGATCTCAGATATTTCCCACACTTAATTTAAATTGAATTATAGAGTGGTAGAATTCCACATGTTTCAAATTTTTTTTTTTTGGGTCATCGGAACAGCCTAACTATTTCTATTTGGCTTATCTAGAGAGCAACATTAACACTTGACAACGACGTCCGACTGATCTTGTGATGTAGCGCTTTCTGTGCTTACAAAGTCATACAAGTTTTACATGATATTTTCCACATGAGTCCAATTCCTTTGAACTGCCCTACAACTTCACATAAATAACTTTCTAATTGCATGATAAGAGCAAATAACGAGAATTTGCAAATTTAGAAAACCTTTTAGCTTTTATCGCCTCACTTCTCCTTCCTTGTAAATGATGGCACATATATTCTAGGCATACTCTTCTTCATTTATTTTATTAATAATAAAAGAAATTTAAAAAACTAAAAGTCAGTGGCGTGAAAAAAAATACATTCTCCAATAAAAAATTTTAAGTATTTTTGCTTTCTATTTTTAGCGTAGAAACGTGCTTGAAGTTCAATGCTCAGCTGCTATTCGTTCTTATTTTACGAGTAATTGAAAAAATCAATTAATATATTTTATGCTTCCAGTTTTCAGTTCACTCACCCCCAAATCCTCTAACACAGTTCGATACAATAATCAGCAATAAAGCAGCAACAACTAAAATTTTAGTTAGACAAAAAGTCACGACTTTTAACTACTATTCTTAGACAATTTTATATAATGCTGCTCTACAGTTCCTTTTGTTCAATTGGCTGAAATACTTACTCGTATTTAAGACAAAATAACAAAAAAGTGGCAAAAAAAAAGAAAGAAGGAAAAAGTATAAAACTGTTTTAATATCTTAAATCACGACATTCACAAGCGCCATCATGTCCTACATGCTACTTAACAACATGTTTTAAATTTTTAATACCCAGTGTTGCATCCAACAGCAACAACAACAATACGAAGTGATGCATTCAGCGACTGCCCCATCGCCGGCATCGGCATCGGCATCGGCAACAGCAGTAAGAATAACAAGAATAGCTCCAGCAGCAAAACCAATAATAAAGTCACTAAAGAGAAGTAGCTTACCAGAGAACAAGGAAGAAAAATGTTCAAGGATGAGTGGCCAGCGGTAAGAAGAAGCATACAAAGCACAAGCAAAAATAACAAACAAAAATAAACATCAGACAAGCACACAGTAGCTTATGTATGCAGCATTTACAATAAGATTATAATTTTTCCTTTTAAACAAATTGCCCTACAGTCGGTCAACAAATAATACAAAACTCTTAAAGTCAAGCAAGATGCGTTCAAAATATTTCAGAGGCCGAAAGTTTCAAATATTTCCCAAGCGGAGGCTGTTAACACAGTAACATCTCTCTTAAGTGACGTAGCAGAATGCATTGAAATTATATTTAATTATTTTTCTCTATTTTCCTTCATTTATTTACAACTGCAATTTGAATAATTGCTTTTAAATATGAAAAAATTGCCTTTACAATTAACAGGAGAGATACAATTTAAATGTTACCATGATTATTAACTCTAAATATATCTGCAACGCAGTACAGTTATGTGAACTTAATAGGCTGCAAATGAGAATATTTTTATGTAACTTTATCAACAACTTATTTTTATTATGTATAATTTTTGGGCCCTGCAAAGGGCAAGGGCCTCCTCCGGTGCTCATCATTTCCCTTTTGTTTGCTGACAACTTCTTTATGTAGCGCTTCCAGTCAACCCACACCTAAAAATTGATTAATTATACATAAACCATACCTACTTTTTCCCATGCACTGGCATTTTTTGTTGGAGGACCTAAAGCATTGGGGGTTCCTGCAACTTCCTCCTAGAACAATTCTACTTCTTCCTTTGATCGCTGGTGGTATCCACATTCAATGTTTGCTTTAGATCCCATTAAATTTGCCAATTTTTCATACTGCTCTGGTGTTGTTGTTTTTGACCTGTAACATTATTAAATTTGAATTTAATTAAATAAATTAATTAAAAATATTTTTAAGTCTTTTTTTAATCGCTTCCGAGCATTTTATTTCATTTTCTACTTATATTTTTTTCACTTTTAAAGTTTTTAATTAAAAAACACAGATAAAAAACTCCTCCGTTAACAAAAACACAACTGAGAAAAACGGAGCTCCGATCGTAATGCAGAATACATACAATCGAAAGAAACTGAGCGGAATCGAAACGCAGAATACCAAAGTTGCCACACGGAGAAAATTTCTATTCGAAACGCAGAATAGACCCCAATCTCTTTCACAGCTGATTCCAAGACTTTTTCCGCCTTTTGCTTAAATACTCGTTGCAGGATGATAATATTGCCAACATTTCCAGAAAAAATAATTATATAAAGAAAATTAAAATTAAAATGAAAATTATATCTGGTTTTTCAGGGTGCAAAGAATTGATTCTAAAATCATGTATTCGAAACTAATGCGATCTTCAGAATACCATTTTTCTATTCAGCATCTTTAAAGCATCCAACAATATTAATTAAATGTTTTTTTATTTTATTTCTTTATATGAAAAGTTGCTTAAAATAAACGAGAATTATTTAGAATGAATTTTGATGAAATTGTCACAACTTACTTGACACTCTTTTCGTTCGTTTGCAGCAGAGTGAATGGCAACCAAGTCGCCTACTCTTAGGCGGAACGCACACTTTGGAAGATGCAACCGCTCGATATTTTTTTTTGGTCGCCAAGGTAGCGTGCTGCAACTCTCATTCAATTTGACTATTCTTTTCTACCGAAAAGCAGAAAGCGTACACTCTATTCTACCGTGATATTTGTTTTGTTTTCATACAAGAATCCGTCTGCTGAAAGTGCATTAAATAAACTATTGTTGTAATAGCAGATGAGGCGAAAGAACTTTAAATAATAATAGAAAAAAAAAAAAAAAAGTTGAAATAATAGATGCCGAACGGACCATGTGCATCTCTTATTTATGTACGTAATTACACATGTACTTGCATATTCATATACGAAGCACTGCATATTCTTCACTTATTGATACAAGAGGATATAAAATTGAAAGGATTTTTCATTGAACAAGGAAAAGGGAAACGAAAAAAGAAAATCATTATTTAGCAACAGGAATCAAAGGACATGGTGATATAAAACTTTAAAAGAATATTCGGCGTTTTTTCTCTTCGAGTAAACTGATGAATTAAGTAAAAGCTTTTTTAAAGAGCTTAAAAAAGTCTCATCAATAAATTAAATACGTTAAATAATTGTTTGAAACTGAAACAAACTAAAAACAATTAAATTTAAAAAGCAATAAAGACGGATATGTGGCACTTAATTTCTGCGGAGGAATGCATGTAAAAAGGACGAAATTTAATTGTGTTTTAATATGCAAATCTGGCCTGCAAAGAAACTTAATTTCAGTTTAATTACAAAAACCTCAAGTGATTGAACCGTTCAATTTGGTTGAGCAATGAAAACTGAACATTCTTTCACTCAGTTTATTCGGTGGCGAAAGAAAAATGGCCTGCAATTTTAAATTTTTTACAAAATATTTATTTGAAATGAAGTTTTCTTCAGTTGTACGAGTATATTAAATAAAAATACTGCAATTTCGGAGGCAATTTCGTCTGACAGAATTATTTCAAAATTAAGAGAAAAAAAATTATTAAAAAATAAAAATAATCCTGAAAGAAAATTTGTTGGTGATTTTGCATAATAAATAAAAAAAAAACATCTGGGCATTTAAACCGTGCCAGCGATTTTAAAATATTTTCTCCACAATTTCTCTCATAAGGACATGCTGAATATCATATAATAAATAAATAAATGAATATAAGCTCTTATATTGCGCAATAATGATACAAACTGATTACAGATATGACGTCGTAACAGTGCCGCTTAAGAGTGACAAGAATTTGTATGGAACACCAGCAAAAAGGTTGACAGACAATATCGAAAAATGTCATGTGGCCTCTTCAAAGGTTGGGAGCGGTTTGAACGTATTTAATTTTCTACAGAATATTAATTTCCAGAATTTAGTATATTTCAAATATCAAATGAATAAAAATTTTCCCAAAGCGAAGGCAGAGACGTTGACAATTTAATTTGTATACATGAGAGGATAAGGAAGGATATTAAACTTAAAAGCTACTTTAGTTTAAATTCATTTAAACTTTTTTTTAAAAATATTTTTATTGCAAAATTTATTCGCATAAAATTAAAATGTAAAGAATTTAAACGTTTAATCAGTTTATTAAACTGATTTACGGTTCAATATTTTTTTTTATAAAAATATTTTTCAACTGCTCATCAAACGTGAATTTTGTGCTGATTTTAAAAAAAAGTTTTCAAATAAAAGTTTCCCAACACGCAATAAATAAATTAAAGCTTTTCACTTTGCAAAATTCTTTTTTCTTTGTGAAATATTTTGTTTTCTTTTATTTCCTTTTATTCATGTTTCTAAATTATCTCTTCTTCTATTTTGTGTGCTCTGGTGTTGTTGTTGGCCTTTTGCGAAATCAATTGATTTATGAAGTGTGTTTTTGATTTGTTTTTAATTTTCAAGTGGCTCTTCCTTTTTGGCGCTTTCAATGGTTTCTGCCATACTTGTGCTGTTGCTTTTTATTCCCGCTCTTGCTGCTGCTGCAATTGTTGCAGTTGTTGTTATTGTTGCTCAACCACAAATAAACCAGAGTCAACAAAACAAATGTTTGCAACATTAGTCATGGATTGTATTGCAATTTATTATTGCTGTTGATTTTTTATAATTTTTTTTTTCCAAATCTCGTTTTCCTCATTTTTCACTTTGTGCCACTGTTTGCTGTTTGTGTCTCAACAGTTATTGTTGTTGCCTTTGAAAAACGGTTCTTTTATTCGTTTGTGTGCTGTATGGCACTTGAAATTTCAGCACATTTGTTTTGGCTGGTGTAAAAGTTGATGAGTTGCTGGCCCTGCCGCCGTTTCAATTGCTGCTGTTGTTTAATGTGGCATTTCAATGGTCATGGTTGTTGCAAACTTGATGGGTGGACAACGAAAAGTATCTGCAAGCACACAACAACAGAAACAACAGGAACAAAAACATCAACAATAACTATACACAAAAAAAAGAAAAGGAAAAAAAAAAGGAATCGTTGTCACTTAAAATGCTTGACAAAAAACAGATTAAAAGCAACGCTTCGAGAAAAAAGCAGACGACGAGTGCAGACACACATAAAAGGTTTAAACAACCATTAAAATTCAATTAGAGGAGCGCATATTAGAACTTGAAGCGGTTGGGGAAACAGCAGCCACGAATAGTCAAATCTTTGGAATATGTTGTGACCAGGATTTACGAAAACGTCATACGTGTCTGTATTAGAAACTCACAAGAACTTTTACAAATTTAGATAAAACGCAGCCGAGGCCAATTTTCCCCGAAACTAAAGTTTAAACTATTCCATTAGAAGCAACCAGAGGAAACAATGTTTTTCTCATTTGGAAAACAAGTGAGCAATATTGGAATATTTCTTAGTTGTTGGAGTTAGTTTTAGTTTCGTTATAAGTCCACTAAAAATTAGCCAAGAAATTACTTCTGGGATTTTTGGGCTACAAGAGGACTTTGGAATCCGTATCTGTGCAAGAAATAGAAATATCCGTTAGACGAAAAGTATTGATGCAAAAACCAAACGTTAGCCACGGCGATGGCAATACCCTGTAATGCCAAAATATGCTCGGAAATTTTATTCAATTGTCCTGGAAAAATTTTTATATTGTGAGATTAATGGGAAGTCTTCATATGGATGCGGTAACAACTATCGCTTAATAAAAAAATAAAATTGAAATTTTACATTTATTTTTTAAAATATATATCTATGATATGATAATATGATATCTCGATAATAGTAATTCGAGCAGAATGAATAATCATTTGCCTATGCTTGGCAGCAGAGTGCTTCGTTCTCTTTAAGGAGCAAAAGAGGAAAATGCCTTCATAGGAGCAAAGCTCTTCCTATGGGTAAATAACAACCGGCCTTTGAAGAAGAAATTTCCCATGTGGGTGGGAA
Source organism: Ormia ochracea (assembly GCA_963402855.1). Classification (NCBI taxonomy): domain Eukaryota; kingdom Metazoa; phylum Arthropoda; class Insecta; order Diptera; family Tachinidae; genus Ormia; species Ormia ochracea. Next base: position 44,600,542 of record OY727105.1, read on the forward strand.
AGAGGATATAGCATAAGAGGATTTTTACTTCAGAAAATGCCAGATAGTCAGGGGTCGCCAACACACCAACAGTGTTGGTCATATAAATAAAAGCTCTGACTATCTGCTAATCGCAGAGTCGGCTGTGTCTTTGTAGCAGAAGTACGCGACTTGGATACACATCCTGCTGATGTTTAGGAAAAATCTGATCTTGTGCTCTCGAAACTGTGCGTTTCTCAAGAAATCTAGTTAAAGTCAGAGAAACAAAGGATTTAAAATTCTACCCTGTAGCACTGTGAAAGGTATTTACAGTGTTTAAAGGAATATTGCAATATTTACAGGGCAATGGATAGTACCAATTGCAGTACTAACATGAGTCACTACAGCATATTTGTACTAGAAGATGGAACTTCGTATTCGAATTGTGTAACTACCGTGACCTGGAATTTCAGTTCACTTTCGTATCGTATCTCCAATTGGCACTGAAATGAGGCTTTGAGCCTGTTAAACCGTAATAATAAAAAAATAAAAAGTCACACCTTTTAAAAATTTTTCTTCATACTTTTTCATAATTCCAACTATTTACAACTTCTGAAATGGAGGAGTCGGTTCAAAAAATTCGCAGAAGAAGAACGACTGAAGTAAAAATTTGAGATCTCTTTGTTCTTCAGAGTGCATTCGAGAGTTATTGGCAACATTCCGAAAAGCTAAGCGCAAATTTAGGATTATAAAAGACTCTGTCTTAATCATATAGGAGCCAGTGAGCCCATAAGCGGACATCTATTTTTGCCACATCATATTTATTTAATTTATATTTAACTGTTTTAATTATTGATTTTCTGAAAGCACTTTAGCAGAACGCTGTAAAAGACGGCTGCTTCCAGCTGAAGATGTCCACGAGAATTTTGGCATTCATTTTCACACACCCGAATTCTTGATCCATACAAATAATAGATGAAGGCAATTTCTAATTTTCACTTCCACTACGTGACAGAATAAGTCATCGTATAAAATGTCTGCTTGTTAGCAGACTTGCTACAGTTTCTGTCTAGACGTACGAGTATTCTGGGAAGATCACAAGATATATTGATTTGAAACGAAATGGAAAATTGTAAAGATTTTCCATTGTTGGATAATTTTTTTATTTTTTTTCTTTGCTGATATTTATAATTAATAGTTTGATAAGTTTGTGTGTCTGAAGGACACGAATTAAAAGGAATACATAAATTTTTGAAATTGTATCTAAATTTTGTCGTTTACATTTTAAATCAAACATTAAGTGCTGCAGCTCGACTTTTTTGCGTGCACGCTTCACATCAAAGGCACAAAGGGGAAGCAAGCAACATACAATCCAATTTAAAATTGCTTTATTTGACTTTGACTTGAATGGGCTGGCAGAGACCATTGTGTGTAATTTAATTTTTCTTGTATTCCTTGTCATCTTTGACTCCACGATTTTTATCTCAAATACAATATGAGAATGTCATCACGAATTCTTGGCTCTGTATTTTTTTATTTTGACTTTATAAATAAACTTTCAGCACTCGTTGCGTATATGTGTTTTGTGTGAGCCGTTTTCTGCATGAACAATTGTTTGTTAAATATAAAGCAAATACAAAAAACCGAAAAGAAAATAAAAGAAATTCAACGTGATTGAGATAGGAATAGCATTTCGAAATTTAAATAAATAAAAGAATCAGTGAGTGAGTGAGTGAGTGAGTGAGTGAGTGGATGAGGAGATAAATGAATGGCTGCCAGCCAGCCAGCGATTCTTTTGTGTGAATCTTGTTAATAAATAACGCAGACATAATCTTAATTTATCTGTTTGTTTGAAATGTCTATAACCGAATAATAATACATTTATAACACACACCCCCACACACACACACAGCCACACAGCCATTTATTCAAACCAAATTTAAATGAAACTTTTTTGGAAATTGCAGTACTTGTTTAGCGGCCGAATGCTTGAATGAATGGGAGCGTATGAGTACTATTTAATTTTGAATTGAATCAGTGACAATATAAATTATACGCACACGCACACCTTGACAACTGAAATGACACAGAATTATGTATGAACGTGTGCCATTAGGTACATACATGCACACGAGCAACTGGAAAAATCAGTAGAAATTATTTTTTGTTCACTTACAATTCACAGCAAGAACAACAATTGTTTGTAATTAAACGTTCGGGCATGATTTAGAGGCACGTATAAATTTTGATCCACCAAACATACTACAACAACATAAATGGTTGTTGTTTGCAAGGATAATGAAAGAGCAGAGCTGGTAGAGGTTCTAATGTAAAACATGAAACAATTAACATTTAGTTTACTAAAATATGGGATTTTACTTACACGCTATTGGGCGCAGGAGCACAGCTCCCAAGAATGTCTACAATACGCATCTACATAAATAAAAAAAATTCTAAAAATAAATTTTTAGATTTATTTTTGTAACAATTTCCAACAATCATATTATTTTGGCATCAATTTAATAAGAATTGTATAAGCCGTACGTAAATTAAACTAATTTTATTCTTTTTGTGTCCTTTTTGATGACTTCTTGATTAAAGGACTCACTATGCAGTGGATTCGATTATGTTTGTAAAAAAAAACAAAAACATAAATCGCAGATGGGAAGAAGTAGCAAAGAATGGAAATTTATGACTTAAAATTATTCTTATTATGAAGAAGCAAATCCGCGTTAATGGAGATGTATAGCCAACACATTGAAGACGATTATTCCTTACGTGTATAATGCCGACCAATAAGTTTTCTTAAATAAGTTAAATATTTCGAGTTGCTATTCACAATACTTTTAATAAGATGAAATTCCTTAATGGCGGACGAAATTCATCTTTTAGTTATAGAAACTAGTTTTTAAATTTCATAATGATTCGTGGCCTTTTAGCGGCAAACTACTAAAACAGAACCAGAGAGGAGCCCATCAAAGGCCCAAATTTCCCCTTTTTTCAAAAACCTATTGCGTCTGAATAACTCTAATATTTTTAGTTAATAAATAAATGAAAACTTTCAATAAAGAAAAGGTGTTCAGCAGTAGGGGTATTCACTTAAAATTGCAAATATCTTAAAATATGCCAGTTTATGAAAATAATTTCGGAAATGACTTAAATTTTAGTCAGCAATTTCGGATCTTAAATTGCATGCTATGGAATAAAGAGAGTTATCATGTTAACCGCAAAATTTTAAAATCAATAAAATTGTACAACTTCTACAGTCTTCTCTACTGTTGCATGTTGCAAAGTTTTTTTTTTATCTCTCATAATAAAAAAAATCAATAATATTATGATTTCTTGAATTTCATAGAAGAAAAAGTATTAGTGAAGGAAACATTCTTATGAGCTGTTACTCTCCGCCTATCGCTATTTGCACTGAACTCAGTCCAAAGAATATTAGCCGGATACTAATCAAGGAGTTTCAGGAGAGCACAGATAATGCACGCAGTTGTGAGTTTTATCACTACCTTCTGGCAGTGCAAGATGAAGAAAAATGGTAGATAAATAAAAGAAACGTTAAAGCAATAAACTGCCATCAAACATTTCTATTTCCTTAAAAGACCAATGACATTAACTACCGTTGACGGTCGCAATGTCAATAAAATAAAACACTAAAGACATCCGCTTCTAAAGTATTTCCATGTACGTACTGCGTACTTACGCGTTGCATAAATGAAAAATTAAAGTATGGGATGGCTGCACAAATAAACTGCAATCAAAGATTCTATAGAGAGATACGATACGAGGAAGTGTGCAGTGATACGGTATTGTGCGATGACTTTGACTATAAAGTTCTGGCTTTGTTGATGAAGCTTGTTTGGATTTTTATTAATATTTACATAACACTATTGACACACAGTCTAAAAACTTTTTAGATTTAAAGACCAATGAAAAAATTAAAAAGAGAACTGCAGCCCAAAAAAAAAAAAAAATGTATAAAAACATGAAATAAAAGAGAAACAAGAAACTGAAATGTATTTCAATATGCTGGTTCCTCTTATGAAGAAAAAAGGAAAAAAAATTATACAAATTTTTGAAAGCCAAGAGGGCACTTTAAATAAATAAGGAAGTTTTATGTGTGGAGCATTATTTTTGCATTATAATGGAATAGAGGAAAATGTCCTGGAAGAATAAACATTGACCGAATTATTTAATAATGTCAAATGATATTATTTTAAAACATTCAGATGTTAGTGATTTATCGAAATACATGGAAGCGCATTTTCAGCATAATGGGAATTTTTATTTTTTAAAGCGCGATTCAGAATTTCAACTTCTACGGCTGGTACATGTTTCGCTGTTACATAGGCAATGTCGCTATTGAATGCTTAAATATTTTTGAAAAAAAATAATAATTAATATATTTTATATGTCCCAACGGAGTATTTGCTAGAACCCTCATGATGTTTGATTTTTAATAATTTTAGTCAAAAGGGGAATCCCCATTTCATATAAATTCGTTTTTTCACATTTCTCTGGTTTTATTGCACGTTCCTTTAAAAGGATTGAGGAAAACCAGCAGCAAAAGCATTTTATAATAAGACGCAAAATTTCTTCCAGTTAGCAAGATAAAAGACAAAACATGGAAGATAATAATTAAACCTTCCACTATGCCAGGAATGTTCATAAGATTATGTAGTGACGATCAAGGCATTTGGCAGCAACAGGACCCAGGAGCAAACAAAGTGGTGCCTGTGTATTTCATTACTTTCAATTCCAGCAGAAAGAAAATGAATCCTTTAGTAAACATCGTATATATCAAAAATAATTCTCCAGACTTTGAATACTAATTTTCTTGGGTTTGCATGCATGCAGGTTTCACTGTAATTCATAAGAGGGCATTAAAATGAGGAAAACTGGATGGTATATCGGTCGTTTTTTGCCTTGATTAATTTCATACATCTACAGAGTATTGCTTTTTAATTACACTTGGTCCCCATTGGCCCCTTTTATTTGGCTCTTAAAATTTTTTCAGGTATTTCGTACACGTAAAGCTTATATCCTTCAAGATCTTTTGGTCCATATTACAATAGAACATAATTTCTGAATATTTTAGGTTGATACTTCCCTTTTTGGTTAAACCGTACAATATTATATGCTTCAAATTACATACTTTCGTGGCATACTTTCAGGGATGTAAAAGCAGAAAAATATAACAGTGTGGCACCTGATTCACATGAAGTCTACGACCTAGAATATCATTCAGGCCACATTAAAAAATAGCGTCATTTCTGCAGCCTGAAAACGGACCAGTGTAACACGTTTGCGTTTGCCTTCCGATCCTTTCTTTTGCATACAAGTACTTTTTCGGACAATATTATTGATGGCGCATAATATCTGATCAGGTTATAAAGAAAAAACCCACAGAGGGAAACTTACTGTCCATCACTGTTTCTTATTACTATTGAAATTTATGGACGCAGCTAACAGAGTCCACCAATAAGAAGTTGCATATGCTTTCTTCTCCGCTTGTATTTCAGTAGATTTTCCTTTATTTTTATAATGTGTTTACTTTTCGCCGATCTTGTTATCACAAATCAGCTTGTTCGCAACAATAATATGAGCATCTCTCTTTAGTGGTTTCATCCTTTAAAAGGTATTCAAAGCGCTTTCAATTTATAACCGGATTAATTGAAAGCTTTAGTTTCTCATATCGCTTCTTCCCTCTTTGCTGACATGCCACTGACACACACCATACTCATATTTGTGTTTTCCGAAACGTATTTTGCTTTTTCCTTGAATCCCTTTTTCCACTTTGGATTGAAGGGTAAAGGAAAAGGAATATCCACTTAAGCTGTTTGTTGTCGCCTCAGTTTGTTATTTGTTAATAAGGTTATAAGCAGCTTTAAGGATATTAACTTTAAAACGGATTCATCAACAAATACTTTTACAGTTTCCTTTCTCTTTATATGTCTCCACAATCCTGTTTCAACCCAAAAACTTTTAGATAAACAAATAAATACGAATATTTACTCGAACTGTGCTCATAAATATATTTAAAAGAATAGGGAACAAAATTAGCATTAAATGAAAATGGAGTAAAAAATTTATGTATTTTATAGGGATGCACGAGTAGAACATTCTCCTGGATTATTAATATACATTGGAGTGCCTTTGCATAATTTTAAACACTGTTTCCAATTTTCCCAAATAAATTCATGGCCAATGTCACACTTATGGAATTTCTTAAATCGCAAGTGACCTATTCCTAGAATTTGACAACTTCGTATTGGTTTTTTATATCCTTCTCCAAAAAGGATAGCTGGTTATTAATAGATTTGTTACAGGAGGGGTTTGTTGCGGCACAAATCGAGCTTAATTTTTGTTTAAAATTGTAAATGACATCTGTAGCAATTTTTATCCGATTTTTCACAAAAGTAACTTTGTAAGAATTATGATAAGAATTTTGTAATGGAACATAATATTCTCAGGTGATCAAAAGTAACGAAAGTGACAAGGAGCCATAAATAATGCTTTTGCCTTAATACATAGTCAATTCTTTGTAATCCAGTTCTATAGATCCTTATCCGAGAAACTTTTCTGGATGTGGGATCCTTGAGAAATGCATATGTACGTGTATGTGAGGGCAGGCCGGCAATTCCATAAGAAACAAATAAGATATCCAAAGGATCTCTCCATTATTTCTATATTCCCATTTATTTGTAAAAATTCTGCACATTTTTTCTACTCGTATTAATATTTTGCTCTGCTAAACTTTCTTTTAGCTAAAGAGCATGCGTGTCTGTTATACATCTTGGAAAAATTATCAACATATGAAATATACTTTGAATCAGCTTTGTAAGAGGAAAGAATTCTCTGTACGAAAAGTTTCTTTTCAAACAACAATATATTTCTTGGCAAGTCGAAATCTGCTACTGGAAATGGTGTAATCTTTCGTCAGCACTTATTTATCCGTGTTTTATTTATTTATTTTATTTTATTTTTTGGTAAAAAAGCTTATTCTAAATTTCATGAGCTTTAAGTGCCTTTTATTAGCTGATTATATCCGCAAGAGGCGAAACACTTCTTTCACACATGAGAACAATAAAAATATTAAGTGCACAGCAAACACCCACATCGAGAAAAGCACATGAATTGAAAGTGTGCCTTTGGGCCATCAGGTCACTTAAGCTCACACATATTCAGATATTTGTTTGTTCTGCTGAAGCGGCCTTTTTATTGGCCCACTAAAAAGTGCAAAAAAAAAAAACAACTCCAATGTGGCAAATGTGTGTTAATTTGCCACGAATTCACATTGAATTAATTAAATTTTTTACTTTTATTTTGTTAATGCTGAATAAACAATGAGTCAAGTTACATTGAAAACAACAACTGCAATCGTATCAACTTTTAAAAAAAGAGCATATATGGAAAATTGCACACATCACATAAAGCAAACAAAAACTAGCCGAACCCTGAAACAAAAAGAAATATTGCAAAAATAAAGAAATTATTTGAAAGGAATTAAAATACGATATTTTGAATTGATTGAATGGAAAAATTGTAAATGGCGGTATTGAGAGCGTCATTCATGCAAACGTATGTGCACGCATGCAGGCCTTTGCTGTTTATTGCAGTTGTTTTTATGACCCGCCAGAGTGGTTGTACTCGTAGTTGTTGTACTTTAGAAGGTAGAAAAAGCATTCGAACAGTGCTTACCGCAGGGAAGAAAATGCATTGAACGAAGCATGTGAAAACATTCGTGCATGAATTTCTTTGGATCTGTTTAGTGAGAAATCTCTTCTAGATCTCTCTTTGTTTCGGCCGAAAACAAAAAAAGAGCCATACACACGTCAAGTTTTACTATTGAACTTTGATTTTGTAGTGAGAAAGAAAGAGACAATTGCACCAGTTTTATGTACATCTTTCTCTCCTTTCTCTCATAGAAAAACAAATCTTTCCCAGGCAAGAAATGACTTTAATATGAAATTGCAGCCAAAAATCTTCTGCTATGTCATAGAATGTGATCTCTCTTTCGTTCTTCACACTAATGGCCATGATTTGCTATCGTACTCAATCGCAGGATCTGCCAAATAGGCGATATGTGCGGCAGAAATAGCAAAGTGTGGGCTAAAAATGCATTTATGTGACATATTTCTTGACAATTCAAACGATTTGCAAAAGTTTATGAAAATTTTCACAACATTTTTATTTTCATGAGATCAGAGTTGCATTTTCTTCAAGCCGTAAGCTAAAAATTTATTTGCATCATATTTTCATGATAGTATGGCATTAACAACTCTATTGTCATGGGATTTTTTAGAATAGGATGGAATCACTTCAGATTTTCATGTGAATGAAATCTACGACAGTGTATAATAGTGAAGCATGGCCTTAAAAAGATTTATTTAAAATCAATGCTGCTTCTTCGCTGACAAGCCTTGATCAGTTGCAATTTAAAACACAATCTTTCTATTTGCATTTTTGTTACGCGATTTCCCGTTTAGATACTTTTCTGTTAGATACTTAAAGCAATGAAAATGTTATGCTGTGATTAAGAATTTAAAAGTTATTCACAATTATGCCGCGTCGATTTTATAACTCAGCTCTCTTTGCGTCGAAGAAAGAAAATACCAGGAGTTGCCTTTTTTGTGATGTCTCTCTATGTGATGAGTGAACCTGAAATTCAGCCAGATAAAAACACATAAAAGCCACATAAAACGGCGTATTGTTTGCTTGGCCGTAAGGTGACTTTTTCTCATTTTTAATTTCTCACAAAATATATTTTCTATAAAAGGGATTATTGTGATTTTCATTTCTTAGTTGGTGGTAACACTGTTTCAAAGGCAGCTACAAAAACTTAATTTTTTCTCACTGCATTTCTACTCCCCCTATTATTGGCTAAAGAATGATTGCCTAAAGCGGCTCTAATAGCTATTTTTGTAATCTCTTTTACTGCTGGTCCCACTGTAAATGGCTTACAGGTAGAACTCTATACAATTATTTAATTTTTTAACTTTTTCCTTTGTCTCAAAGCAAAAAGTAGTCCAAGGCGAATGCAAATTTGGTCAACTGTGCGTTGTTAAAAATAAAGCAACTTTTGCACATTTAAAAAAAGTACACTCGTATAAAAGTACCAACAAATGTAATTCAGAAACAAAAAGTAGTGTGCACGCTCCAAATTCCTTTCCAGATCAAAGACTGAAATAAAGGACAGGGGGTTTAACCAGTTAGTGAACACCTAGGCAAAAGGTGGCCCAAAATTATCAGAGAGCGGTATTCATAGTGACGTTGAACTTGACATTCTAAACATTCTACTGACAGTTTTAATTTTAAATTTTAAATAGAGAATTTTCTAACATTTAGAAACCTTTTCATGCATTCAAAAGTGTCTGTCAACTATTTTTCTTTCATTTGCACCTAATTTGGAAGGACCCCGCCAGCTACAATAACTTTGGAATATCCTTATACAGTGCCGCGTAAAACAAAAGGAAGGAATATTTATGGGCACTTTTCCGTAATTGTAACCAAAATCCAGAAGCTGTACAGCACAGTCTCATTTATAAAAGTTCTAATTTGCATAATGTGTTCTTATATTTCAAGTAAATCAGTTGAAATTTTTTACTTGCAGGAGAGACACATGCAATTTAGCATCTCGTGAAAGTAATTTACACTCAACTAAACTTGCAGAAGTGCCATGAAGCATGGAGGAAGAAACTGCACTGAATAGCCGGAAGGCAGGCTCGAATTAAACATATTCAATTAATTTTTGCTAAATGAACAGCAAACCACACCAACAGTAACAGTAACAGCAACAGCGACACACACAAGCACAAACAGAAACACGAAACAAAAGCAACAACCAGCTACAAGACAATGGACTTCAAAATGTGTGCAAGTTGCCAGTCAGCCAGTCAGCCAGTCAGCCAGCCAGCCAGCCAGCTCTTTCGAGACCAAGTTTCATATATTTTTGTTAATAAATAACGACACTGAATGGTAGTCGGAGGACGAGAAAATTGAAATTTGCCACGAGACAGCAGAATTTATGCACGAGCTTTAGATGGGAGGAAAAGCTTTTCATCATTTTTACTCGCGAACCATAAGCACACTCATGTAATTTAAAATTCTAACCCGAAATGTTCCTTTCCACACAAACCATTGCACGAGTAGGTGCTGACATTTGACACTTTTCAAGGTCTTGTCTGAATCAGTAGGCTTTACTACATGCTAAGAATTGAATTTGTCTTGATGCACGTGGCGTTATTTACACTACCTGATTTTATGCATTTACAGTCACTAATTTAATTATTGGCTGACAGCTGACATTTCTATTATTTCGTACGTATGTAATCCATTGCATTGGAAGCATAGCAGGTGAATGCTAACTTTTTGCCAGCTGCGTAAAAGCTACGCCATTTGCCACCATGATTGGCAGTTATAAAAAAGGATGTTACTACGTTACTTTTCCAGCGAGACGAAGTGTAAGTTAAAGGTTTTCTAGGTTTTCGCTTACAGTAATTGTTTCTTTTAAAAAGTAAGGAAAGATATGCAGGACCGCATGTGCACTGCAGTGCAGTATTTCACACGATTCTGTTGTCTTGACATCACTGCTTCTCTTCTTTTCTCTCCGCATTGCACCACTTGTAACAGCAAGTTTTATGCAGGAGATGGCAATGAAGTGAAGATCACCCACCCCATTCCAAAGTCGGTTTGGCTTTCTAAATAAACCCTTCACAGCCACTCAAACAGCTGCCTCGCTGCTAGATGATGAAATTTCTCAACCGGAATGTCTTTTGCACTCAACCAATATTTGCCAGCAACCCGAGTAGCAGCAGCAACATAAAGCATTTAGCGAACAACATTAAAGATTAAATGAACAATATGTTAATGTTACAAAAACAGTTTTCGGTTGCAATATTGCACTCAACTGCAGACACACACACACACACACGCCCACACATACACAAAAGAACATGCACATGCACAGTCTTTAAAAGAAACAATTACTGTTAAAACGACATTTAAATAAAATAAACTTGAAAAACAAAACACACACGCACATTACGAAAATCATGTTACTTGCAACGTTGTAATTTTATAATCACTGTAAAAAAATGGCTCACAGCAAATAATGCTAAATATTCCGACTACATTTCCCTTAATAGGTGGGTAATGAAACCGAAGTTTGTTGGCAAAGTAACTGGCTGCCGCAGAGAAGCATTAACAAATAGTTGCTTTAGAAATTAGCAACATGTTTAAATAGATTATGATCATGATTATCTCTACGAGGCGAAAAGAAATAGTTTTAAAATGAAGAGCTTTATGCGAAACTTTGCCTTTTTATCATGATGGTTACATACATACTTATAACTTCATAAGTATTCCTTTTGCAAAACGGTTTGGGTTCTTTGAGGATAAGGGCATTCAAAAGCCTTCAGTTAGTTGCTTTATTATCAGCATCTTTACAAGCACAGCTTTGCACGTGCATGTATGTGTATGACTATTTTTAAATGCTGTAAGTAAGTGCCTCCAGTGTTAGGACAACAAGAATTCACTTAACGAATTCTTAACATGAGTATCTTACAAATTATGTTTGAGGTTCACTTGCATTCCTGCACAAATACATACTGGCGCAAATGCAAATTAACATTGTCGTGCAACCAAAGAATATTTAAAGCCTGCCAGCTATAAATTGCATTTTTGGATCTTAAAACATACTCGTATTTCATGCTGTTAACACTTTAGGGGTCGGCATACTCTACAGAACTAAAAGCACTGTACGCGCTTTGAGTAAACTCTCTCGGAGTACAGTTTCCAGATAGATAGATGCAGTTCCACTTATGGCAAGTTAAGTTTCTTGTAACTTCAAACACAGTTTACATTTCGAAATAATTTAAAATAATTTTTTTTTTAATTCTTTAGTAATCTCTTTTAATATTCTCATTTCTACTTGCTCTCGCAACGTTTTTCTATCTCTTTGGCTTCGACTGTTAATCCCACAAATTTTAATAAAATCTATTATAGTTTAAAGAAGTTTTTAAAAGACTAAATCAACTAAGCAAAATTGCAGTCTGTAAAAGAAATAAAAAGAATTTCTAATTTCGAATTAATTGCCAAGTATTTTGATAGTCCGGCCTTTCACTGGTTGCTTTTGTCCTACCAAAGCCTTCGGACCAAGCCGACACAAAATCCTATAAAATTAAATTTTAGAATCTCAAGCAACTTTTTCAGTTTTGGCTTTTGGTGGTCCAAAATAATACATTTGAAAATTGTTTATACTTAAAGGATCAAGCACATTAAATGTAGCGGACTACGCAGTACGCCGTAGCCTGTAGTCATATGCGTAATCGTTTACAAGGAGGAAGTAACAGTATATAACTGATTTTGTAACATGTTTCGGATGCTTAATTCGTTTTCGATTGTAATAATATCTGCAGTTAGCTAAACAATGGCAACACTAACATTGACGCAGCTACACCGGCAGTCATGTGGACTGAAATGATCAGTGTCATATTGGCCTGCTGTGGCCGAAATGCTTAAAGCATATATTAATTTTTCCCATCAATATTGTGTATATCACATTTCGAAATGATCAGTTCATTGTCAGTAAATATATATATATATATATATTCGTTGTAATGACATGAGCGCAAACAAAAGATTCCCAACTGACAGTTAAGTGATGGCAGGTCATTTGTCGTGCTGGAGTGTGGCTTAAAAATGCATTGGTGTGACATATTTCTTGACAATTCGAGCGATTTGCAAAAGTTTATGAAAATTTTCACAACATTTTTATTTTCGTGAGATCAGAGTTGCATTTTCTTCAAACCGCAAGCTAAAAATTTTTTTGTCGTCAGCAATGCTGGAGGAAAGCAGAGAGAAAGCAGATATAAGATTTACTCCAAGGCAATTCATTACTTGCATTACAATTTGCCCACTTTGCCGCCTAAAAAACTTGATGCTTACGTTCTATTAACGGGTTGTACTCAATTACCCTACACATATTTATGCACTGTACTTCCGCATCCTCCAAATATGCCATGCCTCCATTAAACATTAAACTTATGTTTTTATACGCATTTCATAAATCTGCTTGTTATTTGCGAGTGCACGTATAGTGCATGCCCTTTTAATGCTTTTGATTATGAAAATGGGCACCACTGTTTGTGTGTTTACGAGTATTGGCAAGTAAATTTTGCGGTGGTGCGGCGCACAATTAGCTTAAACAACTACATATTAAATGACGGTACAAAGTAGCGAAAACCACTATAGACTAGAATTAATGTTATTTAAATGTTGCCGTCAACAAACTTGGTTTTACACAGCTTTGATTAGTTGTTGTGCGTGCGTGTGTGTGTTTTAGTTTAAGTTGTCGCAATGTTGCTTCAAACGACTTGCAGTAGTTTATGTTGTTGTTATTGTTTGTCGGCTTAACTCTGTATGATAATCGACACGCACTTTTGAATTTCGAATATTTTTTTTTTCTTGGTTATTATTAAAGGCCATGTTTCATTATCCTACTCAGTAGCACGATTCGTTAAATGTGGCATCTCTACTGAAGAAATATAGTGTATAATAGTGTAATCTAAAAAGCAAATGTGTAAAATTTTTCATAAAATTCCGCTTTTCATGCGATCAGAGTTGGTTTTACTTCAATCAGCAAAGAAAAAATGTATTAGCATCATATTTGTATGATAGTGAGGCCCTGCAAAGCCATTTTGATGAGATTTTTTTAAAAATGACTGTCTAGGATAGTGATACATCCCCTTAACTGTTCTTTAGATGATGAAATAAAGTTTGAGGAAATTTAGTGGTAATGAAAAATTGTATAGAGGAACTTGAAGGTACTCTTCTGGAAGTCTTACTTTTGTGATCCCTTTCCGGAACACACGAGTAGATCTTAGTTTCGAATGACAATCGTATAGCTCTATTTATGTGTTCGGTAGCTTTTCAGTTTTAAACGAAATTATAATATTTTTCTTGTTCTCTTTTTGCGATCCTGTTTAGTTTTTCTTCGCGTTGCCAATGGCACTGCCACTGCCGCTACAGTTATTTGTTTGGCATTCCGTTTTTCCTCTTGTCAATGCCGATCACGTTCCATTCGTTGTTATATCATGTGGTGTTACTCTTTGACATGTTTACATGCCATGATTTGTTAACACTTCATTAAAAGCTTACGATTGCTCGCTGTTGGTTGCTTCTCTAGATGTTTGTTCGTGTGACTGAGTGGCCAAGTGACTGCTCTACGAACAATAAAAACTACAACTAATAAAAAAGTCGCTGCACACTCACATGCCTGTGCATGTTAAGTAAATAAATACGTTAGAACAGAATTTAATAAAAGGGTATATCGCTGGGATGTATGAATGAGTGTGAGAGTGGGGCATGCCCGCACACACTTTGAGTTTAAGAATTTAACGACTTTCATTGAATTAAATTTTCATTCCTTTTTCGTTGTTAATAAACATTTCTTCTAAACACACATTTTATTATAAAAATTATGGAAATTACGCAACTTGTTCGCAAAGATAAGTAGCATATAAAAATTTTATGTAAAGCTTATTTTTATGTTATTGGCAGGGAAAAAGAATTATAATATTCCGTGTAGGGAACCAAAACGATATACAACGTGTTAGGCATGTGGAAATTTATCATACTTACGTGTATAAAGAAATTTTATGTCTGAAATGTTTTCTCCGGTGTTTTATTACAATATTTACAAGGAAATTAGCAGTGGAGTTTTAATAGCAAATTAGGTCTACTAAAGGATTGCGGGTCTCATGCTTTATTATCGCTTATCTTCAACAAAGTTATGAAATCTGAATTCGGCTTGATGCGATATACTCTTTGAAATAAATGACTTTTTATATGTGAATGGTCACAAAATTTAAACTCTGATCCAGGAATCAGAAAAATCGAAAAATTGTCGTACTGGAAACATACTTAAGCCAAATGGAATAAATTTAAGCGATATTAACTCAGCTTGTCTCGCCGCTTGTACTGAAATGTGGCATATTAAGAGATAAAAGATGGAGTGAGAAAAAGAGATAGAGAGGGAGAGAGGTAGAGGTAAATAGCAAGGTTGATACCAGCAATGAAAGCAAAGTGTTCTCCCTTAAAGTTGGTTGTGTTGCACATCCTTGATTAAAAGAAAGCTTAACATCTACAACCCAATTACAATTTCTTAGTATATAAGGCGATTGCTTGTCAATATGAAATGGGCTAATGTGGCAATACTGGAAAAACTTTCAAAGAGTAAACATTTCGTAGAAAAAAAACTCAGTGCAGACACTTTATCTTTTCATTGAATGAAGTCAGTTTTCTATATCTCATTCACAAATTGAAGAAATTGTATGAAAGTAAGTCTCTTTGAATTTGAATGAAATTCTCTCTGAGTGAAATTGGTCAGCACTAAATTGTCTTTAATGTGATTCAAAAAACTTGACAGATGCCTTGCGAACCGCGAGTTCATCCATATAAAGCAATTTGTTGAGGCAATGTAGGATAGTAGTTAGTACACCAGCAAGAAATATCACTGAGAGAGAATTAAATGAACTGAGAGAGACTGGGTTGCTCGATTTTAAATATTAAGTATTTTTAGTTAAATTCCAATTATTATCCCATTAACTGCGGTGCTAATAAACTAAATAACTTTGCCAGACGTTGCCTACAATAATGCCTAATTTTAGCTATGCGATTTGTATTGGGTCCGTGCAGCATCTTGGCCACTACGGCTAACAATTATTTTCTTAAGAAATACAATAATGCCAAAGTATATTGAAAGCTTTTTTTCTCATCCTTTAAATTTGAACGTACATTTCTGCGTCTTTAGAAAACCAAAACCAAATAATAACAAATTCGTTCACAGAAAATGTATTTCATATTCACTTGCCATTAAGAGGAACCATAATTGCAAAATGGGCAGAAATAAAAAAAAAACTTAAATTTGGTTCGCTGAACTCGAAATAAGTAAAAAAAATCTCTGGTTGGATATTGAACCCAAACCCTTTTAATAATTTTTGTTAAAAACCGCCCAAGAAACCAATTCTTTCTTTCGTTGGTTAGAAAAAACCTCAACTGCAAACTTCTTTTGCACACCTACATTTATATTGATAGTATCTCATCTTCATCTCATTAAATTGGCCTGCAGGGCTGCAAACAATGAAGGCATCAAGAACAGACATCCGACTTCCATGTTAATGTTGGACGGTGATGAACGTAAATACTGCCACAAAGAAAAAAAAAATAAAAAATTATTACAAAGAAGAGAGAAGAAAGACACGCACGTAAAATTCTTCTTATTGAAAGAGGAAATTTAAGGAATTGTGTGAATTTATGAGGCAGCATAAAATCTAAAAAATCTTAAACATCATTTAATAACATTCCGGGAAGAAAAATATTCAATAATAATTTTTCTTAAGTTGAAAGGATTCAATGGTGCGGCGTGTAGGGTATATCAGAAAAGAATTAATTTCGAAGCAGCTGCGAATTATGTGGTTGAATGGCTGGCGAATGGTAGGGGGAAGGGGCATGGAATTGTGATGTTGCGTCATGGCATTTATTGGCCAATTTCGGCTAGGGAGCCTGCAGTTAAATTAGCAAGGATTTCAGTTATGCATCCTGAGATGTTATTCATTTAACTAAGGGAGGGCTGGACCATATAACTCTAAAAATCTGAATCAAAGAATCGAAGTGTTAAGTGTAAGAATGCTTTGCCTTCACACTTATGCACGTCTCGCCCTGCACTGGCTTTAATGGCGAGTAGCTTTCTGCGAAAGCGATATTCATTGAATTTGTATTATAACAGCGCGGGCAATATGCAGAGAAATTGCTTTTTACAAACCCCAACCCCGGAGGAGCTTTACGTTACTAGTAGCAAGAGGACCGCCTATTATTAAGCCCACAAGAGCCATAAGTAATATTTCTATTTTATGCTGGATTAAGAGAGTTAGAAGAATCCTTTCCACAGCACATTCATAATGCGCTGACGAAGAAGCACTTTTCCTTTTTCACTGAAAGCTATTGCTATTGGAACTCTTATCATTTTGCATAAAAGGAAATTTATGCTTGATTTAATAATTGCTACTTCTTTATGACAGCAACGATTGCGTTTGCTCCCTTTGAGAGAAATAAAAAAGGCATTTTGATTGGGGGCCTTTGTGATGTTTGTGGTGGCTCTCCACTTTGGCTGTCTTTCTTTTTAAATTAACGTGAATACTAATAATTAACTACAAGTAGAGTTTGAGAGAAAAAATGAACCTTTTATTTGCCGTACTTGAATTATATGAGAGCTTTTGCAACGTTTGAAGCTTTTGTGAATTTCTTTCGGCATTTCTTCTAAATATACTTTGTGATAACAGAAAAAAAAAATTTAAAGCAACTCTCATTATTTTTAATTCTTTTTTAAACTAAATTAATGGTTTGCTTACGACTTCCGGTACTCTTTTACCTCGTGTAACCAAAGCTCACACAACAGGATACCAGCCATTAATTCTAATTGATTTTAATTATTCTTTATTTTTAAATACCAAATAAAGAAAATCAACAGAATTATGTGCTCCATTTTGTCGATTAATAAAAACTAAATGGGAAATTTTCCTTTTTGAAATTAAGTAGAAAATAAAAGCCAGGAAGCGAAAGCCACGAGCATTAAATGAATGAGAAGCAGTAAATTAACAAAAAAAGGAATTACAATTTTTTTTCATTTTTTTTTTTTTTTTTTTTTTTTTTGCAAAAAACGCCAACACTCGGACTTAAATTTATGGCTGACTGATTGCAATAATAAAGAGAAGTGCAGGTGCTGATTGGCCTAAAAAAGATTATGATTTTCATGATTTACGAGTGTGCGAAGTAGATCCTCTAGTTGTTAGAATTGGAAATTTTCTGGTTGTTGGAACTATTAGACTGAAATAAAATCGTTTTGTAAAATTAGCACGGGAAAGCGATAGAAGAAGGGAACAATGGCTGAAAGTGTTTAAACGAAAAGGAGCAAAATTATTAGGGAAATTTGTAAAGAAGATGAGGCCTGAATTTATTAATAATAAATAGAGCGGTTCAATAGAGGCG
The DNA here is from genome assembly GCA_963402855.1 of Ormia ochracea. Taxonomy (NCBI): domain Eukaryota; kingdom Metazoa; phylum Arthropoda; class Insecta; order Diptera; family Tachinidae; genus Ormia; species Ormia ochracea. Next base: position 44,618,551 of record OY727105.1, read on the forward strand.
AATGCTAATTTATGTTCAAGTATTATTAAAGGGCACTTGTGTCTCGCAGTAGTCCTACATTTTCAGGTATTTGCCTCCACATATTCCGGAAAATTCCTTGCCATAACTGTTCAGGCTCTGGCCAAATTGATTTTTAAGTTAATGCATTAAACACATTCGAAGCCGCAGGCTGCAACGCTTCAAAGGTTTCTGGCTGCATTTGTCGCCTTGTAACTGTTCGCAGTAATGGCTTTTTAAATACACCATAGGAGTAAGTCAGGCTCTCGGTTACCCGCTGCCGCTCGCAGATACCGATTTAACCTGCTGCCGCTTTATCGGTCGCATATAGTTGTACAATAGTGTGTTCATTAAAATATTTTTGACATTTTGCAGTTATTTGAGTCGTGAAAATTTTTTTTATTAAAATTTATATCATACATGTGGAAAGCTTTTTCGTTTGGTAGTTTAAGAGATATCTGTTCAAAAAATAAAAATTCTTAAATAAAAATTCTTCAAAGGAGCCCAAACATTTAATCATCACGAAGAGGCAGAATGAATTGCATTCGAAATAGACGTCCGACCCCCAACCCCCGACAACTAGTCACGAGTTTAAGTTTGTAAGAAGACCCAGATTGTCCAAACATAGAGTTACCTTTCTTTCGGAAGTCCTACAGCAATGAAGTAGTGTTTGTATTGAATTTACTTTAACGAAATTTAACTTAAAAACACATTTGAATATTAAAAGTAAATACGTGTATGTGTATGCACATTCCCCTACTATTAAATTACGCTTTGGAGAAAATTCGCGAACGTCGCAGGACATCCGCGGTGATGCAGTCGATGCATGGCATTGCAATCCATTAATGATAAAAATGATCACACAAGTGTAAATACAAATTTCTGAAGGTAGACAGACAGACAGACAGACTGAATCGCATTATATTGAATAAAAATGGTGAACGCAGGAGCAAAATGTTTAAGAATAAAAAGGGGGAAAACATACTCGCACATACATAAAACAATTTAATATATTTATTGACCATCCGAATGTATTTAAATAAAGTCTCGAGCATCAAATGCAAATAACCACAGTAGATTACGAGTATATGGAGCGCAAAAGTCCTGGAAAAGGAAAAGAAATAACAGCCGCTGATTTATTAACGTGAGTTTAAATGTTCTCTACGGTAGCAATGTGCGAGCTACACCCGGTAATTGTATGGCTGGAAAATTAAAAAGAGCTGAGAATCTGAGAATCTGATACTTTTGAATAACGTGCCCATCACATCAGCCTTCGGATAGGAGAGTAGAGTGCAAGCAGAAAATATCCTTTCATCTCACGAAATGCATTCAATTAAAAAATAAAAACATCCAATTTTTTTTTTTTTGTATCGTGTTGAATCAATAAAATATTCGTACTCATGTAATAAAACTGAACGATTAAATAAATAAAGAACAATATTGAAAAATAAATAAAGATATTTTCATTTGGTTCTTACTAATGGTTGACACAGCATTATTCATTTATTTTTATTTCTTTTTTTCTCAGTAGAATTTCCATGCCTCCCCAAAAGCGAAAATGTGGCAACAGAATGGCGAAACGAAAACTTAACAAAGAACTGATAAAGTTAATGAATGATTTTTTACAATCATAATGGCAGCGTAATTAATACAAAATTATTAATCTTGCAACAACACTATTTAATATAATTTATCATTAACGCTTCAACGATGTGTGAAAGAGGGGGATGAGTGTTTAAATGCTTATGCACGAGCACAAATATATTCCATTGGCTACAATTTACGAGGGTGCGCATAGATTTACGGGTATTGGCGAAGAAAGTATATTATTTTCATTCCATGCCTTTGACACTTATTTTCTAATACACTTACCTTTCTAACAAATATCTAAGACCTACCAGGAAATTCCTAAAGATGCTTCACTATCCTACACGGTCGCGCGATTCATTGAAATGAGAATCTGATGCCATTCCATTCTAAACGATGGAAATAAATTTTTCCTTTATTAGTTGAAGTAAATGCAACTCTGATCGCACAAAAATTGCCATTTTATGAAAATTTGCTTAAAAAAATCTGCCACACAGATGCATTTTTCAGCCACACTATCCTATTTTTACAGCACACATGCCATATTTGATAGATCATGTGACTAAGTAGGATAGAGAATCATGGCGTTAAGCAATTATTATGTAAAAATTTTGAAATAAAAGTTAAAGTTTCATACAAACTCACATAAATTCAGCTAAATGTGTTGGAAAATTTATGCGAGGGTCGCTCAAAGAATTATGCATTTCGTTGTTATGCAAAAAAAAAAAACTTTTTGCTATTAATTTTCTGCAAAGCCGTTATTATTAATTGCAAATGATTCATTTAATTGCACTACGTCCCCCCTTCCCACTTCATCTTATTACGTTGTAGAATTGCCAAATAAAGTATATTCTAATAGAAAGGAATTAAAATTTTTTCTACCATTTTCGGATAATTCGGGATGCGCAAGAGTTTATCCTTTTCAAACGTATTACTCATTTTAAGTTAGAAATCCTTACATTGGTTTCCTTTGCGGTTCAGCTCTTAACAGTAGTGTGACTAGGACAGCAATAACCGCAAGACCAAGCGTGCATTAACATGAAATTATAAAAAAATGTGTGTGTGTGTGAGCTATTTGTTTTTGTATGAAGAGGAAAGTCAAAGAAAACCAATTAACATTTTGTTTAAGCTGAAACAAAATTGCTGATAAAGATAATGTGGACGGTACGTGAATCCCCCCTTTTGCTCGCATCCGCACAACCCACCCACCTATTAAGTTTGATTACTGGCCGACAAACTTTCGTTTGCTCAAGGAAACTTTCACCATTTTTGTAATTATACAAATTAATTACCAGCTGACTAACTGTCTGACCAGTTACTTTATCATAAACCATTTATAATCGCTGACCATCATCATCAAAGTGATTTAAGATGGGCTTGATGAAGAGGATAAGTTGTTTTCTTTTTATAAAACTGGTGATGACTTTGACTGCTTTTGACTTTTACTGAATCGCAAGCAAACCCAAGTCAGAGTAAATTACAACTCAGTTGTCAAACTGAAGGTTCTATGAATACAAAGAAACGCATTAGCTGGCACACACGAACACACACACACACACACGCAAATGCTTTATGCAGCAATAATAGCGTAGCGTGAAAATGATAAACAGCGGGCTGCAAGTAAATATTTCTGTTTTCTAGTCAAACTTCATTAATCTTCAACTCGTAGCATATTGGTAGCATATTCGTTATGCTACCAAAAGTTGCTGCGACTGTCTCTCAAAAGGTTAAAGTGATAAATAAATATAATTTTGCACAGTGGTCATGATTGAGTTGTAAACAGCAACACATTAATAATTATGAAATTTCATTCACAATATTTTTTCATGGCGTAACTTACAATGAAAAAAATTCATGTACGAGCATGTCTCGAAGGAAGCTGTTATTTTAGTTTATTCTGGTTATACTGTAACCAATTGAAAATATTTTTTGGTGGAAAATAGAATCATTTCGTTTTTCGATTTGCGACATTCGAAAACACAAGCTGGAGAAGAACTTGCGAAATTTCAGATATTAAGAGTGGGCTTGCACCATGCCTTAGGTACTGTTCGGATATTAAAAGTGGGCGTGTCCCTTGTCTTTGGTGCTGTTCAGATATTAAGAGTGGGCTTGCACCATGCCTTAGGTGCTGTTCAGATATTAAAAGTGGGCGTGTCCCTTGTCTGGTGCTGTTCAGATATTAAGAGTGGGCTTGCACCTTGCCTTAGGTGCTGTTCAGATATTAAAAGTGGGCGTGTCCCTTGTCTTTGGTGTTTTTCAGATATTAAGAGTGGGCTTGCACCTTGCCTTAGGTGCTGTTCAGATATTAAAAGTGGGCGTGTCCCTTGTCTTTGGTGTTTTTCAGATATTAAGAGTGGGCTTGCACCATGCCTTAGGTACTGTTCGGATATTAAAAGTGGGCGTGTCCCTTGTCTTTGGTGTTGTTCAGATATTAAGAGTGGGCTTGCACCTTGCCTTAGGTGCTGTTCAGATATTAAAAGTGGGCGTGTCCCTTGTCTTTGGTGTTTTTCAGATATTAAGAGTGGGCTTGCACCTTGCCTTAGGTGCTGTTCAGATATTAAAAGTGGTCGTGTCCCTTGTCTTTGGTGTTGTTCAGATATTAAGGGTGGGCTTGCACCTTGCCTTTGGTGCTGCTCAGATATTTAAAGTGGGCGTGTCCCTTGTCTTTGGTGTTGTTCAGATATTAAGGGTGGGCTTGCACCTTGCCTTTGGTGCTGCTCAGATATTTAAAGTGGATATTTAAATTTGGTGTTGTTCAGATATTAAAAGTGGGCGTGTTTGTGGCTTTAGAAAAAAATTATAACAAAACAATTATTTGAAAGGTTTTTTCTTACTTGTGAAGGTAATCTTGGCACGAAAGCAATTCTCGTACAGCAATTGCTTTACGAAGCTTTTACCATTCGCCTTCTCATGGCACAAATCTATCCAAATTTATCTGTCCAATTGTCACAATAAAAGGGAGATGCATTGGCCTCTCAGATATTGAGTGTGGCACAAACTTAAATCGCATGCAATAATTTTTAGAAGCAAAATTTGGGAACAGACTTAATCCACACCTCTTAAGCGTGCTCTGCACCTGATCATACTGCCCAACTCCTGCTTAAGAATCACAGTTTAAAGTCCTATAATTTTCGCCATCTCATAAGCCATTTTTCTATGACTCCATTTTGGCCCGCAGTCCTTATCCTGCAAGTCCTCATTGATGAAAACCGCATCAACTTATTCTGGACTGCCGCTGCTTCGCGTGGTATTTTAATCTTTATTTTAGAATAAGTATTTATTAAAACCGCGTACTCGTATATCTGTCATTCAGCACAGCGGGCAATTATGACTGCGTATGACCATGCAAGTCTTGCTGCTTGTCTGTCTGTCTTTCCGTCCGGCTTGTGTCATATTTACAATTTATGAAATCATTTCCAGTAAATGTGATTCTGCCATACGATTTGCTTAATGCTATTAAAGAGTGTGAAAAGCAAAACCACTACAAATCAAAAAGTTTAGCTCTTCAGTGCTTTACTTGCATAGTGTGTGTAATACACTGATGTGTGTACGAGTACATGCAAGTGCCACTGCCACTGCCAGTGCCACTGTCTCTGCCCCTTCATGTGTAACAGCTAATCTATACGGCTTTCTTAGCCATCTATCTTTTCTTGACTTTGTGCAGCCCGTATTGAAATTATACTCGGGCCAGAATGGCAGTTGTTGTGGTATCTGCTTGTCGCTCCAGTCAAGCAGTAGAAGCTTTTGAATAGTGTTTACAGTATTTTTCTTTATTTTTTTGATTTTAATATGCTTTACATTTGTTTTTGACCAGCTAAACTTAATTGTTTGTAAAGTTTTTGCTTTAATACTGCCGTAATCTGCTTTACTTATGATTACGTTGACGAAGCTCTCTTGGTTGTTGCATATTATATGTATATATACATATATTATTTTAAGCAGACTGCATTAAAAATAATATAAAAAGTTTTTATATCAGAATTGATAAAATATTATTTTTTGAAAAAAAAAATTGTATGTGAAAAGTTTAAAAAGCTCGCTATTGATCACTCAGATTATATGCAAGCAGGCATGTATGAGTATGTATGTAAGTGTGTAGGTAAAAATGGCTATACCTTGTTAAACAGGAAAACGGGAAAATCTTTTTTTATATAAAATATTTTTAGGGAGAATCAACAATGAGAATTTGAGGAAAATTTAATATTTTAAGTTAAAAGCGATTATTCGCATATAAATTTTTTTTTGTTCGAATGAAATTTTTCTACTAAAATTTTTCCAATAAAATTATTCTACTAAGAATTGGGGTTATAGAATTTGAGACTGAATCGATTTAAATAGTGCTAATGAATTTTCTTTTGAGTTTTCGAATAAAATTATTCATCTAAAAACTTTTTTTTAAGAATCTTCGGATAAAATTATTTTTCAAAACATTATTCTAATAAAAATTATTTTCTTTTATCTTTTTTTACCAAATTAACTTGCAAAGCTTTCGGCTTGCCCGCAGAAAAACAGCCAGGGTCTAGGCAGGAATTGAACTTGCTACCTCCGGCTTAGTAGGCTGCTCATTATAAAAGAGAGGAAGATGTTCTCAAGTGATGTTTAAAAGCTAATCGATTACAAGAGAAATATTTACTTGCTTGTATGTTTATTACTTTAAAGTATATGCTCAAACTCCAACCGGACTGTATAAAATCATAAAGCGGGTTTCCCAATTATTTCACCAGAAGCAGCTGGTCATGCCGAATGTGCTTGTGAGCCACAACAAAATTTGTTTAAGCTGATAGTTTAGAGTTTCGTAGCAGACTATAACCTTTGACTTTGTATAAGAGGAACCAATGAGCACACGAAATGCACTTTTTTTAATTTCAAAGGCTGTCAATGGGCCCAGCCAGTTAACGGAAGCAGTATTGTGTTTCAGTAACGGACTTTGTCTCAGTGTTACAGATATTATCGTGGGTGTGGGGATATTTTAAAAATTTTTGAGTATGGCTAATATAAAAGGTTGTTAATGGCGGATCACTTCCGGATCCAGTGGATTTGGTATCAGGCAGAATTGCCGCATTTATGCAAATTGTTGGAAAACCATTGCATTCACAAGGATTCACCTTTGATATTTCAATTATGTTTTATATTTTTTAAATCTCCTCTTTCTTTCTTAAGCCAAATATTCAATTATTCGGAAAATATGAACACTACGATTAACATTTTACTATGAAGCATAATTGAAAAGGTTGATATACAATTTAGGATTTTATGACATATGTTATATCCTTGCAAGTCATCACATGTTACCATTTCTTATTTAACACAAGAAGGATTTTTATCTTTTGAGTTCCATAAGAAATGTCATAATGGAAAACCTTTTCCTGAGTATGTATCGTAAAATTAATCGCCATATCGCTTCTTATCTCAAAAAAAAAAAAAAAAAAAGATTTAATTTTTATATTAAATTTAATATAATTTGAAAATGTTAGTTGCAATCATTGTAAGCTTAAATTGTTCGAGCCATGTGCCTGAAGGCAATTTCTGTTTATCACCATCCAACAATTGCAAGAAAACGCAACTGGGCAAAACACATGTTTCATAAAAAAGCAACAAACCGATTTTCGAAACGTTTAATGTGATGTGAAACCATTTCACTTGTTATTTTTCAACACAATTCAAATAAAACGTACCTTGGAAACTCATAATCACTGTAAAGGAAACGACGGCAGCAGCAGCAACAACAACAACGTAAAAAGGACGATAACAAGAGGTTTCTTATTTTCCAAAAAAAATAAGAAATAAAAAAAAAGAAAAGAAAAGGAAATGAAATAAAATAAAAGGAAGAGAAATAAAAACAAAACCATTTTCGATGTAGTTGGGGATTATTGGTATTGCATTTTATTATAATTATTAAACGAACACATCAGAGAGTGGCAATTGATAAGTAAAAGATTTAATTCTTTCAAATCATTACAGTTTATTTATTGGACATTTTAAAGGTTGGACATTCCAGCTAAAAGTCTCTTTATATTTTAGACTGCGAATCTGCAATGGATATTGCGTCACAAATACTCGCAGTCGTGCTTCATACAAAATTTAGGTGAGGTTTTTGGCTCCAGTATCTAGTGCCGCCAGTCAGAAAGAAAGTGTGAAGAATTTTCGCATGGTTAGTTACTATGCCCTCGACAGCCTATCATTCAACTATGACTAAAGTTGCTATAAGAGGCGACTTTGTCCCACTCACTGTGCCACAAGAGCAACTATAACTGTACCACTCTCCTTCCAGCCAATTCCGTCACTGTGCTTTGCTAACTTAGCTTCTAGCTAAACTAGCATTGCTTCCTTTACGACTAATTCCATGGCAAGAAAGTCTCAAGCTTAAAGAATTTCTTTTCCATATTTCTAATAATTTCACTTGCTTTGCGAATTATGTAAATTTTTTAGAAAATATGTAAACAAATGAGGAATGTAAATATTCCTCATCCCTAAATATTCAAATGAGCTTAAATTGTAGCGCAAATGCTGGAAAAGCTACATGTGCTATTTTTGAACGTTAATCTCCAAGGATGGCAATATTTCATATTCGTTTCTTCATTAGGGAAAGGCAGAGATTTTGGGAAAACGATTGCAGTTATTCCCCTTTCTGCTAAAAATTCATGCAGTCGGTACAGGGTCTGATTTTAAAAGCGAAAAATACACAAGGCACTACGAGCAAAAAAGTTTAAATTTAAAGCCGCCGGAATTTTGGAAAATTATTTGGCAAATTTTTAATTTTTATTTTTACTTAAGAAGAAAATGAATTCAGCGAACTTCTGCCTCTCAGTAATATTAAGAGCGGCTGATGTCGCCTTCCCTTCTTTACTTAAAGAAATATGTTTTTCCCCACAAATTAAATTCCGTGTCCATAGTGCGGGCAAAAGGTAATCTGCTTACACACAGTGGGCAAAATATTTTAAAAATCCATCTTTTAGCTGTCGAAGTCGTCTGTGTTCACAATATGGACCCCTTTTCACTTAACCTTTTCCTTTAATCTGATAAGTGTCGCTGCTTTAATTAATTTAATTTTAAATATCTTCTATTTTTCCTTTTCTTCTATTTTCACTTTTACATTGTGAAGCATGACTTGCGAATATTTTCGACGTGCTTATTTATATCTTGCAGCTTTTGACCAACTTTTTGATTAATTTTTCTTTAATGAAATTTATTTATTTATTTACCAAATATTACAATTATATGAATATAATGGCAATATGTATAGAAGCACTGGCTACTGGGGCCTTTGGCTTCTGGCTTCTGGCTTCTGGCTCCCCGGCGAATTGAACCCCTGACACCTGCGTAACAGGCGGGTATACTAACCATTATACCATAGAGGGGCTATTAATTAATGAAATTAATTAATTGAAAATAATTAAAAATATGAACTTTCAATAATTATCTGTCACAGATAATTAATTAATTTTGTTATTCCGAGAGAATTTGAGAGTTTCCTTTAACTATTCAATTGGCTTAAAGCTCTGCAGGGAATGTTTTAAGAGAAAATGTATTTAAAACTAAACAAGGCTTCTACTAAACACAACAACAGCACATAAAAAGACAAGACAGACGAAATAATAAAATCAGCAGCAGCGGTTTCGTTTCAGAAACACATCCTAAATTTTATTCCCCAGTTGTCAATGCAAATTCCTCGTGTTATTGCAGAGAATTGAAATATAACAAATAAAAAGAAACTGAAACAAATGAAAAGGCAACAAAAGTAGGAAAATAAACAAGGATCTGTTAAGACTCAAGTGTCCAACCAGATATGCTTCTGCGAAAAGAAAGTGTAACAACTTGAAACACTAAAATGGCTAAAAACGAATTTTCACATAAAACCAAACAACAGCAGCAGCAACCAATAAAAAAAGCTCCCATTAGCATAAAAGCAAAAGCTAAATGTACGGAAGTCAAACTCGACCAAATACACCCAAAAGAACCTTTTCAGGCTGCTTGACGATAATTTGATATTTTTGGATTTATTTATTCTGAATTTGTCTCGCTGTTTATTTTCAAAAATGCAGCAATAAGATTTTGTGATTTGAATACTCAGCAGTTTTACTTTGAGGTTGACGACGCAGAGCTTAAAGTTCAAAGCTAAAAATAACATCAAGTTCATTAATTTTAATTAACAAAAGCGAAAGCGAAACGAAGAATAATCATTCCTGCTCGAGAAAGCTTTGAGGTTTCGTTTAAAATGAAATATGAATTTCAGGAAGGGAAATGAGATTATTTTGCGTGTAGAAAGAAAGGCGTTTGTTTGAAAAAAAAGCGCTTTAAATGACTTAAGCATGTTAATGACTTAAGCAGTTTTCCGCAAATGGAAATGTCTCAGCAATTTGAAAACTTCATGATGTTGCAAAACTGAAGTACAATAAAGTCGTTGACAGAAATGAAAGTCTTCTTTACATTTTGCAGCATGTAAAAAATGAAAACCTACTGAGAATTGCAAGAGCCCAAAAATGTGTAGACGGCAGTGTACTTCTTGTTGTGCCAGCCTCCCTGGCATTAAGCTTGTAATATAGCTTTTCTCTAAGACAATTAGCGGAATGTTGCAATTCTGATTGGAGAATAAGTGAAGAATGGCGTGAAAATAAGTAACTTTTGCGCTTTTCTTACTTTGCTGCAGCCAGATAAGAAGCCCACATTGCCAAACGATAAGCATAACGCTAAAACACTTTCAAATTTGCTTTGTGGCGGATTCTTCAAGGCCATTTTTGCAATGGCCTTGGCTAATTGTTGTCTCTTACCAAATCCCTCTTTAGGGATTATAGAGGTCTTGATCCACTTCTTCTCTACTCCAGTGCAGATACTCATTAATTTTTACAAAATATTTCAAATGTAAATTCAATAATAAAAGCAGAGATTTAAAATGCATATCTGCTGACGCAAAAGGGCCCCCTTCAGCTGCTACGAGCGGCCGCTACCATTAAACCACAAGCCGCAGTCTAAGCATTCTTTCAAATGTCTTGCATTAATTACTTCCATACTTTAGCAATACTTGACAGCAAATTAAAAAATGTTTCACAAACATTTAATAAAACAATACGAGTGTAAACAAACGGAAGTCGTTCAAAATGTATTCGTGTGCCAGCCAGTGTGGCAACGCAACCGATTAATTTTTTAGTGCACAGTTTCATTGAGCACATTAACTTGTTTGTGTATTTTCTTGATTTTGCAGCAATTATTTGTAGCTGGACGTAATGAGAATTATACGGTTGAATTACAATTAATTCAAGAAGATTTGGTATGCTTGGCACTCTGCTTGTCTTTCCCCACTTGTCTTTGTCGGTTTGTTGCATCTTTGTTGGTCATCTTAATGTCGAGCTTCAACACCGCAAAAGTATTCAAATTGCACAAACACACTCGTAACCGAAATAATTAAATTATACTTTTGGATTGTATCGGAAATATTTTCTTTGAGATTTACGGTCTGGTAGAGGTTGGTTGTGGACAGTGCAAGATATTTGATAGGAAATTGTATTGCAAAACTTTAAATTAAATTTATTTATTTATTTTTTTTTTATAAAATTGGAAAATGCATTTGAAGGAAAGAAATTGGAAATATTGCGAGTAGAAATTATGAGTTTTCTGATTTTTAGAAAATTAATTTTTTAATTGTCTAGAGAATGAGTTTGCTTTAAAAACATGTTAAAGAAATTTTCTGATCAATTCCGAATAACGCAAAATTTAATGTTGCATTTAAAATAGCATTGAGGCGCCAGCAAATTGCATTTTAACATGTGCAATTTCATACGTAATTATATTCGCTTTCCAATTTTAAATTTTATTAACAAGTACATACAGCATTTCGCAGCAGTTTATGCCTCGAAGAAAGAAATTCTCAGCCATACGAGGGTAACTATTTATAAATGAAAGCATTTTATATCATTTATTTTATATCGAATTGATCGAAGTTCATTGCAAAAAAAAAAACGATATTCAAAAGATGTCATGTAAAACCTGTGTTGTAACAACCCTCGTAACATATTTTTTTCTTTGTGGTATTCAGCATAATAATTGTCAATGTTGCGCCCCCCAAAATGACTACGTATCGATGACGCAAACGAAATGCAGAAAAAGTGAAAAATAAGAAGCAGCACCATTGAACCACAGTCAGTCAGAGTTACGCAGTGAGCAATTAATGCAGTTCTAAAGTGTTTGACGTTGTTGCAGCCGCTTTGCCAGCACCAACCAAAACACATCGCAAAATAATGATGATGTACGAATGCACTTGCAATGGAGGCAAACAGTTTCACTCACTCGTAGAATTTTCTTTTCAATTGTGTTGTTGTTGCTGTTGTTATTGTATCACTTCCTTATTTTCTTGTCAGGAATTTAATGTAGTGGCGAAGGGAGTTGCTTGTGTGCAATCTGGTGATGATGTGAGGCATGTGGCACGATTAAGTGCTGATGCCACTTTTTTTTGCGTTTTTTTTTTCTCCTATTAAATTTTCAAGCCTTCACAAAAGCAATTGATACTTTTTCCACAGATTTAGTTGGATTTAGTCTGTTGCATTTTTCAGGAAAATGCATTTGGAGAAAAAGTAAGAATTTAATTTGCAGCATTTGTCTTTTAAAGTAGAAGGGAATGAGCAAAAACTGCTTTTTTCTGGGGTCGGTCTATGCAGGAACAGCAAAAAAAATATTCAATGAATTTTTCATGAGTTTGAACGAGTCTTGCAACCAGAAATAACGCTGCGTGTTTTTTCTTTGTGGTCCAGTGTATTTTTCAGCTATTACTGAAAGTTAAGGGCAGTAGAGTAAAAGTTGCAGACGTGTTTGATTCTTCATTGACATTTTGGATTGATTTAACTCGCCACAATCGCCGGTGCAAGTTGGTAATATTATTTTCCTGATTAATGTTCAATCGGAGGCGAGAGATACAGATGGCTGAATGTAACACTGACTGCCCGGTACATTTCTGGCCTTTTAGTTGGTATTTACGTATTTAAATATTTATAAGCCACTGCAAAATTTGTTACGTTGTGTGTGGCAAACAGTAGCAGATCACATATACAACTTCAAAGAGTCACATAAATGGCCAAGTTGTCCGTTCTACTATAATGACAGTAATGAAAAATAGTTGCCGGCCAGCGCACAGTATATTAAAAAATGTTAGTTTTGTTTTTATATTTTTATAACAAGTTAAAAAAAAAACAAAACGAGAATTACAATGAAAATATCAAAACACTTGCAGCTTTTACTGTCCTTGTTGTATAAAGTGTGTTTGATTTTATCTAGAGCTTCCACTTCTTATTGGCAACAGCTGTACCCTGAGTGAAATAAAGGAAAGTAAATTTACGTTTATCAAACTTTTGCAATTTCCGCTCTAATAAAATAGTTTCTAAGTTTTCTATTTTCTTTTTTCAGTCGCTGAAATAGTATACGACTAATATATAAAATTTCGCTTTCTAAGAACTTCGTATTACAAAGCCAATTGTTACGATAACAGAGTGTGTAGGAAAGTGTGTTACGCATTAAAAGCGATCGCAAAGCAATTTCGCAGAGAACGTAAGCGAAAGAGTTCCAAAAGCTTTTACATCGGGCTCTGTCTATTTCTCCAACGTCAACAGCAATTCGTCCTCTTTATCTACACATCGTGTTTAATTTTTTTTTTTATTTCTAATTTCAGCTTTAAAATATTTAATTTTACAATGAAATATTTTTCAAGCAAAACTTGTAATTTTTTCAGGCCTTTTAAAAGTCAAAATAATGCGCGCTTGCGTATGCACATGAGCCCATACAGACGAGACACAAAAGCAGACACAAAAGCCCCAATAGAAGTGCTTTAAACAAACAATAAAACTAAGCATGTAGCATGTTGCATGTGGCATGTAGCATGTGCAAACTTTAATATTTCCGTGGCACTTTAAATTTTTGAGAAAACTATTATTTTTCTAAAATAGCCATAATATTAGTAATCATTACAAATTACCCGTGTATTGGCCGAACGCCCCTTTCACGTTTATCTATCATTATAAAAATCTATAAACTGAAAACAAATTACCAAAAGCATGACGTTGTCCAAGATGTAGCTTTTTAGAAATTGGCTGCAAAAAAAGAAAAAAAAAAAGAAAATGAGAAAAAATTTTAAAAAAACTGCAACGTCCAAGGAAAATCTCCATACATGAAAAGGGTTTAACACACCTTGTTTGCAGTCATGCCACAGTCAGTAGTTACTGTTGTTGTTGTTGGTGTTGTTGCAGGAGTTTTGAGGTCTTAAGCTTATTACAACAATCAAAGCATTTATTTGTAATTCGCTTTGTTGTTGCTGTTGCAACAATTGGTATTTGTTCTCCCATTTTCGGTTTGGGATGAGTAATATTTTGTGCAGTGCAAGATATCGTGTGTGTTTCAGTTTGGGAATTAACCCCTTAGGAGCTTTCTGTAAGATTTCTGAATGCAACGAAGATTTTATTTTCTTATTTATATTTTTTTTCCTTTTTATTTATTTTCATACAAATAAAAGTGGAAAAAAACAAAAAGTTCTTCTCTGTAATAGAGAAGGTTATTGTTTGCATAACTTCATATAAAGTGAATAATATTGTTTTTGTTGGCCGTAAGAAGAGCCACAGAGTTTGCCACATATTTGTGTTCTTCATTCCGTTTGTTATTTCGTTTTGCTCTGGTTGAGGATTTGGGAGGGTGCTAATATTAATAAAAAAATTTATCCGAATAAAACTATTCGATTAAAAATTGTCACGGCGTCATGGACGCGAATAAATTAAAAATTATTTCTACTAAAAATTTAATTACTATTTATTTATTTATTTACTTGAACATAATTATAATATGAGTAGAAGGCCTGGCTTCTGAGGCGATCGGCTACAATAAATTTTTAAAAACAAAACTTTCGCCTTGTCCACAGGAAAAAAGCCAGCTTCTAGGGAGAAATCGAACTCGCGACCTTCAGTTTAGTAGGCTGTCCATTATTCACTCGCCTAATATTAACTAATAAATTTAAAAAAAAAAGAAAAATTTTAAAACCTCAAAATATTTTAATAAATAAATAATAATTTTTAATAATTTTTAATATTAATAAATAATCATTTTCAATAAACCTTCAGGTTATTAAAATTATTTCTTTAAAAATTGTGGTGAAGAAAAAAATTATTGGTTTTTTCTAGTTTTGTTTTAATTTTATTTCAAATTTCAGTTCAAAGTTTTTTAAATATAATTTTTTCAAGTATTCGTTAACAATTTGTTAACATGGTCGGGAAATATTGAAAATATTGTGGGGAAAATCATTTTTCCTTTTTTATTAAATGAACTAAATTTGAGCTTTTTGGCCTTCGATTGAAATTTCACATCGAGAAATGTTTTAGAAATTAAAATTTGTTTTATTAATATTAAACTTTAAAATTGCATTTTTTAAAAAATATATTTTTTCAAAAATTGTAAATTGTAAAAATTTATAATCCGTTAAAAATTTGATAAAAATAAATTTCCGAATGCAGACTATGAAATTTGTGTTTGGTAATTTTTTTTGAAATATCTTTCATACCGACTATATTTGAGAAAAATTGCCAGAATAATCGAAAGAAAATTATTATCCGAGTATTTACTCGCTTTCAGTCATTAACACAGACATGAATACCGCTAATAAAATGTAAAAGTTGCATTGCAAACGTCTTTATTTCCATTCCTCTATGACGGGAGAGCAAAAGGCAAAAAGCTTCCCTAAATAAGACAGAGGAATTTTAATTTCGTTTTGGCTGGTGCGAATTTGTAACCATGAAAAGGTATTCCAAGGAAGTTTGTCAAAATCTACGCATCATCTTTAAAAATTGTTCAACTCCTGTGAAAATCTCAAATCTTTTCCTTTAGTCAATTTTTTCTGTGCTAGAAACTTAAACCGCACCCTCCTGTGTAGAATCCACTTGACGGTTGGACTCCAACTCACATGCTCATTTCAATGTAATCATAAAATCATGAAAATGAAACGTCCCTTCTGCTCAGTTTCGAATTTTTTTCATAAAACTATTCCAGTTTATTACTCCTTTCGCCCCAGCAATATTTGCGGGCCTTTTTGTTTTATTTAAGTTTTCCTCTTCTCTCCACTTCGTTATTGTTTGTCTTCTGATTTACGATATTATCCATAATGTGCACGTGCATTTGTAATTTTTGCGGCAAAACCGCCACACACAACAAATTATTCAGAGCAACTTTTTCTTTCCGCATTTTTTTTTTTTTTATTGTGCAGATTAAAAACAAAATAAACAAATTTTAGTGTGTGCAACCAATCCCATTGCAAAAAGTGACATGGAGATATGCAAATCGGCCGAAGAGTGACGGATGGAAATGGTTATGCATTCGCTGGCTGGAGTCACTCTTGGACAACGGCAACACGAATCAAAATAAGACTGATTAAAAATAGAACATGAGATTTGATTATTTCTGCAGGCTTAAGAAAAATGAGGAAAACAGTGCCACAATTTGCCCACCAGCAGTGCTTTTGAAGTACGCAAAACCATACTCACACACATACTTACACATACATAAGTATCTACAAAATATTTTTATTCGACTAGTGAACGTATTGCGGCTAAATTTTTTTAAGCGGTATTTTGTATCGGAATTTAAAAATTCAAAAGGTTAACAGTTCAAAATAAAACAACAACAACAAAAAATAATTATTCGCACATTATTCGAATGTTTAGAAGGTGTGTGTATTGATTTGCAGGTATGGGAACGAACTTAAAAACAACTTTACGAAATAGTATTCAAAAGCGAAAATTTCCCGCATCGCCAAAATGTAATTGATGACAAGCAATGTATCGAGTGTTCCCAAATTCTCTCATTCGGTACTGCGGACTTGGCATCCGTTCCGGCTCAAACCAATTTATACAAAAAATTGTTAATATTTTATTTTAGTGGCATTCCTCTTTTTTATAATTTACCAAGCAGGACTCGTATTTTTTATAATTTTAATATTAATTTACTCATACATTTTTATAAACCTTATGTAAAAAGAGGTAATTTTGAAGAAAAAAAATCAGGATAATTAAATCAAAAATTAAGGCCCCTATTATGATTCACAACAGTTGTAAATTTAATGTTGAATTTTTGAAATTGCGATTATGGTTTACAACAGTTGCTTTTAAGTGTTGTTGTCAGATGCATTTTTTGAAGAACCACCCTGTGAAATACATAACATCTAGATGTTGTAAACCATAATCAGAAAAAGTATAAGTGTTGTGTTGTAGAGCGGTCTCTCAGGTGTTGTGAACCATAATAGGGGCATAAGTTACTCGAGCAAAACCAAAAATGTTTATTAATGAAAGGTTAACAAATCGGTTTCAGTTCTTCATACGAAACTTCCAAACAGCCGCCTTATAAGGAGACAGTTAAAGTTTTAAAAATATTTTTAATACTTCATTCATTTCATATAAAAAAAGATATAATTTGCATGCTCACACAACTACTTCATGGCATGCTCAGCAAACTACTTAAATCACTTCGGTAGCTTTTATGCTGCCACTGCCCCCCTTTCCTTTTATTGCATTTAAAATTGTAAACACTTTTTAAAAAATTGGACGCATTGATTGAATCAATTGCCATAATTTCAACGAAATTATTTAATTGGCATTTTGTAATTGAATTGTTGCACACCAGTTACTCATTACTCGGCATCCGATGTAGTTGCACAGCGTCTTTAGATTCATGGAAAAAGTCTCTAAACATTTTAAAAACATTGTCTACATGTTGCTATAAAACTTAAAGTCCACAAATGCAAATGAACATTAAATGAAGTAGACAATGATTTGAACAACGAAAGGCGGGAACATGATTAAGTGAATTTCTGATTAAAACAAACAAATAAAAGAGTGCAATCGTCAAACTAACTTATAAAATATAATAAAATTTTTTAATTAAATAAAACACATTTTAAATCTTCGCATGCAGATTATGAGTGAAGCAGCTCATTTTGATTTGAAGGGCAGAATGGAAATTGCAACAGCGCTGCAGCTACAAATTTTGAATGCTGCTACGGAAAGTGCTCTAACACGAGCCCATTTAAGAAGATTTCTATTTTATAAGCACACAAAAACAAATAAAAATAAACGAAAATGTTACTTTTGCGAATAATTTATATCAAATAGAAAACAATTTTTCATGTAGCACCAGAAATAATAAATTAAAAGCTTTTATAGTGCTCGCTAAGAGCCGTCTGTTTATTAAATTATCGGGCATTTAATTAAATATCGAAGCGTTGCTGTAAACACCCCTTATAGAGATTATTATTATGCTTTTTGCATGATTTAGTATCTCCATAAATTAAGCTGTTTTAATCAAAACAATATTGACATAAATTATGTTTGTGTGTTTCCTTAACTCCCCTGCAAACAAAATACCGCATGGGATCCACACAATTAAGCCGGTCTCTTTGTGTTTATAAACACGACACTCTTTTAACTTAGCAAGTGGTGGAATTTCATTGTGGATCCTATTGAAACTCCACTATCCATATGTAAGTAGTGGAACGAAAATCTCTGTGCTCCACACAAACACAAACAGTCCAAAAGCAGTGAATAAGTTCTTGGCCGTAAGTATTTTCGTACAGTGTTACCAGTAGTGTGGCAGGCCTGATGGGCTTTAAGCGGCAGTATCAGCATTTAGTACGTGTTTGATTCTCGTGCGCGACGGTACAATCGGCACGCTTTGCCAACTGAAATCGAAACGAGTCGAATGTTTTGGAATGATTCAGGCTGTTGAACGATTGTTCTGCTCTGTCTTGGCCAAATTAAACATTTTTCTTTTGCTTCTTCGGAAACAAATGTAACAGTGACAGTGAAGTGCTAAAGATTTACCTGTAGCGTTGACTATTTGAAAAAAATTAAAAAAAAATTTAAAAAAAAAACCGAAGCAAAATCAGTGTGCGACACGTTATACGTAACAAGTGCGAGTGACTGCAGTGTTGTTACTGCTGCTCGTTGTGTTCAATTGTGGTGCGATACTGCTGGCGCGTATTCATGTGGATGGCTTAGATGCCTTGTTTTATTTGTTATGCTTTTGCCTGCAGTGCGTTGCGTGGTTGAAAAGATGCAGAGCAATCCCATTTTTCAGTGATTGATGAGCAACTGTCAGATACAGTTGCATTTCAAACTCGCGTGTGTCTGACGACGACTAACAGACTGGTTTCTTGCTAGTACGTGTATCTGGTCTACATTAACAACACATTCTTCATAACACATGCCAATCATTCAGCAATACAACAAAAAATAACGAATAAATTTAAGATTATCCTTCCAAGGTGTGCGTGAGTGTGAGAGTATGTTGCACGTAAATACTTTTTTATTGTATACTTTTCTTTTTGTTGCTTACAATATCATGTGGCATAGAAATTGAAGTCATTACAAGTACAACAACAATAATAACAGCAACAAAAACAATAAGAATAACAATGACAACAATAACAACAGCAACTGTATAAACAGGATTCTGATATCTGCTGTGGAGCGTTAAATGCAACTACTTTTCGCTGATTTTCTTCAGCTGAATATTCCCCCGAATGCTAAAAAGATTTACAATAAATATATTTAAATTCCGCCGTGCTTATGAAAGTGTGTGAGCACCTCTATTTTAATTTTCGGCAATGAATAAAATTATAATAAAACATACTTAAGCCAACCCTTTTACTACAATTCGCGTTTTCAGTGCGGCAGAAAAGCCGGGGGCATTTCTTTTAAGCTGAAGGGCTTTAAAAGCATATTTACGATAATTGCCAAAATAAATAGTACGAATCCAAATACAGCAGATACATAAATTAAGATAAAAGAGTGAACTTTTCTTCCACCTTAAATAAAATGTGAAGAGAGTGAAATAAATATTTCTAAAGTGAACGAAAAAATTTATTAAATTTATTAATTAAAGTGCTTAAAACAGCCATATTTATTTATTTATGCAAATGTGAAATAATTAAAAGAAAGCCAATATAAAATTATGTAAAGTGCTGAATGAGGAATTCAAAGGAAGCAGCGACAAAACTCTTTAGAGTTGTTTCAAAAATAATCCAATAAGGCGATATGATCTCGGAGCATATTCATCTTTAAAAGTAAGTCGATTAGTTGTAGTTAAATTTTTATGTTTTTTTTTTGGCTTGAAATTATTGTGAAGTCTTAAAAAAAATTACCTTACTTAAAATAGATTGTTGGCCCATGACTTGACGCATTTTGCAAGCACTGAAATTTAAAAAAAAAAGATATATACTCGTTCCCAATTAATGGATATGCAAAGTGGATTCGGGGTGCTTTTTCGAAACCGCATTTAAATGGCTTTAAATTATTTTATTTATTTTATTTATTTATCGTTATCTAGAAGGCCAAAATACAAAATCGGTTTTTTTAATGGATTTTTTAAAATTGTGATATAACTCTGATTCCCGCATTTCATCTGAAGATAGATCAATAAAAACATAAAAAAAGAATTTCTTCAAATATTTTCATTCGCTTAATTTAATTTTCAGTTGCTTTTCAAATCTTATTTTGTTTTATTGGAGGTTAAAAAATGTTTTCGAAAAGCAATTGAGAATTACTAAAGTATCAATATGTATCTGCTATTACATGGTGACTCTCTCGCAGCACACGATGAATCGTAAATAGCATTTCTATTGAATTACAGTTGTGCAACGAACTCAAATTTTTCAACAACTCCATTTAATTTCTTTTTCGTCTTATTTAACGTTGTAGAGGAACTGGAAGCCTTAAAAAGTTTTTCTGAACAACTATTACACGATTAATATTATAATTAATATGTTTATCTTATTGGAATTAAACAATATTTTGCTTAATAAATAAAATCGTCATTGGAAAACGATAAAAGTAAAGCTTTTCAGCTTATCAATGAGATGCTGGTCAATTACAATATTATCTCTTTTATAGCAAGGAAGCACTTCATTTGCCTGAAAAAATTTGCAAGGATATTATTCGAATTCTCTAATGTAACCTCTGATTTTTAAATCGTTAGCACTACATGCAGTTGTTTTATCTTTTTTAGAAAAATTTAAAACTTTTTACGAGCAGAGCAACATCATCATAGGAACTCTGTTATGGAAACCGGTGATGGTGTTGTATTAGGCGCCATCGCTACAGTTGCAATAAATTTAATTGACACAGAGAAATGAAATTGTTGTTTATTATTATTATTATTTTATGTAAAAGAATTTATATGGCACAAATTCTCACACTTTCAAGATCATTTTAAATTTTATATTTAATCGCTACTTTCACAATGAAAGGCCGTAATGCATCTCCTACTTTGAACGAAGGAAGCTGACCAAACAAAAAAACAATTAAAGATATGAAGCGTGAATTCTTGTGGGATAACTCTCGTGATATCCTGTCTCAGTTTGCTGAATGCGAACGGAAAACAATAGCATACATTGGCGATACAGGAGACCCCTCATTTACTTATACGAAAAACGTCATGGTTAAAAGGGGGTCTTGAAGCAGTCCAAAATGTCTGTCACCTTCCCTGCATCTGTAGCCCATTAGCAAATCGACGTGTTCACTTACTAGGCAATAAATGATTTGAAAAATTCTCCGGAACGCCAGATAGCTTTCCCCCTCACCTCTAAATCTATTCAAATACTTCTCTT
The DNA here is from genome assembly GCA_963402855.1 of Ormia ochracea. Taxonomy (NCBI): domain Eukaryota; kingdom Metazoa; phylum Arthropoda; class Insecta; order Diptera; family Tachinidae; genus Ormia; species Ormia ochracea. The sequence goes on from OY727105.1 coordinate 44,639,753, forward strand.
CTCTTTTCATAACAACTTTACAATAACTGGTAGTGCCGGGAGTTTCCCCTTTCCTGTTATTTTAAAATCAAAAGCCGGCAATTTTAATGCATTTGCCGCAGCGTGATTCCTTACTGGTCAAGAGCACCCTACAACGGCAAATGTAAAACAAAAACACCTTTTAAAAATTTCATTGAGATTTTTTTTTTATACTCTTCATATGAAGCCTGAAAACTAAATAATATTGCACTGCCAATCACATCTTTTAATACCGGTTGTGTGCCAAACAAGCATCCTTTATATAATTAAATAGAATCAACAACACGAAATTATCTTCTTTCCGTTTCTTACTGATTAATGACAATTTTTCTTAATAATTTACTGTACTTACAATTTTGTAATGTTTTTCGTGCCTCCGCTTTGATATCTGTTTTCCTCATTTTCCCTCTTCGGTAATACGAGCCAACATATTTTAGCTGAAGCACAAGAAGCACAAAAATGTTCTTTCCCTGATAGTGGAAGTTTGCAGAGCAACCTCCAACTGCACTTCTCTTGGTTCTACAGCTTCCTGTTTCTGTATTCCAGACATTTCTCGTCTATCTGTGCAATAAACAAGAAGGAAATAAAACTGAGTTCAGGGAAGCACACATTCGTACATGTACGCAGCTCTTTTAATTTTTCGTGCGAGTATGCGAACGAGTACAACAAGTCTTGAAAGTCTGCTCTGGCTAAAACATCAATGTCAGTTACTTCGCACAGATGAAAGTGAATGAGTGCGAAGAAAGAAGCAGTCGCACAGCAACAGCAGGAACAATGCCAATATAATGATATGAACTGAAAAGCACTCTTTGCTTCCTAATTTTCCTTTTAATTACAGAAAACGTAGACGGAAAGTGCGTAACATTATCAGAAGATAAATTATGTTTTTTTTGCAGATGCTTTTTAGCTGGTCCAGCTAATGGACTTTGATTTAGTGTCTCGTTATTATCGGCAATGGCCAAATATTCATTGTACATTAAAATACTGAATATTTTCTATGGAGTCATTCGCAAATTACAATCAATTGTTTGTTTACTGTTTTCAAACTCGGTAATGCATTGCCAAGTTTTTTTTACAATTGGAGTAAGCAGGAAGTTGTTCTTTAAATATTCATAAGCAAAAACTTTTTCTTCATTGAAAATGTACTCGCATTTTGAATTAAACTGATTTTTATTTCATTTACTCGTAAGTAAATAAAGATAATATCCGAGTATTTTACTGATTGTGCCCACTGTTTACCATTCAATTCCCTGTTGGTTTGGCTCCCCCCTCTATATATCGTAAAACATTTTCATCGCAACTTGCAAAAAAATAAAAATGTTTTTTATATGCTTTTTCAGGGCGGCAATAAAATTTTATTACTGTAAGAATTTTTCTGCCGTATTTACAATCTTTCTGACATCCGTCTTCGTAAAGGTCATTTGGGGATCCAAAAAATAAGATTTTATTTTCTAAACATTTTTTTGTTATTTGCTTTTCCTGTTCAGCATTTTAAAAGTTCTTTTTTAATGTATGAGTAGACAAAAGAATTGATCGCTTTTTATGTGTGGAACTCTGGGGGAGCAATAAATAATTTAATTAAAAATAAACAACAGTTTAACAGTGGGGTGCCCCGGTAGGCGAACGGATAATGAACAGCCTACTAAACACGAGGTCGCAGGTTCGATTCCTGACCAGACCCTTTATGTTTTGCTCCGGACAAGCCGAACGCTTTTGAATTTGAGTTACTTTCAAAACAAATACATTAAAATTGATGGGCTAATCCAAGTGCTGTCGAGTGTAATTCTCGTTTTTATTTAATAATTTTCTCGCTCTCAGAATTCCTTCGAGAAATTATATTTAAAAACATATTTATTCCTCAATTTTGTTCTAATTATTATTTTATTATTTCCAAAGATAAACATGATTTCCCTGTTAATTTCTTTCCATTTTCTAATTTGTACCACATGCTCGTAGGCTGAGCCGAAGTATGCCAATTAGAAACGGAAATTGACAATTTCTTAGAATATTGGTGACCAAGAAGCATGTGCATGCGTCGACCTCCCCTGGCCACCAAGTAGCCGATTACCAGCATTTCATATTTTCTTGTTAACATGGCGAACGCTGTTCCGTATGTCTCCATGCATGTTCTACACGTTACAACCGTATTTGCTAACTTGCCTCACTCGCTTTCGTGCTTTAATTAAGTCAAACATACAACGTGTCATTATTTAGGCTTTTGTTTGCCAGTTCGGAAATAGAAAATCACATAAAATACTCGTATGCTCGTACAGTGGCAAAATAAAAATGGCTGTGGGCAAAGAAAATAAAAAAAATAAAAAGAAAATAATCGCACAACATTAATTAGCCTTAAGAAACTAAACGATTATGCAGGTATTCTATTAGATAATGTCGTAGTTATTCAACGATAAATAGCAAAAGCAAATAGAGAAGAGAAATTATGTAATTTATATGAAAGATCTGGAGCAATAATGATAAAAACTTGCACAAAGTTGCATTAAATGCAACGTATGAATGTCACTCGACAATGCATTGCACATGGAAGAAGAACAAAATGCAGGGATGTGTAATTGAGTGCATTGAACTTGGAATAATTTTCAATTATGTGATGGAATTTAATAGAAATTAAAATGATTAGTCTGGAGTGATTTGTTGAATTACGGTTGATTTTAAAAGTCACCTTAGAACACGCTGCAAGCATTTAAAGTTCAGAACTCTTTAAGAATTTACAAACGAGATTTTAAAAAGAGATTAGTACGACAGTTTAAATTTTATAATTTTTTCTTCTCTTTAATTCTTGACTTGCCTTTTTTCCACAAAACTGAACACAAAGCAACTGGCCAATGAAGTTTATACTCATTAATGATTCCGGTACTCTAAAAAAAAAAACTGAAAATTTCTTGATCAGAGTTGTAAAGGAAAGTAAAGGGAAATTCAGTTGGAGTAGGAATCGTTAAGCACAAATAAAAAATTTTAAAATATATTTTTCCACCATTCAAAGTGGCTGGTAATAGCCTGGGAAGTAAAGGGGACTCCATTTTCCAAAGCGGGATCAGAGATGGAAAACGAATTTTGTTTGAAGACATTTTAGTTCCCATGAGGTTTTCATTTTTAAACATCATTTGAACTTGAAATTCCTCTTGCAGAGTGAAATTATTATGCAGCCATCTAATCCGTTAGTACATTTTGAAACTCAAATGTTAGCAAAAGGTATTGGGTGTACTACTCCAAAGCACTGTAGCGTTATTAGGTGAATAGGATAGTGGAAGAGGCACCTGTGGTGTGGAAGCAGTCTCTACTGAGCGGTGTTTGTTATATAACTTGTTGTAATTGCTAATTGATTAATTTTGCGTCGCATCAAAATTTCTGAACCATGAACAAAGGAGGTGCTATAGCCTTTGGCAAAGAAAAACTTCCCAAATAGTTCAGCCAGTGGCACCCCCCTAAAGTTTTTTCGATACGAAACTATTAAATCAATTTCGTTGAAAAGCTAACAAAATATTTATATGAATCTTCAAATAAGCCGATTGTATGACTTTTTTTATAAACTATACCACGAACGGTGTGGGTATGGGCCAATATTTCCCAACCTTCAAAATTATTGAACCGATTTCGATTTTTTTTTTCAATTTTTGTGGAGGAGTACTTTTGCCTCTAAGAAAATATTAGGATTATGTGTGAGCATACTCGTTCATACTGTATTAAATAGTTCCAACTAGAAAACCCATCACCAGTTTTAAGCTCCCATTTCCGCCCATTTATCGCCATCTATTGTTATTATATTATATTTTCAAATCGGACATCTCAAATATATAAAAATAGAAAATTATTGCCTTTTTAATTTCTTTGTTGGACTTTAAAAGAATTAAAATGTTGCACAAATTTAAGAAAATGGTGAAAATGGCCAGGAAATGATTGAATCTGAATAAAATTGTTTTTCAAAACTTTAAACATAAATCAGTTGTGATCAAATCAGATTGTCGGCCCACCTTTAATGATTCAGTGCAATATTCGATTGCTTTCATAACATGACTCATTTTTATACGCTGGCTTTGCCTTGTAGCGAGATATGAGCTTTTCTTTGTTGGTTTTTGATTTCTCCATCACATGCGCGCCATTGTGCACTCCACATTGTGGAGCTGTGACCTCACACTTTCAAATTGCTGATCAAGAGCCACTTGATGAGACAACATACAGCTTCTGGAAAAAGAAACTACAAACAGCGACAATTAAATCTATTGACCTGCACCTGAAATGAAATCAGTCTGATTTTTCTTTGCTCCGAATCTGTCCCAATTGCTTCTCTGCCGCAGCTATTGGCCTTTCTATATGCACGTATGCCCAGGCACATCTGTCGACCAGATACTTTTTTTCTTCTCATTTTGAATCTTTTTAGTTGCATCACGCACCAACATGAAAATCATGCAACTACCAAATACATAAAAGTGGCATACTTTGCAATTGCTCGTGTTGTTGTTGTTGTTGTTGTTGTTGCTGGTGTTGTTGTTTGTTGTTTGTTGGAGCCACCATTGCAAGAAAACACAAAAAATTGGACTTTCCAGTTCTTCTTTTTGTAGTACGATGTTTCGCTTCGAAATACTAGTGAAATTCTATTTGCTTTCATTTCATCTTTTTGGGTAGAACGTACTCGTACGGCAACAGTAGTTGCCACCACAGCTTGAATAAAGTGCGGTAAATTGGTTTTTCATTTCCACTCTTTCGCTGTCGTTTTATCTGCAATCGCTGTTGGTTTAAGATTTCGTTAGAGCAAGTGTTTCTATTTAGAAGGTGTTGTTGTTATTTAATGATACTTTGTTGCACAATATTCTAACGATACTTTCTAAAACCATAAACGAGCTAAAAAAGAAAGAAAGAAGAAGCACATAAAAGATTTATAATGGCTTAAATGTTAAAGACTTATTTTTCAGCTTTAATTGTGCTCTCGGGTTTCTACTCAATTTGCATTTAACCGGCTGTGTATGATGAAAGAAAAAAACTATTTCAGAATTTTCTTTTAAAGCGGGGAGGCGTAACATTTTTGGAATTTATTTTTATTTGTTCAATAAAATTGAATCAAATTAAATGTTTGCCTTTTTCGTCGATAATTTTATCATCACTTCCATTGTGACGTGTATGTTAAAGGTGTGTGAAGTAACAATCGACCGGAAAAAAATCGCAAAAAAAAATTATATAATTCTCAAGTTCTTCATAATTTTGTGGAATTTATTTTAAAACTTTTTTTTTTGTTTGTTTTGAAAATTATTTAACTTATATCGGGTTTTCCATTACACAGCGTTTCATTGAAATGATTGGACTTTAAAGCACCTCGACACAAATCTATTTTTTTGGGCTTAGTTAGCAAAATATGGGTATTTTGGGACAAAAGTAACCCACATACAGTGCAGGAGGCACGATTAAATCAACTAAATGTGACTGTGTGGTGCGATCTTCATGTTGGTGGTGCCATTGGGCCATATTTATCAAAAAAAACAACGGAAGGGGAAACAACGGAAGCGGAAACAACGTTATCGTTATTGAAGTTCGCTATATATCGATGCTAAACAATTATTTTTTCCAAAAATCGATGAAAATGGTCTTAATGAGCTGCTCTTCCACTTTTAGCCCGCGATAGTACGTTTCCATTGCGTGGAAAATTTAACGATTTCGCTATAATTCCATGTTTTAGGCCACTGAGTTGGTCGCCAGGATGTGTGTTTATGTGAAGTTGTTGGTTTATGCGAACAACATACAAACAACTGACGCTTAGGCTTGAGGCTTACATATTCAATGCGCCACCCATCAACTGGCATTTGCTTTATGCGTAAAACTACTTCAAAATTAGAAGGATCGTATGCAGTATGTGGCGGCCATTTAAATGAAGTTGTCTTCAACAGTTACCTTAAATAGGTTTTGTTTTATTTAAAGTCAAAGTGTGTAGGCTCTTAATGGAAACCCCTATATTATTGTTTATTTACCATTTTCTTCTCTTTACTCAATTTTATAACATTTTCCTAAATTGAATTTCTTATTTAGTCATGCGTCTAGTCGCAGCACGACGATACATGATAGACAATCCTTCCAACAACGCTTGACACAGTGATGTTCCAGTTCAATGCAAATACTTGTATCGGTATTTAAAGCAGGATTAGTTTGTTATTACGAATCACTGTTTTGTTTCTCTTGAACTGAAAATCCGTATAACCGATTAGTTGATACTTATTGGTTCTGTTCTCTGCCGCAGGAATCGGTTAAACATGTCTTGGTTTTCAGAATAGAATACCACAAAATATTACTTTTTAATTATTAATATACTTCGCTTATGTCTTTTTTTGTCACTTCTTTAGAAAGTATAAACTTTACTCCGCCTTTGGTGTGGTTGGCATTTTTTTCTAAAGCATTAACTAGATCATAGAATCGCACATAACAATAATTTTCAATTATAAATAAATTTCTTTCCTTTTCATTTCTATTGTAGCAAAAGAATTTTTTGTTCTTTGAAAACAAATAATTATAATTAAATAAAAGTTTTGCCCCAATAACATTTAAGCGGGTGTGGGGGAAAGCAATTTCCCTTGCCTTCAATCTCCCAACTCAATTTTATTTCGTTATTTGCACAATAATATATTTTTTTTTTTGTTTTTATTCATTTTTAACTTTATAAATAATTGAAAACTACCATAAAAATGGTTTATAGTTTCTTTTTTATTATTAAAAAGAAGAAAACTTTTTCTTCCCAACTGAATTGCCTAAAAAAAATATTTTAAAGATTAAAAAGACAATTTGGCACCAACAAGGACATCAACATAAATTTTGTAATAACAATTTTTATGTAAAAAAAAACTTTCATGTTCTGCTCACAGAAGGCATGAAATGTGTAACAGGATAATGAAGAATTCAAAATGTTTAATACATTTAATAAAATTCCAAATTTATTTGTAAATTTATTTGTAGTTTTTTTCAAAAATCTTTTTTATTTTTTTATATCACAAAAAAATATGTGGATTCATTTTAAAGGCTATAAAGTTTCAATTGTTTCTAAAAATAATTAAAAGTTCAATTTTCGAATTTTGAAACGTTAAAAATTTCTTTCAAGGACGTCAATTAACGATTTCAATATCGTACAGAAAAACATTTTACTAGAACCGCAGTGTTATGAAGAAATTATTTTCGTATTTTCAACTGAACGGTTAAACTACTTCACTTCGTTTAAGTACACACCAAATGTACTAGTTCATGTTTCAATGAAAAATGCCAACAACACCAATGCCGGCATGAAGTTTCCACTTACTTAGTAAAGAAGTTGCCATTTAGTTTTTGGTAAAGCTCATATCGAATGGTGCCACGATTGCCCATCAAAGCAAATTAAATTGATTTTATTTTTAATTGCCGACATCTCCGGCAACTTTCTATATTCTTGTTCTCGGAAACTTTTTGTCCAAGGACGATGCTCGAATAATCCATTTTTCGTAATTTATTTCTACTGTAAATTTATTTATTTTTATATTTCTTAATATATTTTCTTGGCTTCCTTTAAACCAATAAAAATTTAATAAAATAAACGATAACACGTTCATGAATATTTCCACACCGACCAAACGAATCCCTTCTTAGCAAGTCTCCACTAGACCACACAGTTTTCGTATTATAAAACTTTATGCTTTCAATTAAAACAAAATGTTCACCATCTTAATGGCAACGTAATTGACGGATTGTTAATGCGTGCGAACACTATTCCTTTTCGACGAATTTTAGCACAAAAATCGGTAAATTGCCGTTAACTTCATGCACATTGCAAGGGAGTGCTCAGAGGTGATTGAAGGATAATTGACTCGCGACCAGGCTACTCGTATTTTCACTCCAATTGCTTTTATATGGCAGCACACGAACTTGCAGTTTAACTTTGTAGCCTCAACTACTGCTTTTACAAGTATCGTGTTCCGTTTTCTAATACGCAATAAATTTATTCACTGGTTGTTAGATAATTCTGGTATTTGATTTTTATTAGATGCTTTCTGTTCTAGTAAGAAATGGAGAGTCTTTCACGATAAGGATGCTTTAAGTGAAAGATGTTCGTTCTTCATTTAAAATGATCCTTTTTTGAAAAATTAATGATATGCGTTGTATGCTTCAATTTTACAGGCAGCGCCATTAAACAAATGGGTCATGGTCCTTTTAAAAAGGATTTACTAGATATTTAAAATAAGTAAAACATTCTACCCAAAAAACACAACCAAATCAATATTTATATTGAAGCATAGTTGGAATTAAAATTGCCCATAAATTTTATATAAAAAACTTTGAATAAATTACGTTTCAGGACATGAAATACTTAGTTTATATTTATAAGAATGCGAAAAGTATTTTGTCTACTTCTCGGCTGTGTGTTTTTTTTCGGGGGTTTTCTTAGGGAAATATTCCTTGAAAACAAAAATTTTCTTCTTAGTGTGGGACTCTTTCCGAAGGCCTGAAAGCAACAGTTACTCTTGCCTATAAATTAGGGAATTGCGGCTCATACAACCCAGCATATGTAGGCTAGCAAGAACCGGCTAGCACCGGCTAGAAGAAGCTTTTCGCAGAAGTGGAAATTTATCAGGGTTTCTACAAATGCCATCAAATAAAAAAGATGGGTATTTAGCAGGACAACTCTGGTGGCAACATACACATATTCATGCAGAGGCGGATTTTGAAAGGGGCAGAACATATTTTCATTTCATTGTCTGAGTATATTTGAAACCACAATTTTTATTAATATTTTTTTCTACATGAACATTTTTTTCCAAAACTAAAATTAAACAATTTAAAAAATAAATTCTTTATTTTCTTCTTCACTTTACCCCAGGGAGCAATTTTCTATGCTATTTTGTTAGCATACTGGATTGCCCTCCTCGACATAATTCATTGTAATACAGTTATCTCACTGGTGGTCTCAGAACAGAAGCCCTGAAGTGTTGGCAAAATCAATCAATCGATCGATTAGAAGTTTATAGAATCTCTTCCGCATTACTTTCATTTAGAAAAACCAATTAATTTAATAATGTGATTTTCCATCCCTGACTTGGGCTCTGCTATTACGATTTATCTCGCAACATATTTATTATTTCCTTTTACATTTGCACTCCTATGTATGTATGCATGTGTATGTGTGAACCTATTTATGATTATTTCATTAGGAGTACAGTGTAAAACAATTATTGCAAGACTGCGAATTCACAAGAGCAGTGAGGAAAGAGAAAACAATAAGCAACACAATTGTTAAATTGAAGCAAACAAAGTATGGTAGCTTTTTATTGCAGCGCGCATCTAGGAAATATGACGCACTGGCCTGTCGTTTTATTTAGCTTTCAAATACTTTGTTGTGGAGAGAGAACATTAAAGAAGCACATCATGTTATTTAACCGTTTGAAGAATTCGCTGAACAAAATTCAATTTTTTTTTTGTTTTTTGTAATTTTTGTAGAGCACAACTAAGCAAACTGCTGCGTGTTGTTGCCGATGTCAGTCAATTCTCCATTCAATATAAATTGTTTTCTTGCTTATCATCGATGCCGGTTAAGGAGGAGCTGTTAATAGGAAATTTCATGAGTTTTTTGTTCCCATTCAGCTTATCTTAAATTATTGCTAAAAGTAAAAGCAAGAAAGGAAAATCACTTTGCCGGCAGTTTAAAAAGTTCTTAAGTGGCCAATTTAGTAATTGCTTGTGGAATAGACCAGAATGTTACTTTAAATATTCAAGCTGATGTACAAATGAACAGTGGAGATTATTTGTTCCGCAAAAGTTTGTTTTTTTTTATTAAACTTTCGCTAATCAACAAATTCAATGGTAACAAATTAAGATCGCATTCATTCTAAAGCTGGCACGTGAGGTTTTTCTTTTCGTTGTAAAAGCCAATATTTGAAAAAATAAATCTGCAATAAAGCATGAGATGAGATCTGTTTCAAAGCTGCACAGAAATTATATGAAGTCATGCGGAAAAACTTAAAGGAGATTCTTCTGCAATTGTTGATTGCTGGAAATGCAGTTCTGAAATGGTTTGCATTGATTCCCCAGCGAATGCAAATAGCAAAATTATTTAAATGGTATTTACAATACAGAGATGGACAGCTGGTTTTTGTAAATAATTCTACAAAAAGCTTTTAGGTAGGCTGAAAAGCGGAGCATTCTGCTCACACTTAGTTTTCCTACGAGAGTAAGGTGAGGAGTTTCCGGCATACTAAAAAAAAATAAAAATTTTTGAATTTTTTTTCTTTTTATTTTTTTAGTAGATTGATGCATTTTCTATAGTAGGATTCGTAAATACCCTCGAAATAGTTATTAGCAGCATCGATGGCCTCCCCCTTTCCTCTTAAACTTTTTAGCATCAAGCTATTTTTTAGGTTATGAAAGAGATAATAGTTTTTGGGGTTAAGTTTGGTAGATATAGTGCCATTGCAACGACAGAAGAAGGGGCAAGTGTATTTAGAAATTGAAACGAGATTTTCTTCCTCGCTAAATGTGGGCTAAGTGTGTTCTTTACTACGTCCTATGTATAGCATTGATCATTGATGGTTTTACATCTTACTGTGTTTGTGGCATTCCAAACACAGTTGCCACAAACTTATTCGCCGATTGATTGGCCCCATTCATGGTTTCACTTAAATTGCATCTACTATTGTAAATCGAAGTAAAAATTCGCTGTAGTTTTCTGGAAAATTTTGACACAACCTCCTGAAATATGACAGAGTGGAAACTTTTCACTCCACCCACGTATATTAAAACATTAGTTACAACGGTTGTAGGTTCATTAACCATTTAACTAAAAATTAAAATTTTTAAATTGCTTTTAAGAAAATTATTAAAATAATTTGCTTTGCATTTTTAATTCCGACAGCCGAAGAAATTGGCATTTGTCAAGCGATATCGCCAATTATCGACAAAAATCGCTAAATCACAAATCCACAGTTGTCACCTCTACTGATACTAATTACAATTGAGGGGCCGGTAGATAATCATCTCTAGTGCTTTATGTTTTAGTAAATTTAAAGCAAAAAAAACAGAAAACAGAAATAAATGAGTAAAATATCAATAAACAATTTAAATTATAATAAACTTTCAAAAATTCAGTAAAAACAAAAGTTAATTATATGCAAGGCAAAAGCTTTTAAAAATTTCCTAATCCAAACAAATTAGAAAAATATAAAATTTTAAGATTCTAATTGTAATTAATATTTTATTCACTTTTCTCAGAAAAAGAACTTTTACTCATTACGAAGATTCGCAAAGCTTCTGTAGATTTGCTTCAATCTACAAATGGGAGATAAACCAGAAGGCCTACAAATGAAAAAGGAATTTTTAATATTGTGAACGAGATTCAAGGAGCGATAGACCGATTCAAAACGAATTGTAGGCAGAATTAGAAATAATTACTCCCCTCAACAGAATACAAGTTATACAAGTTATTTAGAGAAACTTTCTTCATTATAAGCCAACATTCTTAATTCTTATTCCAGAAAAGCCGTTAACACAACTTATCGCCTGCCCAACAAAAGACAAAAGAAATATTTATTTAAATGAATAACAAATTAACTTTATAAATTGCGGCAATTTATACACTCCCCACAAAAAAAAATATTGGAGAAAACATTGACTTTCTATTTCGATTAAATCTTTTTATTCTTTCATCATTAAATCTTCTAAATCTTCTAGTCGTATAAGATTTTCTTATTTTTAATATCGGCCGTTATTAATTGATGCATGCATAAGTAATGAGAAGCAAAGACAAACAATCATGCCGCATGATTTTTGTTTTAAACCGTGGAAAGTGTTTCCCGAAATAGTGGTTGGATTTAATGTTCCATAAAATAAATTTCGAGAAGAGCTTTTCAGAGTTTTGAATAAAAACTTTTTGATTTGGACTTCGTAATAATTAAGCGCATGAGACATTTTAATTAATCGAAAAAGTTGATCTACAGAAACATATTTAACCGCAGTCGCCACTGGAGGGGAGGGGGCATTTTGTCAAGATTTTAATGACACAAGTGTTAACGCTAAGAAAAATACTTTTCCTCTCTCTAATTTTCTTTTATATCTTAAAAGGAATCTGATTATCCTGAAGCAAAGCAAAGTAGTATTTAATGGTAACGACTATTCCTTCAAATATTGGTCAAATGGGAAATAATTCGACTGGTTCTTTTAGGCTTTCAAAATCAAATGAAAGCATTTGAAAGCTGCTTCTAACAAGCCAACCAAAACTACAACATTCTTAACGACAAAGTAGCCATGGAAGACACCTTCTCGAAGAGCTTCATTTAGGCAAGGCCAGAAATAATGCGAAATCGCGAAATTGACATTCCTGCACCAGCCTCGAAGGATCTTATCTAAAAACTATCGCACTACATAAGCTTGTAAATGCAATCTGATTTAACACGCATTTTATTACCTTCAGAAGTTATTTTGTCTTGCCTACACAACGACTTCTCCTCAATTAGTTATGAATTTTTAATTGTTTGTCATGCAAATCGGGCGTTAATATTCAGTACGGCACATGTGACCACAGGTGTGTCGCAATTCTTGTAAAAAGTCAATGAAATGCAGAAGCTACTGAAGGCATGGATATTTAAAGGCTATTGGACTCAGAAATATAGACACAAACTGGTGATTTATATCGGTTGTTCACCAATTTCGTTTTAAAATATACGAGGGCAGTAGAGTAATTGCGCCATTAGAATTTTTATGCATTGAAAGCCACTACTTAAGGTGGTCGGACTGTTTGCATACCACGGTACAGGCCAAGTGTAATAAGACCCCAATTGGTGTTGCTTCTCCATAAGAAGTACAGGAATTTGTGACAAAATTGTAAGGACTTAAATCGTAAGCCGTGTGAAATTTCCGAAATTTCAGATTTTGCAGAGACGATTTTTAGTGAAAAGTTTTATCGTTAAGCACAACCATGAAACATTTCTCTCTCAGTTCCTCTATCGAAATACATTAAGGAATTTCACTCTTTATCGACTTCGTTATTCCCCATAATTACTTGTATTCCCAAACCATGGGGCGGCCTGTGACTGCCGGTTTTCCTTCTGAGCTTTTTTTTTGGAAATTGTAAATTCTGGTAAATTTCCAGCAAGCTTTCGTTGGTTTTGCTTCTACAGTTGGGCCGTTAGTGTCATGTGCCTTAACATATAACTCCGTTCTCCCACATATCTACTCATGCACGTACACACACACACACACACACAAACAAACGTAGATTCGTACAATAAATTTTACATAAGCAATTTAATGATTAATGTGTGCTTGTCATAAAAATCCAACTGTCGTGCATTTTAATGTGTCAAATGGCCAGTGTGCTTCTTGCCATTCCATTTTTGTTTAATTTTTGTCATGCTTTACTGTTCTGAAAGAAGCCCCTTTTACCAACAGCAACAAAGTAGTAAGTATGTGTGTGTGTATGTTGGGTGTAATCGCTTGGCCAGGAATGGTTATGTCATCGTTTCTTAGAATTTTTACAATAAAAAAGTTTCAAACACTTTTTTTTTTGTGGTAGAAAAGTTAGAACGAACGATTTTGGACAATTTTCATTGAAATAATTTTTAAAAAAAAAAATGTTTCTTTTTTTTTTTATTAAATTTGTGTTGTATGGTTTTATAAAAATAACCACACGTAGTGTATTTATTAGCAATTCCTCTCGCCCTCCCAAAACATAAAAGTAATTTCAGCCAAGATTTCGTTAATAATTGTACACTCGTCTAAAATTAAATTTTAAGGTGCGGTTGATTTTATTTTATTCCCTTTTCCCCCCGCTTATCTCATGCAACAAATCAAAAGAGCTTTTTTTTCGCTTTAATGACAGTTTCGTTTTCTTCTTAGAGAAGGCTTTCTATGAAGACTTCTTTAATTGTTCCGCAGCTAAAGTAATTCAAAATTTATTTTGTGGTTAAATTAAAATGTAAAAGTGGAGATGGAGATGGAGGCTACCACGAACTCCACCGTGATTAATTAAGAAAAAAAAGTGCTTCCGAAAATATATTTTAGTAATGGAATGAAAGAAGCCGCCGCATCTCTCTTTTCTTTTAATTTCAAAAATTTGTTAATGTTGCCGCATTAAAACATTTCGGTTATTATTTCTGAAAGTTTTTCTACATTGTAAAAATAAATAAAAATGCTCCACATAGGCAGAAGGTAACCAGTTCCATGCTCCACGCAATAAATAAAATATTCTTTTAAATGTGAAGTATTAATGGAGAAAGTTTATGTGAAAGCCAAGGTGACCATCGTATGCAAACTCGACTAAATCAGAGGCAATCGATATCTGATGTAGAATAAAGATGAAGCACGAGTTGAATAAGCAATGTGGGCACCAAATTCATATTATGCAAAATAATTAAAAAATACTCCCTCCCTCTTTGCCAGAAAATTTAACACAAACCAGAAAATAATTTTTTAAAATTTCAGTTAACTAATTTTCAAGAAACAAATTAAACTAAAAAAATAAAAAATTATTAAACACATTTATTTATGCCCATCGTTTCCAAAACTGTTTACAATCCATATTATGATTCATAGTAAATCATTTTTTGCCTGCAGATGAAAAGAATTTTTCAGTTTTTTTTTTAAGTTTTAAAAGAAACATTTTTTTATAAAATGAATTGGCCGATTTTGCACTCCGGTTTATCGTTTCGATAATTTATTTGAAATTTTTTCCTATTATTTAAATTGTTTTGGCTGTGCCCCATTAAAAAAGAAAACCAATTTGGAAGAAATAGTGGAAGAAATCTACCTTATGCCGTCCTTGTGATTATTGGCATTTTTTTTGATGGACACACTTGTATATTAACAAAGCAAATTAATATTTAATGAACGTGTTTACTGGAACTGAACTTAAGAAAAATACATATTTATTTGAGCTTTTCCCCACCACAACTTTCTTCATCACTAATTATCAAGCTTTTGTTTCTTTACTTTGCTTGCATTAATTGCAATGTTCTCTACTTTCCAGCAGAGTTAACTAAATCCCACTATCTCGCTTCATGATTAATTATTGTCTGTCTATAAATTTATGGTAGTAGAACGAACTCACAATTATTTAATTAGTCGTACATCTGCATCTAAAGAATATTTTCATTAAAATAAAAAAGCAAAAGAAACAAACACAAAAGTAAATAGCAAAAATAGTGGGGAAGAGGGGTCTGCAAGCATAAACTTAAATTGTTTTACATGGAAGGATAATTTATTGAAAGCTTTTGCGGCGGCTATTGCACACTTAGTGCTTGTCAGGCCACATTTGACGAAGTGAGCAAACAGGGGCCAGTTAATAAACGATAAAAAATTTGTTTAAAATCTGATTTGTTGAACAAACTTTGAATTGATGTTGCAAACGTCATTTCAAACTTGCCGAACAATTTTAAGCAAGTCTAATCTTGCTTAGGATTGAGAGGCACACACACGAACGGAATGCTTACAAAAGTAGTTCGATGAAACAAATTTCGTTTTTCAAAAGGAAAACCAGATCAAGTGATAAACATTTATCGAACACATTTTACGGCCATAGACTTGGCCAATGGCGTGAGCTTTTCTTTTTGTCCAACTGGCAAAATGTTTTTAAATATTTTGTGAAATTTGTTTGATTCCTCGGGCGATTGACACAATTTCAGCAAAATTATGGCCAACGAATGCAATTTTGCCAATTAAACTGCATCCCCTTCAACCCACTCGCATACTAAAAAAAATATTGGCTGTCATTTTTCTCTATTTATTAGTTTAATTAAAAGCTTTGCGAGAGCAAAAAATTAATTTATTTGCTTGTAAATTTCATTCAAAACTAATGAAAGTAATCTTTGTTGCAGTCGAGTTGGTTGGACCGAAACATTTAGTAACAACTTTGAACGCAACTAATTTATTCTCTGGTTTGTCATTTCACAAGCTGGAGTGAGTGGTCCGCAAGTGTGTGCAGACGTGAGTGTAGGCGGCTGGTACTTTTAATACTGAAAAATATTGATTTTTATATTTCCATTTAAATAGTTATTTATTATTGATGCAATTTATTCTTGCTTAATTTACTTTGGCCAATACTTGAAACCGCAAAGCAGTTTTCTAAGAAACACAATGTGTGTGTTGTGGCATGAAGTTATTTGTTGTATGTGTTTGCAACTGATTGACATAAAATTAATTAAAAATATATTTTACACATGTGTAATTATGCCTGCCTTGTGGTTTGTTTGTTTTAAAGTTTATTATTTACTTGCGCAAGTAATTTCTTGTCGCTTTTTCAGCTTTCCCTGTCAAAGGAATCGTAATTAAACACAGAAGAACTCAATAAAAGTATGATGACTAGAAGGATTTTTCATTTACGCATCCGATTAAATGTATTGCAATTAGTCAGTTCGTAATAGTCGGTGCCCACGTTCTCCAGTCATATAATAAAATAAAAAAAAATGCTTATAAACTTTTCTCAAGTGCTTTAATATTTAATGTGTCTGCATTATTTAATTATATTGAATTATATATTTGTAAAGAAAATGTACCTGTGACATCACTTGTGCCTCTATTTTCTTTAATATAACTATACTCTGTCAAATATGTATTGTCAAAAACACAGTTATACGGAGTAGAGCAGTTAAAAGCAGAGAAACAGTTATACGGGATAGAAGTATTAAATGCTGTTTCTAATTAATTTTTAGGTATGATTATAATAAATAAATGTATTATTAAATAGACTAAATAAACCTAATTAATTTTTAGAAAAGCAATTTTGTTTTTATTCTTTGGAAGTAACTCTTTACTACATATTAATTATATTTATTATATTACATTAAATAATATTTAATTGCCGCCGGCGTAGTCAGCAAGTGATTAGCCGATATTTACCAGCAAAAAGGATTCATCGAAGATAATACACTGGCAGGCCTTCTTCAGTGTTACAGCAAAGATAATAATGGCTACGGTCTTACCGCTCTGCCTTCCACCAAACTCTGTTTAAGTGAATGAGAAGTTAAACCACATCAACAGCAATGAAGGGGAATCCCCTTGGCAAGTAATTTGCTGAAGCAAAGCAAGGCCGTAGAATAGATAATTAATTACTCGTTCAAAAGGCAGCTTTTAGTCCTTTTGCTGGCTGGGCCAGTCTGTGTATTTTTTTTATTTCATTGTGGAATATAAAAATTTAAAACGTCCTTTCTTTCTTTTTTTTAAAAAATGTCTTTTGCCATTCAAATCAAAATCAGAAAATGAGCTTTTCTGCAAAGCTGATCTCTTTGCAGGCCAACTGTTGAAATTTATTTGCATTCGCATTGCATTATTCATATAAAATAAATAATCCCATTATATTTATATAATCGTAATAAAAATAAAAATTTACATAAACAAAAAACTTCTTGAGGTGTTACGCCCATGGCGAATTTCAGCCCACTTTAAACCTAACGAATTACTTAATATTGTCAACGTTAAAATATTGTTACGAACTAATCGAGCAATTTTGAACGTCTTTAAAATGTTACAACCCGGAAGAAGTGTAATTATAAAACTCTGTGGGCACTGCAGTAAAGCTACAGCCCACCGTTTGACGATAATTCGCTTAAATGCTGTTGCAGCCATCACCAGCACCCTTCAACAGCACAGCATCAGAATAAATTCTGCTTGTGCAGAAGACAAACTTAAGAAGAGAATTTATTTGTCTTTGTGTCTGCATGTCGGTTTGTCAGACTGAATGCATTTATGCATAATGACACAGTCAGATAAATGTCAACATCGATTGCTGAACAAATTGCAGAAGCATGCATTAATTCTATTGACTTGCAAAATTTTGAAAAGAAGAACACCAGAATTTTTTTTTTCTGTATTCCTACACTGCAATGCGGAGTTGCTTATTGGTTTTCCTCCATCATTTTTTTGTTGTATTTCTTTTTTTATTTGCAAGAAAATTGACTTTAACATCTTATGACAAACGAAAAAGCTTAAAGACATCAATGAAGGAGGCGAAGACGCCGTAGATAATAGTAAACATGGAATATGGCTCAAATAGTCAATATTGACAACAAAAAAAAAAAAAAAAAAACATGAACAGCGAGGCAAAAAATTGTTATTTCAATGTCATCAGAACTATAAATGCATTATGACTTTGGATTTTTATATGAGCGCCTATGCAGGTATTTCTTAAATTTTAGATTTTCTTTTTTTACAAGTAATTTTCTGCTCATACACGTACTGCTTGCGCTCATTTCTGTGCATTATCGGCTGCACAAATAAAGGCAACGCTCACGTTTCTTTTTGCAATGCGCAACTTGATACTGTTGCATGATTTGCAAACATTTTGCAAAGTCATAATTATTATTGTTATTTTCTTTAATATTTTTGTTAATTCTTTTTTTGCTGTATTTTCGCACAGAAATTCAGACAACAAAAGTTAAAGATTGATTGCAACTAAAACTTGGTCAGCCAGATTGAGTAAAAGTGTTCGAATTGCTTCACTGAAAAAGATTTAAAGCGAAACGATTTCGTCAGTATAAAATTATTGCTAAAAAATATTGCGGTGCACACATTTCCAATAAATTTCGGCCAAAAAGACTACTTAATTCAAGACAATAATTATTTTTAATTACAAAAAAAAAAAAAAGATGACAACTCTTTTTCTTTTAAAAAAAAAAACTTTATTCATTTGTAGTTCATGTATTTCCATGGCGATAGTGGCTGCATTGAAAAAGTTATCATTAGCACAACTAATTGAGAATTACATCTGCAACTACATTCTGGAACCGAATTTATTAATCATATATTGCTCCGACTTTACATCATATTGTTGTAACAAGAAATATTTGTAACAAAATTAATTACAGAATATTTATAAAAAAAAAAATTTTTTTTGCAAATAAAATCTTAACAAAATTCAAAAGATTTCTTGTCATACAGTTTGCAAGGGGAACTGCAAAATGTTTTACTAATCGCTTTGAGTTCGCAGAGAAAGCTCGACTCACCAATCATGTTAATCGTGCAACATGAGTGCGAAGTGAGGTAAGAAGTTTCGATCCTGAGTGTTCCACAGCAATTGACGGAGAAGAACTTTAAAAACTTTATTTATTCTTTAATTGAAGTAACTCCACTAAACTCTAAATTAAAGTGGTCAAACCGCTCGTTTATCCTGACTGGCAAGTCTGGATTGACAACATGAAACTTTCTGCTTAAACTTTCTTAAGTGCCCACACAGCGAAATTTTTCGAAACGAAATGTTTTAAATTCTTGACCAAATGCGAAATCCCTTTGAAGAACACATGACATCGTGTGAGCAGTGACTTAATGATAACGATGTGCAATCTTTGAAACGATTTTTGTTTACATATCATTTCACTCATTAAAACCAACCATCCCCATGCCACCCATTTTCATTGTCATAATCAACAACATCATCTTCACCAACATCAACAATTGATTTCTTTTACTTCCTTTTCCTTTGCATTTTTTTCTTTCCTTTTGTGGATTTACTTTCCTTTCGTTTTGGTTTCCTTGTATTTAACACTATTGGTTTTCATCGGTTTGCCATTCCACAATGAATAAATGGAATACCAGCAACAACAAAATATATAAAGGAAAAAGAACACTTCAACTAGAATGTTGAGACAAGGAATGCTCTTGAGACCTTTTCCTTTTAATTCTATCGACACGAAGTATATTCGAATTTGTGTGCAGCAGGAAAGTGTAAAATAAAACATTTAAACACTTGTTACCGTTGCTTGTTCATTTGCGTTAATCGAATAGGGAATAAAAATACTTGGTACTTTTTTGGGCCCTGATTTACCCATAAAGTGTAATATCAGGCATGGTTTGGAGTTGAAACGGCTTTGGATTTCTAAAGTTTTACAAACTTCGAATAGGTTTCGTAATAACGCGACAATGAAGTAATCGGAATTGGAAGCCTTGGAGGTCGCGGGTTCGATTCCTGCCCAGACCCAGGGTGTTTTCCTGCGGCCAAGCCAAAAGCTCTGCAGGTTAGGTTGTTTACAAAAAAAAAAAAGAAGAAAACAAAAGTTTACGCGTCAGTTACATGTACGCCATCTATGCTTGCGAAAGGAAAACATTTTGCAATACAGTTGATTCCATTTATTCAGAACTCGCAAGTGGCAGTATGGACTTAAGCTGTTGTTCCTGCAAACCACCTTGCCCAAGTGTTGTACTTGGTCATGCGAGCAATTGTCTGCAATCAGCAACTGTTATACCGTTAAAGTTGCCTCTGCTGCTCCAGCTCCTGCCCAATACAGTTTTGCCTCCAACAGCAGATGTGCTCGGTGCCGTCTTTATTGCACTTTGCTCAATTGCAAATACAAGCCACGATAATACACATGATGATCATTAATGATGGCGTTGATTGCAATGATGACGACAGCGATACTGCAGCAATTCAATTCCCTGCTAAAACATACAACAAACAACAGGTAAACTGAAGAGCCAAAATACTCGTTGAGAAATTGTTGTTGTTGCTGTTTCTGTTGCTGTTGATTTGAGACCAACTAAAACAATAAAAAAACAAACGAAAAATGCAACTGCAAACAAATAAATTGAAGGCAAAAAGTGTCAATGAAATGCTACTTGAAATGTTGATGCTATTTTTCGTTCGTTTTTCTTCCTCTTTCCTCCTTCAAAACCTCTTCTGTATTTTGTTGCTGTAATTGTTTCCTGCATTTGTTGTGGCAAGTTGTCAGCCCAGCCGAGCGTTCAGACAATTGTAAACTTGTGCGGAAAGAAGTGTTATGTTGTTATTTTTATTCCACGTGAAGGTGTTTTGTTGTTCAGTTGCAACTGCCTTTGTGGCGTTGCCTGATTCATTTTGTATGCGATGAATTAAAAAAGTTTTCGTAATTGATACATATAAAGGAAAAAATATCAAATATTAAAGAACCGTTGGCTCAGGTCTGCCTTAGGATATTGCTAACATTTCAAAACGTTTTTCAAAGTCAATGGTTCATTTAAGAAGGGAGTTCATGGGGAAAACATTAAATATTTTTTATTTTTTAATCTTTAAGAAGAAGAGGCATTCATAGTCAGCTGGTTTGTGTATGCCCAGTGAACATTTCACTTATTTGGTTGGGCGCGTAATTCATCACGTTTTATAATGTCGCTGCCGATAAATTAATCTGAGAATCATCATTTTTTGGGGCAATTGTTTTTACCGGCCTTGTGGCACCTACAGACAGTTGAGTTAGTCCAAAAAGGTATTTTGCAGATTCTATTCAGATTCTATGCAAAAGCACCACCAGCCTTAGAGATGAAAAGGCGTCCCATTAATGTATTGTGCTTAATGAACATAAAAACAAAACTGATACTTTAGAAGTCGATACCTTTAAATTCTAAAGAAAGATTTTTATTTCTGTGTGCTGCTTCTTCTTATCTAAAAGCGGCCATAAAAATGATAAAATCTTTTCTGAGTTCTTACGAAGACACTTGTTTGCTGGCGCTGAAGTTGTTAAGCACAAGTCTACTCTAGTCCACTTTCTTTCAAATATTGATTTACAGCCTCTTTGCCTTCGTGTATTTAATGATTGAATTTTTCAATAAATGAAAATAAAAACTTGACCCAATTTTTGGTTTTAACATTTTACTTCCTTCATCTCCTCGTTCGTTGTTTCTTTTTATTACATCTGCTCTTATTCGTTCCAAGATACAAAACTAATTTAAATAACAAAATTCTACTGGCAATCGCAAGATTAAATCTCTAAATGTTTATCGTATCGTAAATGTTTTAAATGTTAAATATAATTTTAGAATTTAATCTGTCGGAGTAATAAAATTCATATATGAGAATATTTCTATTCGAAATCGAAATGGTGATGCATAATCGTGATAAGGTAGCAACGCAGCTGCGATTACTGAGTTCAACTCTACTTGTGGCCCTTCCAGCTTTGCTTAATGTTATAAACACTTATGCGTCTAATCACCTTGGAGTATCTCGCGACTGTTAGCTAGACAAGAAGCCTGCTTAGATTCCACATCATCACACGGCACTCTTCCAATAATTGCAATCCTGGAAAGCAATTCGTTAAACTTGGGAAAAAACGTGAATGAAGTAGAATGAAAAGGAAATCCAAGAGTTGTACAAGTCGCAACATAATCGTAATAAAATGTTAACAAAAAACATGGTATTCCCTTGTAAACGAACTTCCTGGAAACCACAACATCTTTATAGTTTAAACACATCTACGGCCGTACGGGCAGCATGCGAATACAAGTGTAAAATATACGTGAACACGAAATATGCCAGCAAACATTTGCATGACAAATCCATACCCCTATGCTTTTTAAGCAAATGCCAGCTGCAAAGCTTTCGGCTTACCCGCTGGAAAAATGTCGGTGTCTGAATAGGAATCGAACCTGCGACCTGCTGTCCGACTAGTAGGCTGTCCATTTGCCTACAGAGGCACCCTCGCAGGTGTTACTTATAAGACAAACTATACAGAATAAAACAACAAAAGAATTGAATCATGCATGAAAAAATATTTGGTTTAAATATATATTTGTGATTGTTGAAAATCTCATTAAGAATAGAATTAAATATTTAAAGAATTAATGAACGTTTTATTGGATTCTTTTCCTACTTATACTTTCTAAAAAAAATAGTTCTTTTAATAAGTCGAAACCAATTTTTATTCTATTTCTAGAAAGTATCTCCAATTAAGAAAACAACCACAATCTGCTCCTTATTGAATCCTTATTTCCATAAATTGAATTGACCTAATTTTTTGGCTAAACAAAGTTTTATAATAAGAATAGTATTTTCCCAACTGCTGCCCAACGGCCTATTAGTTCTTCACTTGCAGCTAACACTCGAAAATAGAAGAAGAAGCTACAAGCAGTGCCAAAGGAAATGAGTATCAACGAGTATACATATAATAACTGTAAACACAGTTCGAAAGAAATTAGGTAATAACCAACCTAAAAATATAAGCTACAGGTACCTAAGGAAATAAAACGTGACCAAGGAAGAAATTAGGTAACACCACAGAAAGAAAAAAATGTGCAGAAGTTAATTGAAAAGTGTCATATATTAAGGCAAATTTAAAAGATCTTTTAATTAAAATTGTTTATGAAATAATTGCTACCTAAGAAAATATAAACTTAATACCCAAATAAAGAAGAAGTTAAGATTTAAGACCGGAAGTGGTCATTAGCGAAGAAAATTAAAATTAAATAAAATTGGCTGGGTCATGCGATCTTTCGAAAGGTTTCCTTTCTGATAAACTTCCAGAAGAGCTCTATGCGAAATGTTTACAGCCAAAACGTCTTCTAAAGGCTTGGCGGTGTAACCTACCACACCAGTTTGTATGTGTTAAATTTATTTATGTCTTTTCGCTATTGAAATGGCTGCTGGCAGTAGTTTTCATACAATTCTAACTAGTCGCAGTAGTTCTACCGTCAAAACCACAGCCCCTTGTCAGACATCACAAGAGTCAGACCTTATGGCAAATGCTAGTTGCCATAATAAGGATGTTGTTGTTGCTGTTGGTGGCTGTATGTCTTTTCTTTTCTTTCATTTTTTTTTTTTTTTTTGTTTTGTTATTCGTTTAGTTTGCCTTTTGTTGTCATTTTCCAAGCTTTGTATGGAAAAAGTGCTTAAGCGAGAAAATGATAAACTACCTCAAGCCTTTTAAAAAGGCTCATTAATCTTCTTCACTGGCCGGTCTTCTATTTCTATTACAACTGCCAGTTGCTGCTACTACTGCCTCCTTTAAAAATGACGAGACGTACTTTAAGAAACGTAAATAACGCAGAAACATAAATTTTACACAATTTACAAGCCTTGAAATAGTGTGTGTAACTAAAATTCTTATTACTCGTAAGTATCATCTACGTCTGAGATTGCAACAATAAAATGTTTTATCTTTCGGTTAGTTAATTTAGTTTCTGCATCCACTACTCAGAGTCTTTCTCAAACTTACAATAAATCTACTTGAAGGCTCAACAGCTTTCTCAATAAATGCAGAGGCTGCCTAAAAAATGTTCGCTAAATGTTCCTCTATTTTATGACAACCGCAATAAATAAAGATTTATACGAACTGCATGCGTAAGTACAAGAATATTTAAGAAATTATGCTTTTCAAAGGACGAGGAATTCATCCTGGAGATTTGCTAAAGCGCGCCAAGGATTTACTATTTAATATATAAATTTAAATAAATTTTAGATGAGCGTAAGAGGAATAGCGCCTGAGCCGAACCCATTGTGAACTGGAAGAACATCCTGTCATGTTGTGAACAAAGACTACCAGCAGGATTCACATAATTTCAGATCTGAGATCTTAAAATTAGTTGAAAAGGCAATAAAAAATTCAACTTGGCGATTCATAAATCGTTCATAATGTATTTTGCGGAAGTACATAGAAGAAGAAACTTGTAGGGGAAATAGCGAGAAAAAGCTTTAGGGGCAATGCAAAGGCTTCTCAATACTTACGAAAACTGAAAAATACAACGCTGCAACCAACTGCCATTTAAATTGGCGATCTACTCTGTTTTAAGCCAATTTTGAACTACTTTAAACGTTAATTACTTTTATTTCTTTTTTACTTATAGACGATAACTTTTTTCCATACGTATTCACACGCTGAAATTCCTTACTGTGAATAACGATCAATTTCTTGCTTTGTGCGTACAGAAAAAAATTCCAAATTTATCGTAAAATTTTGTGAGAATTACTTAATCAAAATAGAATTACACCTGCTTCAAAAAGTTATGCATGTTGTATCTCATGTGATCTTACAACTGTCATAAAATGTTCTTGTTCTTTACCATATCAGGAAAAAATATTTCCAGTCAGCTGTCACAAAATCAAAGCCTTGAAAGAACAAAACCACTATCATACACAGTGATACGATATACTCACGTGAAAATCTAAAGTGATTCCATTCAATTTTTTCTTGGCTGATTGAAGTAAATACAACTCTGATCGCATAAAAATTCTCATAAGCTTTTGGAATTGTACGACGAATTGTAAAGATGTATTTTTAGCCACACTATCTTAGTTGTTCAGCCCACATGCCATATTTGACAGATCGTACGATTGTGTAGGATAGTGAAGCAGTACAAGAGTCTTGCCAACTTTTTTTGAAGCATCTACAAGTTTTAAAGTATTTTTTAAACTTCTCTGTATAACGCAACGCATGTCTCCCACTTCCCACAACACAAATAAGTCATTTAACTGAAATTTATCAGCTCACTTGTTAATTTTTTGTGATTTTGAATTTCGTTTCATATAAATATAAATTTTCACATCATTAATTAGAAAATAATTATGTTTTGCTGAATTTTCTATTATATTTAAAAAGCTGTCTGGTTTATAATTAACGAGCGACGGCATTTGTTGCTGCATACAAGTAAGTGATGCTGCATAATGTGATATTAATACGCAAAGCCTAATTGTATACTAAATGAATATTTGGCGGCCTTTTAATCCCAAAAGTCAATTAAAGTGAAAATAAATTTTCAATTATGTGCACGCAGCGTATTTACTTTCAAGCAGAGGCATGTACGAGTTCACGAGTGTGTGCATAATTCACCATAATAAGCAATTAAGCGTCCAGCTATAATTTTCATAGACTTTTAAAACTATTTACTAAATTAAACAAATACTACTATGCTAACTAGCTGTGCAGCATCGCCTGCGGCCTCAAAACTGAAACTTGTAAGCCAACATGCGACTAAAACAACAACTACTCAAATATAAAAATGGCCGTAAACAATAAATCGCTTTAGTAGTTCGAGCACAAAGGAAAGATATTAGAGATTTGTTAGTTATCATTTTATTGTCAGATTAAATTTATTAAATGCATTTTATAATTTATATTTATAGTTTCTTATTTTCCCCTTGTAACACGCATCCAGTTCCACTAAAACTATGCACCGAAGAGCTTTAACAGAGTAATTTATTACCAAACTCTGGCAAAACATTCACAACAGTCATTAAAGCTCGTTTTGTTCAGTGTATTAGCTTTGAAGTATTTAAAAAATATTTAAATTTAAGACTAATTTGAATATTTAATCTATAATTTGGTTTTCATTTCATTTGTGAAATCGAATTTATATAACATGTCACAGTGTAGTGGAGATGCTGATGTCGAAACCGAACTTAGTTAACGGCTCCCATTTCAAATATGGGCCAAAAGCTAATGGACCATTCCTATTTCTACGGTTTATCACTAATTTACATAATTCGCTGCGTTTAAGTAAGACTATTATGTCAAAAATCTCAAGAATTTATAACTTAACAGAGAATGAGCTATAAAATTAAATCACACCGTACATCGACAGTGTTGCTATAGAATATTTTCCATAGCGATATTTTTAGTGTTTGCTATCAACTTTTAGAAGTATTAGCGATTTTAACAAAGCTGTATAATTTTTTGTAGATAATACATGAATATCCTTGTCAGCATCATCAAACTATTTGTTTTCTAACTACTTTGCATTTTTTACAACTAAAACTTTATACCGCAGGAAGGTTGCAAGCTCCGTTATCGATAGTAACGATAACGGTATTTTGATGGTAACGATGGTATTATCGATATGGAGCAACATTTATGGCGTTTTCTTTTCTACATTAAAAATGTCGCCCTGTGAAAAGGTGCCTTTTTAAAATGCATTGCCCGCCCTGTGAAAGTGCAATTTTTTATACGACGAGAAAAGAACACAAATTAGAAAAAAGTGCAATGCCTTTTTTCTTACAGCTGATAAACAAACATTTTCTGTATATTTTATGAAATGCGTATACAAAAATGATCAGTTGCCAGATTGCTAATTTATCTGCTTGAGAAAACAAATATTTTTTTTTTAATATCTCATACAAATAAGCAGCCGCATAGTGATCTTTTGTTTTTTTTATATGATACAAAATGTAAAAATAATTATTAAAATCTAATTTTCTGACTCTTTCAACTCAAAAGACTTTTTTTGAACATTTTCTGGTAACGCTGTGCAAGAATAAAAACCATGTATTTTACAAGGCAATTTCTGCCCTGTTAATTTGCTCAGGGCAAAAGTGTAATGCCTTTTGCACTGCGAAAGGGCAACATTTTTTAGAAAAGAACACGCAACCCTTTCACAGGGCAATGCATTTTCGAGAAAAGAACACAAAATTGCCCTCCCTGCGGGTAGTGTTACCTTTTTTTGTAGAAAAGAAAACGCCATTAGTTAAATTTTTAATTCGAACTTTGCTTTGTAAACAGAAATCCACAAGATCTTTAATAGCACAGACAAAAAAATTATCTTATATCTTTATATCCAAACGTTTATATCTTATGTAACATGTAAGATATAATATATTCATGGATATTCAAGGATATTCATGGATATTCAAAGATATTGATGCATCATCTAAAGAGGTATAGAGGTTTGCGAAAATCGCTTATTTGTCTAAAAGTTGTTAGCTAACACTAAAAATATCGCTAAATTTCATAAATTCATCGAAAATGTTGTATAGTAACACTGACGACGTACAGTGTCGTTTAATTATTTGCTGGCACTCTGTTAAGTTTCAAGTTTGTGAAATTCTTTGCCTTCAAATATAATATCTGGTACAGAAATTAAGAATACAATTCTGCACAGGAACTAAATTATTTTTTTGATTACTTGTTTTTTTAAATATTTATAAATTATATATAAAAAAGTAAACGTTTTTTCGGTTTTAACCTTCAAAATAGGGGGGAAAAAATCTTAAAATTAAATGATAATTAGTACGACTATTGAATCACACCCTTAGGCCGTTATTGTAGCTCTTGGCAACGTTTCTTGAGAGTTGTAAAAAAAGCAAATAGGTGTTAACTGTAAAAAGA
Source organism: Ormia ochracea (assembly GCA_963402855.1). NCBI lineage: Eukaryota > Metazoa > Arthropoda > Insecta > Diptera > Tachinidae > Ormia > Ormia ochracea. The sequence goes on from OY727105.1 coordinate 44,667,547, forward strand.
AATATTTACTAGACAAGACCTTTACTTCAAACAAAAGTTTGTTATCACAATTTAATTTATTATAGAGATTTAATGCAATCGCTGAATATAGAAATTGAAATGAAATGAAATGAAATGAATAATTGACATCATTGACAATCATTTAAAATTCACAGCTAGACATCCATAGTAGAGGTACAGCAGCTTCGTTGAGCCCCAAGTCTGTGACCTCCATACAAATATTGGTGTTGCTTATGAGTGTGTATCTGTTAGATGCTTTATGAAATGGAACCAGTTTTAAATAACTTAATACATTTAAATAAATTATTTCAATTTGATTTTGTTGCCGTTAAATCAGTGAAACTCTTTTTTTTTTTTTGTTGCTGGCAACCAAACTTAGAAATCCTAACAGAGTAACAGAATGTGCTTACTTGTAATTTAAATGGGTTGTTTTTAACGTTTCATGTTCACAAAATGTTGACTTAATTCTTGTACAAAAGCTTACACGTGAACAACCTAAAAACAAAAGTTGTTTATACTCGTAAGCCAACATTCGTAGCTGATGAGGATTGTGGCAACAGAAATAAAGTTTATAGTGTTGAGGGCTGAGGGCTGAGGGCTGGGAGCTGAGAAGTGATGCTTTTGACGACAACAATTAAGCAGCCAGCAAACAACAACATCAGCCTCAACATCAGCCATAAACAACAGCAGCATTAAGAGAGGCACGTAATTCCGGTACTTGGAAGTGAGTAGAAGTAGATGATGTGGCCGCACATACACACAGAACGTTCCCACAGAAATATGGTTGGAAGTGCTCATATGATGATTGCTGCAGGAGCAAGTAGGCCTCCAAACACTGCTGCCTCTCAAGATGAGTTTTCCCATCATCAGGGTATGTTTTTAATATAGCAAAACACCTATTTGCAAATTAACACAACAACAACAACAACAACCAAAACCATAACAAGGGCAAAAACAAAAATATAATGGCTCGAAACTGGCTGGCTGAGAGCAAAGCAAAAAAAAAAGCGTTTTGTTTAGAAAACTACTTCACAAAATTTCCATCATAAAACACAGCGAGGAGTTGCAACCAGCCCGCAAATGATACGAGTATACAAACTGTTTCAAAAAGTCAACAAACTGCAAAGATGTAGAACGAAAAAACAAAAAAAATTTTTTTTTTTAAATAGTGAAAAATTAAATAGTGAAAATGTGTTTATCCAGAGGGAAATCTCCTGTCCATTCACTGAAAAATGTATCTCTTATCGCCATAAATATTTTACATAAAAAAATCTTTTAAATTTATAGACATCTACTCCAGATTTTGATGTACGAGTACAACAGCAGGCTCACAGCTTATCTCTGCGCAACCCACAGAAAATTAACCTCTTTTTGGTTGATAAAGCATTTTGATTGAATTGAAGAAAATTTATGGAGGCGACTTTTCTATTTAGAGATGACAAATATATAGCAGCAGCAGGACGGAACCAAATTAATCATTGCCGGCCTTCCTCTCAAGGATCATAAAGATTTGGTCAGCAAAATCGTGCTAATGGGCGCTTTCCATTTAGCTGCGGAGCGAGTTATTTCCCCAAAGCAAATGGCAAAAGAACAAATGAAACAGTCAAACACATCATAGAAAGCAGAAATGCCTCAGGGAGTTAGCGATGGGACTCTCCTGCATTTCGAAATAAAACGTTTAATACTTTAATCACTCCTTTAAACAATTCAATGGATACCACGAGTTTGGTGGATGGTGCAACCGTCGCCAAAATTATTCTACTTCAAACATTTTCAAAAATTGTTGGCTTCGAATTTGTCAAGTAATAAGAATTCAATAATTTCCAACTGATGAAAACCATTTTCATTTTTCCATTTTCATAAGTAGAGATCAACTGCAAGCCACTTCACACTTTTGCCCAATGGTCGTGGCTTAGGCATCTCTTAAAGAAATTCACTGCCATAATCAATTATGGGCAGTTGAGTGTGAGAGAGCGTATATAATACGAGTTAATTTCCCTTATATAAATGAAATTTTTTCATTAGATTCATGAACATATTTCATACTCTGTATTCCGGATATATTAGAAAGTAGGAAATATGCCAGTAGTTCAAATGTACTTTATTAATACTTTAATACTTTTTAAGGCTCTGAAAGCTCATCTAAACATTGCAAAATATTTCATTAATACAATAAGTTATGAAAAAATTTTAAAGAGCAGATATTTATTTTTATTTTATTAAAAATTTAATTTGGTTAATAAAAAGTTCGCAATTAAAAAAAGTAACGAATGGATGACTTATTTCTTAATCGTGCAGCACAAATACCGGCGGCTGCAATTGCAGTCAAGCTGCAAATTTTACGCAGTACATGGGGAGTTGATATTAAATATTTCGAATTTATTAAATAAATAAATTTATTTATTTTATGTGTGTTTATTAACTGTAAAAATATGGGGTTCCCCTTTTAAATAATACAAAGTGTACTTCACTTTTGCTATTTTTTTATTCGTATACTGGCAGTATGCAGAAGTAGATTTCAATTTGCCGCTGCTGCAGTGCTACCTTTGAAGCGGTGTAGCTACTTGGCGATGTAGCTGTGTAGCTGTGTAGCTGTGTAGCTGTGTAGCTGTGTAGCTGTGTAGCTGTGTAGCTGTGTAGCTGTGTACCAGTAGTCAAAACAACCGTTCTGTGTATTGTTGTAAACTTTTTGCAGGTTGAAAAAACGTGTATTTCTGCTTTATGAGAGGGAGAGGTATATCTGTACTTTGGAAACTAAGAAAGAATAGTACCAATAGTTGCACGTTCTGAAAACAAAATCGCAAAAATGTACGTCGCATTGAAAAACTTATTTCATTTTTTTTTTTTTTTTGGTTAGGATTGACTTCGACTGTGCCCTCAGTATCTTAATTGGACTGTAGTTGCATGTATGATCGGTTGCGAAAGGATTAATATTTACGCACAAAAATGAAATACTACGTTTCGTTGTATTTTATATTTTATCTTGCCCTCTTGTCTCTTTATATGCACGTTATCATCACCATATTTTATGTTGCTGTTATGTTGATGTTTCCTTCCCCCCAATAAAGCCCCAAGCTCTGTTTTTTTTTTTTTTTTTTTGTTTAATGGAATGAAACGTGTTTTATAGTACAAAAAAGGAGAAAAATATATTACCGAGTGGCTGTCATCAATAAGGCCTGGTGTACGAGCTATTTTTGTATAAAAGACAGAGAAAATTCGTTAACCAGTATAAATTTTCTTTTGTCAAGGAATTCAACTTTAAGGTGATGCTTTAGTTTGAAGTAAAATTTGTCTACTAGACAGTTGAATGCAATGAATTATTATTTAATAACTGAATATTTTATGCAATTTTAATTAAAGATTTAATTGTCAGTGTACGCACGAAGAATAATTTAATCAGTTTCCGTTACTTCCGTCTACGCAGGATTCTCTTGGGCTTGCTGTGACACGCCATGCTAATTGCAACAACAGTATCTCAATTGTTATAAAAGTAGGTCATAATTCAATAAGGATGACTATTTAATATCACATTTTGTCTGATGCCAGCCTCTGTGCAATGGGTATTTAACAGGTTTCGACTGCTCATAAAATAATAGGAGCCGCTACGATTTTGCTGCTGAGCCATGCCATAAAATAATCTGTGTGCCATTAGAGCCAAAGTCGTCATAACAGATCACGTAATATTTGCTGAACCACTGAGATGTTTTATAAAACTGCACATTGGAAAAAATCCAAATAATGTTTAATAATGTGGAGATCAAATAAATATGGAGGAATAATTAAAATTGCCTTTTTTTGTAGAATTTTTCCAAACTTCCTTAAAATTTGTAATTAGTCTAGTCAGTAAAATGAATTAGAGTAGTCAGTAAAAACCAAACCCAGTAACGAAGAGCCGCAGGTTAGTTATTCTCCTCTATAACTCGAGTTGTCTTGCAAAAAAAATAAAAAAAAAAAAAATATTTTTATCGTTTCAACTGCAATTTTAGTCTGCCTTGAGCATGTTTCTGCACAATTCACCCACTGCCACAGAGAACGCTTGGAAAGAAGTGAAATTAAACTATTTGCAAACAAAAAAACTTCTCACGCAATTTTAACACCCTTTCCCTCAGCCTTCTTGTTTGCTTCGATATTTTTTGCGAACTAGTAATACAAAATCATAAAAGAAATGAAAGTTTTAAAACAATAACAGAAATTGCACAGCTTTAATTATCAGCGGAAAATGTAAGTCGAATACGAATCTGTAATGAGGAAAACCAATAATGGTGTGAACGAAGTTCATTTTAACAAAATACAATTTCTCAATGTAGAGACCAGCACACCAATAAACTACAAAATTGTTTAATAACACATAATTTTCAAATAATTATTACATGCCGAAGTGGATCAGTTAGACCGGCCATGTGTTACTCTACATAATTTATATCGACTGATTTAATTTTGTATCTTTTCTTTATCGCATTTACTCATTCTAGAAATATTTGGCGAATATGAAGAACGAAAAAAAGGGTTTGCAATATTAAATACTCAAGGTTATAGCAATGTCATACCAATGCTTATTGTTGGTAACAATATAAACATTCTCGGTTAATTCTGAAAACCACTTAAAATCGTGACAAGTTTTCAGGATAAAATACCTGAATTTCAGGCTCAAAAATTTCTTTTGATGCAGGATTTATTTTCCTTTTTATTTAATAATTAAGAAATTTCCGCACACCAGAGTCATACTTCTCATAAAAAGTGGAATTGAGCATACAATTTACACCACAGAGTAAAGAAGTTCCACTCCTAATTAGGAATGCCAAAATTCAATATGATTACAAAAATAACGTATTTTGCAGATTGTTTTAAATGTCAACCGTTCTACGAGCTACGCAGAAGCACGGCTCATTACATCGCTTTAGAATGTTAGTGCAGCTGCTTGCTGAACGCATGATCACTTTATGCCTGATCAGTTTATGAAATTTTTTCCCCGAGATGTGCCACTTCAGAAAGTGGCAGATTTTGCTCACACGTCCACTCTTTGCCTGATTATGGGGCAAATAGTGTAGAACACGGGAGTACATTGTATGTGACGTCCCTATACAAGCGGTCATAATGTGTTTAACAAAAACGGATTTTGGAATTCCATTAATTTCCCACAATTTCCCACAATTTCCCACAATTTCCAAATTTTTACAAAAGTTGGAATATTTTTAAATACATTTAAAAATTTTACTTAAAAATTACAATAAATTAAATTTCCCATTAATTGTATGAGAATTACTTTGCAACTTATTTTCACCGTCAAACCATACTCGCATTCTCATTGCGACTGCGTAGAGTGTTTGAAAGAGAAAAGTGTTATTATTTCTGCTGCGTGCATATCAAATGAGTGGTTTTTTCCAATTTTTACTTTTTCTATTGTTCTCTTTGCTGGAGCCACTTAGTGATATGGCCATTACGTATGGACTCGAGGGAAAGAGATCTGAGCGCACCAAGGAAAGTGGCAGTAGTAGTGCAATTTGTATTCTATTAATGCTTACTTTGCCTTTCCACATGTTCCATTATAAATTTTTAAACAGATAAACGCTGCTCATTAAATTGTTTTTATTTATTTATTTTTTTTTTGTTTGTTTTTCTTGTTGGATGCAGATTGTGGACCTTTTACGCCTTTCAAATTATTTTATTATAATTTTCTCTTTTTTAATTTCAGCTTTTCCAAGCAACAAATTATTATGGTTCGACGCACTCCGTTTGTGTGTGTGTTTTCTGTGTTTTCTGTGTTAAAGCGGTGCGCATAAAATTAAATTACAGAGTTTAATTGCTTGGCGAAGTCTAGACGCTGGAAAATTGGAGAATGTTTAATTTTTACATTTAATATAAATCAAGTTAATTAATTTACAAAATTGCTTTTTAAGCTGCAATTTTCACACTTCTCTGCTCCCGAGTACAAATCCAGCGCCAATAAATTTATACAATTTGTTTAGTTCCACTGGCTAATCAGCAAGTATATAAAAATAATTATAAACGATTTTTACAACTACTCGCAAATGTTGTATAGTTCACTCCGCAAGCTGTTTGCCCCTGAGAAGCTACTATGACGTGTCAGTGCGAATCGATGCATAATTTTATTGCTTCACAATTGCTGTGAGAGCTTTTACTTTGCGAAGCCTCCTCGCATGTTGCATGTTTGAGTCGAAGCCAATTAAAATTGTCTGAATGTCAAAACAGCAAACAAACAAATCGCGTAAATTGGCATGAAATATATATTTTCCTTCACACAATGATGTGGATGAAGAATTTCTATAGAATATCTTTTGTTCGAAATGCCAGAATGTAAAACAGAAATGAGAAAACTATTCTCACAAGATAATCAAATTGGCAAATATTTGCTCTTGATTTTTCATTCCATGTTATGATTGTCATGGATGGTGGACATGCCACCAGCTACGAGCTCCACAACAAAACGAAAAGCTACATTTATTTTGTTTACAGCATAATGACACTTGAACTCCATTCAGTGAAACGCAGCCGCAACTACTTGACCAACAACACCAAAATCGTAGACAAGTATTAAATCATACTGTACCAAGAAAAAACCACAAAAAAAAAACAAAAAAAATAAAAAAAAATTATAAATATTTACGTATTGAATCAGCTCCACCCACCTCATTTTGTGGCAGAACAAAAACAGAAATGTTTAATTTATTTCAAGAAAAGTGGAAGGAGGGAAAAAACTAACTTACTGAGATTATGAAACAATGATACGTACGAGTAGACTGTCGCGAGTACGACGGACTCTAAGCAACTGGCAAAACGAAAAGAAACTCGACTAGTCCGTAGAATTTCAGAACAATAGCAGTCAAGAGCAAATGCACAGCAACAATTGTATTAAATTAAGTTGAGAATTAAAAATATTTTCCCACCGCACCTTCTAAAAACAACAATAACAAGAACAACAATAGAACAGTATTTAGAAAATAAAACGGCAAAGTGGAAAACTGCAGTGTGCTAAAAAAAACTGGAACACTACCAGGGGAAATTTAAATAATTAACTTGCATTTTGTAATTCTTTCCATTTTTCTACTTCTTGCTAGTTTAATTGCATTTAAAAATAATTAAAACTATAATTTAAAAATCACAAGACTTCACTCAACTCGGCTTAAAACCGGCTGGATAAGGCCGTAGTTGAGAGAACACTGCGTACGAAAATATTTCTGAACTTTGTTTGCCTACAGACGCAAGTTGGATACTGAAACCATTTCCCAAATATAAGAAATCCACTATTAACGTGAAGGCGCTTGATTGCCATTCTGACCGTAACGCAAATCCTGGAAAGAACGTCAAGTTCGAATTTTTCAGTTTCTCCAAATTACGAATTAATCTCGGCTAATCGAACAATTTGCAGTATTTTTGTTGTGACCATTCTGGAAGAGTCCTCGTGCTTTGCTTTACCTCCGAAGGGCTTGTGCATTTCAACCAAAAAATATACAGATTTTAAGCTTTAAATATGTAGTAAAAAGAAGCGTCGTTAGCGACGACTCGGCCACTTTTTATTGCGTTTTTGAAGTGATACAGATGAACTGTGCTAGCTCTACAAGCAAATATATAGTTTTTATTAAAAAGCCTTTCTTATATAATAACAAAACACAATTTTGACTGCAGACTTTCAGTAACTCACTGAACAAAAAATTCTATCAGTCTAATTCTCATTGACTTTTTACCTCAATTTGTTTCACTTTTTGGCTGTTGAGCAATAAATTTTGAATGTGCTGGAAAATTAAACGTTAATCCATTCTCGTCATCAGGACTCATGAGTTTCTACACTTTTGCTGGCTAGCAATCATTTGAGGTAACAAGAAGCATTCATGTGAATCTGCTATGAAACAAGCATATGAGACTTATTGTATATATATTGCTTAAGTAGACAATTCATGGAAAAGTAAAGCTCTTAATCCGCCACCAAATTAATTCACATTAATAATGCAGTTTCTTTTTAAATTAAATTTGTCCTTTTAATTTACATTAATTCCAATTATATTTTCACATACGTGTGTCATAAATGGAATGAAAACATTTGTTTGAAAGAAACAAAAAATTAATTAATTCATCATGGCAAAGAAATGACTCATTCACCGAATACGATTACAAGAAAATATTGCACTTCTTATTGTCGAGTAGCGCTCACATGCATTAATTTTGCAAATCAAAGGACATGACTAAGCCTTCCGTTGAAGCAAGTATTTCTGACTTAAGTCCTGCAAAAACCGAATCACTTCTGAATTTAATTGTTTTCATCTCAAGGAAAAAGAAAAAACCCAACATTTAATTTGCAAATCGTGTTTTGAAATGAAAATCCTTTTTATAGTGTTTTTTCTTAAAGTACGAGTATGCATAAAGGCTTCCCTTATCGAAAGATAAGAATGAAAGAAACAATGATATGGCTTCTATTATTCGAATATGATTTATATGATTTTTGCAAATTGTTTTTAATAAAATTTTCTTTTTCTTTTCAGATTGTCAACACCAATAAAATTTAATACTTCCTCGCATCGTGCTAAAAATAATAATAAAAATGTAAACCAACATGTTTTAATAAAATATTTGCAGAAAACGCCATAAAAATAACATTCTGCGAAAACAAAAAAAAAATAAACATTAAAAACACTTTTCAATTTAAATAAATTAAATAATAAAGCTTAAAAAAAATTGGAAAAAAAATTTTTTAAATTGATTTGTGAACTATTGGATCATCAAGAAGAATCAATAATAGAGGGAAATTACAATTTACGTGGGAGCGTGTGTATGAGAGTGCGTGTGTGTGTGTAGATGTGTGTACAGCAGCAGCAGAAATAAAATGTTGCATTTTGCATGTTTTTCCACTGCACATGCATGAGCTGGTGAAAATTGACGAGGCTTGAAAAATATTGCTAAAATATCAAACTAAAAAAGAATTAAAAAAATTTGTGTTTGTGTTATTAAAAACAAATTATAAAAATGCATTGTCTGTGCCGGCCATCGCGGATTATGCCGGTGCGCATCAATTTGTTAGATGAAACCGAGTTTATACATGAAATCAAGGTGAGTAAAAACGATTTTTATTCAAGTTCTTCCCCGATATATTAAATTAAAAAAAAAAATTAGAAAACCAAAAAAAAAAAAAAATATTAGAATAGTAAAATCAATTTTCCAGCAGAAGTAATTTTTATAAAAATCAAATGAAGGGAAAATGCAATGAATGCAATTTTTTTTATATAAACGAAATTAAATATTGAAAGATGCACAGAAGAGTGATAAAAATGTTTAATAAAACGGGCATGTTTTGCAATCAAGTCTTCGACAAACTAAAAAGTCCTTTCAATGTTGCAATGTCCTTTGCAACAAATTCAACATTTTGATTTGATAGAACTAAATGGATAACTCCTGATATATCGCCTTTACTTTTTATACTCGAATGGTGTTTGATAAGTCAAGAAGTCGGAAATAATTTATATTTCTGGCATAAACGGCACATGATTCAATTTCATTTAAAGAGATGATGTGTTTTTCCATCTTTCGCATATTCTTTTCTCCTATCCTATTCTCGTATTTAGTTATAATATTCTTTATTAGAAAAATGTTTACTCGCTGTACGTCCGCAAAGATCAGCCCAAGAAAATTATTAAGGGTGTACAAAATCCTTGAATCCTAATGAGCGAGTAAAAAGGATAACTACGGCTATAGAAACGAAAGAATTTCTACTAAATTTCTGTGTTAGAAAAGGATTCAAATTTTCTCATCTCCGAAAAATCTTCCAAATTTTTCATCGAAGTCATCGTTTTAACGCTAAAACATAAAACCGGGTCTCTTAAAAATTATCATAAATAAATAATTTATCTATTGTTTATTTAATATTAAAATCTCATAAAAATTCCAAAATAATACTGAGGGGAAAATAATTTTTCTACTACTAAAAATACTTTTATATATCATGCTATGCTTATGAGTATGTCGCAAATAATACTCGTAGAGGTCATCAAGCAAACTTTACCTAGAACAGCTCTTATATCAAATTTCCATTGAAACAAATGAGAAGTTTAAACCACATCAATATTATAACAGCAAGTAAAACAAAACTAAATTTGAGCAACAACATGAAATTTTACTTTCAAAATAAACTTCAGATATTCAGTATTGTTTTGGCAAGTTATCATTTCTAAGTGAATGATGCCTGTTTGTCGTCCTGGCTGAACCGTTACCATTGAAAATGAAAACTTGGAGAAGAATATTATATTGTTATATTGATATCAGCGTGATTTTCTTTAGATGCACTTAATTAATGTTTACTGTATTTTGTAGCGATGATAACTGGTTCACCACACAATATAAATATTGATGCCTCCACATCCATTAGCATCTGCATGCTAGTGTGGTGGCCTACACGGGCAGAAATTTGTTTGCACGTTTTCCGGCACTCGATTTTAGATTGCAAGTGTGATTGCGTTCATTTTTAAAGTGTTAAGTGTAACAGAGCACTCCGGCTCCAACAACAGTTGCACTTGTTGTGACAACAGTTTTCTTTTCCTTTTTTCCATTACGTTGTATGGAAAAAAAATATGTGCGAGTGTATATTTTTAGCAGACGTATGCAACTTGGAATGTCATGCCAATAAATATTCATTGCTACTGTTCATTCACACATTACAAATAGACTTGTGCTGCAGATGTTTTTATTACTCTGCTGTTACAAAATATCTTCTGCTCAAAGTACATGTGAAGTTGCACACAACAGACCACTTAATGTCTGTCCTTTTGGCATGGCAGAACTATTAAATGTTCTCACAATTTTAACAATTACATACAGTCATATCTACATACAAGTGCAGCCCATTATCACCCAGCAAACACATTTCCTTACCGCGCAAACACTTTAATAATTCTCCAATAAATTTCTGATTGGGGTTCGTTTTGAAAAGGAAAGTTCTCTTTGAAAACCCCTTCAGTTTCAAATGGAATATAAATTTCCTTTACATTTAATGAATAACAATTTTTTGGAAATCCATTCTGGCACTGTAATTACCAGCACACTTTTGCCATTTTTCACAATCTCGCAACTTCTCTCTCACGCTACTGTGGCCCAGGTGTTTCTGACAAGTGGCCAGCATTTCAAGCAGCTGAGCAAAAACAATTCTTTACATAATTGGCATTTTGAAGCGCCTGAAATCGATCGCACTTTTCTGAGATGGTCTTGAAATGCCTAGTGCGATTGCGCATGATATTGAATCAGGTTGCCAGTACGGAGAGTGATTGCATGGATCCCCAAATACTCGTATCATTGCATTTCCTGGGTTATGCATGAGCTCAGCTCGGTGCGTTTAGTGGAAAAGTATGGCAACAAAATATTTACTAGACAAATATTTTATTTTTTTTGCACCAACTCCGAAACTCGTTGTCGTTAATTTGGACTTGTGTGTATGTGTGCGTGTGGGTGTGTGGGTGTGTGTTTTTAATGAAATAATAAAGTTTCCAATTAATATCTGTGTGATGAGAAGCGGACGGAAATTGCTGCAATATCTTTGGCTGTTCCCACACACGCCACCAGATTAAAATTTAGTATTTAATATTTAAATATTTTATATTTTAATATTAAAATTTGTATTTAATTTATTTACGGAATTCAATCGAAAATTGTTTGGTTTAGGAAACGAAAGTAATAAATCGGTATTAAAATAATTAATTGCCACTGAGAAATATTCGGGTTGGAATATTTGGATTTCTTAAATATATATATTTTTTTTATAAATTATTCAGCAATTGTGTTACAAAGAAACGTAAAGAAAATCCTTTCTAGTCACAGATGAAGATTTGGGAAATGTTTGGCGAAAACTTCTGCTTCCGCAATCAATATCGCTTTAAATCGATTTAACTGATATGATTGACATTCTATACTGTGTTATGAAGAAGCACATCGTTCACTTTGCTTCATATTTTTCGAGAAATTTTGTGTGTCCGGACCCGCAATCGTTACCCAATTGTGTTGCTATTGCTCATCCTTCCTCAACATTTGATATTTATTTATATGTGCATTCGCCATTAAGCTTTAGTTTGCAAGTGTTAAGCATTGGCGACTGTTTGGACTTGGCTGGAATAATCCTTTTTCTTTTATATGAAAACACACAAAACAAAATTGTTATTTTAATATGGTAACAGACGGGCAGACAGACACTCCGTAACACATTCGTGTACTCGTGACATTTCACTCAAAAATCACAACCCAAAATTTTAAATGCAATAAATTTTAAAGAGAGAATGACAATGGAAGTCGTATGAATTTCTATTTTGTGTTAATATATTTTTTTGCGTTGACTACACTACGTAAAATGCCGCATCAGGGATGGTAAACCGAAAAAAGTTTCCATATTAAGAACACACCTACGTAAAACTACGAGTTTTTTTCTTTATTATTTGATAATAAATAATAATAAAAAACGTAGTAAAGGCCAGTTTATTCAAAAGGATCTCAAGAATATTCTATTAAGGGACCCCTTACATATGAATGCAATTTTTTAAAATAAGAGAAAGAATAAAACACGTAAAGAAAGGCAATTGAAGTGAAATTCTGTTCCAGTGTACTCATATTTTCCAAAATTTCCCACCGACCATGTGTTCAATATAGAAGTGAGCCATCGTCCAATTACTCGATCTGCAAGTGCTCGAGGCAAGATCTTGAATTTAGTTAATAAATAGATATCAAGCTGATCAGAATCCGTTGAAGGCCCCTGTTTTCCGAAACAACGTTCGCATCCTTGGAAAAGTTTTCCAAAAATGGTTTTTCCACCGACTGCTTCAATAAAAAAGTCTGTTTATAAATTTCTATTAAATAATTATTAATAAAAGAAAAAAGTCTTTTTCACAAAATAGAGCTTTCAGTAACTTAAATATTTCCGAACTGCCTGTTAACTGAGCTATTTTGATAAAATATGACTTTTATGCGAATCTTTCATAATAAATAAAAGTTGATTAAGAAAGGACGAGTTCCATTCTGTGAATATACTAATTTTAAATATAAAAAATAAATACGAGTCGTTCTTTTCTGTTGGCGGTATAATGTTTGCTGTTGTAACAATTCATTGTACCCCTCTGAAGTGTCGTTTACATTTTCTTCCCCAGCTACCGACAAACAAACACAAACGTAATTTTATTTATGCTTAAAATAATTTGTAAATTGCAAATTGTATGCGTCATTGGCGTCATAAATATTTAAGTAAAAATATTTTAATATATTTTGGCTTGTGCTTACCCAGACGGCCATCTCTCCATTTTCGAAAATATGGTCCACGAATCGGAGAAGATACGAGAACTGAAATCGTATTGATCAGCATGCCAACGATGTCCAGGCATGAGTTGGAAGGGTACAAAGATTACAATGAGACAAATCCATTAAAATTGAAGGGGGAAAGCTGATGTTGATGGAATTTAGAAAAAAAGTAATTAGACCAGAGGACGAATTTTTAAGCAAAACTAGATGAGCGATCTTTTTGCTGGATGCAATTGATTTCTCCCAAAGACACCATGTAATAAACACGTTTTCTCCTCTGTTGTGGGGGCTGGCGGTGGCCTCGTTTTATTGTCAATATGCTCAATTAGTTTTCTGGCATTGCCCTTCAAAGGACTACAGCAAATCCCTTGTCATTCCGAATGTCGTATTGTTTTATTCATCCCTGACTCCTCCAAGACAAACTAATGCATGACAATATTGCAAACTGGGTAAATTTTCGTTGTACGTATCCTTCAATTACATTCACGCACAACAAAACAACACAAAATCCCTTGGAATGAACAAGTGAAAAAATTAAATTGAACGCATAATTTTGGCCGACTGTCATTCGACTCCAATTATTGATGGGAGTTTTTCCTCTGCTCTTTCATATATATTTTCCGTTTTTGTTATTTTTGCACAATTTATAAAAATAAAAATACGGTTTTGCTAAATCAGCAATATTGCTTGTCCATTGCTTTTAGGGTGAAATAAAAGACTGGGAGCTTAATTTACTTTATAGATGGTTGTAAAATATAACGGGCATGTAAAAAGTGTTTATTGTCGGGGGGATGCCAAATCGCATTTTGTTTTTATGCGGCAATAACAACAAAATATTGCGTTCTTAGATTTAACGAAAAAACTCATCATTTCACATATCCGTATAATGGGCTGGCTGCCAATTAGCGCCAGATTCAGCTTAAAAACAAGTGTTAAATTCACGCCTCTTACGTGGCGGCTTTCCGGGCTTACGGTCTCTAAAAATATCGCTTGGAAATTTATGAAATCTAAATAAAAGAATTTCTTAAGTTTGATAATTTAAATGGAGGGTATTGCGAAGGAAGCAGAACGTTTAACTCTTTTCCTATACTTGCATATTTTTCATCTTTTTGGGAATCCCCCATTATGCAGTACCATTATCCTCTTTGCACCAAAGTGTTGGATTTTTTCTTCATTACCTAGAAGCAAATAGAGATACCAAATTGTGTCTCCATACCAAATTAATTAGAAAAAGGTTAATATTCTCAGTCAAAATTTTGAAAGTCCATTAGAGAGAAATTCCACTACTGGCAAATTGTTAGGTATTTGATTTCGTCCTCTCTAATTTGGTCTCCCATTGCAGGCTGAACTTGAAATAAGAAAATAAATTTTATTTTTCTGATCATTTAATTGAATCAAATTTTAAAAATAATTGCCATTAATCCCGGTAATGCCCTTTGCAACCATTTAAGCCATTTTAAACCGGAGGTTACGCGTTCAATTCCTGCCTAGGCCCTGAGTGTTTTCCTGCGGTTAGGGCAAAAGTTTTACAGGTTAATTTAATTTAGAAAAAAAAAAAAATAAACCACAAACAACTTGAAGATTTACAGCATCGTTAACGTAACTCAGACGTATTTTGTTACGTCAATTACAGTCAATGTTTAGCGTAAATAAAATCGATTCATTTGCATTAGATTTCTCTCTATGAGAAACATATTATATAACGAAATTAACAATGAAAAGATTTACTTCTGCTTTAATGGAAAGCTGGGCAGCCCATTGTTCGCGTAAGCGGCAGGGCAACTTTTTATATTCACTTTTCTTTATAACAAGTTACCAATAAGAGAAACGCGCATTACGGAATCATAAGCATTACATACAATGACGCCAATTGTGTCTGTTAAGAGTTACGAAACATGTGGTTGCACTTAAAACTCGTCACTTTCTTTGTCGTAGTAATTCGAAGCGAATTCGGATTTTGGTGGGAACCTGTCTGTAATATGATTTTCAAAGGAATGCAGGAAATTTTAAGCGTACTCGTATATATATTGCTTTTGAATATATAAAAGATCTATAATTTTTTTTAAGATTATACTCGTATTACCTTACGATTCCCATCCATTTAGGTCGAAACATTGTATTTTTACACAAATTTATGAAAAAATAGGCTTATTCGAATACTATTTCGCTACAATTTTCCGAATAATCGAGCAGACGTTACTCCAACGCTCGCCCATTACACGTACTTGACTTGATGGCGGCTTCAGATATGATATTAACAAACCATTTTACGAGTATGTAAGCGACCCTCTATGTCTGTATGTGTATCTAATTGGGCAAGTGGTCGGCTAAGCATACACGACTGTATGTACAAGTATGTGTCTCGAACTTTAGCGGAGGCATTTGTATACAAGTAATTACGCATTTAACGCGCAAAATTAAGTACACACATTCAACGGTCGTGTACGAAGATGACGTGATTTGAATAATGTATGACTAATGCTTCTTAGGAACGTGCTCAGAACAGACACAATTACCCGAAGCACATGACCACATCAAAGTAGACATTCAAAGTCGTTGACGTATGAAAGATTTGAAATGTAAAGCATACACAGGAGTTATTGTTAACTGTGGATGAATTCTAAACGGATTGAAAAATATTCGTCAATGCATGGAGGTCTCATGATGCGGACTACAAGCATCAGCTTGTGTTTCGTATTTTTAACAAAATGAATTTTATTTAGTTCTTCGGCCTTAAATGGGCTTGAGGGAACTTACTCCCCACTTAATACCTTAATTTCAATTTATTAAAAATATGGCAAAATTATTATCAAATTTTATTTTTAATATTAATAAATAATCCAGATGGATTCGTAAACGGTCACAGTCCACGTTTCAAGTTGTGTTTAATTTTGATATCGAAGGAAAATAAATAGTTCGTGTAATATTCCATTGACGAGCTTTGCGGACTGAAAATATAATTCATTTCAATCAACCTTGGCAATAAATCGTCGGCATTGGTTACTGCTGACCAAAAGCTCTAAATTGGGCTAAACTTGCTAAGCCGTTCATTATTTAAGTTGGACTTTATTGTCCTGATCGTAAAACGAAAATTTTTCAAAGTTTTTTAAAAATCTTTTTATACACCATTCCCCTTATATATGTCATCCAAAGCTAAATAATTTGCTTCTGACTTAAAATTGCTTCCTTGGTAAAATATGTATCCATAGTAGATTCGGCAATAGTTAAATAAGGTTAAATGAGACTCCAATTGCACCGTTTTTGCTACCCCCTGATGTTTATAAATTAGTAAACAAATGAAACTGTAGAAGCGCTGGCTGCTGATGCCATCGGCTATGGTCAGGAATTAAAGCACTTAATTTTCCGGAAAATACTGATTTTTAATTACAGATCGTATTTGAAAATAATTTATTTTGAAAACGTGTTTTTATATGAATCTTGTTTGTAATTGAACTCATATACGAATGGAATGAATGGATTCTGATGGTTCGAATACACCGGGCTCCAATTTATTCAGAATGGTTTATAAATTTAAATATGATAAAATATAACACACAATTTTTAGAAAATCAAGCTGCCATAAAATATCTTAAAGATATTTTCATGAAACTATTTCAAGTTGAGGTTTTATTTTGCCACACAAGCGATTACGAATTTAATTGTAATTAAAAAGCGATTTATAAAATAAATAGAGAAGGTTATTTTAAGTGACTTTCCAAAGAGGTTAAAGTGGCTCACAAGTATTTTGGAGATACAAAAGCAGATTCGAACAATTGCTGTGAATACAATTCACACAGAGGCATCGGCGTCAGCGTCTGCGTCGGCGTCGGTGTCAGTGCTCACAGCTTTAATGGGTGATTTCTTCTTACGTTGGGTTTCATTAAGAGAATATTTAATTGTTTATATGAAAGTGGAATTAATTTGTCTTTTTCTGCGTTTACATGACACACAAGAAAAGTGTTTATTAAAAAAAAACAATTTTTTTTCTAATTATATATAAAAATAAATAATATTTTTATTGATTTCTATTGATATATAAAATTCTCGTAGGCATTTGTACTGTAGATTGGAAATGTACTCGGATTTGGAATAACTTGGTTTAAAGCTTTGTTTAAAGCTTTAACTGAACCATAAAATTTTTCCTCGTTTTCCCAATTTCCTAAAGCCAGTAGACTTACCGCCCCATAGTCGAAAATTGTCATGTTATCTGCTTTTATTGACAGGAAGGGAAAAATGGAAAAACCATAATAATTTCTGAAACTGTTTCAAGGTAGCGGATATCTTTTCTATTATAGCATCTAAGTAGATCACTAAGCATCATATATGTAAAAAAGTTTGCTTGCAGAAAATGTTATCCGTAATGAAATAATGAACAAAATAATTTTTACTTTCACATACGGAATAATGTTTGTAAGCAGCATGGCGAACATACTGAGTTCCATACTCAATTTAAAAACATTTAGTTCACTTATTAATTTTCATCACTTTTATTTTTACAAGATTATATGGCTAAAACGAATCTAGAGACGAATGTTGGTAAAATGAATTATACGGAGTTTCGGAGATATTTACGAATAAAAATAAGTGAAAGGCTGTAGACTTTCCGCCCCATAGTCAAAAATTGCCATGTTATCTCTAATTTCGAAGAAATTTTTTCTTTGATAAAAAAATATTTTCATCAAAACCGCTAGCGGTATTACAATGAATTTGGGTTCTTTTGACAGAGACCGGCAGCGAGATAATGACGTGGATGTCTCCAAAAAATTTTCGAATAGTGGTAGAGAGACAAGTGTAAGTGATGGAAAACTTCTACAGAATACCTAAACGACAAATTACTTGTAAGACCAGCAGGTCCACCTTAAAATTCCGCCATCATTTAAGGCGAGACAAACATGACTCTTAGGACTGCCCGTGCTTGAGATCGAATCATTTCAGTACGGCTAGCCCTTAAATAATTACCCTGTATTTACCGATTTCATTGCACTTAATATTTCTGTATTAAAAATTAATATTAAAATAGATGAAGAAGAAAAGATTTTTTATTTTATTGCTAAAGTTTAAGAACACTAGAGAGCTTCCACTCACATAAATATTTCACATATTTTTTAATCTCACAGACGTCCATGACAGAACAACCATAAATAAGCGTCTAAGCTCGTAGGCGTTTCTACTTTACATTTGAAATGTACTCGAATACACTTTTTTATTATTCTGATTTGTTCTCTTTTTCAGTAAAAAGTCTCAAGGTGAATTTAAATGTTAAAAGCTTCAGCGGCATAACGATTTGCAAAGAACAAGTAAAAATAAATTAAATTAATTAATGAATAAATATTTTTTTTCAGAGTGTGTTACAAATTACTTACGCTCAATTTAACAAACGATTGCTAATGGACTTTCCAACTACTTTAAAAGCTCAAACAATGAAAAACATTCTTTGCTGTTGAATATTATAAATCATTTGATATCTTGTTAGATAAAATGAAATTAAGAGATACAAAAAAAAATTATTATAAAAGGCTTAATGCTTTCTTAGGACTTTTCAGACCAAAAAACCAAAAAAAAATTTATTGGCATCGTACAGATAGGGAGAGTAAAGCTTTTTCCTGATTTTCTCGAGTTTTCTTTCTCTTTAAATTTGTTTCGCACTCTTCTGATCAAAATATATTTATCGATGAATCTCGTCCCTTAAAAGCTCTTCTCTAACCGTTTGCGTATTTCTATCTATTAAACTCGTATTTCCCTTTTCGAAAACACTGTGCAATGACTGCTTAAATGTAACCGCAAGGCAATTGCTTAAAACGCCAGTTCCTCGAACAGTGTTAACTAGAGAATTAATGAAACGTGACCCAAGTGTTGCAGGAAAACATCTAAAATGTTTTGGTGGGGGCGGGCGAGGGTTAAAATTACAGAAACAAAGAGAGAAAAATATAAATTGCAAACCTTTAAAACAATTCCTTTTGCGATTGTGTAAATAAATAAAACATGAACAAAGTTTATATTTTACAAAACAACTCATTACGGCAAACTTT
Source organism: Ormia ochracea (assembly GCA_963402855.1). NCBI lineage: Eukaryota > Metazoa > Arthropoda > Insecta > Diptera > Tachinidae > Ormia > Ormia ochracea. Next base: position 44,686,851 of record OY727105.1, read on the forward strand.
CAGTCTTAGAGTTACAGGCCCTCTCTGCATCAGCATTAGAATTCAAAGAAAACAAATTTGCACGTTGACGAAAAAAAAAAAGAACAGGATCTGAAACACATGTTTGTTTGTCTGCACGCTCATAAAAGCCGTTTAAAGTGCGACAAGCAAACAAGCAGGCAAACAAACAAACGTTTTCAGGAAAGACCCCAAAGGCAACCATTTTTTTTTTTTTGCTTTCGGTTGTTTTTCTACTTTGTATGCGCTTCAATTTATACTTTATGGGTTTTTATTTACACTTTTAAACATGTCTTGCTTTAAAAAGTTTAAGAAATTCAGTTGGCAGAAGTACTTTGGGTGCCCTACAATAATGCATTTTAATTGTCACGTTAGCCATATTCAAGAACAGCTCAGCTATCTGTTCTATTATTTTGGATTTGCTATACATAAAAAAAGAAAAGGCTAATGTGGATGGCATGCGTTCTACATTCGAGCAATTGCATAAGATGGCGAACGTGACAAAAAGGAAATTTTTCAACGCGAAAGCCATTATCAAAATTTATGGCTTATGTATTCTCTTTCCTCATACGACAAAGAGAAGCATTAAAAAAAAGTCGATTGATGTAAGTTTTCTTCATATTGATGGAAATTGTATTCACATTGATGTAACAATCGCGATAACAAGTTGTGATTGAGTGTGAGTGTAGGGGTTCTAAAATTTGCAACACCTTAAAAATAATATTTTTTTGCTTTTAATTTTTCATTTCTATTTTTGTTTCGTATTTAGTTAAGTCTCACACAGTTATTAAAACGAAGGAAGAGAGATATTTTTTATTTACATTTTTAGATAAATTTAAATAAATAAGCGCAGAAACATAAAGGACGGCTAAGATAAAAAGCAGCATAATGATTATTTGCGCGTTTGTCTACCAGCATGTCTGGCAACAACAAGCACAATAGGAAACACACACATATAACAACTACATGCAAGCCAACTCGTGCAGAAAAAACATTGTTGACAATTCTCGTATTACAAAAAGTTTTAATGTTCTGCTAAGTTTTGGTAGGAACACATACAGGCGTTTCAATGAGCTGCAACGGGTAGCACAGTCCAAACAAATATATGATCTGATGCCACATGATGCTTACGTAAGGCTTACGTATAACCAAAGCTATTCTTCGCAATTTATGCGGAAAACAGTCGTCCTGCCAAAAAACTGCCAGTCCAGGGAGCGTATCAGTAACTCGTAGCGTTTTGTTTCAGTTACTTACGGATAATTAAGCTAGATTACTCGTACTTGTAGCCGGTCTCTGATGTATTTATATGAAAAGGATTTTTGTGTTATATGAACCGACTATGGCTGAATTGTATGTAAGTCTAGAAAGAAACTTTTACCCTTTTTCTATTTATGTTGCAGCCAAACATAATTTTATGGAATTTTTAAAGGCCCAGCAGCAGAAAAGTTTTCCATTTGCGGGGCACTTTTAAAATAAATTTTCTTTCCATTTTTTTTTTTGTTTTTTTTTTATTTAAAATATAATACAGTAAAACATTATCTTAAGACGCAGCACTTAGTGTTATTAAATTTTTTTTTTTATACGGAAGAAATCGCAATTTTAAGAACTTGGCTCTGCATTTTAATGTGATTAAATTAACAAAATTTTTATGCTACTCGGCCAAGCATTTTTCCACACATCGGAGGGAAAATGCCAAAAAAAAATATATGTGGACTTCACAACAGCTCATTCTTCACTTTCCGTTATTGAGCGCTTTAACAATATTTGAAATTTTAATTTTCTGAGAGAGTAGTAAAATTTTTCAGGGAACATTTGGAACACTACAAAATGGTAATATTGTAAATGCCAAGGAAAGTTGGCTATAGTATATAGTACACAACTTTAATGATAAAGCGTTTCTGAATGTTAATACTCGATGAATTCATCAAGTATTATTCGCTTCCTTACAAGAATGGCCCACTAAGCCTCAGGTCACGGGTTCGATTCCTGCCCAGGCCCTGACTGTTTTCCTGCGGACCGGCCGAGTTATAGTGTTTTCACACTGGGGATAAAACCTGGTTTTAAAACAAAATTTGGTTTTAACTTTAAAACCAATCCTTAAAACATGGTTTTACCATACAAATCTGATAAAACCATTTTAAAACCTTTTTGAATTGGTTTAAAGTAGATTTTATGAAATACAACCTTGTTTTATACAGTACATATTCAGTGCTACCAAGTTAGAGAGATTGAAAGCAGCTGATAATTCATTCACGTTCACCAATACTCATGCACAAAATGTAAAATCATGTCAATTTTAGAACACATTTTTAAAATTTCTTATTTTTTATATAAAAAAAAACAGCTGTCATACAGTTTGTCAAATAAATGTGGGAAGAATAATTACAACAAACACACCTATTTCTTCAAAAAATTTATTTTATCATTAACAAATTTATTTGACAAACTGTACGACAGCTGTTATTGTTTATATAAAAAATAGGAAATTTTAAAAATGTGTTCTAAAATTTTATCAAATTTTGTATGTGAACACAAAATCAGCTGTTTGTAGGTTTTAAATTAAAACCAGGTTTTAATTTTAGGTGTGAAAACACTATTAGTTGAGCGTTTAAAAAGAAAATATAGGCGATACTCTTACAATACTCTCAAGCAACAAGATTTCAGATTCACAGTACAAGTTGAAAGTAGTTAAGCTGAACTTTTCAGACCATTTCAAGTTCAGTTTCCAAAGAATATAATCAGCTTTTCGAAAAATGGCCGATCCAATTGAACAAGAATGAATAGAGTTTATCGTCGATGGCTTCTAATTAATATTACGAATACATTTTCACTATCTACCCCATTAGAGATCAGTCGCCATGCCCGCATTGGTCTGGTCATGGAATTTATATTTATTAATTCAGTTTAAAAGAAATTCATATAGAGCTCTTAGCAGTGTGATGGGAATGAAGTTACTCCCACATTTTGCATTCCCTGCGAAATACGAATGTCACTTTGGAAAAGTGGAAGCCATTGTAAGGAAGGCAACTACTTGCAAATACTACCAAACTTCCTACACACTCACATATTTTTTATTTCTTAAAAGATTTACTTTATATTTTCAACTGGTAGCCCATATTTGTAGTTTCATTTTGCACTTTTCATATATTTTTTTATTTAATATTTTTGCTTTTAGTTTATTTGTTTTAATCTATTTCTTGACATTTTATTACTCGCATTGCGCAATTTTTTATTTTCTTGCCCGGCAATCAACAGACATCAGAAGGCATTTGAAATTTCCTTCCAGCCATTTTTCGGTTTGTTAAATGCTGCCGTTTTTCTCCTTCGTGTTAAAAATGTTTCCCTCAAGGCTTTTAAGCTTAAGCAATCAGTTGATAGTTTTTATTGCTTTTCAGATGCCAGCAACACCTTCGCAAACTTTATGAAGGCATGCAAACAACTATTTTTCAACTCTAATAAAAGTATTTTTTCTCAAATTGCTAATTTCTTTCTATAACATTTATTGCATTTAATATCCTATAAAAAGTTTCATCAAATGGGATTTTAATGAGCTGTTTAACAGGAAAATATGGAATTAAAGGCGTTAATAAAAAGTGGCAGTTGATTGAAGTTTTGCTTGAAGGAAAATCAAGCACTGCAGCGGACTTATAATTTCAGGGGATAGCGAAAGGAAATTCAAGGCATACGAGTATGATATTTACACACTTGCTAATTGTACGCCAAAGTTATAAACAGGAATACTCGCAATCGAAATACACAGACGAAAAATAATCAAAAAATAAATATTCTCCTTGAAAGTTTCTTCAAGCAACATTCTATGCCAAACTTTAAGCAGTCAATTCTTCGTTCTGGCTGAACAAGTAGTTTCATTTAATATTTCCTTACTGTGGAGCAAACCACTTGTTTACTCCTTTTTTATCTTAATTACACTAATAAAGAAGACAGGAAGCAAAAATGAAACTCAAATATTTCCACACAATTCTTTAGCATAATTAACATTCAGCATAAAAATTCACCGTTGCTGCAAGATAAATATTTACAAGAATTTACACAGATACTTTTCCTTTGTTGTTGTTGTTGTTCTATATACTCGCACATATATTTTCTTTTTCTATGCTACGAGAAGAAAACTCTTTTAAATTGAGACTGAAAGGCAAGAATAGAAGATAAATTTGCAAGCCAGGCCGGCACGTACAAAGCCTCAAACGACAAATGGCAGACTCACACTATCAAACCAAACAACAAACGGTCATCTTGACCGCAGATGCAAATTTAATTATCTTCCGCATTGTTGGGAGGAAAAAGAAAAGGCGGACGGACACACAGCAGACAATAAGAAAAATAGTTTTACAGAAGACTAGTCCTATCAAGAAGAATAGAAAACGCATTCGGCCAACAGACACATTTCAGACGTGGGCGCAGTACACAACATGGATATAAATTTAAGAGCAAAATAGAATAATGGGTGGCAATGAAGACTTCCACAAAGGCGTTGCTCACTGACTTGTAAAGAAGGGTGTGTGTGTGTATGTGTATGTGTGTCTGTATGTTTATTGTCAGTTAAAACTTAACTATGACTGTACATTGAAACTCACTACATTGTACAACATAATGTCAAGCAGATTCTGGGCAACGGGGAATTTCTTACACTCGTATGGCGGAGTGTTGTAAAGCGTTCTTTTAAAGCATCAAATGCATGAAATTTTTATTTTATAGCCAAATTTTGGTTGATTTCAACAATATTTACTCAAATAAAGCGGAATAATTGTTACACGAATCAATCAATTCCCTGGTGAATTTTCCTAATTTTCAAAAATCAGTGTTGCATTTTAAATACACCAAAATAAAGCAGATTTTCGGTTAATCAATTTCGTTTAAATTTTTATTTTTTGCATTATTTGCGGCTTTAAATGTTTTATTTTTCTCCTTCCCGTTCAACACAGTGAGACTTTATTTCGTGACGTTTTCCTTCACAGCAACTAAATATTGAAAAACTCGTTGCAGGCATGATTTTCTTTCGCGTCACTTATTACATTGACTATGACGTTTTTTAAGTGCCTGCTGCATAATGCTTCCGCTAAAGTATGATTCGTTATACCGAGCTTTGGCCGCATTTACAATTCGGTAAAAAACATTAATTTAAAACTTAAACTAAAATTTAACTTTGGCAGTTTTGCATATACATAGTTATTTCAAAGTAAAGTTCTACACTGTAATGCATTTTAATACGGCTAGAAGAATTTATAATACATAAACTAACTATTTCATATATCAGACACTACTGGTATTTGATTAAAGCATCAAATTATAAAGAATCCACAAAAAAGAAAGCTTTTTCATCTCCAATACAAGTACGCACTGGCACACTGCAAAATTTTTATGTAATTAATTTTTAATTCTCTATACTAAAAATCCAATTCGATTAGTTTTACTGAATATCCCTAATAAAAAAAAACTTTCAATTGGCTTACTTTGCACACGGTATTATTTACATATTGGTATGAATTCGTTTTAATCATTAAGTTTTCAATAAAATATTTATAAAATAATATGAATTAAAATTGGGGAAAAGATGATCCATCAAAATTGAATTGACTAATGAAAGGTAGCAAATCAGCAAAATTTCACAGTTTGGATTTTAACAAAATGAATATTCTTTAATATAAATTGTATATTGGCGCATTGCAATATCTTAAATAGAAATCAGATTTTTGCTAAAAAAAAAAAAATTAAAAAACAAATTGGCAAGGCATATTGAAATTTACTAACAATATTTTTTGAGTGTAAGACAAAAACGAGACTGCAGCAGCATGCGTGACAGTATAGGAAGCTTTAAAATTTTATTCTGTTGTTAGAACAGTAAAAATACTTTAATAGTTTATAATTCAAAAACAAAATGTTTCACTGTTATTACCGCCTCGTATCCTTAAAAGTTAATGCAAAAGTCCTGTATTCATAAATCAAGCAAATAACAGTCGTAATCAGTGCGCTCTATTTTATCTTGTCATTTTTTATTATTAAACAAACATTTGAAAAATTATTTGTTACGCTTTTTTCATTAAGGCATTTCTTTATTCGAACATGCCTTAAATGTATTTTAGCCCAAATAAGGAATTCAGGCAGCGTACGCTCTGCCAAAATAATAAAAGTGTTTTCATTTGATTATCATTTCGCTTTAAAGTTAAAGATATAAAAATAAAAGGAAATTACTTACCGGGAAAATTCAATTCAAAAATTCCAAGACACTTTACGAAAATTTCACTACAATAAAGCAAAAAGAAAGAAAAATGTGAGCGATGAAATATTTATTGGCTCATAAAGCTTTTATTAGTAATTGTGTTCCCAAAGTTTTCCCTTTAAAAGTTCAACTTTAGTTCACTTAAGAAAGACATTTTTGAATAATTTTTGAAACTAGTGAAAGTTGTCCAACCATACAGCTTAATTGAGCAATTTCCAGATTTGCTCAATTTAAGCATAAATTGGGCCTTAATTCAGAACACAACACAAAACAATTATGGAGCCCGGCAGTGGGGAACAATATGAAAATTAAAAGCAAGCGAAGTTGGTCTTGTGATTCATTTGTGGCAATTCAATTGAGGAAAACTTAATCTGAGATAACCAGAGTGGTAAAGGCGATGAGACAACTTATTCCCCAGACGGTTTGCTGTCTAGTGGCTCAAAATCCCTCACCTCATCAATTCGAATATAAAAATTGTAATAAAATTAATCGTGTCTTTATAAGAGATGTAACAAAATCTTCCAGTGAAAAATTCTTTGCCTTTCAGGTGTTTTCTATGTTTGTTTAGTATTGAACTCGCGCTTCCCTAGTTATAGGCGTTGTTTGCTGCCGAAAACTATATATAAAACGATCTAATATATATTTCAATATATTCAAATTTATTCAATAGACATTAAACTCTCTACATGCTGTTTTTAGTAGGAATTTAATCGAATACGAGTGATTTTTTTTTTTGTAAGGACATTATTAAGTGGATGGCGCTCACTTAATTGTTGCCTTATGCCGAAATAGGAAATGGTGTCGTTGATAAAATACTAGGAAGGAAGGAAGGTCCATATCAGTTGGGCATTCCAACAATAACCAACTCTTTACTCGCAGATGCTAAAATACGCGATAAAAATTCATGGCAGTTTTCTGTTTTTTATGTCTCAGGAAACAGTCGCGAGGACTTGCATTTGGCAAGCGCACTAACTACTTCAGACAACGACAAGAGTTAAAGAAAAGAGTTGTGAGTGGTTTTACGTATCGCCTTCGCTCGCCGATATAAATTTCATTTAGGGTAAATAACAAAAATCATGTAACGAATGAAACAATTTCATTTGTATCATGAATAAGAAGGAATAGTTCTTTCTATGCAAAACAAAAAGTTGCGACAAAACTGCTCATTAAAATATCAAGCAACTTGTTCAGCTAAGCCTTAATGAGACATTTTATCCTTAAGTGTTGAAATAAAATTGAATTGGAATGAAAAATTAATAACTTTGTCTCCGTTAGTTTGAAAGTGATGAGCGTTTTTATTCATTAATTCATAAAAGTAACGTTACCTACTTTGTGTGATGTATATCGTGTTGTTTTCCAATTTTGTAACACCACTTCCTTAATTGGTATCCTTTTCAGTTTAATTGAGATTTTATAAAAAAATTAAATTAAAATTTTACTAAGAAGTGAAAGAAATATAATATTTAAAAAAAAACTTACTGGCCAACTTTTTGATCTCTTAAATTAGTAGTTAATAAAATAAAAGATTTCAGGTAACCGGCCAAGTCAGAAAGCCTCAATTTTTTATGTTTGGAACACATATTTTTTAATAATATTTTCAAATGAAAAAATGGCAGGTATCCTTTATATCCTTTATATTCTTAACAAAATTGCAGAGATCATGACATGTAATTAATTTCTAGAGATGCTCTACACTTGAGTACAGCTAGAATGAAGAAAGGAATGGGCAATTACATACTTGGCTTGAATTCCTTTTTGGCTGTAAATCATATCCTGCCAAATAATATTATTTAATAAAAATAAAAAAATATATTTTATAAGTTGTGACTTTTACTTTTAAAATTCTTGCAACAACTGTGTCAACAACTAAAGGCGTCCTTTTTTCCGTCCCTATTAAGCGAAAAATGACCACCTGCGAAGAGAAAATAAAAAAGACTTTAAAAACTGTATAAAAAAAACGGAGTTTGTAAGGCAGGTTGACAGTCATTTGCATGCTGTTGTCCACTGTAAACATTATTTATCTCTCTCTTGCCAATCACCCAGTTGACAATTGAAACAGTCCATTTCAGTCATTCAGATCACTGTTAACCCCCCGGCGTGATTCATTAAAATCGTGTACAATTTGCAGCAGTTACTGGTGTCAGGGATTTTAAAGATTTCTATCAGATGAACATGTGCTTCAAATAATGAATTGAATTGATCAGATAATGAATTGAGCTGTGACTTTAACACAGTTCATTTTTCACACGGTTTTTGGATTTTGGTTGGTGGTTACACCGTGTTGCATCCGTTCATATATCGTACCTGTATGTAAATGTGTGGCAGGTCATCAATAACACATGGACTGTGGGGAGTCCTAGTGTTATGTATATACATATATAACATGCCTGAACCCTCCCGAGATGATTCCTAACTTATTTATCCATCATAAAAATATGGATTATAATTCCATATATATATATGTGTGTGTGTGTTTCCAGCGCTGAAAAAAAATCTTAAAATAATTTCGACTGCATTTCTAATCCAACATTTAACATCTTTAATATTCTGGCTCCATCTGTAGTTCCGCTTAGATTGTGGCCTCGACGCACACACACACACACACACACCAGTAACTAGCTAAACATGAGTTCGAAACTGTTATTGCGTGTGTTGGCACAGAAGCATTTAAGGAAATTCAGAGAAGCTCATAGCTGGAAGGCAAGATTTTGCCATTCCAATTATCGCATCGTCTTCTTGAGAGGCTTAACTGTCAGTGGCTGGTGGCACTTAACTAAACTGCTTATTAAAATTAGCGACAACAGCAATAAAAAGAGCGTGTACAGCGACAACATACACAACATTAACCATAATAGCAGCCACGAAGATCAACGATGGGTAACAAACACATCAATTAAAATTGAAAAGAACAGAGGGGCAGAACAAAATCAAAATAGCTTGCTAAAAGTTACGCATGCGCTCATGCGTACGAATTATTTTTATCGTCTTTATACGTTTATCAAATAAAAAGCATTTGCACTTTAGTTTTTGTTTTATTAATAGGCAATAAAAGTTAGAAACATATAAAAAGTTAAATAACCGGCATGCCAAGTTACCACACACTCGTATGCGGGTACATTGTATGCATGAACATAATCATATTTGTGAGGAACCTGGAAATGGAAAGATGAGTTAAAAATATTTAAACGTTTATTTCTGCCATAATTGATATAAACGTTAATGAAAAATTGGTGATAAAAATTTTGATTTTTGTAGGAAATGTTTTACAAGCAGCGCAGGCAAATGGTCTAGCCATAGGAACTCTCTATTGGTTTTAAACCAACTTTTATTACTGTGTGTTATCGTACCGTCAGCCGTTTAATTTTATATTCGCAGTATACTGCCACGAAGTTGGGCACCTTATAGATTGCACAAATTGTAGTTAATCCTTCAGTAATGCGTTATTTCCAGCCCCTCTAGAAATGGCTCACAAATCCTCTTCTTACAGACGTAGGAGAATGGATAATGAACAGCCAACTAGACAGGAAGTGGCAAGTTTGATTCGAGACCAATCCCTGGATTTTTACCTGCGGACAAGCCGAAAACTTTGTATCCTTCCCCAGGATATGAGATTTATAATATGCTTTTGAAATGGTATATGAAGACCGCTTCGCCCGTCTCCCAGCACATCGCTCGGGCACAGATTTCGTAAATTTGCTGATCATGATACCATTTACTCCGAAATTGAAAAAGCAATTGATTTTGAAGCCTTTCGCTCTAATGAATTTTTATTCATTTATTTTTACCTTTTTCATTTAATTTGTTGTAGAAAAATTTTAAATAACTCCCTTCGTCAAAGTCAACTTGCTCCCAGCATGCCATTCTTATAATCCATTGTTGTCTTCCGTTTTGCTATTAATTGAAGATGGAACTCCACTATCGATCGCGTTTTATTACATGTTTGTTTTAGTTGTCCGTTCCAATAAAATTAAGTGAAAAAGTAATGTTTGTGTTACTCGCAGCTTGTAAAGGAAATTCAATATTTATGACCGCAGGCCCAACGGCTAATAATTGCTGTTATTTTTCAATTGTTTTATTTATATGAGAAATTGCAATGGATTTCTTCCATACTCGTTAAAAATAGATGCAGATGAAAGAGTTAATAATACAGTAGTACTAAGCAAGAACACGATTGCCTAGTGCTGATATGGTTAAATTAACAAATGATGCTGTTGCCTTGAGGTCATATTTTCTAAACAGAACGAAAAAAGTTTGCGTAAAGTTTTTGTAATACAATAATAATTATGCTGTTACTGCAGCATCTGAACGAGTATTCTGAAGGCTTGGAAAGGTATAATTCCGAAGGTGCACAGTAACTCGCATGCAATTAATGAACTGCACAAATGATTATTATAAATACGAGTGAGGAAAATATCAGGGCTCTGTCAAGGAGCATACGAAGGTGTTCTCTTTTGAGTGCAACATTAAGTGCAGTTGCCGCTGATTATGTATAAATTAAGTTAGACTGGTTGCGAAAGAAAATAGTTTTTCTTAGGCTGGCCGTTTATATTTAGCGATTTCATTTCTATACCGCCATCGTTTTAAACTTGATGTGGCCAGTTTAAGGGTTCTTTGAACTTTGACATCTACTGCACTTATTTATTCCGACATGCACACGGGACGTTGTGTTTGTTAATTCTGTTTATTTATAACAACTTTTAATTTTTTCCTTTTCCCCCTTTTTTTTTTTTTTGTTTTTGTACAAAACACTGAGAGAGTAATAGTGGCTTAAATGTAGAGAAACGTTTTCAACGCTGAAGTAAATTTTAAGATACACTCGCAAAAGAAATTTTTTAGTTTCCGGTGCCATTCAAGTGCTTCAAAATTATATGATACTCGAATTTGTCAGGCCGTATTTCAGCCATAACGTTGCAGGAAACTAGAAATGCATGAATTTGCAAAATTTCTCGCAGTGTACTTGCTGTAATATTCTCTCTTTATATATGTGGACGTACAAAACTGTAGTTTTTTTTTTAAATATTTTTTTTATTTCATTAAATTTTTTGTTTTTATTTTATAAAACATATTTTTTTAAGAGCATCAGAACCATCATGTTGTTGCAGGCACGCTGCTGCTGTTCATTACGAGTGTATTCGTCGACTAAGTAGAGTATGGCCGTGCAGTGTTATGGCTGCAGCATTAACTGCAGACGGCACAAAAATGTTACAGTGAAATAAAAAATCAGAGAAATGTAAATAAGAACGACATTTGTAAGGCCATCATGCGACACAAATGCTACTTCTACTGCCTTTATTTACCCAGTAATGTGCTTCCCATTCCCCTTTTTTTTACATTTCTATTGCAAATTTTTTTAGGGGGTTCTAGTAAAATTTGCATCATGGTTCATTTCAGCTCCAAACAAGATTTGCATCGTGCCACAACACGTTGCGCCATAGAAACCAGGCTAATACCCGTACACCACTACAAGCAAAATTTGTCCCGCATTTGGCTGCGTCAGGCGACAGCCGACAGGCTACAGAGGAATGATGAAAATAAAGTCACTAAAGGCGTACAGCAATCAAGACTAGAAGCCGAGACTATTACTAGCAAATACGTTTATAACCGATTGTATTTATTTTTTTTTTCATATAAATTTAGCATAGAAATCTTGTCAACAATGTTTGCATCTCATTCTCTGAATGTATTATTTTTACTTTTCGAGCCACAGTGGAATGCTGTGTGGTGTAAGTGGGATGTGGCTGCCTTTTATGGAAACAATTAAAACAATTTTTGAACGCATATGTAAGTGTGCTTCTATAAAAGGATTTATAAAGCCTCCATAAACGAGTGTTAAATTGCATAAATGCCAGTATGCCATTTATAAAGAAAACAAATCTTTTGTAATGCAGTTTCCCCAATAGAAAGCACACGGCAACTTTAAAATGCAACTTCGCTCACACACTCCCAATTTTCCTGTTTCATTTCACAAAGTTCTCGTGGCGTTGTGAGCTACATAATTTTTATAAATTTATTCAAATTTGCTTAATTTTTTTTTGACTATTTTTATATTTATTACATGCCGGCAATTTGTTTAATTTTAATCATTTTCGAAAAGGATTTGATTTATTCCAAAAAAAAAATATAAGTTTGACTTAGTTTGAATGTAATTTGTTGTTGTGCTCATTTCAACGCTGACTACTGGAGATTCAATATTTAAAGAAATTTTTTTTTAAATTACTATTAACAATTAAATTAGTTTGTTCAATTATTTTGCCGCCATCAGAGTTTATTGTATTGATGGAGGCGAATGTATAACGCACAGCCTACTGAACCGAAGGTCGCGAGTTCGATTCCTGCCTAGATCCTGGGTGTTTTCCTGCGGACTAGCCGAAAGCTTCGCAAGTTAAGTTAGTTAAAGGCCTGAATTTATTTAAGTATTTTTAATAAAATTACTTTCTTGGAGCAATAAATTGTTTTTTGGCCATTTTACGTGCGTATTAAATCAGATTATTACATTAATCCCAGTGGAGAAAGGAAGTTTCTTTCACTTTGGTTCTCACTGCCAATTCAATAGTTTTCTTCCTTCGTGACTACTGTGTCCCCATTCATATACATGCAAGTACTTCCGAGAGAAATGCTAAGAAACATTGTCTTAAGAAGAAAAGTCGTAGAAAATAATTGTCTCATTGTTACACAGCATCCAAATGAAAAAGTCCTATTCAAATTTAAAGTTATGAATTCGTCGTTCCCGGCTCAATGTCATTTTAATGTGCTTTTGTTTGTGCGATTGTGCGATATTATATCCAATAATTCTGTAGCATTTTCTACACACGAATATGAATGTCATTCAAAACAACAGCACATGTACAGATTGAGCACCCTCTTGCCTATATTGTAAGTGATTGTTGCGGGGGGAAAAAGGTTTTTATTAAAAAGTCTTAATGAATTTCATTGCAGCAGTTGCAAAATAGACGAAAGTAAATGACTTCTAGAGAGTAGCTTTTGTATAAAGCACGCGAATTGTCTGCAATAAAAAATGAAAAACGGAAACAGTAGTAGTATTCAGTAGCTGCTGCAAGCGCGGTGCGAATGTAAAATTTCGCTGCCTTTTCATTGAATCCCAACAAGATTTTCATTCGCAGTGATATAGCATTTAGGCAAGGGTAAAGGGTATCGTATCTGTTCCATAATTTCGCAACGCCTTGTGCTCTTATGACTGAGCTATTTGAACAGCTGGCCTTTGCAAACAATAAATACATATTTTACAAAGAAATAAATTCGCGATAATTATTTAAATTTTACCATTGCAAAATTGCCAAAGATAAGGTCTGAGCATCTACAGCAAACTAGTTGCAGACATTGGCCACAAACATTTCCAATGCACCCTGATTACCCCCTTGTGTTACGACGAAGGATAAAAAAATACAATTTTATATTTGCAAGTGAGTTTAGCTGGCAGGGTTTGTTGTATTAACGTGTTTTAACGTGATTTGAGAAAATTTAAGTAAACTTGAGCAGTGGCAGAGGAGGTAAAGTGTGAGCTTTTCAAGAAGTCAAGAACATAAAGCCAGTTAAAGTTCATGCACTAAAACAAAACATTTCCAAACTGTAATAGCTCTCGTATAAGATACTTTAAATTGTTAAAAGGTTTATTAAGAAGATGTTGTACGCAAATGGTTTTAATTAAGCTTTCACTAATTGAGAATATTTTTTCATAAACAGCTGTTATTATTAAAGGGCAGACACACAGCGCTAAAATTAAATAAAGAATGGTCAGCTGTATTACAGATAATTATCAAAAACATTCAATATACCACCGCAAGGCATGATCACAACACTTGGATGTATCACGTGAAACCCCTTCGCCATGCCAGCTCTCTGTAGACACACAATACGTGCTAAATTGGGGGTAAAAATAGTAGCTTGTATACGAGGTACATCATCGGCCCACATTTGCAAATGAGAAAAGTAACGTTTCAGTAGTGTTTTCGTAACAAATTTCCAGATTGCCTAATTTTCAATTTAATGAAATCATTTACTTGTGGCATCTGTAGCCTGTTTCCGAAGTAAGGAAAGCTTTATTACAAAATTATTAGAGTGAGAAGAATGACAGAGAGAAGGCTCAAGAAAGATATCTGTCTACCTCTGGAACAAGTACAAATTGCATTTGCTCGCAACCACTCCCAGCATGAAATCCTTCCTGCAATCGAGCCGTCCTGTTAATGAAAAAATCTAATGGTTTTTCAATTATTGCAACGGAAGTGGCGATCAGTAGAGTTTGCTCGTGCTTATTCTGGTTCTCGTATTGATAGCACTTCCCACTGGCCATGAAAGTCTTCATAGTTCACTTCAATTCTTTTCGCAGTCAAATGTTGTTTTCTCCTTTAATTTTAAAAAGCTAATAAATTACAACAATTTTTGTCTTTTAAACAATAAGAAAATCAAGACGGCTGCCTAATAAAGAAGTTTGCAACAATTCAATCAAAACTATAAACACATCAAATTGTCCAGATGTCAGTGTTTATTTGCTTAACGAACAGCATTCTAGCGCTCGTTCAAAGTGCACGGCCACATGTCTCTTAAAAGGGAATAAAAATGTCTTATCCCAGTCGGACAGACGAAAAACAAATTTAAGCAAACCAGCGGCTGGCTGACAACCAGACAACCAGACAGCCAGCCGCACACAAATAAACCCCAGAATAGACGTCAGCACGATAAAATGTGGGATTTTCATACTTTTCCTTAAAGCCAAATAAACTACGAGTGAAAACGTACATACGTAGAAGCGGAAAAGCATTAGAAGCGCTGACTGTTTGGCTGGCTGGCTTGCACGCCGCTTGATATGGCAAGCAGCCAGACAAACAGTCAGCTTAAGAATTTATGTTTAAAGCAAAGTTTCTTTGCCATGCAAACGTTCAGATTCGAGGTGGATTTCTTTCAGTGTGCGTGTGTTTTTAAGGATGTCTGCTTTCGCATAATGGTCATGTTTGCTTAGTCAAATGGAAAGTTGGGAATTTATGTTAAAGGATTTCGAAAAAGAAACTTTTTAAATACAACTTTAGTTTTTATGTTCAAGGTAAATGAAATTGTTTATTGTTGGTTTTCTTTCATTCCTTTTGGAGAACAATTGCGGACGGTTGTCCGCTGTTTGGGATTGGGAAAAATAATATTCATTTTTTTTTAAATTTTGCGAAAAGGAATGTGTGATTTGCACTGGCTAATAAAAGAAAATAAACTTTGAAAGCTTAAAGGGAAAACATTTACAAAGTGGTTAAAGGTTTGAGCATATGTTGAAATTGGCGTTTAATATGAAGATGCTACAGATGGAAATCTGTTAAGAGAATACTATAGAATGAACTGAATCAATCCCATCGGTGATATTTATAAAAGCAGCCAAAAATGTATGGGTGCGATTGAGGTAATCTATGGGAGAGTAGTCCAATCAAGGACTTACTCAGCCAAGATATTCACATATCCAGCGACAAGCCATATCTGTTTGACATCTGACTTGTCGGCTTTTGAAGAGCTGCTCTTCTAGTCTCTTCTAAGTTCGGTTTTTTTTATAGCCTCCTTACACTAGTAAGATCCGAGTTCTTGATTAAAAGGGGCACACCTTGCCTATTTGAATTAAGATTCTCGGAGGTTAACAATAGAAATTGATTTCAACCTCAATTTCAATCCCATCTTTAAATAAACTGGTGCCAATGGTTGGTCAATGGTCAATGGTTGGTTGGTCATACCGTTATCTTCAATACCACTTTAAATTCAATGAAATCGATGGCTTGCAGACTTGGTGGCAATGTGTACGCATGAGAATGAGTGCATCCTATCAGGGTTCGTTGAACCGTTATCTTCAATACCAAACAAAAATCTAAAGGGTTGCCACTTTACTCCACGAATATAGGAAATAATAAAATTTTCGAACTTTTTATCAATAGACTCGGTGTTTCTCTTCCCAGATGTGAGAAATCTACAAGTTGGCGTAGTCAGCCATTGAAATAGAAATAAGCTTCGTCGATGAAGAATATTTTTGTATAACTTATCATTTTTAGATGGCACAAGAAACGAATCGCTGACGTAACCTGTGCCCAACAGCTTTTAATTCTTAGCCCAGTTAGAACTTATACGCTTTTAGATAGAGGTCATTCGGCTTTTGGATCTTCTTTAACACTTCTACACTACGTTAATAAGTTTTGTATCTATTCGCATGAATGGATTCAGTTCCTTAAAATTTTTTGACCATCGGCTTAGGTGCAGCTTTTCTTGATGAATTTTCGGAATTTTTTCTTCATTTCCTAGTTTTTTGCATACATATATAATACAGTTTCAGAAAAATCCTCAAAATTGTTAGTGCTGCAAAACAATTGTCCACCAAACGCTGCCTAGTCTGTCTCTTAAGCTCGGTGCGGTAAAACTTCCGTTTTAATGAAAACAAAACTATAACTGGGATACGATGTTAGTGCTTCTGGCTTCTCAGGATTAATAGCAAATTTTGACAGGATACCACAGCTCACTTTGTTCTTATTCGGGGAATGCCAAAAATAAATAATATCACGCCAAGAGAAATATTTATTTTTTTTTATCGGTGAGGAGAGCAGTGCAAATGCCAATCTAGACCGTCGATATCTCACAGTTACGTTACGTACTACATGTTGCGGTGCCATAGCCATAATGAATAACGAAAATAGGATTCACGCAAAAAGCATTCAAATAGCAAGCTCTTGAGTTTTAAGCCAGCAGTTTTAGTCTCTTTAATTGGTATTGCAAGAAGTATTCACGCATGTGTTGTATTCTGAAAGCTTTTAAGCTCTGCTGTAGTAGTGCTTAAAAGCCGAATCCATTTTAATTTTCAATTGAGGTTGGATCCAGGCTCACGCATTTCCCGCCAACTCAAACCCAAAGCGGATCCATATGATTTGTATTTTGGTGTTAAGTTCTATGCTGCCGATCCGTGCAAACTAGTTGAAGAAATCACAAGGTAAGTCAATAAAGAGACACTTTACGGAATGGTAATCAACTTTTCGTAAATTTCATGACTAAACAATTGTTATAGCGATATTGCCCAATTTGTGGAAGTGCACACAATTATTATTCTGATGGAATAGTAACTCTACTAGATCATCTCATAAGATCGCATAAGGGAAATCAAGAGTTTCTGTTTCAGTTTCTGCTCTCTTAAAGTCGTAACGCCCAATAAAGATTTCTGTGAATAAATAGACTCGTTCCTTGCCAGTAAATAATCTGTGGAAAAATAATCAGCTGCCGCAACGTTGCCACCTTGTAGACTTATGGCCCCTTTTTCGAAATCTAGCGAAATCCTTAATCTATTTAGGGAAATTTTTTTTAACACACTGTTTGCTGTTTAGTTTGAATGGTAGGATTCCTGTTAAACATTTTCAATGCCCGGTGGTAACCAAGGGAAATGCAGGCATAACAAGGAAACAATAAATAAATAATATTTTTAAAATTATGATTTCTTTTTCAAGCTCAAAAAAGCTTTTTTTAACACAAATAATAGTTTAAATTTGTTTAATAATTTATTTTTTATTTTGCAGGATGATTTACCTGGGCAAGCGCTACTGGATGTTGTCTTTGCCCGGCTAAATTTAATTGAAACATCATATTTTGGTATACGTTACATTGATGAAGAAAACCAGACGGTAAATATAAAAGCTACATTATTTATTATATTCTAAAAATAATCTAATTTAGTTTTGAACTCGAAATCAAAAACGTCTTCCAAAATAAATTAAAACGAAGTAAATAAAACCAAAACTATTCATACTTGCAAATTTCTTCATGTTTAAAAAAAATTCATCGTCCGACCAAATCTTTTGGTCTGGCCTAATATCAAATCAAAATTGTATTTCTTTCGTTTTTTATTTTTTTTAAATATTTTATATTCATAACCATAAATTACTCGTGAGTTTCCCGTAGGCAGATGGACATTTTTGTTGTCATGATTGGAAAAATTGAAACCTTTTTTATCACCGCGATACAACCACATTGTGAGTAAATGCTAAACTGTGTGACGAGTGTGATCGGTTGCTATGGGTAAAAGCCCTGATTCTCTAACCTACAAAGTCGTAAGATTCATTCGCACGAAAATCTGATGTGATACCCTTACTGGTATCACACTATCATACAAGAATGATGCAAGCAATTACCTCTTTGCTGATTGAAGTAAAATTTTCATAAACCTCTGCTTTTTATAAAAATCTGACATTTTTAAGCCACACTAACCTATTTTGCCATCAAAGATACCATATTCAACAAATCATACGACTGTGTAGGTTAGTGTATCAAGCCCTTAATAACACTTCTGTAACTTCTTTGGTTAAATCGCAGTTCGGGATGTTCATGCTATCAGGAACTAGAGCATTGTGTGGATCTACATATATTGAGTAAAATATACGAGTACAGTAGGTGTAGAAAGTATAAACAAATTAATTTTATTATTAATTATTGCTTTCCTCTTGCGATCTGGAAAGCTGAAAGATTTCGTTTAAAGAGAGTGCTCCTCATCACCTGCTTTTCCTCGCACATTGTTTCAGAATTTTTTTTTTAATAAAGAAAAATAAAAAAAGTCCTTTTCGAAACAGCTGATAATTATTTTCTTTAGTTGTTAAAATAAAAATCCATTTTGGAAATTTTATTCATTCATATAACAACGCCTAGAAAACTTAAAGAATATAAAAATTTAGCTTCTTCCTCGTTAAAATGTCTTATTTCAAGGCACTACTTTAAAGGTACTTTAAAATTCAGATCTTAATTGCTGGTGCTTTCAATTACCTTCATTTATTTATTGGCGTACAAATTTTCGGTTCAGTCGTTAGCGGGATAATTTGGTATGTAATCGGGCGTAATTAATGAAAATGAAGAGTAAAGGAAAAGTTCTCTTTTAAACTTTGTCTATTGTAGTATAACAAGGATCTTAGTGTGAGGCCCATAAAACAAAAGTAACTATGAGAAATAATATTTATTTTCAAAACATATTAAAGAACGTTTAGTAAGACAGGCGGCCAAGCCAAAAGTAATTTCTTCATAAACTTTGCCTTTCTCCTGATTGTTGTTTGGCATGTATTTGCTATGTAAAATTTAAGCGCGGCCATTTATAAAGGATCGCTAAAGTTTTCTACGGAATTCTTGAAACAAAAAAGAAAAGGGACAAACTTTTATTACACAACTGAGGTTGTTTATTAAGTTTAAACTGTTTACATTGTTGTTGCTGCTGCCATTTATGGCATAAAATATGCTGCCATCAAGTATCCTAAACAAGTTGTTGAAGGTCATAATGGAAATAAAAAACTCTAACCCACAATTCTATTCCCTATTCTTGAAGAGTCAAAGGCACATTTAATCTAAGAGATATTGGAGTGCTGGAAACAATTCGCCGTTCTGTTTTGAATGTAATTTATATTGCTTTTGCAGTTGCTGTTGCTTTCATTTTCCTTTCTTCTGCTACGCTTAAGGATAGAGGCATTTAAAGCTGTGCATTGAGTAGGCCAAAACAACTTTTATCTGAGATAGAACGAATGTAGATAACAGCGTGAATATTTATTTGAACTTTATTCAATTTACTTTTAATTCTCAGTGTCCTTCGGTTTCTTTTTTATTCCTTTCGAGTTTTAAACATTTTTATTGCTTGTATTGTATTAAATGTTCTTATCAAACTTTAAATTCTCTTTCGAACTTTTTTGTTATTTTTTATAGCACTGGTTGGATCCAGCCTCACGCATTTCCCGCCAACTCAAACCCAAAGCGGATCCATATGATTTGTATTTTGGTGTTAAGTTCTATGCTGCCGATCCGTGCAAACTAGTTGAAGAAATCACAAGGTAAGTCAATAAAGAGACACTTTACGGAATGGTAATCAACTTTTCGTAAATTTCATGACTAAATAATTGTTATAGCGATATTGCCCAATTTGTGGAAATGCACACAATTATTATTCTGATGGAATAGTAACTCTACTAGATCATCTCATAAGATCGCATAAGGGAAATCAAGTGTTTCTGTTTCAGTTTCTGCTCTCTTAAAGTCGTAACGCCCAATAAAGATTTCTGTGAATAAATAGACTCGTTCCTTGCCAGTAAATAATCTGTGCAAAAATAATCAGCTGCCGCAACGTTGCCACCTTGTAGACTTATGGCCCCTTTTTCGAAATCTAGCGATATCCTTAATCTATTTATGGATTTATATTTTTTTTAACACACTGTTTGCTGTTTAGTTTGAAGGCGATATCAAAAGTGTTACGCATAATGAAACTTGTAATAAACTTGTCCCATATCAAAAATGGTGACTATGGAGACTGTATGAGGGGTACCAATATGAGCTTTCATTTTAATACTTCGTATTCGGTAAGACTGAATTCTCATGTTAATTGAATTTTGAATGTCGTCGGCACTAGCAATATTCGCTATTGTTCTTTAACGATGTGCACGAGTTCGAGGCGCAACTAGACATTATGAATTTTAATCATTTTATTGGTTAGTTGATAATATAAAAAAGGCATAGGTTTTACACGTCATCTGGCAACATAGTTCAAAACGAAATGATTTGTTGAAATTGTTTACTTCTTTCAAATATAAAATATTTTCGCTCTCTACCTTACCTATCCCCTTAATTCTTAATGTTTTGCATTACAGGAAAGATGATCTTAGAAAGGTGGGCAGAGCTGTTAGCACTTACCCTTCATGGAAACCCGTTAGTAAAATTGGCTAATAAACTCCCTTCAGCACTGGCCACGAGACATTATTTATAGCCATTGCTAATTATGTGACCGTGAATATGTGAACGAAATAAGAGTTGAAGCAGTAGATCGAAGTTGATACGATGTTTTACCTGTTCAATATAAAACGCTTTAAGCCGTCCCCAAAAACCATCTTTTAATGCAAATCAAAAGAAAACCATTTTTTTAGTTTTCCAGTTCTAGATTTGCCGACCTTAAATTATTTAATTGCAATTTTTATTTGAGTAATAGGCTATAGTGTAGACTAGACAGTCGGTGTGGCTTGTGTAACGTAGTATAATAACAACCGTTATTGCCAGCATTGTTATGCATTCTTTTAGTTCAGCCAAGTGGCGGTCATTTGACACCTCATATATGCACTTGGAAAGGCAAAACACAAAGTAAGTGCAATGCACTTGTCGTTATATTTTGATGCTCTACCCTTATGCATCATACACACACATGTGGCACATATAACTGTGTACTTTGTTTTGACTACATTTTGGGCACATTCCAAAATTTGCTTACAAATCATTTGGAATTATATTTAATTGTTCCCATGATTATACTTAAATACAAATTGCCACTTAACCACGAATTCCCTTAACCACTCAGAATTCCTGGTCTCATGGTAACACTAATTAGTGTAATTTAAGTTGTTTGAGACGCCTTCAGGACGTCACTCAACTCTAGACGTAAGGCAACCTTCTCGAAGTTAGTTTAAAGGAAACCAGTTTTCTATTGTGGCAAGGAATAACATACAAGCCTTTGCGTAGACCGGTTCGGCTCAGGCATACCAACCTGTGAGCAGTAATGAATAAAGCTCGAAAGCCTAGAAGCGCTCTCCAACTGAACCAAAGGTATTTTCGTTTTGCGAGGCTCTTAAGGGCCTCTCTTGCTATTAAATTTCATGAATACATCTTAATAAATTTTTCTCTGTGTCATTAAATAAACGCCGTCGCTGACATAAAAACTTTGATTTATTATTGAAATAATGAAATTTTAATAATTTTGTAACACGCAGATGGTGAATTGCGGCTTCCATAAATGCGAACCTTTTTCCCAATTAAAAAGCAGAATATCAATTAATAAAACCGCCACTCACTTATTTAGTGATGACTTCAAATCGACATGTTTGAAAATTTTCCACTCCACATATCAATTATACAAGTACAAACAAAACATTTATTACTAATAAATAAATATATTACATACGAGTTTAATGCAATAAAATGCTGATGAGAAGCAAAAAATCATTTAAACACGCAAAATTCAATTAAAATGCATTCGCGCGAATAAAGTTAAATTATTGTTGGCGCGTAGAAATTAATAAATGAAAGTTATCGAAATGTAATAAATCAAGCAAAAACAAATAAAATGGAGTACCAAAATAAAATTGAAATTTGTTCCTTTGACGTGCAAAGGCAAATCAAACTAAATTAAATACCATAAAAATGCTCTATTTATTAAATAAGGACGGGCAAAAAAAAATTTATTGGGCGATAAAAAATATTTTGTTCATCGTCAACAAAACCGTGATGAAATGGTCAGCCCAACCCTCCATTAAATATCAATTGTATCCTTTCGATTTTAAGGATGATTTTTCACCATTATTGTTTTTATTTGTGCAAAGTCTGCGGACGTACGCAAGTGAGTGTGTGAACTGCAGCACACTGAGTGGTCATTGCAAAATGTGTCGCATTTACTTTCTACTACACGTCTGTATGAATAGTTGCTGTGTTGGTATGCTGCTGCTGCGAGCGCTGCTACTGCGGCTTTCGATGATGCCCTTTATGTTTTTGTTATTTTATCAATAGAATCTACGAGTACGGTATAGACTTGCGGAGAGCACTCATAATAAAAACTTATCGCATTATTTCGATATAAATGAGTCATTTAAAATGTTTACATTTTGTTATCTAAATGGTGAGGAAATTACGGAAAAGTCATTTATATGCCAGAATTAAAAGTTCCACTGATTACCAGAGTCGTTGATGAAGTTAATTTCAGCAGCTGTTCTATTACTGCTCACTGTAATCATGGGGCGGTGCTGGACAAGGTGATGTGGTAAGGGTGTCGGCAAACAAATCGGTTGCGTTTATTGTCATTTGGAGAAACATTCTTTGCTGGCACATTAAGCAACATTTCGCTTTTGAATGCAAACAAATTAAAATATTCGGCTAGTTTGACATGGAAAGAAAACAAAATAATTGGAGCTGAAACTATAAACTGAACAACAAACAAAAGATTTGACGGCAGGCGGCATAGAGTGTCGGCAACTAATCATAGCAATTTGAAAATGTTACATTTGTTTTGGTCGTTGCAAAGGTTTTCAAATGCAGATCAATTTATTTTGTGGTTAAGCTCGTCGCTATCATGCATTCCCATTAACGGGCTTAACGTTTTATTTTTACAGGAAGAGCTTAAATGCAAAAATCGAAATAAAGTGCAAAGTCTACCAAGGGGAATTGACTGCCAGCTGGCAGCTTAAGGATTTTTAACATTTGAGTCCTTTTTGGGAAAATTAATTCCGCTATTGTGGCGGATATAAAAGTTTTCAAGGATTTCTCAACAGTTTAGCGTATAGTCAAGCAGTATCGTTTTCGAGTACTGGCGATTTGTGATTTCGATTTCCTAGAGGAATTTATGTCAGTAAGAGGAAGACACAGCTCAATATAAATGAATTTCCCACACATGTACATCAACATCTGCATGTATGTAATTACTCGCAACAAATATAAAACACAAAACAAGTCATAAAGTAAAAAAAACTACACTATTTAGTTTTGAACCATTTTTATCTGATTTCTGTCGGCAAGAAAAATAAAAATTTACAGTAAAAGGGCTTGTAACTGACACTACCGTCGAACCACAGGAATCATTTCTTTCTAATTAATAAAACGAACTAAAATGTTTTCAAATGGTTAAAATATATTTATAATATTTATGATTTTTCATAAGGTGGTACCCTTTGCATTTTTGGCCAAAAGTCGTCAAACTTTGAAAACGCCCATTTGTGTATTTTTGAATGAGCTTTTAGAGTTTTTATTGCTCTTGTATGTTTATTTTATGTTTTCAAATGATTTAAATGTATTTTTGGTAATAATAAAGACAAAAAATTTTTTCCGCGATTTGGGGTAATTTTAGATTTTTCCCTTTGCATTTTTGGCAAAAATCGTCAAACTTTGAAAACGTTCATTTGTGTATTTTTGAATGAGTTTTTTGAGTTTTTATTGCTCTGGTATGTTTATTTCATGTTTTCAAATGATTAAAATATATTTTTGTTAATAATAAAGACAAAAAATTTTTTCCGCGATTTGGGGTAATTTTCGATTTTTTGCATTTTTGGCCAAAAATCGTCAAACTTTGAAAACGTCCATTTGTGTATTTTTGAATATAAAAGTTGAGTTTTTATTGCTCACAAATATTGCCACAAATATTCAAGTCCTTTTATCCTTAATAGAAGCAATATAAAAGTAAAACTCGTAAACTTTGCGACAAAAATGTTACCCAGCAAGTATTTGAATTCCCGTTAATGGAGTTGGGTTTACCGTTGTCGCAATGTTGTTATTACGCACTGATATTTGGCTTGGTTTGGGCGCGCAAGTTTTTTTTTTGAAGAATGCCCGAATTATAGCAGATAAAATTTGATATCTACCGTAATAGACACATGGAGCAAAAAGATTATGGGGGACTTTTGCAAAAATTAAAAGCAATTAAAGTTGTAAAAGCAAGCAAATACATCAGTTACTTAAGCAGCAACTAATTACCATCACAAGACCTGCACCGTTTATTATTTCCTCCGTAATGAAGTACTTGGCATGCTAATGTGATAGCAAAGTGTTTTCGCTTTACACATTAAGTATGAGAAGCCAAGTAGGACCGTAAGGACTTCTAATCAAATTACATATTTTAATTTAATTTTCTTTCATGTAACTTTACAAAAATAAATTATTAAATTTCATTTGAAGTTGTATGGCATACGAGAATTACATAATCAATTGGTTACAAAATTTTTTGTTTGCAGAGTGCAAATGCTTGAAGGTCACACTGTTAAACAAAAACTTTTAAGCCATAAAGTGTAAGGGGAAAAGAAATGTTCGCTACTTAAAGTAATTAAAACTTTGCATTTTGGAACTCATTCGAATTGAATTGCCTTCATGCCAAGATTGTACAACTTAAACATGCCACTTCCAGCAAAATAGCTTCTTTCTCATTACAAACTAGTTTTAGAGTTTGTCAAATGTAATTAAAGGGCGTTACCATATTTCATGCACTAACGTTACCATTTCATACGTTTTCATTATATATGAGTGTGTGTATGTACCAACACACATGCATGTTTATTGGGCCGATTGTTACTACGCTATAAAATATAATTAAGGGACGAGCATAAATGCGTAGCATAAGACGTAATAAAATATAATAAGAAAAAACTGCTTTTCAGTTAATAACTCTATTAATTTACGTTGTATGTGGCAGCGAATACTTTTTATGGGAAAGAAAAGAGATAAAAGTAGAGACATAAAGAGGAGCAGTTATTCGGCCAGTGTTTGTAATGCGTGGTTTGAATATCATGCCGACATACTCGTGAACGTGATGATAAGCCATTTGTCATCATGACCATTAACAACGACATTAAGCTCATCAGTTCTCCACGCTTATCATCACAATAATAATCATTCCAACTCCCATCAAACACTTCCAGCAGGACTACTGAACTAAGCCAGACAATACTCATGCGAGTACATGATCGAATATATCAAGTACTCAAAAGCAATAGTTTTTCAAACACGGGCACTTTGTATTAGGTAAGAGCAAAAGCATAAAAACGAGAATTTGTTCACTATAAAAATATATGGTAGTTTATCACCTGGTTTTCAATCACCTCATTTTGTATCGAGACACTTGCGAAGCACGAAAAATATGCATACAATTTTATGTAGCTTTTATCGAAAACTATCGCAATATTATCTGCACTAGCTGGAAAATAAGGATGTATTCCAAGTAATGAACTCAGCGACTGCAAATGAATGAATTTGCAGCTCTTGGAGCAATTGCGGCTTCCTTTCTATGAGCCGTGAAACAAGAGTATACAATAATAAGTCGAAGTCTTTCTTTCTTAAAAGAAGATGTTTAATATTATCATTGGAAGCTCATTTCACATGTTTACACACACATATACATATATATAATATAAAGGCGGCAAATGGATTTCTCTGGCTATAAATCGGTAGTCTTCAAACGTACACCTTTTGACATTTTGCAAAATTTTTGTGTTACTGGTGTACGAATCATGAATTCTAACATGGACCAACGAATACGGTCGGATAAAAACTAAAATTTATTCTAATTTTCTATAGGACTCAATTTCATTTTATTTCCTTAGAAAATGGGGTTGTATCACTTTTAGCATCGACGGCTCAGTTATGAAATTGATTTTAAATTTTCTGATACTCTTACAGTTATACTTCTCATATATTATATATTTTCCCATATTGTACAAAACTTTCATTTACCATTTTGCAATATTTTTGTGTTACTGGTGTAAGAATCATGAAGTCTAATATGGACCAACGAATACGGTCGGATAAAAACAAAAATTTTTTCTAATTTTCTATAGGACTCAATTTCATTTTATTTCCTTAGAAAATGGAGTTGTAACACTTTTAGCATCGACGGCTCAGTTATGAAATTGATTTTGAATTTTCTGATACTCTTATAGTTATACTTCTCATATATTATATATTTTCCCATATTGTACAAAACTTTCATTTCTTAAAACTAAAGAGTCTGGCATATACATGCATGTGCAGGCATTTGTGTATGGCTTAGTGTTCATATGGGTTAGTGGCATATTGTGCAATATTTATTTATTTATGCAATCTACACGCACTGAAGTTAACGTGATACGAAATTACTGCTGCTCCTAACTAATACAACTGCAAATGCTTTCTAGTCGTACTTCAATGTGTGGACATGTTCATGTTTGTTTCTGTCTGTAGCTGTCAGTGTTTATGATTTGTTATATTTGTCAAGTGTTGTGTCCTGTAAAATATGTGTACTTTATTATCAAAGTACGCATTCATACAGCACCCACATACACAAACAAACATTCAATTTGGAATGCAACATATTTGTGTGACAGACAGTTAGCACTCATGAGAATCTGTAGTTGCAGGATATTTTTGTTTGTTGGTAAATATTAACTTTTATCATAAAACTAAATCAAACAAATAGCTCTTATTTGTGTGGCCATTTACTTGGAGAAGGATATTATTTGAGTAGTCAAATACGGGCACAGGACAACAGCAAGACAACTTTATGCGAGCACGCATAGATAATTATTGTTTGCCACCCTTTAGAAATAAATTAAATAAAGTTTACAGTATTTTACGGATGCGACACTCAGTTTGATTCGAAACCACCAATCTTCACCAATTAATAGGAAACTTGCCTCTCCTGCGCCCTGTGGTAGGAGTTTTTCCTTTCATTCAAAATATTATTTTTCAACTTAAAATGCTCATGTTTGTTAAATGTTTCGGAAAGTTTATCAATTTACTGTGTTTGCTTCCACATTATTTTCAAAATTTATTCTACATTCATTTGACATCAATAAGTATTTATTTGTTTGCTAAATATCTTTGAATGATTGAATGGATAAATTGATAAATATTTACAAAATGTCTCAATTGCAGGTATCAGTTATTTTTGCAAGTTAAACAGGATGTTCTGCAAGGAAGACTGCCGGTAGCTTTTGAACTGGCTGCTGAATTGGGTGCTTTCGTTGTGCAATGTAAGTATATGAACCTTTTAAATATGTCATGAGTGAAGGAAGGAAGCTAAAGGATTTTCTAATAAGGACAAACTGCAAACTAACGATTGATACTTTTTCAATCTTTCCTTTAACCGTATAATAGATCGTTGTAAGGCAGTTAAAGCTTATTTAATTGCTTCCAAGTTTCTTTTAAACTTTGTTTCGTGCTAAAATACGAAAAATATTGTTTATTCTCTATTTCCGGATTTCTAGTCTCAAGATATTGCCAAGTAAAGTTTCCATATGTGTTTTAGAAGATATACTTCTTACATAATTAAGACAAACAATTATTGTTTACATTAACTTGGCGATTATGCAATATGAAAATAAAACTTTAGAAACTTTATTTCCAAGTTTAATAATATTTAAATAATAATTTAGTTTTTATGCAACTAAAGACATTTTTGGTATTCCAACTCCAGAGCTATTAGTAGTATTGTAGTAGTATTATTGCTTTGTAGTATTATACGAAGCAGAGCTAAAAATTGAGTGGGCGTGTCTTTATTCAGTTCTAAAACCACGGCTTTAAAATCGAGTTTCATAAGACTTGATTCAATAATTTCCAAAATGTTTAATATTAATATGTGTAGATGTCACCGCCCACTTTTTCGAAGAACAAAATTATGGAGCACCAAAATTGTTAAGAAGTCATTTTAACAACTTTAACTTTCCAATATAATTTCCAATATAATTGGCATTGAAAACAAATAATGTCGGCAGCGCCCACTTCTTTGTACCATGAGAGTGGATTATGTTTTTTACTTATCCACTGAGTTACACGTTAGCTCAATTTTAAAACCAACTTCGAGTTTTTCGTAAGCTTTAATAAGTAAAAATAAATAATTAAGGCGTGGCACGGCCCTTAAGTTTAAAAAATTTTTTTTTATATTTTTTGCATACGAACAGATAGAGAAAAAGATACAATTTAGAAAAGGGATAAAAGATAAATGGGCACTCTTTTAGCAATTTAGACGCCGGTAGATGAGTCAACGCTAACAGAAACCGAAGGAAGTAGTTTAAAATTGATAGTCCTTTAACTGTTTAAGTGAATAAACAGATTTTTACATACTAAATTTAATTTAGACGCCGGTAGATGAGTCAACGCTAACAGAAACCGAAGGAAGTAGTTTAAAATTGATAGTCCTTTAACTGTTTAAGTGAATAAACAGATTTTTACATGCTAAATTCAATAATGATTATTTTGGGAGAAAATTTTCAGAAATACAAAATTTTGTTTTCGTTTTAAAGAGTTTTGCGTTTCACTCGCTCTATTTGATTTGTTGGACTGCATGAAGAGGGCGTGGCTTCTTCCTGGGTACAGTCACAAGTTGCAACTTTGCATATTTATTTTGTAAAATATTTTCAATGGAATATATAAATTGAAAATTACAATTCCTTTTGCATTGTTATCTTTTTAAGCTGAACTGGGGGATTACGACCAAAGACGCCACTCCAAAGGCTACGTATCCGAATTTCGTTTGCTACCAAATCAAAGTAGCGAACTAGAAACACGCGTTGCCGAATTACATCAGCAACTAAAAGGAATGTCACCGGCAGCTGCAGAGCTAAATTATTTGGATAAAGTAAAATGGCACGATATGTATGGTGTTGACTTACATCCAGTACTGGTACGTATAAACTGTTTCCTTTTCCTTTATAAGAACGAAATGGCCTGAAAAGCAACCATAATTTAATTTTAGAGTGCAAAAGTCTACTTGCTTACGGGCTTCATTTTGGTTTCACAATTAATTTTATTACCCGTAACAGAAAAGAAAAAAAAAAGAAAAAAAAAGAAAAAAAAAAGAAACGCACCATGTCAAAAATGGAATGAAATTTTGTAATTAATGTTTGGTTTTGCTAAGAAAGATAAAATCACCCACATACACAGCCACACCCACCCATTGCATATATATACATATTGCGCTCCTGTGTAGTTTACATTTCGGTATTTAACACTTTATCTCGAAAGGAATTTCATAGGAATTTCTATGAGAAGATTGTTTGTTTTTGTAAACTTGTTTATATAATAAATGGAACTGATATATTTTCCGTGTTGGCTTGCTCGGCTCTGTGGATTCATTTACATTTTTATGGTGTTCTTGTTAGAGCATTGGACCATGTCGCATAAATCTCCTTATTTTCAAAGGTTTGTTCAAATGCGTATGAGTTTTATGTTTTATTGTAACACATGACTAGAAATCGAAATGTGTATTTGCTGAGCGTTTCTGTGGTTTTGTGGCTGTTTTGGCTACTTTCAGTGAAAAGTTCATGTTTTCCCCTGAAATACTCACGATAAGAACGAATAAAGTTTTTGATGTTGTAACGTAAAAATAAAAAGCAAATAAAGCGTGGTGAAGGTTTACAAAAAATACACATACACATACATCTATTTAATATCACACACCAGCACTCATTTAATCGTATTTTATTATCACGCCGTTGATATTGAAATTTATTACTGGCAGGCCCGTTGCAGTAAAAGAGAATTTCGTTTAAAGGAGTTACTGTTTTAGAAAGCAATCACACAAATACAATAACACATATACTCGTACGAGGTGTGATCAAAAAATAACAGTTTTTTTTTTAATTTCGTATGATCGATTTTCGCATTTTCATGTTGCCAATATCAGCTATTTTGGATTGTCAAAATATTGGAAGGTTAACTGTGGCGTTTGGAGAGTCTACTATGAGCAGAACACAAGTTCAATTGTGGTATAACCGGCTTAACGCAAGCCGAGTAGATGTCAATGACTGTGCTTGGCATGGTGTCCCGAGCACGTCAACCACGGATGGAAACATTCAAGCAGTGAAGAAAATGATTTTGGATAATCGTCGAACCACTATTAGAGAGCTTGATGATAATGTTGGCATATCTTTTGGCAATTTTTAAGGATGTTTTAGGCAGCGAAGATTGTTCCAAAATCGCAAAATTTTGAACAAAAGCAAGGTTACATAGGAGCTACTCAACGTTGTCAACGACGATCCAAACTTGCTCGAAAACGTCGGAATGGGTGTATGGCTATGATATTAAAACCAAATCCCAATCATACCAGTGGAAGTGTCCAGACGATCTAAGACGGAAAAAGCAAGTCAATTTCGGCAAATGTAAAGGTTTTGCATCATGAATTCTTGCCATAAAAACGTAGAAATTATTTTCTTGAAAAGAAGGTGTGAAACTGTTTCGAAGAATGAAAAGCTTCTGTTCGCAATTATTTTGGAAAGGACACTACCTTGCAAAGTGCTGCGTATGATTCTAATATTAGTTGTTTACACAAAAGCATCCAAGCACATACTTGGACGAATTGTAATTAGTTTCTAGTCCCCCCGATATTAGCAAAGAATTTTATAAAATATGTTAGCAATAACAGAGTAATACCAGGAATTTATTGCTCTCATTAAAAGGATAATTATAACAAATAATTTAGAGCTGTAAAAATCGGAAAATGATTAATTTGGAAAACTTTATTAAGACAAGCAACCATATATGTTTTTGGAACACAACAGGCGAAAAGAAAAATTATTTATTAACTACACTATACAGATAAAACTTTATTAACGCAGAGCGAGAATGTATAAAATACAGGGGATTTCAATTACTGAAGCAACATGAACATCAAAAGGGGCTCAAACTAGAAAAATATCATCAAACAGCCTCAAAGAGGCAAGCAAATATACGCCTGAACACTGTTGAGAGTGGTGTCATGGAACAAGTATTTGCTTTACCTCTTTGCACTTTGCAGTGTTTCAACATTAACGGGCTGCACGTAAATGCATCACTGCGCTGCTGAATATGATTATCCTGCGATGTATTAGCTAAGTGGCTTTTGATTGCATTTACAAGGAATGTGGGAATATGCAGTTCAACTGCAAAGGAAACATTTTAAAGAGGAGAAAATTCTCGAAACAAAATCCACTTGTAGGGTCTTGCAATATTCGTGAAGAGGACACGATAAATTTCCAAAAATACTAATCAAATATTAATAATAAATTGAATAAACGTAGAAAATGATGACGGCTATGTCAGCAGGATTCAGAAAACAACAAATTAACAAGGAAATAAAGAAAATACGAAAATGAAATATTTTTAATTAAAATATATTTGTAATAATAATGAAAAATTTTTTAATTTGATTAAATTATTAACTGATTTAAATTAAATAAAATATTTAATACAATTGAAAAGATACGAGTATTTTGGAGAGTTTATTTGAGAAAAGCTTTTACTCAAACTCATTTTTTATTGAGGAATAGAGGAAATAATTGATTCAGATTGGCCAGACTTTTAGTGGAATGCAATAAATAACAAAATTTACATCTCCTTCAAATACTCGTAAGGATGAATAATTTCAATCAGGTTTATTTCATATTATTTAATTTTTTAAATATTTCGAAAAGTGTTTGTGCACTTCACTGTAATACAACTTTTCATTTCCTTTCAAACAAAACAATCCAAACTTTAAAATTATCCCCTCTCCCCCTTTACGAATACAAGTACAATTAATTTAAACTTATTTCAGACTTAGAACAGAAACAACAACATTACCAGATGAGCTCTGTGTATGTAGATGTAGAATACTATATATGTATTTCATGCAAGAGAAGTAAAGCTTCTTAGAAAATTCTTTACAACTCTTTTACTTGGGAAATTTATTCAAATTCTTTAACTTTTCATTAACTTAATTACAAAGACTATTTAAACAAAAAACGATGAAAAAACGTAGTGTAGAAAACGAGAAGCAAGAAATTCTTGGAAAATAATAGAAAGAAAAACAAATAAGTACCAAAACTTGATAACGCTTTGTCAACGCTTTTCTTCGGTATGAGCAAAAAGCATACCTTTGCAATATTGAGGAACAGAGTCCTGAAGTTGATTGTTTATGGGATGTTCTTTCTTTACATTTGCAGGGCGAAGATAGTGTGGAATATTTTCTTGGTCTGACGCCAAGCGGAATCGTAGTGCTGCGTAACAAGACAACAGTGGCTCATTATTATTGGCCTCGCATAGCAAAAGTTTACTACAAAGGACGCTATTTTATGCTAAGGATAAGTGATAAGAATGTAAGTATGTAAATTATTATCATGCTGCTCTACGTTTTCCTTCTTTTGATCAAAGATGTTATTAACGAGAAGCCGAAAACTTGTTAACAACTTGCAAAATATTTTCATCATAATTTGGTAGCAAATTTTATCAAAGAGAAGAAGACGGTATAAATTTTTTTTCTTTTACAGCTTCTCCATTCCCATAAAATAGTTTCACTGAATTTAAAAGTGGTTTCTTTTTTCGTTTACTTTTTGTTCCCAAGAACGAGTTAAGCACTTATGGGTTTGAGACACCTCGCAAATCAGCCTGTAAGCACTTATGGCGCTGCTGTGTAGAACATCATGCATTTTTTCGCTTAATGCGTATCCCGCCAACGTTACCGAATTCTCCCACAAACACTTCAGATATTTTTCAATTGGGTAGCAGACTGAAATGCAGGTGAGTTGTCTTTTCATTGGTGTTAGCCCTTTTCCTTTTGGTGCTCGGTAAACAGTTTTTGTCAAGTTTTCGAGCATTCTTTATCATGGCAGCGACAACAACAATTTTCTCTCTTTCCAAAAGCATTGTGAAGTGGTGAATTATGAGTATAATTTTTGTGAAATCATACGAATAGAATTTATGCAAATTGTTTGTTGGCATTTTGTTAAAACGGGCGTAAAAAAGTCTGAATAAATAAAAGTATTATTTTAATAATTCTCACACTTTTAGTTCGTACAAAATGTGAGTAACTTTTTTTAAAGGATATGAAGGAAATTATGGTTTGAAAATATAATGTGAGGAAACTCTTTAAACCTCCTTTTTAGAAAGCAATAAATAATTATATTAGAAAATGCATACGAGAATTATTATGCTCTACACTCAAACAGTGATCTCTGATAAGAAATATAGTTGTAATAAGCAACCACCTCTTTGCTGGCCTACGTTGACTCCCACATATAATAAATACTCGGTTTCGAAAGGAAAAGAAGTTTGGAAGCTTTAATGGATTCAGCAGGCTCGTGCGCAAAAGTGAAAGTAAATGAGATAAAAATATCTTAAAATGCGTCGATTGGTCAGACAAAGTTCTTTCTTAGCGGCTTCAAGTTCCTTTAAAGAACATGTTTCATATCCTTCAAAACAACAGTAATTTTATTACGAATATACTCAATCGTTCAATACTGGCCGATAATTTAATCTTTAAAATTGAAATTGTCCAAAATAATTTTTTATTAAAAGAATCATTCAGTCTGACAAGCACAAAAACTAGATTCATCAAGCAAAGCACTTTATGAACTGTTAAAAAATGTCAATATCTTACGATCGAAGGCATATCCAGAAATAGTGCCCATGTGGATTATAATACAAAATCTGATACTGGAACATGGTCTGAACTATTTTTGCAATATTTTATAAAGCAAAATTTTAACTTCATTCTACTACGCAGTTTAAATTAAAAAATTTTCATCAAGTTTTCCTTTTTCCTTGCGTCCTTTTTAACTGAATCCGGCTGAAGATAATATTCTACGAACTTTAGCCTGATAAAGGCATCTTATTTAAATAAAGAGAATTTATACTGAAGTTACGTTTTACAAAACTATAGAATTTCAAGCGATAATTAATTAGTTATAAACACAAAGAAATTCCGGCATCAGACGTCGAAATATCTCTTTTCTTAGCGATATTTTCATGAGACCGTAAAAATGGCGATTTAGCACAATATTGTTAAATTATTGGTCATTGGTTTAGGAGACAGGATATCTCGCTCTAAAACACGATCAAATCTTTTGAAGCATTTTTTTTTTTTTGGAAAGTAATTTATATTTTAAAATTTTTAATTTACTGCTGCTAGTCAGCTGTTGTTTGCGAAGGCGATCTAGTGCCAAATTATAATGATGGTGTCACTTATGGTTCTCTATCGCCGTCTGATGTCAGAAGTTGTTTACGTTGGAAACTTATTTTTTCAAGCGATAAAAATGCGCTCGTACAAAGTTCAGCTGGTATGAAAAGTTCGTCTTCTTTCTTACAGCAAGAAAGCTAAGAAATTTCATAACATTTTCTTCCCATCAACTACAAGTTGCTAAGGAATTACATGACGCATTTGTTTTTGAAACGTACTAAGTGCCTCCTTAGGCGAAGGAATAATGCACAGCCTACTAAACCGGAAGTCGCCGGTTCGATTCCTACCTTGACCCCGGGTATTTCGTGCGGTGAAGCCGAAAGCTTTGCAGATTAAGTTAGATAAAAAAAAAATACGAGAATTATAATATACAAACTTTCAACGAAAACGAGATATTAAATATTTTCTAGAACAATCTACACTTCATCTCGCCCCCAACGACATCTGACCATTATCCGACTAATAAGTAACCGCCTCTTTAGAACACCGTATAAAAATAATTTTAATTTTATAACCAGTAGTACTTTCAAAGTCAAAGCAAAAGTTTTAAGAATTTAATTCATTTGAAAAAGTCTCAAGTCTGTGTGGCAAACTTTCATTATCAAGCACACACACCTACGAAGAAAACGATGAAGTGACTTTGAATTTTGCACAGACATTGAACATGTTAATCTAGAAAAGTTCTAATGAAAAACACATTTCCTAATTAAATAACTTAAAAACAAACTTTGCAAATAAGAGAATGCGAGCAAAAGTTTCAAGTTGCAATATATTTTTATAACGACTCAGTAGGCTGCAACTGTTGCAAGTATAGTAGACGGACGTTGTGAAGTTTGTAAATCATTTTCATGGTCATTACCGTATTAAATAATGTTTCAGTGTTGCAGGCAGACACATTTGAAGAAAATGAAAAGGAAAAATATAATTTGCTGAACGATTCTTTTTCTCACTTGCAGTAATAAGCTTTTTCAAAAAGTATCAGTAAAAGCTTTATGCTCTGTTTTATAAAATAATTGCACATAAAATAAAAAAATACTCGTAAATGGGCCAAATGTAAGTAATACTAAGCAGTGCCGTCGTCATGACGTGAATAATACGAGTATAGGAAATGAATTGCCGATTGTAGTAAACGCGAGGTAAAGGAAGTTTCAGGAAGTGTAATTGAAAACCCAACCAGATGAATGGCGCTGATCCCCTACAAAATATAAAAGAAATATTGAGCATTATTAAAGAGATATACTACATCAGTAGTATAAACATGCATTTTGGCAAGTAGGATTCAGCGAAGAGAGCAAACAATATACAGCCTTGTATATTGGCTTACAGTACCAGGGTGGCAACTCTATCAATTTAAAGTGATGTCATTCGGTATGCTCAACGCTGCACAGCAACTATGTCGACTGATGGACAAAATAATCCAACAAAAGCTGAAAGAAATTGTTTTCCCATATTTAGATGTCATGATAGCGCTACCAAGTGTGTTCGAAAAACTTAGAAATATTACAGGAAGTCGCACTCCGCCTTGAAGAAGCCACTTTAACTATAGTAATAAAAAAATGAAATTTCTCTTTCCAAGAAATTAAATATTTAGGATTTTTTATAGTGGGGAGAGCATTAAAGACAGATCCGGATAAAGTCATGGCAATAAGGAATACGGCATACCGAATATTGGAAAATAAAAATTAAAAAGAAAGACTCTGTTTCGAAAAATAGGCAAAAAACTCGTGAAGAAATATTTCTATTCCTTGTTTGGCAGCCCAAGTATGTTGTCTGTGGTCTGTACGTTTTAAAATCGGGTTTTGGATTTTCGCATCTTTTACAAAATTTTCCGAATGAAATTAAACGAATCTGAATTTAAGTTTTATATGTGCTGTGCCGCTTCTGTTGCTAGAAAGCATAGATTTATCGAACATTTCTAAGAAATACAGACAATCTAAGAAGAGAGAATTTTGCAGAACAGCAGAAATAAGAATTCGGTAATTCATTTCGT
Organism: Ormia ochracea; assembly: GCA_963402855.1. Taxonomy (NCBI): domain Eukaryota; kingdom Metazoa; phylum Arthropoda; class Insecta; order Diptera; family Tachinidae; genus Ormia; species Ormia ochracea. The sequence goes on from OY727105.1 coordinate 44,723,520, forward strand.
TGCTGGCAGCAAAATTTTAATTTTAATCCTTTTTTTATTATTTTCCATTACAAAACAATATTTGAAATCCATTAACTTCTATTAGCCTCCCTAATATTTTGTCCTAAAATTTGTCTTACTATTTTAATTAATTTCTCCTCAGATGATTAAACATGACCACTGTGCATGAGGCCTACTAACATTACTATCTTATCTGTTTCCTCATTAAGAAGAAAATGCCAATAAATTATTTTATAGTGTTCCAAATATTAACTGCCGATCTTTTATATAATATCTCTCCTTAAAATTTCATATGTATACTTTTATTTCGCCCCTCTTTTATAGCAAAGAAAAATCGACAAAAGATTCATTATTTATTAATCGTTCTCCGCCTGCGTTTGTGCGTGTTCCCTCGAAACGTCAACCGAGACGTGTAATGGATGACTTTTTAAATGGCTGCAAAAAGTCTGAGCCATTTGGCGGCAGTTCGTCATTTCTAAATGCCAAAAATGTGAGGTGAGTAAAATTGTGGATAAACAAAAATTTTACTTCTCTTCCAGCTTTGAGGGTGACGCTCTCCAGGGAAAAAAATTAATTTATTTTCAATTTCTTTTTATTTTATTTTACAATATTTTATTTCATTTCTTTTTTTTTTTTTAATATCAGTTTTTTTGTTAAATTCATTCATGCCACAAAGTCATTTTGTCAAATACAATTGTTTTCTCTGTTACGTTGCAAATTGTATGTGTTGTTTGTTGTGTGTCGTGTGTTGCAACATCGCTTTGCTCACTGAAAACACACAGTAATTGATTCTGTGTTCTGTCTTTCTAGCTTTGTGTCTAGACATGGCAAGAATCAATTTTATGCCTTAAAGTTAAAAGAAAATATCTTTCCAAGAAATTAAGTAATAAAATAAATTGTCAGATTCGTGTTCAAAGCCACAATCCATACGTGGGTTGTTTGTTTGATTACAGTAGACAATCGTATTAGTCTTTGATTTCTCTCCTCTTTGGGTTTACGTTTAAAGAAAATTAATATCAAACTGTTATCGATGGCAGACGAAATGAGTTGTGCCATTAATTTTTACCAGAAGTATTCAATTTTCTGGAAAATACATATATGAGAGACAATAGAAAAAAATTAACTGCTGTTTTGAAATTGCTGGCGATGGGAATGACCAATTTAAATGGTAGAAAAACCCCCGAGGCTATTGTTGGAAGATTTGAAATTGGTATGTGATTGCCCACTGTTCAGTTGGTTGAAATTGCCGCCTTTCTAACAATTATTATGATGCAACTTTTCTATGTGTCAGTTGTGGAAAGTAAACGAAGGAAGTTTAGAAAACTAATAGAATAGAATAATCACAATGGAATAGTTGTGCGTACCTGGTCACACTTAGAAAAAATCTTTTTCATCTTGGCTAATTTGGCAGTGAATAAAAATTCCCAATCAGGCAACGGAGAATCTGCAAATCTTGGTCGAGAAAGCAATGGGTCTGCGGAGAGTGACTGTACCGTGTGAATGTTTTATTTGAAAATAATTTCCAACAACGACGAGGAGCGCCAACCAATGAATCCATGATATTTGCACTCAGATAATCTTCGCTTTCAGCATGTTTCATAGCACAATTTCAGTTAATATAGCATATGAAAACTCGGATTTGATACCTATAAGCTTTTCTTCGACAGGTACCGACTATAGACTCACAGTCTGTGTATGATCTGGTACCAGAGTGCAATCTTCGCTCCTCTCACTTAAATATCGTCCCTGCTTTGGGCATTAAGAAAATAAAAAATATTAAACCGGAGCTTGATTTCATCTTTAATCCTGCTTTAGCTTCTCGCTTATTTAATTAACAATTTAATTCAATATTTCCAATTTTTTCACATTTTAATTACTCAATTTGCCCTCTCCAATTTTGAACTCCGTCTTTTTAGTACCAACATAGCAGTTGGAGTAATTTTTCTTTACCCTCAATCTTGGAAATATTTTTAAAATAAAAATGAAATATAAAATAAATAAATATAAAATAAAAATATGAAATTTAATTTGCTGGAAATGTGTTTAAGGGTAAAAAATGTCCCGAAAACCAAAAAAAAGAGCAATAGAGTTTTGTGAAATATTTTTTCGGCCATAATTTAAAAGCATATTTAAAAAAATAATTTCATTCCACAAATAACTTTATAATAAGAAAAACAATTTTAGGAAAGAAAATATATTCATTTTAAGCATAAGTATTTTGGCAAAACATCAGATGTTCAGAAAGGCCTCTTAGGGCTCATCTCAGAAGGAGAGTTTCCATCTCTTCATGACAATATAACATGTATTTCCAAAAAGAGAAATTGTGAGCTGCAAAATGAAGTGGAACTTTCGGGCCTAACTTTTCTATTTTGCAGCCACCTTTCATAAACACTCTTGAGCCGATTTGGAAAACCCTTTTAGATTACATTTCATTTCGCTTCCATTTTGGGTTTGAATTGAGAACAAGAATTTAAAACTCGGAGAGATATATTTTCAACTGAAACTTGCTTTTACATTTCTTCACTAAGCAAAGAGAATTGCTACCAATCCCTGGTTTTCAAAATTTAACAAATTTAATGATAAATTATCCTTCATTATTCAATGATACCAATTTCTTGCAGCCAAACACTCTCCTTCTACTTCTCCAAGATATTTTTACTTTTACACAATACTCGTGCAAGGAAATCTAAAACAACAAGTTGTTCAAAAATTTTAAATTACATTCATGCGCTGCTTCCTTGACAACATTTATCTTTGAGTAAATCTAAGATTGCGTACAGGAATTTGTTATTAAATTCAAATCATTATCTCTTTTCCGCAATCTTGGGACGCAATCATATTCGCAATGTTATCTTTGAGTAGATTGTGGGGTGCAGTATCACCGAGTACGCGGTGTATCGGCGCAAATGTATGAGTAGTCCGCTTCCAACAAAAACATCAGCTACGTGAAAAGAACACAAGACACAACGCAGGAGGATAGAAAATAACAACTAGCTGCGTGGCTGACTGCCTGCCTAACTGGCTGACTGTTTGCCTGCCCACATTCCTCTATAACAACCATAATGATGCAAAAAATTTAGATTGTTCATAACTTAAAAACCAATAACATTAAATCACACGAAGAAGATGTAATGAGGGAAAAGCTGAGCAGAGCTCACATTCACATAATGGAACAATAATTTTCCTCCAGCGGATCTGGCATTCTCGTAAACTTACAAAACAGCAAACCGTAAAACAAGAAACAACTCTTTTTCTTTTCCTCCGGCACCTGCATGCAAGTAAATTCAGAAAAACTGTTTCTTTCCTTCCTTTGCTTTTTATCAAAAAGTCCAACGTGTATGATATAAACAAAAAAATAGTATACAAATTTACTTTAAATGGTAATCCATAAATCATATAACAGAATGGTATGAGTCAGTCCGTTTGTCTGTACGTTGGAGTTGCTGCACGAAATGGGAAGAGAAGATGCGTCCATGGAACTTTTCAACAGCAACGTGCCAAACAGTGCAAAATAATAAATATTTAACATCAAGCACATTTTTGCTAGTGTGGCTTGGGAAGATGGCCGGCCCGAACATCGGCTAAATCAGCCTTTGGTGCACGGAGCAGCAAAAAATGTTTTGAGCGTCAAGTTCTCGTCACATGGCTACAAGCACACAAATCGCGCCTATAATTACTCAATTACAAACATATTATTTTCTATTTCACTTTACTTTACTTTACTTCACTTTACGTTACTTTACTTAATTTTTTGCTGCCTTCTAAATCTCCATTCCACTTTTATTTAAAATGTTTATTTATGCAGTTAAAGATGAGGTGCAGCTCATCAAGCTGTATCTTCTGTTGTCACAATCGAAGCCATTCAATACATTGTTGAAAGAGGAATGCGTAGCATGTCATAAGAAAAAGCCTCAACAAAATTGAATTCAGATTTATGAGTGAACCATTTAAATTGAAGACGTTTTAATTGGGCAACTTAAATTTATTTCGCCAGCAAGTGTTGATTTAACAAAAAGTAATAGTTGATTTTATTTTTATTCTGCCATTTGCAGCAACTATGAAAGTCCGTACCGTTCAACGTATAGTATACCAACCAGCTTGGGAATTAATCCTTATCATCACCAGTCACAGCATACCACAATGCCGCACAGCCAAAGCAGTCATATACAGACACCGGATTCGCCTCGTAGTACTCGTAGTGCACCATGGCCGAGATCACAGCAACGATCACTTTTTGGTAATAAGCCTTCCAGTCCGCGATCAGTACGCTCTGCTAGCACAACAGGTGGTGGTGGTGGTGGAGGGGTCGGTAGTAGTAATCATCACCACCATCATCATTCCCAACATACGCATTCGCGTTCATCAACTGCTACCAACGGCACAGCGAATAATCAACAACAACGTTACCGATCTAGTTCGGTCGAGAGTCATTCCTCAAATGATTCACGTTCCACACGCAGGTAATTGAATTTGTCAGCATGATGATCGGCAATAAGTGTTTTAAATTGTATCGTAGTGCTTCAATTGTTTTTTTTTTCTTTGTCTTTAATTTTTTCTTCGCTTTTGTATTCCGAAGGTTGAGACTGTTTATGTTTACTATTTGCAGAGGTGTGCCACCTTCGATATTTAGAACAGAGTTTTAAAATTTTAAGTTAAAGCACAAAAATTGTTTATGATAATCAAAACCTTCTCAACTATTCTTTTGAGGAAAAGGAACGGTAACTAACGTTTTTCCTAAGCGTTTACCTGTTTGTTGCCACCTTTGAAAAAAAGGCAAAACTAGACATGTTTGCTACGACTAACAATTTATTTATCAAATTCCCATCTCTAACAAGAGGCTGATTTTCTTTTTGATTCACTTCTGTATTTTCATTTTAAATCGCCACATTTATTTGAGTTGTACATATGCCGATATTCACGAACAATAATAACAGAATCATTATATTATTGACAAAAGTTTGGCCGAAATTATTATTCTCAAGTTACAACCTGATAAGGAAAACAAATGGGATTTTGGGCATCTCTTTTTTATTCAAAAATATTGAAAGAACCAATTGCCTGGATTATCTTTTAAAGAATTGAAAATAATTCTTGTGAAATATAAGGAATAGTTCCAATAGTTGTATTAACGACTGGTAAATCGTGAATAGGCTCGTGCCAAGAGTTTCCCCACCCTGCACATAATTTTCCAATATCAATACAAAAGTGGCAACTGGTTTAACAATTTTAAAATGCAGCTTTCAACATGTTGCCTACAAAAGTAAATAGTAATCGAGCTAAAAGATTTATTACAAACGTATTACAAAATTGAAATGGAAGTAGAAAAGTTAAATTGAAGACAAGTAACGAGTACATGTATTGAAATGGCAATTTTTCAATCAATAAAACATCTCAGACAGGTACTTTTGATAGGTGGTTAGTTTTCATTAGAAAGGAAATGCGAAACAAAGGAGATCTTTATAGATTTTTAACGATATCAAATTAATAAGAGCGACTGTAATGGTGATGTATTTCTTTAATGTGCAGGCATAAACACCGCCATCGTCGAACTTCTGATAATGAGAGCGAATTATCTCGTGGATCGGGGCGGTCAGCACGTTCACATCATCGCAAACATCGACGTTCACGTCATCGGCGTGATTCAGCCGGTTCGGAACATGAGAGTGCACGTGGGCGCAGCTATTCTGGCCACCGTTCGTCGACAACACGGAGTGCCAGTGCAGTGGGATCACATTCGGAGTTAATTGATTCCAGCCTGCAGTGGCGCGAAGCTCAACGGAGGCAGCAAGAAGCCATCATGGGTCAAAGTTCAGTGCAGCAAGCATCTGTTTCAAAGAGTAACATGGTGACTCGCAGTCTGCATAGCAATGACTCGCATTCAGATACACATTCCCATCACAAATCAAGGCGACATAAAAAGAATAAGTATGTTGTTGTTGTCTTTGATGTTGTTGTTGTTATTCTAGTGATATTATCTTTATATACTTTTGAATAAGTTGAATGCAACTATTTGCTAATGACATCATGCTTATTTGTAGATCTCCTTCGGATCGAAATCGTTTGTGGAACAGTGAATTGGCAAAACATTTGCAATTTGGCTTGGTAGACACGGCTGGCATGACGGAAGATCAGTTGCGTGAAATCCCTTATACCGTCGTGGAAACCAACTCAAAACGTTCCAATTCAAATATACGCATACACAAGAGCAACAGCAAAAATAGTGTTGGCGGGAAGAGTACCGGCTCTGGTAATACCCTGACCAATGGTAGCGGTTCTATCAGTGGTCATGGTAAAAATCGTGTCGATCGCATTAGAGGGTAAGTATATATTTTGCGACACCCGCTCCTAACACTAAAATAAAACAAACTGTAAATAAGACCAGCTATTGCTGTTGATACTTCTATATTAATCCATCATCTACTATACTATATATGTATGTATGTATGTATTTGCCACTAGCTTATGTTACCAAAATTCTAATCCCAATGACAGTAATGGTGCCAAAAATGGGTCAATACGCTCGGCCAGTACTGTTTCGTCGAGGGAATGTGAACGCAACAATGGCTTGGTGCGGTAAGTTTTAAACTTGATCGTAAGAAATGCCGGTTTTTCTTCCCGCTTAATTTTATTAAACCTCAAATAAATTTTACGTACACTTAGAATGATGTCTAGTATGAGCATGGGCGATTTTATATCACCCACCGGCTCAAATCTAAGTCCTATGGAGAATTCCGCTCTACGGGTGTCTCACGAGCACACCGATTCTGGTTTGGGAGCCGATCAGGATTATGCATATTCATCTGAAAGGTAATATTCATTTAAACATTAAAATTATTAGAAAATATAACGAATTAGCATTATTGTTGCAAGATGTGGTTTTTCAATTTCACTTTCAAAATTAAGTTCCCATACAAATGCCCACAAATAATATTTGCTAACAATACCTCCTCCCCTTAATGTAGATCCAGTGATAGCACACGTTATGGTACTAACAAATCTTCAGGTGCTTCAAGTGGTAGCCATCGTAAGTCCTCAATTACACACAATAATATTATGAATGGAGTGGGAGGTGGCAATAATACGGCCTACAACAGCCTAATGCAACAGACTGTGAGTAATCAAAATAAACAACATCAAATACACCATCATAATCAACAGCATCAGCCACCTCATAATAATCTTCATCATCCTCTACAGCATTCATTCCATGGCCAACGACGGCACGACAGTAGTTCCACTAACTCCTCTTCCTCACAAACCAAGCCAAATTATAAATACTCTACTAACCTGCTACAACAACAGCAACAACAACAACATTCCCATCTTAGCAATCAACATCATTATCATCACCATCATCATCACCTTCAGCTACAACAACAAACATCGTCGTCATCATCACACCCATCCTCGTGTGCCGCATCCATGAACAATCACACAGTCACGGTACTGAATCTCATTTTCACTTACCTTTTTGTACACTAATAAAATAATAACGCCAAACACAAAAATGATTATAGCCGCTCCGTAGTTCGTTACAAGCGTAGGGGAATTTCATGCTTGCGGAATTAGAGAATTTACGTTGTTGCACGATAAAATTTTATTGCAACCATACACGTTGTATGTCAAATTTATAAGTACATCAGACAACAAAATCACTAACCAGTTAACACCAATTAAATTTTTCTTCAACACGAATGTTATCTTTAATTAATTTATTAATCACGTTGATTTTCAATGGCACTTGCAATGGCTGCTAAAATTAATAACATACATGAATTGCAATTAATATAAACAGGCTTTATATAAAGCTTAACGAAACCTTTAAACTTCTATACGAGCAAATTTCCAAAAAAAAAAAAAAAAAAACTTTTTTTTAATCAAATTAAGAATTTTTAATTGAAAAATTACATGACACATTTTCTAATTCTGTATTGCATCAGCGAGCAAATATAATTTTTAGAATCGCGTAGAAGAAATTCCAATAGAAATTTATATATCGGTTAGCCATTATTCCGCCATTATCCAATTTGCGTACAATAAGTTTGGAAATTCATGCCGAGACCATAAAGTCTTTAGTGAAAGCAATATTGTGCCTTCAAAGCATCGATGCTTCGTTTTTGCCTGAGATATTTCAACCTTCTTCTGTCCAATATGTCAGGTGATAAATCAGGTGATGACGAAAATAATAATAATAGTTATTTGAAATTGTTAAAATGTATGACTCAAGAAGAAGAAATTTCAAATGAAAAATAAAAAATTTAAAGATATCTTTGTTTTAAGGTAAGAATTATCACGAACGTGACATATGAAAGAAATATTTTTATGAAAATATCCATTATTAATATCAAAAGTTATTAATAAAACATTGTCTGTTGGGTTATTAAAAATAAAACATGAAATTCCACCTGCATATCGAACGCTACACTCGCACAAGTTATAACTTTTACATGGAGTTTCCGGTTTCGTTTTTACTAAATTTTAAGCATTATTAACTAACAAACTTTTCTAATCCTGAGCAAATATTATTATCAAGTATTTACTAACAAAAATAACAGAAAATAATGCACCATAAATTAACATCCTTCACTACAGCCCAAACAGCAACCTCATCAACAACAGCAGCAACAGTCAGCGCAAGCCCAGCAGCTTTTGGATATGGGCGCAGATAAATCAAAAACTAGTCATCGTTTACTAAACTATACAACGTTTGAGAATAATCAATATAAATTTAGTTTAAATAATGTTTTCGGCTCGAAAGGGGGCAACGCAACACAAACGCGTCCTTTGGCAGCTGGAGGTGGCAGCAACGGTAGTACAATTAATATTAGTAGTAATCATAACAGTAGTGGTATTGGTGGTGGTATGATTGGTATTGGTAGCATAGGTAGTGGTGGAAGCGGTAGCAATTTTGCTAATAATCAAATGGATCATTTTCCAGAATGGCCAAATACCCCAGCTGCCCCTTATTATTATCAAGGACCTTCGACTGTGGCCATGCAGGCCAAGAAAAGGGATGCTAAATCGGATTTAGGTTTTCCCACTAGGCGCCTAGCTGGCCACTGCATAACCAAGACACAGTTGTTGACCGGCGGTGGCCACTTGGCTCCTCTCAGCGGCTTAGGTTATTCCATGTCCGGTTCCCAATATAATGGGTTTGGGTCGCGTTTGCATCCGGCCAAATCTGATTTATTTCTAGCTTATCCGACAACAAATGAATATGAACCCCCATTTATATATAATTACAAAATGCCACAAATGCCCGAGTTTTTAAGATCTACGCAACATTCCCAGCAACAGCAACAGCAACAGCAACAACAACAACAACCCCAACAACAACAGCAAACAACAGCTTTTCATATATCTGGTGCCCAAACAGCAGATACCTCCCTAACACCAACTGTTTATAAAACCAATAACAGCAATTCTCCAGCTACATATGGTGGCGCTACCACCGCCACCGACGTCATGTATTATCAATTCGATAACACAGCCTGTTCATCGAAAAATCAGCAGCCCATTGTTCAGCAGCCAAAATCTCTATACAATACAAAAGCAAATGCAGCAACCGGAAACACAACGTCAGACGCAAACCACGCCACTATCGGGCCTCTGGTGTTTTTACAGCACCAACAAAACGTTAATGGCGCAACGACAGGAAATGCAAATATTTCATCAAACATGACAACAACGTCAACCAGTTCCATGCAACAGACTGTGAGTAGACGTTCAAAAAGCACAAAATGATTATGAAAGATTCTGTTCACGAATGATGCAGTTTATCAGTAAATGTGTGTTGTTTGTTCTGCTTGCAACTAAATGTTTCCGTTGTTTCTTGTCTTTCTTTACATGTTTTTGTATGTTTTACGTAACTTACATGTGTTTGCGGTAGATTATGAACGTTTGTAACACACTTGTTGTTGTATTGTCGTATTGCTCTATTATTTTAGTTTTTATTGGCTGTTTTTTGAATTTTAAGTTGGCATGACTTTAATGTTTTATAATTTGTTTTTAATATTTTGTTTTTGGAAAATCTCTTTTTCAATTCTTTTAATAAGAGAAAAATTTGCTGTGTTGTTTGGTTCCGTGTGAAAATTTGTTTTTACAACTTTTCAATGGATTTATATTGAACTAAAAATTATTTAAATATGATTGCATGATTTTTCTCGAATAACTTTTACAATTATAAAACTGATTATGTACTGCATTTGGCTGCAGCGCGAAAAGATATATCGGACTGCTCACATCGTCATATAAAATATGATTGCATGATTTTTCTCGAATAACTTTTACAATTATAAAACTGATTATGTACTGCATTTGGCTGCAGCGCGAAAAGATATATCGGACTGCTCACATCGTCATATAAAATATGATTGCATGATTTTTCTCGAATAACTTTTACAATTATAAAACTGATTATGTACTGCATTTGGCTGCAGCGCGAAAAGATATATCGGACTGCTCACATCGTCATATTAAATCGAAAAGGGCACAACATTTTTTTAAGTTGTTATAGATGCAGATGTGCAACTTTATTGTACAAATTCAAATTTTTTAATAAATTAATAAATTGAGAAAATAAATAAATTATTGTTCAGAGATTTTGCATGGTCCTATGCTCTGCATCGCTATTAATGTTGAGGAGAATGTTTATTAAGATTTGTTTATCATCTTTGGAGTGTCGACATCAATCGTTCAAAATCGACAAGAAATCAAATCAAATCGACCTTAACGAATCAAATCATAATTTCACATAATTTCATTAAATAGTATAAATTCTTTTACATTTTAAACTGAAAGTTCTTATTGAAAGGCTTTGCAAAAATTTCATTATTCTTAAATACTGTGGGAGTGGCCAATAGGCAACCCCTGATTAGTTGTCCAACGCTTAATCTATACCGACTGTAGGGGTCACTTGTGAAAAAGCAAGTGAACGCATACACAGCTCTGCTTCTTTTCCAAGTTTTGTATTCATTCGTCTTGTGCTGCCGACCCGCAATTGCATCAGCCATTACCTCACTCTTCTTTCCAACAAGCTACAGTGTTGTACCAATACAATTAGTCCAGCGTGTAATGGCTCATAAAGTTGTATTTTTGTTTTCTGATAATTCAAAGTTTGATTGCGAAAATGGAGTCGTTTCAAAAGCAATCAATTCACGTATTACAAAAACTCATTTCGTAAATGCATATAAATTCTATTTCATTTAAAATTTATATAAAAATAATTGAAACATTAAGCCACAGATAGAAATACACAAACGAGCTTCTTAATTTTCTTATTCCCCCAAATCGAATAATTTTTTCTGCTTAAAACTACAAAATGAAATCATACGAGTGTCTCAAGAGTCAAGTTAATAAGGAACGTGTTTCACAGACGAAAAACTAGCGAACACGCTCTTGTTACGTTTGTTACGTTTGTAATTTTTATTTTCTTTTGCCCGATTTTTGGTTCGTAATGATTTCTTTTGTCATTAATGCATGTTTATTGACTTGTCTTGTGTCTGATAATGTTGTTTTATTCTCTATTTATTATTCGTAAAATACATAAAGATATTTTTTTTTTTTTTTGTGTTGCTACAGATTGTCCGAAGTATCTTTAAGATTAAGACTTCTTTTATCGGTATGCTTTCATTTGTTTGTATTTCGTTTTTTTTTTTTCTTTTTTTCTTTCGCCCGACTTGAATTGTAAATTTGTTTATTTTTGCTTTTCTGTTTAATTTTTTTCATCTGCGATTTTCACATTTAATTTTGTATTGAAATAAATAAATTATTATTTTTTCATAGTGGTTGTCTGATTTCTTTCAATTTGTTAATGATTATTTATGTTTATTACTATTATTATGCTATTTTTGTTCAATCTTTTAAAAGGAAAAATAACTGATAGAATTAAAAAAAAAATGTTTTCTTCGTTTTGTTTTTCTTTTCTTTTGCTTAACGATTGTGTATAAAACACAAGTGTAATTTGTACGAATTATGACGACTTAAAGCTTTTCTTATAAACACATATTTTAAGCATGAAGGCATGAGGCACAGTGGGTGAAAAATATTTGTGTTGGAAAAATTGAAGAAATATTGAAATGCGAAACGGAATTAAAGTCAAGGAGGAAAGCATTATAATTGCTGCAAAATCATACTTTAATGAAAAATTAAACTAAAATCGTATTAACAGTATTAATTTATTTTTAATTTTTTTTTATTCTCTAAAAAAAATTAGTTTTATTTCCAGTATGATTAAGGGAGTGTTTTGTCAAATATGATAAAAAAAAAATACACGATATTTTTAAGATATCCGAATTTATTTTGAATTTAGCTTTACAAACACTTTCATAAACCTCGTGCGACTTTATGGCTTTTTTTATCAGCATACATTTTTAACACTAAAATATATTGTTTAAACACTATTTTCTTGCAACTATAAAGGATTTATTTATATCATAGTTTAGAAAAGAGGATATCCAATAGAAAGCCTTATTATAAAACAAGAAAAAAAAATATTAATAATAAAAAGTTTTATGCTCAATTTACGGTCTTCATAATATTAGAAAAGGAGAGGGCAGGAATTATTTACTAATACGAATTATTGTTATTGATGGCACAGGGATTTTTCACACCAACTATAAAGACTTATGGCGTTTTCTTTTCTACAAAAAAAGGCAACACTACCCGCAGGGAGGGCAATTTTGTGTTCTTTTCTCGAAAATGTGTTCCCCTGTGAAAGGGTTGATGTTCTTTTTTAAAAAATGTTGCCCTTTCGCAGTGCAAAAGGCATTGCACTTTTGCCCTGAATAAATCAACAGGGCAGAAATTGCCTTGTAAAACACATGGTTTTTATTCTTGCACAGCGTTACCAGAAAATGTTCAAAAAAAGTCTTTTGAGTTGAAAGAGTCAGAAAATTAGATTTTAATAATTATTTTTACATTTTGTATCATATAAAAAAAACAAAAGATCACTATGCGGCTGCATATTTGTATGAGATATTAAAAAAAAAATATTTGTTTTCTCAAGCAGATAAATTAGCAATCTGGCAACTGATCATTTTTGTATACACATTTTATAAAGTATACAGAAAATGTTTGCTTATCAGCTGTTAAAAAAAAGGCATTGCATTTTTTTCTAATTTGTGTTCTTTTCTCGTTATATAAAAAGTTGCACTTTCACAGGGCGGGCAAAACATTTTAAAAAGGCACCTTTTCACAGGGCAACATTTTTATTGTAGAAAAGAAAACGCCATTAGTCAGATAGAATACGTCATACGTATAACTTGTACTTTTACAAGTGACAACCCAATTAAACGATGTATGTATATTCAACCCAGCTTACTTAAAATCAATAGTATCCGTTACCTCAAAGTACTAAAGTTGGGAAGCTTTCAACTCTCTGCTTACATTCATTACTTTGACAATCGGCAGTTATCAAACTCAATTGAAGAAAATATAGTGTAAAATAAATCAGTGAGTCTGTCACTGAGTGAGTTTGTCTGTCGCCAAACTCGTGTCAGCTGAGAAATTACAAAGTATTATGATGTGGTATATGTGAAATGTACTGGAATCTATTGAGTATGTGTGGCTAATGACAAATAATTTTTTAACAATTCAAATGAATTAAACAAAAATAAATTAATCTATAAAAACTGTTAATAAAACAAAAATGCCACGCCGATAGCCATACTCGTATTTAAGTGTTATTTTCATGTAGGGTGTCTATTCTCGGGCACATTTGATTGCTTTTTTAAAATTTTAGACACATGCAAAGTAAATAAAATTATTACAGGCATAAAATAAATGAACTGCTTTCTAATGACTTGCTTTTTAACACATAAAACTCGCATTTCCAGCCAATGAAAATAATTACAGGTGTTTCTTACACCTGTAAAATGAAACTGCCAATTTTCATTTAGAGCCCGTTTCAGTTTGATATGTGCGGCATCTGGCTTTCAATTGGCCATTTTAAAATCTTGTTAAAGTGCAGCAGGGCTAAGCAATGTGGACGAAAAGAGAAATGCCACATTAACTCGCAACATTATTCATTGGCCTACGTAAGCGTATGAATAATGCTCAGCTTACTAAACTGCAGGTCGCGGGTTCAATTCCTACCTTGACCCTGGCTGGTTTTCTAATTAACAAAAAAACAAATGAAAAAAAATAAATCCTTGGCGTAGAGCTTTTGGCATTCTGAATTATTTGCGCCATGCCTATTCCACTATTGTAGATAAATTATTGAAATTATTTTTCGCCTCGTGTCCTGATTCTAGAGTCATAGAAAATGGCTGAAGGATTTCTAACCAGTCAGGTCAATCATTCAACATATAAAAAATGTTTCTGATGTCCACTAGAAGTGCATTTGCAAATTCTTAATAAAAACACGTATAAAGAGCGGTTGGCAAAGAAAAAAAATATTTTAAATCGCAAAAAGAAATCAAATTAATCCCCAGAAAATATTTTACTCGAAGCATTACTAATATCTGCTTATATTTGTTTATATCTTTTCATTGTAGCTGAAATTACTTAATTAAAAATTTCTCGGATGTGAAAGACTTTTTTCAATATCCCAGCATTAACTAATAAATTAAAAGGAGACAATTTTTTTCCATGTACTTTTCACAGAGACGAATTTATAAAAAGTTTCATTCCATTTCAGTGCTTTGCTTTCCCTCATAACTTGTTTACTTTTTGACTCGAACAATCTAATTTGGTTGTCCGTATAGTCCACAAGGCGATTACTTCGTTTCATATATTTTTCATATTTTTTATATTTTTATTTAGTTCTTCCGTTCTATCTTGACTCAATAAACTTTCATTTTTATTATTTCTGGTTGAGTCAATTCTTTGAATTTTTCTTTTTTTATATATTTTTTATTTTTTTTTTTTTTTTTGTGATCCAGGACTTCAACACAAAAGCTGTGGTTGGCGGAAGTAAAAGAGAGGAGAAAGAATTGTATAGAGAACAACATTAAATAGTATTCTGTTACAATTTATTTTTATTTCATTATTATGCCAATGATTTGTAAGCAGTTTAGATATGAAAACATTTCACCGAGAAAAAGGTTCGAAATATATTCAATGTGTCGCGTCGTGTTCTAAATTTAAAGTTTTCTTAAACTAATTACCAGCCATAATTTGTAATAAAAAATATTTCCGCTAAAGAGGAGAAGAGAAAATTTTTTCCAGACAAGTATTTTTCAATTTATAAAACAACAGAGCCAAACTGCTTACTCAAAACCGTTTAAGGAGTTTAATCGCTTCTATTGCATAATTTCCTTAATGTCCTTAAACAATATTCCCTTTATTTCACATAACTTGCTTACAGCAGCAAATTAGGAGAAAATGCCTAGAGAACACTCTAGGCTTTTTAAATTTTTCAATTTTAATTAAAACACTTTTGGAATTGATTTCTTTAAAATCTGAAATGCAAATGCTTTTTTTTTTTAAACCCCCTTGTTAAATATTTAAATAAAACAAACTAATAAAGAAAAAACATTTTAAGATTTTGGTAAATGTTACTTAAAAAACTTTAAACAGGAATTTATTTAAATACAAAGTTTGAAAAAGTTTGAACAATTTGGCATTTTTTTAATTTTCGTAAAAATGAATTATTAATCCAACATACTCCTACGGCTACCTGGCCACACACGCCAGTGTATGTTCGATTGCCGCAAAAAGTTTAGTTTGGCATGTTTCATTACAACAAGTGCGGTTCTTTGTTGGTGCGCCCATGCTTGTAAAATTTAATAAACAAAATAATATATTCCAACATGTGTGCTTTGCTAAAGGATGTCTATTATTTCGGAGACTAAACCAAACCGCAAATGTAAATGTTTGTTTGTCTAGAAATAGAACGTTAGAAATTCTATATTCTTTCTGCACGTTCCTCAGTTTTCATTGTTAGTGCCGTGTTGGTTATGAAAATAAATACTTTGAAAGAATTTTCGCCCCCACCAAATGATACGATATTCGTACAGCTCACTCAAAGATATTAACTCGTGTATTGGTTTGTGAAACACACAAAGAGATGGAAGCAAAACACTAAACCAGCTTTTATGCTGATTTAGTAATTTTGGATTTAAGCATACTACTCATACTTATGCCACATATGCAACAAACACCCGGATATTTGATAAGCAAATTCATTTCTTCTCAGCTTGTTTGAGCATATATGTACACACTTTTGAAGGACTGCTGTCAGTCAGAGTGTAGTTCATTTTTCGCCGTAATGCAACTGCAGTTCAACATTTAACAAATGTTGAAAAGAAAAAATGTGGTCAGAATGTTCCACTGTGGAGGATTTTCTAGGTATTTCGCAGTTGTCAAGATGTCGTTTTGCACTGCTTGGCAAATTTTTCATATTCTCTATAAAAATGTTCTCACTCTCATTCTCACTCCGAAGGAAGAGAGAATATTGCGAGAAAACTCGGTTTATCTATTGTTCGTCGGTCTGCACAAGTGAATATTCCACAGATCAGATCACACTGTATTTGGCACAAAAATATAATAATATTAGAGGCCATGAAACTTCAAAAAATTATACATTTCACTTGTACCAATTTTTTTATTTGTATTTTTCATTCGAACTACGTAAAACTTGTCTCAGTCCTTACTTTAGAGCAAATTCTGGCATATGCGAGCGTTAAAGATTTCCACACATAACATTAAGTAAACATCATACATACGAACGTGCGAGGGTATGTATGCGTTTGTAACATAATCTCTATACTCTAATTTAAGTTAAAAGTCCTTATAAAAGGATAATAGGTATGAGCGTCTATGCAAATACATGGTTTCAATGCCTTTTGATACGTTACTGTGGTGCAAAATATGTTTATTGCCTTTTCATACACTTTTACTTACAACTCATACACAAACACCAGCACACAGTTTTATAGTTACGCACACAACCAGCCGCACATACTCTGCAGAATTGCTAACTCATAGATCGTGTTTACAATGCTGTATACTCACACATGAAGCTGTACGAGCACAAATACAAGCGCAATAGATAACCGACTTACTTCTGCTATAGACAAGAATTTAATTAACTTTAATTTATTTTCCTTTTCACAAATAAACATTAATTTTTCGTTGTTCTGGCTTTTTTTAAACAAAACAATTTTTATGTTAAAAGTGAAAGAAATGGAAAAAACGAAAACGAGATAACGAGAAAACGAGAAAACCAGAAAACAAGAAAAGAATGGAAAATATTAACAAACAAGAGTAGTTAGAAGCAGGGAAGCGTGACGGTATGTCTGCAATAAAAAAATAAATATTTTTCCTTTTCGATTTAAAAATGTTACTAAAATTGTAACTTTTTTTGTTGACTGTTTGCTGGCAAAGTTTTAGATTTCAAACAAAAAAAAAAAAAAAAAAACAAAAAAAAAGGAGGAGGGAAAGAAAAACAAAATATTAATACGAAATTTTTAGACAATAAAAATAAGTCCAATTTATTGGCAAAGCGGAGGAAAAGTTCCCATTAGAGGAATTTAAATGAAATTCTATTTTAGTTAGACATAATCCAAAAATATATATTTTTATATTAAATGTGGCCGGAGAGCATTAAGCGCAAACTTTTATCAGCAAGTAATACAACAACTCGAATAAAGAACTTTATCACCACTAAGACTTTCATTGCCTCAAATTTTCATTTTCTGACTGGCATGTTTTTCTGATTTATAGATCACTCCTTTTCTTTTCAATTTGGAAAATTTATGAAAATAATAACAATGACATTTTATCTGCTATGAAAAGCATGCCATTTTCAAGATTGTTTCTTTATTGGAAGCTTTATATAACCAATTATATTCCTCATTCTCGAAAAGACTCACTTGTAACTCTGCCTTCCAGGGCAGGTAATAATTCGAACATAATGAACCAAAGAGGTATTGCCATTGTGACAGTCCCAATTCTCTTTGCAATTGTATACCACAGATAACATTATAACATTAATCATCATACGTGATCATATTTTTCCCTTATATATCTCAATATGGTTGCAGAAAAGGATCCTTAAGGCTCTTTTTACATCGCAGCCATGATTTATAAAAGCTTTAATACTAGTCACCAAACTGATGTAATCCTTTTAAGGATTTCAGCAAAGTTAACTGTTATTTATTGTTATTGGAAGCTTATGATATGGCATGGATCAGAAATGCAATCAACTGGACCAGAAATGCATTCATACAATGCTCACACCTTACAGCCGATAATCCCTATGCTTTTTCAGCAGTCATGCAACAATAAAACATGTATATGTATTCAGATATATATTGTGAATCTGGTGTACCACAGGCTAGTCATTTGGGTTCTATTTTTGTAAATGACTTGATAAATGTGTAGAATTTTCTTAATTTTAACGATACTCTCGAGAGCAAGTTACGTTACAAGCTTGTGCTGAGCTTACTGAATAACGTCATTTATTCCGAATACCTACTGCGCAAAATCATCTTTAATATTATATATTCAATAAATTCGAATAAATTACGCAAATGCTGGTCCCTTGACGAGACTATGGAAAAATTTTAATGACCTTTATTGACCTTATTGATCACCCTATAAATGATATTACCATGAAAGAAGCAGCATTTGATTCTAAAGTGTTAATAGTCTGTCAACTTTGGCAAAATTTGTTGCATCAGTTCTATACTTTAACGGAAAAGTATTAAAAATATGAAATAGAGAAAAAACCTTAAAAACTAATTAAAACAAATTAAAATATTTGAAATTCAGAGCCCAACTGGAAGTTTATAAGCACCAAGTAATTAAAATAATATGAAATTCAAATATCTGTATAAGTTTTCTGGAAAAAACTCATTAATTCTCTTATAGGTGTCAGCTTGCGTTCAAGCTGCCGCTGCTGCCACTTGGTCAACTTATTTACTAGAAATAACAAGACACTTGAAATAATTAAATCTTTAACCATGAATATCATTATGGCCATTGGAAAAAGACATAATTATTCATGAGATGGCCTCAGTTTTTGTTTGATATTCATACCACGATTCCTTATTTAAAAGAAAACTTTGTTATTTAACCTGCCTACACTACAATTCCCCAGATTGCCTTCTTCTAAAAATATTAATCGTATGCAAAGAGAACTTTTTACGTTCCTTAATGAGTAGAATTACGGAATATGAAATTGGTGATAAGATTTGAAATGTTAATTCCATAAGCAATTAATATATAAAAATATATATTCTTATATATATATACATATTACATATTTAGATGCTGATATCCTCCCTGAACACCAAAAGTGGTCGAATTCAGGTGTGTCACATTAATTCCTCCTCTAAAATATATTAAAGCAAAAAACAAAGAAAAAAATAAAAATAATATATTAATTAGCGTAGAAAATGTATTTTACCTGAAAAGCTCTAATTTAGCAGGAGTAGAAGAAGAGGTAATCCGGAATCGAAAACTGTAAATCGCAATGAAGCATTTAGTCATTAGAGGGGCCACATATTGTACGGCATTCGGGAATGATCAAGATAGATCATTATCTTGAAAACTTATGTCTGTACTTGAGGGCAGATCCCTTGGATATGATATAAACATGGAAACGCAAGATCTCATTTAAAACAAATAGAAATCTTCGAGGGTACAGTTGACAAGCTTGATATTGACAACAAATTGAATACTAGAATATAATTCAATTACCTTCAGCTGGAAGCATTTGAAATTACAATATCATTTGAAAGATAGATGGAAATCATAGATAATGATTTGTCTACACTATGTACGCAGAAAGCCTGACTATGATCTATGCAAGACTGAAAATGCCATCAAATCTTAGAATAGAGTGAGATGGTGGGATTAGCATGAAGCAACTATTTAATAGTATCTTTGGGAAATTCAAGTTTAGTGCGCATCTTAAAGATTAATGACTGAACTGTCATTGCGTTAAGCAAATTGGCTACCAATCAATTTTATCCACTTCGGAACACTTTATTTCTTTAATATTCAATGCGAAACAATTTCCTGTTTGTTTTTATTAAAAATAAATTTTGCAAATTGATCATTGTGGATTGGAATGTACATTTCACGTGGATATGCATTTGTATTTTCGCTCACTTTTACATGTTTCTTATTTGGGGGTCTGTCACGATTTTAAAGTTCAAATAATTATATTCTATCTTTGTGTATAATGAAACAAAAGATACGAAAAAAGCAAGAAAATAAACAGAAAAAATTGTGTAACAATAAAAATACAGCCGCCAAACTCAACTCAACTAAATCGACTTCTATTTATTTCCACTCATTTATTCAGCAAATTTACGTGACACGGGGACTTAAAGCCAACGTTTTTCTTGTTTGTTTTTTCCAATTTAATTTAATATAATTTAAAACAGAACTTCAACTCAACAGACAGGCCGACAATAAGCTGATGACGTAGCAAATGAAAAGTGTATTAAGTTTTGAGTGCTTGCAGTTCATTAGATTAATTAAAATGAAATCGTTGGCATAATTTCGATTTTGCAAATCAAAACGGCAAGCAAGATTATTGAAAAGCCTTTTAGACTGACTGATTCCATTTGGCTAAGATGTAAAGAAAAAACAAGAAAAACTCCAAACGCAAAGAAAGTGTTTAGATTTGATGACTGGTGGCGTATGAAAAATATTAATTGCATTTTCCAAGTGAAAGATGTTAATCATACGCCACAGTGGCACAGCAACGATAGAAAAAGTAAATTGGAATTTATTTATTGCATGCAATTAACACAGCAAGTTTTGCATTAAACTTTTTGTTTTTTTGATAACAAATTGAGAGGAAAAGGTTATTCGGAGATGCATGAATAGTCATTGTTTCCGTTTACGCGTTGCTTATCTTCGCTTTTAAATGTCGCATTTAAATATTGACAACTAATTTGTCATTATTATTATCAAATTGTAAGTAGAAAGAATTAAGAAACGTTTTTATAGAGAGAACGTCAATATTTATGTTTAATTTTTTGCATCTTGCTTGCAGAATACCAAAAAGGAAAAACCACATTAAGCAAATAAAAAGAATCTGGCAATGTTGCAAATACATAAAAACAACTCATGCAGATAAATGTTTTAGTGTCCAAATAAATTTTCTAAACTTTATTTCTAAGTGCCCTTAACTCCCCTCAGCATTCATTTTCCGCATATTTTAATTTTATGCTGAGAAAGACCAATCAATACTTAATATCAAAATATGAATATACCTTTTTAAATATTAGATTGAGTTGTTAAAAATATTTATTATAAATGCAAAATTTGCAATGTAGCTTCCCAATATTTTTATTAGAAACTAAACTACTATTAACTTTAAGTTTGTAACTAAAGCAACCTTTTTTCGAAAATTAATGGTTTCCTAACAAAAACGAAATAACGAGAATGTTTTATTTAATAAACAAAAACGTGAATGCATGGAAATTGAAACTTTTGGCCGATATTGAATGTTAATGCTCACATATTTTCAGTATTTATTTTGTGCAATATCATTTATACATTATTTAAATAATTCATGAGTTTGTTAGCATTTGTTATTCCGTATTATGTCTGTATATAATTTAACAATAAATAACAATAAAAATATCGACATCATTAAAATTGCATGGCATTGTAAGTAAAATATATAACACAGAAGCAAAAAGTTGGTGTTTTCCTCCTCTTTTTGTAAAGGAAAATAAGTAAAAAAATATATGAAATACAGGAAACAAACAATAAAAATTATTTAATATTGTAGTAAATTAAAAGTAAATATTTACATTGAAGCAGAATTATGAGAGCAGACTCAGCAGTGCAAAAATGTTGTTTTTATTATGCGGCCTTAGACAGCATCAATGGCATGCATGACATCAGACTTTTTAAGGAGTTAAGACCGGAATTCGAGATTTTCAACGTCGATATAAAAATTACGTTTGAAATACAACTAGATCACAGGTTGTACTTAACGCCCATATAGTGAATATCGCGTCACGTTTTACACCTGGCAATGAAATTTCTGTTCGTCTGATTCTTTAATTGCCACAAGTGTTAGTACACTGTCTGAGAGAAGCCAACAATGAGATAATTGACTACCATTAAAATTATAATATTTCTGGACAAAACCATTAAATATGATCAGTTAAAAAATCGGTTCACGGCAAAACAGCTTTAATATAAAATACTGGGCAGCAGTTATTGGCAAGTGTGTTGATTGAAGAGGAATCCGCATTCGAATTTTTGATACTGCGACCTGCTCGTGTGTGCCTGTTCATATTCTTTTTTGACTAGTAGGGTGTAATAAAAATATTAGTTGGACATTTTATTTGTTGCTTGAACATCACAAGTTTATGTCCAAGCGAATCTTGAAATAGATCTTTTACAGGACTTTATATATTTGCTAAATTTTATTCTTTTACGCCTTTTTACTTTTTTTATAGTCTACGCGTTACTTTTAAAGCAACCTGATTAGCATGCGCTACTTTCCTTTTTAATGTTAAGTGTGTAAAATTTTTCTCGAATGGAGGAGGGTTCTTGTCCAACATGAATGATACTTTGCTCACTGGAAGTGGTCATTCAGAAGTAACAAATTGTTCACTGTGAACCAAATTTGATGGTGTGTACACTACTTTTTTCGCATTTGTTTCAACATAGATATGTTTTTTTTTTTTTTTTTGTTATAAAAAATGCATAAAATATTTATTGGAATTGATATTTTTTACTTTGCATGTATCTGTGTTTTGTCCTTCCTTAATTAAAGTAAAGCATGTCTTATCACATTTGTATTTGTATCCTGATGAAGAGCATGCCGAGTGTGTGTCATTTATGAATAAATATTTGGTTTCTGTAGGTCTGTTAATCGAAATGAATTATATCCCTTTTTTAAGTATTTTCAATGTTTCTTATTTCTCTCATTCAACACTCCAACCGACACTTGCAATCAAAATCAATATGTGATTTTTATGTAAAAATACTAATATACCAAACCACAAAATTCCCCTGTAGTCTAGCAATATAACCAGCAATACAATTGGCAATGATAGGCAAACCCCAGCTACACTGATAACAACCACCTCTAGTCCTCAGTCTCGCTCAACTACTTGTAGCGATGACGATTTGGATGAAATCGATGAGGAACCCAGCAATAATTTAGATAATGAAGGGCATAGGGACTTGTATGATGGTGAAGTATCTTATGACGAATACGATGCCGATGGCCTTCTAAACACTTTTAATAACAATGAAGTTAAAAGACCACAAATGACGGCAACAAAGGACTGCAATACAAGAGAAACCTCGAGGTCTTCATCCTTAGGCTCAGAATCAATACAATATTCTTCGTTAGCGACTCATCATATTGATTTAGATAATTCTAATGTCAATAACAACAATGAAAAGCAACAGGGACAGGAACAGGAACAGGAACAACAAAATCTATTATCCCCAAATGCTAACAGCAATTTAAATTCTATAACAAATTCTTTGAGCCCCAGCAATAAAAGCAATTTCTCAAACAACGCTTTTTGTAACAAAAGCATAACAACAACACAACCCACCAACCCAAGCCTGGTCAAAACCACAACTTTTAATAATACCAGCAACTGCAATGGTAGTAGTAGTAGTATCGATGTTGTTATCGGTAGTAATCACAATATGCAGAAATTGCAAAGGCAAAATTCACATCATAATCAACAGCGAGAGCAGCAACATCAGGAACAGCATCAACTGAATTATAATAATTCCTCTATGCAATGCTTAAAGCAAATTGAAAATTTGCATACCACTTCCAATACAAATTTAAATTTCAATTTAAATTCAACCCAAATCATAGCACCGCACACTACCGTTTCCTTTCCCCCCTATACCGTTTCAAATACAAGTAACAGTAGTATCACAAATATCCACGCGCAACAACAAAATACTGTTGCAATTGCATCACCCCCATCATCGACATCACAACCTTCACAACCTTCACAACCTTCATTTGTATCGTCGTCATGCACTGCAAAGCCAACAACCACAGCAACAGCAACAGCAACAACGTTATCGCCACCACATTCAAGCACACAAAGTATTCAAAATCAGTTACAAAATCAAAATCAAAATCAAAATATTTCCTCCAGTTTAGAGATAATCCTTTCACCAATTATCCAAAGTAGTAGACGGTAAGTTTTAATTTCGATTCCATTTTCTGTTTATTTGTAATATCCCGGTTTGTTTTACACCCGTATTGTTGCGAACACAAATATGTATATTGCTGTTCAATGTATTCTGCACCTCCCCCCCCCCCCCTTTCGGTTATTATGCATCAAACTACAAAAACTCTCATCTTTTGCCGCACTGCAAATATTATCTTGCTCGTCCACCACCATTTTTATTCTCAATTCAGTTTTTCCTTTTTTTTTTTGCTGTAAATTTTTTTTAATTTGTTTTTTTTTTTATTTTATTTTTGAGCGGAATATAAATTTAATCATCTTTTTGTAGTTCCTCATTTAATTTCTTTGTTTGTATACGAATCCGCCTGTTGCCATTTTGAAGTTCAGACAAGTTGGTTCATTGCAGTGTCTTTGTAGCTGCAGCATACTATGAAATGCCACTCGCCTCTCAATTGGGCAGAAATGGGAATAGTTTTTCTGTATTCAGCAAATTTACTTTACAAATTTAATTTTCATTTACTATTGAAGTCACGTTATAGAAAGATTAACTTTTTTGGAAAACAATTGCGGTTAATTTTTGGTGAAGTGCGATTACACGCCACAAAATTATCATCAATTATTAACTTCGATGTATTCGCAATACGGAATATGTGGCTCTACAAAATTAGCTCTCTAATGCAATATGATATGCAATCGTACAATTTGTCCGACTTTCTTGAGATATTGTTCTGAAGGAATCGTGGCATTGTACATATAGGAGAGTAGTTTGATACCTCAGACATATACGTACACCTAATCCTATATTTACACGAACTTTTTTGCACGCTTTGAAAAATATTGTGCAATATATTTTTTACAAACCAAAATCAAAAAGGAAAATACAAACTGATGCTATTAAAGTTTTAAGTTGGTTGTTAAAAATGTCTTGTATCGTGTAAAATGAGGGTGGGGCGTCTACAAAACAAATCATACCAATATTTTCAGAAAACTACTCTGTCTCTTTGTGTGATAATAACACAAGAAAAGAATTGCGGATAAATTTTATTTATATATATTATTATAATATTTTGGTATTAATCTTAGGAAATATCACAAATTGTATAATTTTAATTTGATCTAAAAGCTGATGTCACCAACACATGACTTCAGGTGAGTTTTCTTAATGTGCTTCTTCTGATTGCCTGCCATTCAGCACAGCACAATAACGAACTCAGTTTGCACGCACACATACATATATAAAAATATTAAAAAGGAACACAAGACATATCTTAAATTTCAGCTTAAAATATACCGGAAATACTGGTAATAAAAAGCATTGATAAAGAAACATGAAAATAAATAATGCATGAACTTTTGTTAATGCTGAGAAAAACGAAAGCAAAAAGAATATTTAAAGATGATGAAAGCAAAGAAAAACTCGACGCACATGCACACTGGCAAGTTCTGGCGCAAGATTCGATGACTGCTTGAATGAGTGGCAAACAACGGTGATGAGTTGATACTTGTATCAGCCACCCATTATGATTTCAAAACTCCATCACA
The DNA here is from genome assembly GCA_963402855.1 of Ormia ochracea. NCBI lineage: Eukaryota > Metazoa > Arthropoda > Insecta > Diptera > Tachinidae > Ormia > Ormia ochracea. The sequence continues at coordinate 44,749,157 of OY727105.1, forward strand.
TCATATTGCATTCAAGCCGGAAATTATTATGAGTATTAAGACTTGGGAAATAAATATTTTTTGTGTACTTCAGCTCATTCATAATAATTTCAACACGTGTGTGTTTTATATTTTAGCCAAAAAAAGAACAAAAAAAAAAAGAAGTTACGACTTGATAACGTTTATTTTTCCATAAAAAATTCAATAACAATAACTGCCAAATCGGAGTAGGAGTGCATTTTATTTCTCTTCTCTACGGCTCATATTGCTTTTTATGATGTTCCAGACTATTTACTTTAATTTCGCCTTAAAATATTTCTTTCTCGTTTTAATTTTTTTTTTTTTTTTTTTTTGCTACATTCGAAATTTTTTACTTCTTAAATTATTTCGTGCATCATTATTTTCAGTTTTTTGTTTGGTTCGAGTTTAAAAGTCAGCTTGTTTGATATGTTGAAAGGAACTCATCATACCCGTCAGATCTTTTTTCATTTACAATTCATGTCTGTTTTCATGGAAAAATTATATTTTTTTGTCTTCATTTGGAAATTTTCAAAGTTTTATAAAGCAGAATTTTGGGATTTTTTACTAAATATTAGTATTGAGTGTGTTGGTTTTCTCAAGCTGTTAAAATAAATAATGAGTTACTGAAAATTATAATATTTTTTTTTTTTGATTTTTTTCAAAAAGTTCGCATTTAAGGATGCCTGGCATTAGATAGGAAAAGGAAGTGAGAAACAGAAAACTTTTTGCACAGTTTATGGGAAATTTAGAAAAAGCAGAGACTCGACAGCAATTTGTATGCAAAAGCTCCTAAGAGAAATGTTAAGATTAGTTCGTGACGAGAAAATAAGAATTAATTAAAAAATATTATTTTCACCGTGACCACACAATATTCTATAAAAAAAAAAATAAAAAAATATATATTTCCCAAATGAAGATAAATTAATTTTAGCATACATACATTTGTTAAAATGAAATAACATGTTCTGTTGCTGATTACAATTTATATAACATTTACATTTCGATTTACTTTTTATAAGCTTCCTAGGAAAAAGCATATGAGAATTATATGCTTGAGATCTAGAAAATTTTCTGTAGATATGAAAAGAGTTGCAGGTTCTTAAATTGTTTGCATAATAAAATACAAAAGATATTCAGAACCAGCTAGTATGACAATGGAAAGCAATCTAGAAATTATGATGGCTCAAGACGGCATTTCCCCTCTTTTACGGTATTTCAAAAATGTATATACGGAGGAAATAAAAAAAGTGTTTGCTTATAATTTTTATTCTTGAAAGCAAATGTAACCAGAAATTTATTGCCGCTTCAGCAGATACTCGGGTAATGCATGGCGTAGTATTGACAGTTTTGACATTTTATTTTAACACATTGAAGTAGTCAAACGATGAGGAGAAGTCGGCCAATGCAATTGCCATTGCATTACACTCAAAATCTTTATTGCACTCCAAATCTTCTGAGTGGGATACGAGTGGCAATTTGTTGTTGTTTTGCTGGGGCAAAAGTGCATCACTGGCAGCTGGGAGCAAAATTCGACTGTGAGAAAATTTAAATTTTTAAAAGCTTTAACTTTTTTCCCCCTCTTTTGGTGTAGCCCATTTACATTCACCTCTACGGCCAGATAGATGGCGATGAATAAAAACTGAAGCCAGCGATGGGAGTTTACTTTTTGTTTTTATTATTAAAGACGAACCAAGACGTTTGTGCATTTGATTTGAGTATCTCACATTTGAAGAGGGTATTTCCCTTGAAATGAAGAGCGTATTTCCAATTAACGGTTGAAAAAAACTTTTCAATAATTCCTTTCAAGCTTCTCATTTTGTTTATTATTAAAGAAAATTTATTCTATCGTAAAATGAAAATTTCTCTTCCCTATTATTTTAAATACAAAAAGATATTCCTGTGCCCCTCTATAATTGTTATTTTATTCTTTTGCCAGAAGGGGTCATCTTTTTATGCCCGTATTTCCTCTGAAAATTCTTATGAATATTAAAATGTAAATTTTTTGTTTGCCATTCCAGTTGTGAGAACAAAATAAATTATTTTCTTTTCATCAAAAACAATCTAGTTAATGTATCAATTTTGCTGATTTGACTTTTCGCTTTAAAGGCTTTCATACCAATTTGTACAATTTCGTTTAGTTTCAGTGACAGATTGGCGCCTTGAATGGGGGTTATTATGGAAAGCGTACCATAAGCAGAGAATATTGTCTTGGCGTTTGTAAAAAATTAAAAAATAATAAAAAAATTTTTGTTATTTGCTAAATTGCTGTATAATTTTGTTAAAAATATCAGATAATTTTTATTAAATTAAAATATGCGTAATGAAAGCGTATGATGAATGGGAAGCTGGTCTGTATTCCGCATGTCAAGCATACGACCGCTTTCTTCAATTACCTGTTACGAACTAGGGGTGATATCGCGGCTAGCGATGTTTCAGGAGTTGGCAAACGAGAAGAGTATAGAAAACTGAAAATATATATGCTATTCCGAGTAATTAAAAAATGTATCCCATATATATATATATACATACATATAAGTACCTTTTATAAAAAGTGGTTTCTTTATTAAGTTATTTTTCGCAAACTTACAAACTTACTCCGTGATTATATATGATTATTTTCATATTAAGTTTTGCCAGAAGTACCTCTTCTAAAAGTACCTTTGAAAAAAGTAGCTGTTTTGAAATATTTATTTACATATTATATATCAAAATAAGCCCAACTGGGAACAGTCGTTACTAGTTGAACTCGGAACATACTGAGACCCTTTTTGATATTCCCAAATTAGTTGCATTTAGTTCTCAGTTTTGAATGTGATTATATTATTGGTACTAATTACAACCCCATGAAAAGAAAAACCTTTTCCAAAAATGTATTTCTAAACAAATTCACAACACAAGATAAAACCACAAAGCGAGATATCAACGAGATAAAAAATATTTGAAGAGAAAAGTGACAAAATATGTCTGCCACGTTTCTTGTTTGTAGCGTTTTGAATTTCAAAAAGAAAAATAAAACGAATTTCTTTCAGGCAGGCAGAAACATTCAAATTAAATTAGCAATTGACACATTCGAGGCAAAAAAATATTAAATAAATATTAAAAATATAAGAAATGATTGTAAATTTTTTTTTTAATTTGAATTTATCATCTCCTTAACACTTTCAACTTTTAAAATATTCAAATCGGTCCTCTATTGGTATGCAAAGGAAATGAGCCTACTTATTGTATTTCTACTCTGTGGCTGTAGGAGTGTAAATCAATTTATTTATCTTGTAAGTCAATAAAAACAGCAACATTTATTGTTTATTGATCCCCAAACAACGTCCTTCAAGGTTACATGAGAAATACAAATATTTTACGCTCGATCACTGCAAAGAAACTTTCTTTTATAGCTCTTGACTATAAATTTAGTTTGTTATCAAGTTGTTTGTAAAACGTTTCCCTACAGCTGTAAAAACCGCACAGAAGGTAACGTATCATCACTAAATTGGTTAATTTATATCCTTCGCGCGATTAAATATTTGGTTTCTATATTTAAGCTCAAAGGAAACGAAACCATATCTTCGCTACAAATTATCTAGTGGCCCATGCCTTCAACAAGACCTGAAAAGAATCACTACTAACTTTTAAGCTAATTTAATGAAAATAATGTTTAATTATTTATTTATTTATTCCTTAATTAGTAATTATATAATTTGCTTTTTTCCAAAATTCAAATCATGTTTAAATTACAGTAATTTTATTTATTTACTTCGCTTTATAGAATCACACATAAACTAAACCAATAAATACAATTACACTGCCGCGAAAAAAGAGCACAAAACAATTACGCTTTTTCAAATAAAACAAAAAAAGTACACAAAACAATAATTACAAAAGTACATTTAACTAATAACATTAAATAAATTTTTTTTTTGTAAATTCTTTTTTCATTTAAAATTTTACTAAAAGCGATTTAAGTTATTTATTTAAATGCAATATTCCGTTTAATTTTTCATATTGCAGAGCACAATTGTAGGTGAAATGAGTACGGAATTGTGAGAGTTAATGAAATTTAATTTGCAACAGCAGCAGCAAATATCGGGTCAACAATTAGTAAGGCCAGCGCCTAAGGCCCCACCTCTATTACACTACGCAGCCAGCCCAATGCCCATGCAGGTGGCTACCATCACTATGCCAATGATGGAACAAGAGCAGCAGCAAAAACAACAACAAAAAGTACTATTGCAGCAGCAGCAGCAGCAGCAACAATATTCTCTAGAATACAATGACATGCTAGCAACATCATCTCCAGCCCCAACTGATGTTATAGTGACTGCTTCATCAGCAGCTACAAAAACAACATCAGAGCAAGCCGTCGCCCCCAACCCAGCAAAGACAGCTGCTGTACCACCACCAACAATATTTTGCAAGCGATGGCTGCAACAACACCAACAACCGTAAATTCATCCATCCCAAAGCAAAGCAAAAAAAAAAGCAAATTTTAATTCAAACAAATATTAAATACCTGCCATGTGCCAGACAGACTGAGTTGGCCAGTTTTCGATGTACAATCATTGAGAAAGAAAGCAAAATGTTCACATTTAGGATTTGTTTCTTCGGCTGGCAGCGAAAAGGAAACAGAAAAGCAACAGAATTAAGAGGAAATAAAACAATTTTCAAGTATTTCTTTTTTCATCGACTTCGTGAATCGAGAATAAAACAAACCTCACCGGCATTTTTAATTTAAAAGAGAAAATTTAATTTTTTAAAAGTTGCAGTTGGAAAATTTTAATTCATGTTAAGCAATTATTGGCAACGCGATTGCATTTTACGCAAATAGAATATTTAAATTTTTTTTTTATTTCCAGCGCATTAGAACATACGAAAACATTGAAATGAAAACTTCAAACAGACTTACAACAAATTGAAATTAACTTGTAGCCACACTTAGTTTTTTACTTGTTGTAGCACAGAAAGCTTTTCCTTGAATCTCGTTGGATATGAAACAGCATATACAATTCAAGCTCGATTTCAACTCTCAGGCAAAAAACTGAGTATCAACAAAAGTCTTTAAAGTATGAGGCTGAAAGTGAGTGCACGAGTGGAAGGCCTGCTGGCCAACGGTAGGGTGAAGACTCCCTACTAAGGTAACATATAACAAAGCTTTGCTTTCCTACTCAGGAAAAATCAAAATGAATTCGAAACAAATTTCTAGGATGTCAATCTCTTTTTTTGGCTTTTCTTAAGTCACTAAACAGATTCGCCAGCGCCGGCTACAGGCAGAAAACTGTCAAAACTTAAAAACAAATAACAATGAATATATTGACGATTCATGCAGCTCTCTGGCCCGTAAATTGTGAAAGAGTGAGCCTCAGAAAACAAAGCAAATAAATAAGACTTCAAAATAAGAGGAAAATAATTATAAAGTCATGTATCGAAAACTATAATGTTTTTAGCCAACAAAATTCAGCATCCGGTTTTAAAAGAGGCAAAAAACCGAGAAAGCTCTGTTGATGCACGCGATTTTCAAATACTTTTTCTTTATTATTATCGATGTTCAAGTACAATAATTCAATATGCAATTGAAATATTTAGTGTCAGCTGCTTACGGTGCCATTTGTGGTTGTGTAGTAGTGTAGCATGTTGTCACGAATGTGTTTAATATACAGTCTTTTGTTTTAGTTATCATATCCGCCCCATCGAGTCAAATGTCGAAATCATAACAAGTTCTGTATTACTCTCTGCAATTGAGCCTTCTGGCTTCCGCGACACAATATAAAAATAAATATCCATTCCAGCCAATAAAATTTCATGTGAATATTAAATGTGCGGAAATTGAAACCATTCAAACAATCGTCTTGCGAGTATAGAATTAATAACAATTCATAACGCAATCGAAATTATATGAAACTTGTCTAATAAAGCCATTGATTCCGAGTAATGATATTTTTTAACTGGTGACTTTTATGGGGAAATTTAATATATAATTTCGCAATTATAGTTTTATTCTATTTTATTTATTTATTTATTTATTTATTTTTTTTTTTGTTCTGCATTTCTATTACAAACCTAATAAAGTGAATTGTACAAGTTTGTGGAAAGAATACTTATTCTAATTAAGCTTACAATTAGTATATCAAGGCCGCTGAGTGCTTGTCTTGTTTCCCTTTTGGCCAAAACAAGTTCGCTTTAATCTTCTTCTATTGCAGGATAAACTAAAAGAATTATCTTAGAGATTTAACAAGGTTTCTAGGCATAACCAGCCACACACATACATACATATGTATACACATGTATATGTATACATTTTATTTCCTCACAATTTCTAAATGAAACAGATGCAGCAGCCACTGAAGGGAGATTCGTATGGGACTGAAGAAAGTTATATTAGAAACGCACACATTCTTAGCAAAAAGGAAAAGGAAACTAATTGCAATTGTTGTAAAAGTTCGACAAGCGATTATAATAAAAATAAAATTTTATTTTTATTGCACAACAAGAGATAAACTAAAATGATAAAGAATCAAAAATCATTTCAATTACACCGAACATTTTGAATTAGAAGGAACAGACAGCAGACTGAAGTCCAGTTTGATGTTGTTGCAAATGAAAACAAAGAATTTACTAATTAAAATTCCAGAATTTGTTACAAAACCAGGAAAGTAATCACTCATGTAAATAAATAAATCAAATTGAAAATTATATTGAAAAAAGTAAAAAACAGAACAACACAGTAACAAAGAAAAATAAAATACTCGTCCAAAGCATTATTAATTAAGGATATTTAAATAATCAAATGTAACTCAAAAAACAGAAATACTAACAAATAATATATAGCCACAGTATCTTAAATATATTGTATTTATAATACGTTTTAAATTAAAATATTAAATATAAACTAAAACAATTTTTTATACTTGATTCCTAACGAAAAAACACAAAAAAAAACAAGAAATGTTTAAAAACCTAAAAGAATCGTTTATTGTAATTAATTAATTAATTACTAAATTATTAATAATATTAGCAATTAGTTTACTTATTAAACCAATGTGAAATAAGTGTATTTATTTGCTTTCAAAATAAAATGAATGTAGTTCAATGTAAATAATAATTAATAAAATTAAAAAAAAACTTGCGAATTTCCTCAGCAATTGTTTCTATAATTTGCATAAAAGACATTAACTGCCATTTTTACAAAATTATTAAATTTCTTATTAGTGGAAAAGTCAAAGTAATTATTAGGGAGATCTTTTTTTTAAAAAGGAAATTTATAATTAATGCTATTTTACTTAAAACACACGAATTAAATCATTGACATTAAAAATATTCATGAAAATATGAGGAAATTAGAAAATAACTTTTAAAATTCTAATTGTATACTATAAGATTTTACAATGTTTGAATGTCATTTTTAATTAACATTTTAAACAGGAAACATTATAATTATGAATACAACTTTAAAAATATGAATAAAAGATTACAATTTTTATACGAAAAATATTTTTTTTTCTTTTCTTTATAATTAAATAAAAATTTTTTTTGCCAGTGTCATTATCATAATGACACTTTACTCCTGCAGATGTAAAAAAAAAAAAATTCATGAACTTTTCTTAAAAAAGTTTTGTAATATTTAAGAGGCACAGTCACCTTGTCGCTTGAAATTTGCTGTAAACAATTAACAATAAGGATGGATTATAACCGAGCGCAGATCCACCTAAGCCGGTACTACGAAGCAGCAAAACAATTAATAAAGTTACTACTAAAAACATTAATAACTCTATTTATCTATTCCTCTATTTTCATGTCCTTTTCCCGATTCCATTACAAAGCGTTGCATGAGTACAGACTGTTCCCTGAGTTTGAAATGGAATCCATGCAGACACAATAGGGCGGAACATTAGTGGTGTTTAGCTGTTGGGTTATTTATAAGCTGTAAAGTTCCATAAGTAAAGAAATTGTAGAATAAATCATATGATCTACTAGCTTCCATGTCGAAAGGAAATCATTGAAAATACTAACAATAATCAATAATCGTAAAGTTCTATTATTAACTTTTGGCTAATTCGGTCTATTTTTCAAAATTATCATTTCAAGTGATCGAATAGATAAAAAATGTGCAGAAAGTTGGAAAAAGAGTAATAAATATATACAGAAGATAGGCAGAGAGACAGACAGACAGACAGACGGACAAAACTCAATCAACTTTCCTTCATACGGATACAATATTATAGAAATTTCATCCCCTGCATCAAACATATTAACACCCTTCCTTAATTTTTGGAAATGGGTATAAAAATACACACAAATACGTTCACAAGCATGTTGGCCGTTCCAGCTTTTATTTCTCTTATTTTCAAGTTTAATCTGGCAACGTACGTTAATTTGAATTATAAATTTATAAAACATTCCCTCGCAGGGTATACTTTTAGGTGGATATAAAAACAACCCGTTACATTAACAGAGCGCACATTTTTAAGTGCAGTTTTGAGAACTCCAGCAGGTAAAATCCCTACAAGAATTACTAAACCCATACGAACCTTCCCAATATGACGGCGTGTCAGATAAGTATGTTTTTACTTGTTAGTATAGTTTGTTTAATAATTTTAAGTACATTGGAATCTTGAAAAAGTTAAGTAAATATACAGGCTGAATTTTTCACAACTATAAAAGTATAAGAGCGTAAATTTAATATGGGTTGCTCTTGGACTTAAGTGTGGTTCTGCACAAAGCTTTAAGCGAATACAAGGTTGGGACAGATACCCCCAAATATGAGCCGATGTATATAAATATATTTAAAGAAAAAATTAAAAAAAAATATATATAAAATATTTCCTACAAAAGATGAAGACCATCAAAGACAGGCATGGGCCACTAAAAATCTTCCACTGAATGTTTTCTTTCAAACTAAACCTAAAGCGACCAAGAATTTCAATATGAAATTGTTGAATTTCAAACACCTGAAATGAGATTTTGTCTTATCAATCGAATATCCTTCGTAAAATTACAACATTTCATATAAAACTTTTCGTCTCATTATCGCCTTGTTGGTCTACGAGTAGAACGCATTTTTATTTATTTTTTTTTTTGTTGTTGTCAGACTAGCCATGACATTGCGTTGATTTTTTATAATACGATTTTATTACGTAATCGAGCGGACAGTAGGACGTAAAGACAGATTTATTTTAAATTTATTTAAATAAATTTAAGTGGAATTTGACATCGCACACAAACCATCACGGTTTGTAAATGAAGTTTTGGTACAGTATGCGGCACTGAAACACGGTACCTCACCACTAGAGGCATATGAAAAACTTTGGAATAAAAGGCTATCGCATAAACCATTTCAGAAGTCAGCATGTTAACTTTATACCATCTTATTAAAATCATGATAATTCATGTCCAAAGTACTCTTATGTAAACGTTTTACGTCACGTATATGTAAAATTAAACGATTTCATTAAATATAAAATCATGACAGCAATAAATTTGTATGAAATCCATTGCCAATATTACATTGCAATTCGTAAAGTATTAAATATTTATAAACGTTTTTGTTATGGCCGTGTGAAGCCTTGAGCATCAATGTATGTACGCAAGATTGTTGACACACTCGTGCTCGCATCCTTTTATTTCTTTTTATTGTTATTGTTTCAGCAGTTGTCACTGCAACAAAGTCCGGAGACATTTTGACTTTAAGGGTCAAAAATTATGCCTGTTTTTGCAAGTGATACTTGCCATATGTGTTGCCCTGTTGAGCAAATTCGTATTCGTAACCGAATGCATCTTGTCTTATGATATATGTATATGCTGCTGCTTGATATATCATGTTTAGTATTTCTTTAAATCGGGCCCCACGTAGAGGATGAAATTTTATTATATACTGCATTGGATTGTGTTATTCACCGGGCGGTCACCAACAAAGAGATTTGCTCTTAGCAAAGAACGTTTAACCGGAAGATGAACGTCATCTCGGACATGAGTTTTCGGATTTCGTTTCCACTCATTTCTTTTGCAGTGGAGATAACAAAGGGAGAAATTACGGTCAAACTAAACCAAATTACTACGGGGTAGCACAGCAATCTGGAAAAATATAAAAATAATTCATTCATCAAACACAAATGCATATATACATATGCATATACATATACATATAGATACATTTTTTTCGTTCTATTAAATATGGTCCTTCTACATTCTCTTAAAGTTGCACTGCATGGCAAAAATGATAAGATAATGGAATGAAAAATAGAAAAATGAAATTCTGTCCCATTCGAAAGCCAAGAATAATATTTGAAAACGTTTTGTCTTAAATCTTTTATTTCCGTTGTTGTATTTTGTTCTAGAAATGAAATTCTTTATATTAAAAGAAATTTTGAAATCATTGTAAATAAAACACAAGAAGAAAATTCGCTTAAAAAGTCTTGGGGGTTCACATACTTTTTCTTTTTCTCTTTTGCTTTCGTTTTTGTCATTCTTTCCATCTATGCTAAACGAATGCATGTGTGTGTGTAGAACGGCAATTGTGCTGATTTTTTTACGTTGCTCCATTTCAGCTGCTTCCTTTTTTTGTAAATAATGTGCGTGGTGTGTGAGTGGGGGTGTGTGCTTATAAGCAGTTGCCAAGCACACCCCAAATGGTAAAGAGATGGAAAGGAATTACAAAAAACAGAAAGAACCTTCGGAATGTAAAAAGTCATTCCTTTAAGTATGGCATGGCCTTGTTCGTTTTCCTTCACAGTATGGAGAGGAACTGTAGCATGGAAACTGTAGCAAAGGATATTTAACACAAATTTTCAGAGTACTCACATCCTAAATTTCCGATAGCAAACTTTTCTGTATGTGTATATGTAGGAGTATACGAGAAGGGTCGTGGAGATCGGAAAAAAACTTGTGTAAAGCGAGAGTAAATTAAATTAAAAGGAATTCGTCTTAAATTGTATATCGTTGGTCTCAAATAAAAATGCCCTAACTTGGATTTTTTTCCAATAGATATTTTCACACAATTTCAGTTCTCAGAGAGAGTTAGATCCTTTTATAACCATTTCTATTGAATCCGATGTTTTCGAAAATCTATTTACTTCACATACATGTTCGTCACACGTGTAAAAAGAAGTTCATTAAGAGCCTCCTAGGCACTATCAAAACACTTTTCAATCATTATGTGAAATTATTACGCATGTATGTATTTTATATCACACACGTGCACACGATTTGCACTTTAAACAGTCTTTGGGTGCGAACAGAGGGAGCGCTGAAAGCCGAACCGAGATTGTCAGTGCGATAAACCTGATTACATACAAGTCAATTCAAATAAGGCAGTGAAAGCCGACAACAGCTGAGAGCAAGGCTAATGGGTGTGAGAAAACAGTTTCAAAGCGTTTTTCGTGCTTGTTTGCATTCTTCATGTATACTTTTTTTGATATAAAAGCAAAACATATGCAATAAACCGAATTTCTTTACTGATTCTCGTAATCACTGTGTTATATACTAGATTGAAAACGAGTATCAATAAACTCGCCATGGCCCCGCTCGGCATCAACGCTAACTCTGTTCGCAACCTTACTTTTCCCCCAACACCCAACACCCAACACCCAACACCCAACACCCAACACCCAACACCCAACACAACATACACACGTCTACACAACACGATATACACACGTGTACACAAGAATAGCAAAATTCGAGGCTTTTGCATTTTTTATATATAAAAGACCCCTGACAGTATAAGAAGGGCATAGTAGGACTTTTTGTTTGCCTACATATTTATCTCTTATACGAGTGGTCACTACAACAAAATGTGACATATCATATATATTTGGAAAACTCGGAAAGTCTAGTTTTATACATACAGTTTATATACATTTATTAATTTGCTCTCTATTCCAAAACAAATATTTCGAAATTGAACAAAAATAATATATAAGTTTTTTTGTTTTCATTTTACAAGCGGATTACTGGCAAATCATTGATGTAATGCACATTATTTATTTTCAGTACTATATAGTATATATAGTATTTATATCAGTAATCAGTTCTAATTCAGAAAATTTAACGGATTGTCATTGCAACTCAATTATTTTTTTTTAATATTGTGATTTATACATAATAAATTTGAACTACACATTTTTAATTTCGCACAAACATGCTTTCGAGGCGGCTTTCCCATTTGAAATACAATTCCGGCAGTGATTTATAAATTAGATACACTTAAAAATAGCTAAAATACTTATACCCCAAAAGTTCATCGAAAGAAAACGAATTTTTTGAAAAACTATATTCACATATTAAAAACCCAGTATGGTTCTGAATTATCGGATTTTAAATAATGCGAAACTTAACTTATCTTTGTGTGTATATAAATCTTTCTGTGGCCTTCTTGAAGAAAAAAATATGGCCAACAATTAAAAGATGCAACAATAAAGGTTACCCTGCCAAAAATAAGACCTTTCTGGGATTTCAGAAAAGGTTAGCTTATATTCCAAATTAGCATAGATTTGTTGTAATCGAATTGTAAAGAAATCGAAACCTCACCGTTTTTTTCTTGCTTGTTCGCGTATGCATACATTAATAAGCCTACAAGCCTGATGACATCAACATATTCATTACAAAGAATCATTTGTGAACAATAGAAAAGCTTTCCATCAAAAATTATTACAATCCACAAACATGAAACAATTTCTTTGCAAGAACATTTTTATCGATTCATGTAATAAATATTTATGGGTTGATAAAATTAATGGGTCGTATAAAAATTGTTTCAAAAATAATTATTATACAGCAACGTAAACAAAAAAGCCTTTCAACAATGATTATTACGAGATATTATATAAAACTGGTCATTGTCATACTTTACTTTATGTGCATAGCAGCACCATATAAAGTAAAAATGTATAAAAATCCATTAAATTTATCGGAAGAGATACAAAAATGCATCAGAAGCACGTAATTTATGAAATGATATACAATTGTTAAAACGCTTTCATTACGAGGACTCTTTCTTTCTTGTATTTTTATATTTATTAAAATTTTTTTTTTTGTTTCGTTAATAAAAATATTTACGGTTTCATTTTGATGGACTCATCCATTTTTTTTTTTTTTTAAAAAAAAAAAGGAATTAAGAGTGTAGCAAACGGAAGCACTCCAATCATAAAAGTAGCAACATATAATCGCCATACCGGAAATACTTTGCTGCGGAACTGCTTACCGATTGCAACAAATGGAGAAATGCCAATATCAAATACAAATATATATCTACGAACGAGGGCTACTGGTATGAGTGCTTTTGGTATCCAGCATGTCCAATCATGGACCTTTGCTAAACAAATTTACATTATCCAATTCAATAAATAATTATAGTTTCTAATCCGAAGAGAGACTTAAAGTCAGACTCAAAAGTTCCAAACAATAGTTTTCTGAATGCGAGAAACAGAGTATAGTCGGAACCCTACCCTATAATTTTAAAAATACTCCATTTAGAATGAATCGATTTTATTATAGAATAAAAACTACATATATATTTTAATCCACAGATAACAAATTGTAGCTAATTAATTATATTTGAAATTCTTTAATAAAAAGTTAATTAATAATTAATCCACATCGAAGTTTAAAAAATGGGTACGTGGAGTTAATTGATTTTGAATTCTGTGTCAATTATTTACAGTCCCACTGTCTATTTATGCATGCAGCAGGTGAACAGTTCTGCATATGCCACAAATATATTAAATCTTAGAATAAAACTAGTTATTCAACAAAATATTTATCGTGGCTAATATGTATATTCTGGCTTTGGAATTAATCGATTCTTTTGCTTTATTTTGCTGGACAAGCGAGCACTTCGGGGTATTTAAAAAAAAAATTCAATAAAATCTGTAAACAAAATGAAAGTATTCTTTCAATTTTTTTTTTCTTTTTTTTTTGAGAAATTATATCTGAAGTAGTCCTTTCACATATATTACAATAGATTACATTAGACATGAGTTTTTGTGTAACGCCACAAAAAAGCTGGATTTTGAACTTGAATGTGATTTAAAAACTTTTAATTATAAAAATTCCTAAATTTAAAAAATTATTTATAAAAATATTAATCAAACAAATACATTTTATAATTGAGCCATAAGAGTTTTACTTATAAATAAAATAAATAAATAAAATATTTTTTTATCCCCACGGCCTCTTCAAAACTTCAAAGGCTCGAAATACGAAATAAAATAAATATTAGACAGAGAACATAAAAGGTAACTCATTTAAGATTCGCAGTTTATTTAGAAAATGTCTTTAAGGCATTAAATAAATAGAAAATTAATCTTTAACTTCGTTAAATTTATTTGTGTAACCCTTTTCGAGGTTTTGTATCGTTTGGAATTTTTTATTACCCAACATTACCTTCGGTGGCCTAAAGATAAATTAAAAGGGTGATTACTTTATAAAGGATCTTATTTAAAGAAACGAAAAGGATATCCTGAGTAAAATGAATTGAAAAGTAACAACTGTGTCAACAACATTAAAATAGACACAATTATAATATTAATTAAAAAAATATAAAATTCTACTCCACAACCTGGCTCAGCAGCAGAATCAATTACGGAGGACAATTGATCCTACGATTTTCGAAGTAAAATCCTAATAATTATGCTCCCAGAGAAATAATTATTGAAAGCAAAATTCTACACGATGTAATAGCAAATATTAAATAAATAATAAAATAAAAATATTCCTTCAAAGATTTTTAATTTTAAAAATAATTTTTTTTATTTATTTATTTAAAAAGTTTTAAATATCCGAAGAAAACTCAAAAAAGGAATTGAATTACCAAATTCATATTTTTTTTAAATGTAAATTGCTTAAACGGTTTTCATCAATCAATTTTAATTTTTAAATTTAAAAAAGAAAATATTTTTGAAATTTTTGATTAACACACACACTTGGAGACCGCTTTGCTTCACGCGTCGACCTCTTCAACTGACATCTGTATCACAACGTGTTTTTCTTTTGCTCTCTTTCACTTTGTCTCCAAATCTATCCATGTTAAGGTGAATATATAATGTCATCCATAAATTTCCTTCGCCTCTCACATTTTATTCAAATCTCTTTCGACGCAACTTTGGCCAAATCAGTTCCATCAAAAAGATCAGGCCAGCGAATATATAACTCTTTAGCATAAATAGCCAGAGATAATTAAAATCAGTTGGCGTCAACGTCGTAGACTTAAACACAACAGGGCGTTCGTTGGGAATAGAAATTATTTTAATTTTTACTAAATCAATATAACTAGTCTTTAGCCAGTGATCCAATAAGCCCATGTCTCGAACTCGTGCTATTAGGCAATTTAGTGGTTCGAGAAACAAAGAGTTTGGCGGCAAAATGAAAGTCATTGCATTCGAGTAGAGAAGACATATATTGGTTAGGCGAAATATTGGCTTATTTCTGAACTTTTGTAGAGCATCGTACATAAACCATAAAGGTGACGATATAGGATACGCATACGAAGTATTGAATGATGACTGTATGCGAAAAAATTCTTCCGGATCACGAACGGTTTTAAAGATTAATGAAACGGTTTCGGGAGCAAGCTGATAATAACGTAGAACGAAATGATAATCGTTCTCCATAATTAGAATGCGCAGATGGTGAGCGGTGAACTCTTCTAGAGAGCTTATCCGGTAGGAAAAAGGATACGTTAGGAATATTTGCCTTCTTGCACAGACTAAAATATAACCCACCAAGCCGTACAAAAATATAGAAAAATAAATTAAGCGCATGCTCTTCGAGGGGTCTGGTAATAGTTTAAATGAGCCACCAAGCATGCCGGCAATAACATTTACATTCACTATCATGTCACTAATCCTGAAAGGTTGGCGAATCTGTTTTTTCAAACTCCATATTTTGGTGCTGACTGCTAAAAGTGTACTAATTAGAAGTCCACCAACAACAAAATACCACAAAAAAGTTGTATTGTTATGATGTTCTAAATAATCTTGGTAAGAGTAAGGCTGCTCCAAAGGCACCATTATGCACCATTTGTTTATTTCGTAAGTGACAGATGTCAGTTGTAGGCAACTGGAAAAGGTGCAGATTGACAAACTGGCTGGCACATCAATTAGATCCCGCTGCGTTAAGCTGTACACATCTCTATCCGCTAATGGCTTGCCAATTGTTATATTGTAGGGGAACTTCAAAGTGCCATTAACGTATTCAGCAAACAAAGTTAAAAATTTCATTACGTAACCTTTGACATGCGTATGACCGCCATCATCTATAAATGCTACGGTTTTGGGTATGATCTGATCCGGAATGGTTCTGACGGCAGCCCCATAAATATTTTTGGATTTCGGTGGAAATATTAAAATATTTTTATATTTCACATTGACTTTTTCTACAACTAATTGCGGAAATATTCGACATCGATATAATTCGGCCGTCTTATGAAAGTCTTTAAAAATTAAAACTAAATTTGGAAATTTGAAAAAAATGCTTAAATCGAAAAATGTCCTTACATCTGCGGACCTGAGACCGCTTTCCTTAGCATTTTTCATTACAACGATTTGATTATAACGTTTGAAATTTAAAATATCAGCCAAATCTTTTAACAACTCCTGCGGGCTTTCCTCATGCCAACGTACTATAACCAATAATTGCCTACGAGTTGCACAGCAATTTCTTGCACTTTTAATATTTTGATAAATCAGGACTGGTATCTGTAGATTGTTTTGAAGAATTTCGTCGACAGGATAATCTGGCGTTTGCTTTCCCACGATAACTGATGACAAGCAATTCCCCTCTGCTCTAACTTTTTGCAGAAAGTCTTTTAAGAAATATTTGCTTTCATGCTGCGCCTGATTTTCAATCAAAATTTTTGCGCTTAAGGAATTTACAGTTGTTAAAGTTGTTAAAACCAAAAAGTGACTGATCCTAAATTTGATTGAAGTCATGACTGGATAAAGCCAAATAACAAACAGTCTGTCAAACGTCAGGAGGCGGCAATTAAATAGAATTTTTTGCTCGCTGCATTTAATTTCATGCATGCTTATTGCTGTAAGCAGTTTGTGAAATTTTAGTCACCTCATTGATTTTCTCATTGAAAATGATTAATAAAAGGCATTTTAAGAAATAAAATCATTTTCCTGCAAATGATAGCAAATTTTCTTACTCTTTTAAAAATTACGCAGCACAACAACGAAGGCATAAACCATTAATTTAACATCGCATGAGAAGTGTTACCAACTAATTTAGGAATTTGTTTAATTCCGTCTTTTATCACGTTCTTAAATACATTTTTGTTCTTAAATACAATAATTTTATTTTACAAATAAAATTACGAACTGAACAAAGAGGGTAATGAAATAACGGAATCTTAAGTATTTTCGAAATAAAATTATTTTCGTGCACTGAAAGAAATAGATTATGTGCTTATTGAGATAGATTTGCTTGGAAATATTTTTAAACAAAATTGCCGATTGCTGATATTGTGCTCCTTCTCTGGCTTTTGCAAGAGTATACCTTATTTGTGACGACTTATAGATTTGCCCTCGTACCTTAGAACTGTTGTAGTATCAACTACTTGTTATTTGTTTTCATTTATTTAGTTATTTACTAAATTTACAATTCTGGAGATCGGTTTCCCTATATAAATAAAAAAATACTGCGAAATTCTACTTTGCAATCACTTTTGTGATTCACAAACAACACATTCCACTTCAGCGTTATTGCAGCGGCTTTCGTAGTCGGTTCAACTTTCTTTTAAATATGGAAAGACTATATTTTGTTTTCAGTTGCTACATTTTTCTTTATTGCTTTCCATTAAACTTTAATTCGAAAAAAATTGTTGCATAACATTCGCTTAAAATATATTTCATTATATAAATAATGTCAAGCATAATGACGTGACATTAAATTTCTCACAGAGAATTAAAAGTTTCACACAGAAAAAAATAAACATCCATTACACAAATCAGGACTTAATTCCTTCAAACTAGTACAAGCCATTTTTAGTGTTCGTCAAACAGGACACTCCCAGCATTTCAGTTGTGCACATGGACTTAATAAATAAAGATTAAAATAAAGGAAACACTTTGAGTCGGACTAGGCTTTAAAAAGCTTAAATACATGCGAAATTCATGCAAATTAATTTTTATTTCAAATATTAAGATAAAATCCCTTTTGCATTGTTTTGATTGACACTGTAACTTCTATTAATGAGCAAACAATGACAAAATATATATTTTCATAATTTTTGCTTCTTCCACGAGTAACAGGCGCCAAGTTAAACAAAAATAATAAATAAAATAAAAAAATTCTCAAAACACGTTACATTATCTAAATAAATTAAAATTGCAACTCTGCATTCTTCTGAAATGTAAACATTTTTGTTAAAAATGTAATGTAATTGTAATGCATGTCACTCAAGCAACTTTTCACAGACTGGTGAGAAATCTAAACAAATACGAAATCAGTCAATCTCAAGTGAGGAGTGTAACAAAATATTTAACTGAATTAAATATTCAATATTTCGAGGCATCGAATCCGTTTTTCTCAAAAATAATATTGACATTGAAACTAAACAGTTTTATATCAAAAAATGTAAAGTTTGCATTATAATTTGATATTGAAATTTTGTTAAAATATAATGCAGTCATATCGAGACACTAGAAAGATTAGAAACGCCCAACGTCGAGTCTTTACATTTAAATTTATTATTATTATTATTTGAAAAATATATTCGTATGTAATAAATTTTGTTTGCTTTAGCTGTATGAGAAACTAATTCAAGACTTGCTATCAGTATGGCCTTGTAATACTCAATTGAGTCTTGAGAATATGGCCGTAACACAATAAGGTTGTTTCCAGCTCTTCTGATGGAACACCATAATTAATAAAAAGTAATTTACGAGCAAATAAGCTTGTCACAAGCAATACTGATAAAATCTCTTAGACAAACTTCTTCAACTGACTAACATGCAAAACCGAATTTATTTCAAGAAAAAAATTAAAGATCAATAATGAAGATCAAAATATTCAATAGATGATGATCATCATGATGTTGCATCCAGCAATGGAATTGCATTTGATATTAAAGATTTAGGTAACTGCATAAGTAAATCACACGAATCCAACACTCGTAGCCCAGCACAGAAGTTTACAATGTAATTCTCATACCTGCTTTCATATACACACATACATATATACATGTAAAAAAATTAAAGAATAATTCCTGCAGGGCCGCCAATGTCAATAATGATCATTATGGCAAAAGTCGAAGAGGGGAAGAGCCTAGGGGAAAGTTTCTTGGAGGGGGAAACTCCACAAAGTACATGAAAAAAGTTATTTCATATACTTATGAAATAAAAAAAAAAAAAAACCAAGAACACGCTACCATATGTATAGCTCCCATTGGCTTATGGGTAGACAAGCCCCCCTTTTTTGATATTATGCTTACGTCGATAAAATCACATTCATTGGCGGTTTTGATAATTTCAGATTTTATGTTTTTTAGATTTAATTGTTTAGCAATTGCAAACCCGAAATTCGTTATTATCGGCTAACAAGTTTCAATGTGAGGTGTTGTTATGCGAGGGTGTCTTCCAAAGTTGATGGTTACCATAAACCAGCATAATTAATTATACCGTTCAAAGAGAGTTACAGAACATTACAAATTGATAGAAGAAATGGAAAAAAAATTGAAACACATGTTTGCCACTCAACTCCAAATTATCGAGGTATGATTAGGTGGTCTTTTGCTACGTTTGGGTGACAGAAGATATCCTTGGAGATTCGAGACTGTCGAATAAAGTACTTTTGCTTTTGCTGACTACTAGATTTTGGGAATTTATGGCCACTCAAATGCCAACACTGATTGTTTTAGTGTTAAGGAACTGTTATCGCTTCCGCAATGAAAGCTTAGATAATTTAAATTTTAAAAATCTTATATAAAAAGGATACCATTAAATAAATATAAATTTTTCTATTTATAGCATTTCACAATCTGTTTTTATTGTTGAGTATTTTAGGTCTAAAACATAACAAACTTAAAATAGTATTGCGATAATGCCAAACATTTTCGAGGATCAGAACGGCCAAACAAATAGCAAATGCTTGCAACATGACCAGCAAAATGTAATAAAAGTCTTTGCTTTGTATGTATGAGTAGTTGTCGGAAGTGGCGGAAATATCGGTCAAACTCATTTTGCCAACCTTGACCAAATCGTAGAAGTTGTTTTGTAGCCAGTGCCCAATAAAGCCCATGTCTCGTACACGCGTTATCAGCGTGTCCAGCTTTTGCTTGTGCAGAGAATTGGGAGGCAAAATAAAACCCATTATGTCCAAATTAACGAAACAGATGTTGCTGCGTCGAAACAGTGGCCTTGAGAAGAGTTTCTGTTGAGTCTCGTAGACATACCAAACTGATGAAGTGACAGGATAAGAGTAGGCACTGTTGAAAGAACCACGAATTTCAGAAAAATCTTTATATGAGTCTATAATATGGAATAGCGACAAGTAGGGGAGGAAAGTATCACCAGAGAGCGTCAGCAGAGTTTTGTATTCATTTGCTGCGGTCAAAATTTTACGATTATTTTTCATCATGCCATCCAAAGAATTAATTTGCTGTACCGAAGGATGTGTAAGGAAGGCATTAAGTTGAACGGAGAATGTGGTGGTATATAAAAGTCCGGACAAAAATAATGCTATATAAGATATTCTGAGAGAAACAGCTGGGTGAGGATGTAGTGAAAATGATGATCCCAAGAGGCCCAAAATAACTTGATGATTGGCTACGACATCCGTCATATGGAGAGAAAATTCATGGCGCTTTCTTAAGCTTGACAAATACAGGGAAGACAGCAGTAAAGTGGTGAAAATTGAGTTCATTATTAAAACAAATAATAATGAATTGAGGCTTAAACAGTCTTTCAAAAAGTCCTGATAGGTAAGTGGCTCCTCTATAGGCATCATGAGACACCAATTTAATATTTCGTACATGTACGACATTAATTTGCTGGTATTGCCGGCTACCATGGGTGTTATACTGCAAGGCAGGTCCAACAAGTGCATCTGGGTCCAGTTTATAAAATCGCGGTAAAATAAAACATCTCCGGCCGTCAAATCATCAGGATACTTAATAGTCGAGTTAGTATATTTACCATACATGCGAATAAATTGCGAAATGTAGCCTGTGACTCTATTGTGACCTTGAGCGTCTTTATATACTACAGATCTGGGCATTATTTGGTCGGGTATGCTTCTCACCACAGCTCCAAACACATCATCCATTTGACTGGGATATAATAAAACATTGATCGCAGAATCATTGTAAACACTTGAAATTTTTTCGAATTGGGGAAATGCTTTAAACGAATAATAAATTTGTTTAAGCGAAAAGTCCTTTAGTATTATAATGACATTGAGAAATTTATATAGCATGCACATTTTTAAAAGGAACTCAAACTTCTTATCATTTTCTTCAAAACTCATTTGCAGCTCGACAAATATCAGACGCGTAAAACGTTTCAAATTCAATTTCTCACTCAATTCTCGTATAAATTTTTCAATGTTTTCTTTAGTTTTTAATAGATTATTTGGCAGGAACACAACCGTAATGAAATTATTAAAATATAAATCTAAATCATAATTAATTTTATAATTGCCATTTAACAGGACGCATTTATCCAATTCAATTTCCAATATTTTTAATAAAAAGTCATGATCAATTTCGCCAATTACCAGCGTATATTCGAAATTGGATTCTATATTGATTTGCCTCAATATCGACGACCACAAATTTATATCGATTTCCTCTTGTTTCGGCAGAATATGAGGAAATTCTTCCAGTTTCAACGCCATGGCCACTCTCAAAGTAAAAATTATTAATAAAAGTGTGCTTTTCCGTTGGCAGTAGCACATTGCTTCGAATTTTTAAACCGTTTGAAAGTTTTTACAATAGGATTCAGCGTTTTCTATGCATGTTTACTTACAATTATTTATAATTAAACACATTTTACAACGTATAATTGAATGGATGGTTAACTCAATGCCCTACAAGCCATAAAAGAGAACAGAAGATTAGAGTTATTCCATTCCTCACGGCATCTACAAAGCAAGTTAATAAAATAATCGTGCTCGCGGAAAATACCCAACGACCTAATAATGGCATACCCATTTCTGACAAGAGCATCACTTCCGTACTCGGTGTACTTTACATGTTGGACAAAAGCGGCCTGCGTTAGAAGCCATAACCTTTCATGAGATTTCATGCGATCTCACGCGATTTATGGAATTTTTAATTTCATGTTAGGCCGAAGACAGACTACATAAGTCAGTGTCACCCGCCATCTGTCACCTTTTATATATATACATACGTATTCCGTCTCCAACTGAATACAACAGTAAATTTAGTTTTGAAGATTCGCTCAGTCCACGTGATAACGCGCACTTAATCCATAATCTTTAAAATCTTCTAAAAGTATGAATAAAAATATGCTAGTAATTCTACTCGGTTCGTGTGTACGTCCGTGGTCCAAGAGAATGCCAGATCAGCTCCAATATTCCAAAGTAAGAACTAGAAATCTCATCTTGGATGTATACATTGTCAATCTGTATGAGATGGAGCTTTAAAGGCGTGTCAACAGTGGTGTTTTAGAAGCCACCAATATTTAATATTCCGCGGGAGCCACGATCTCCCATAACCATAATGATTAGAACCATTTTTTATTCTTCTTAACTTTCCCGAAAGAGAAAACAAATTGTAAATTATAAAATTACTTTAGAAAATTTTTACTCTGAATGGTCCGATCAGAAATTGGACTCAATCCATATTTATTATTTAGCAATTAAAAGAACACACAAATAATTAATTATTTAATCAAATTTATTATTATTTGATCCCAATTTATTCATGGTTGTGGCTTGAAGTGCTGTGTAGCTTTGAGAAAGTTTCCAACGCTTGCTGTGATTGAATTTTTGTAATTCTCAATTAATTTTGTTATTAACTTTAGTTATTATCAATAAAATATATTCTGTATTGTAAAACTTCCAATGTTACAAACAAATGCAGTGGGAGTTGACTATAAATGACGTGATTTTAAAAGGCGTTTCGTAGCGTTCTTTTAAATTCATAACAACACCGACATGTTTATGATGCAGCCAGAAAATCTTTTTAATGCATTCCATGCGTGCTAGCCATTGGTGGCGATAATCACTTAAATATCCATCTCCCTAACCTGACCTACCCCAGAAACTATACAAATTTTATAGCAACAATTACTCCATACTTCCATACATGCAATAGTTACTTACAGGTGTGTCTGCAAGTGCATGTGTAAATTGGAAATGTGTAACAAACTGACTTTGTGATATTTAAAAAATTATTAAATATACGAGCACAAATAAAAGGTTTAAATAAAGAATTTGTTAATTGTTATTAAAACGCTTTTAATCATACGCAAACGTGGTTACTTTTAAATAAAGTGTTCACCGGTTATATTTTCCTTAAAAGCTGGTGACAGTTTTCCTCAGATTAGCATTGAGATAAAATACCTCTATTAGCGAATACAAATTTTTATTAAAAAACTAACCTAATTTTATATTCTACAAGTTAAAATGTAAAAGATCAAGAGTGACAGGTATTGTATTGGCCACCACACACAATTCAATTTATCAGACAATTTCGCAGAAATTGCGATTTTGAAAATTGAATACTTTTTGTAATAAAATGGTATACAATATAAGCTTAAATTAAGAAAAACGTTACATTACACAATTTCGCTAACTGATGCCCCATTTCCATTACTTTTGTTACCAAAGTCCTTTTGTAAAATCTGCAAATACGGTTTACACAGTTCTTCGGAACACTTTTCGCGAATTTTCTCCGCTCTTTATAAAATGCAAGCATTTCAAATTTGTTTTTCTCTTGGTGCTTTATTAAAATCCTATTAATTCTAAATTTTTCTAATATTTTTATTTTCTATGTGTTTAGTATTTGTATTTAAATAATTAATTTGAAATTGAATTCAGAATTGATGCAATTTGACTGTGTGCCCTGAGGTTTATGCATAAATTTGAAAAAAAGTTTAGTTACACAATTTAACTGCATGTCTGAAAGGGGTATTAGGCTCTGAGTAAAGGAAATCTCAAAATGCTCTCCTCATGTCTTTGGTAAACAAGTAACTATTATTTCTCAATGTTCTATAGAAGCGATGAAAATTTGTAATTAAATTTTTATTTCATTTCGAAAAGCTTGAAAAGCAGAATTATTTTTGTTATTGGAATTTTTTGTTACTAAGCGCGCGAAATTGCAGGATTACAAAAGTTATATTGGAAGAATATCAAGCACACATTAAGAAAACTAAATAAGTGAAAATGGAAATTTTGTTGTATTTTTTCCCAAAATTTAAATTTAGCTCATGACAAATCTGTATTTTATATGCTCATGGAAATATTACAAGCTTCACGTACAACATTGACAGGATGTTGCACACTAAATGTTTCAGTTATGTTTCAGTTTATTTGCACATTATTAAAACTTAGAAGGTGGCCGTTAAGCAGAAAATAATATTTTCCAGTTTGCAAAGTAACAACATTTTCAGCCATTTACTGCGAAAGTATGAATATAAACCGCTACCGTTGCGTAACAATAATATAAATGTCGGCAGACAAAAGGAGTACTAAAGTCTACAAGATAGCACACTGCATTAAATAGAAAGTGCTAAATTCATTACATTTCATGCCTCTTGCTGATTGGCCAACATTACTTATTAAAATAGTTACTTATGTATTATTAAAAAACCGTAATTATTGAAAAAATCCATATAATCAAAAGTATCTAAATTCTTACATGCCTTGATGTAGGGTATGAAACCAGTAATGAGAATTTGTGAAACAAATCACAGCGATAGAAACGGAAAACATTGTGAACATGTTCCCCCACAATATAGCAAAGGGGAAAAGGACACCGACATTATTTATGAAATAAAAAATAAAACTCAAAAAAAGATAGTATCTAAAACAAACAAAGAAACAACAACAACCACAACAACAGAAATTAAATTAATGTAACAACGAGAATATATGACAACATTTACAAAAAGATTATTTATAATGGGTCATATACGTTAATAAAAAGCAAACAAACGAAAAGCGGCAACTAAAAAGAATAAACAAAAGCTAAAAGCAGAATAAACTTGCCCAACAAAGTTAACAAAACAAACTAATTTTAAAAGTAAAAAAACAAGGATATCAAGTATTAAAAGGACAACAATGGTAGTGCCACTACCGTCAACTGACAACCTTCACTAGAGAGAAATAGAAAAGCAAAACAGACGCCTTTTAATGAATCCATAGCGAGTTGTGAAATATATCTTACAAATCAGACTAGTGGGATTTCACATGTTTAAATTAGTTTTTATTTGAGTAATCAAATTTAGTCTGAGTAATCAATTCTACAGTGAATGCTCGAAATCCTGTTACGACTTGAAATTAAATAATTCGGAAGCATCTTAAGGCGTCAGTTCAAAACCCTGTGCAACCAAAAAATAATTTCAAATCGTAAAATCCTTATTATGTTTGTGTCTGAACAGATAACTTATTTGAAAAATTATTTTGAACAAACTTAAGGCTGATTAAATTATTCCTCCGATTAAAAAGCAATCTGGTTTCAGAAAACTGTAATTGCAAAAAAGAACTTCGAAAAACTTTTTTGAAAAACTATTTCTGCTGATCATTTAGTTTTGTTTGTTTAGAACAAACGAGAATTATTCCAAAAAGAGAAAAAAAATTTCACAAATCAGACTACGCCTCTATTATTTCGATAACAATTTTTTTCATTGCTTTTTTGGTTTAAGCTCTGTTGTATAATATCATGGACTTAAGTCGTTTATAAGGCACCGTGGCAGAGACACCTGTCATATCAATTAGAGCAAAAAGAGACATTTTTGAGAGTTATCATGTCTACCGGAAGTACAGTCAACGATGTTTAGGAAGTGACTTACTGGTGCATTACACCGACATGCACTTAGAATCTTTAAATTATTCTCTGTATTTGAGTTCATATTCGTGAAAACGAAAAAAAGAAGTTTTGTCAGTCAATTAAAAATAACTAAAGTCAAGTGTTCATTTCTCATACAATGTAGTATTTAAAAAAAATGCAAGAATACTAAAGAAAAAGCAAGAAAAAAGAAAGAGATAGGCTAAAGCATTGGTGTACAGTTTTCTCAAAACATATTGAACTTTTTCGTTTTTCGATAACTTTATCTAATTTTGTTTTTCAATAGAATTATTACAAAATGTTGTAGTCCGTCAGTCCTTTATAATAAAATATTGCTTCAAGTAATTATGAAATAGACTAATTAAATAACTTAAGGCATGTTATTAAAATAAATTTAAATAATTTTATACAAATTTTAATTTATAATTTTTGTCCTTTTTTAAGTAACTTAAAGTGCAAAGCTTTCGTTAGGCTGCGCATTATTCATTCGCCTACGGAGGCACCCAAAAAAAAAAAAAAAAGTTAGAAAAGTTCCGTCCGATTTTTATTTGCAACACTGCTTTTGAACTCAAGTATGACCATTTTTTTAGTATTTCATATTTTTTTCTCTGCATTTCCTCGAGTGGGTTACCAGTCAATTCACTTAAGCTTACATTTTCATGTTTATTTTACTAATAATTAATTTATCAAAAGAATCTAACAAACGACATATGTATATTGTAAATAGTTTTCCCTTCGAGTTGTAGAGTTGCGCATGCTTGTATTTGATTGCGGTATCTCAGCATTTCATTCGCCATAAGCTCCTATTACACTTATTACAGCAAATGTTACGAACTCGTTAATGTACGGCATGTGTGTAATTATGACTGTGATTATGCTCTTCGCTCGTTAAGCATGTTTTAATCAGATCACAACAAAGTCCAAAATGTAATACGAGTTAATGTTTCTGAAAAATAAAATTACCACTCAATAAGAAAAACATGAGCTTTCCTTCCAACACTTGCTACAGCAGCTGCTGTTGCAACCCCTTTTAGGAAGTTTTATTTAGGATTTCTGTCATTAGTGTTGCTAGCCAGCACCATTCGGCAAAGGAATGGCCGAACTGAACTATCAGAGATTTACTGGTAAGTACACACATAAATTATTCAAATGAATAAGTACGTACGCGTTTGTTTGTATATGTACAAAAGTATATAAAATGGGAATGAGTAGTTAAGCAAAAGTAGCATTGGATTCATATGTACGTATATTGGATTAAATTTATGTCTGTCGGTTTGCCTGTCTGTTTCTCTGTCTGTCTCATTGCTTTTCGTTCAATTTATTTGTGTTTATTTGCCAACGAGCTTGAAATGAAATTTTCAGTTTCATTAGTTAAATTGAATAATGAAATTTTGCGTCTGCACTTTTTTTTGGGATAGAAACGCAAACAAACAAATTCACATGCTTTAAGAAAAGTTGGCCGCTTCTTTTTATATCTTTCTTGTTTGTTTAGCACACTTTTTCTTTCATTCCAACTTTTTTGCTTTTGCTGCTTTTAAACCGAAGATGCCCAAAAATTTACACAACTACAATTGTATACTTGTATTCGTCCCTGTTCACACTGTTCACTGGGGGGGTAAGAATTTCCGCATAAAGCACTAGAACACTGGTTTAATGTCACAATTCTGATGATGCTAATATGCATCATGGAAAAGAATGCAATGCATTGTATTTCCAATTTTTTATTTATTTTAAATTTACAACTTTAAATCCACAATAAAAGTTTCACAATAAAAAAGTACCAAAAGCTATAAAATGGTCAAGCGGAAGTAAACGAAAATTGGTGAAACCGGTTTAACTGTGTAAGCATCAAGACAAAACATCAGTTATCTCTTTTCAAGGCACGTTGGGGCACAGCTTGGTTTTGTTCCAAGGACTTGTGTTCTTATTGAAACGTTTACATCATGTTTGGAAAATTATTTTTACACTTCCATCTCCACTGCGTCTGACCCGACAAATTTCAGAAGTATGACTTTTTCTGCCCTACCGAAAGGTTTTATTTACTCATTTTATTTAGTACAGAATCGCCCTCACGCTCGTAAACACACATGCTAACACACACAAACATAATTTCAACCTCAAAAGCTTGTAAGCTAAAACCCGCCCTTTAGAGTTAAAACTAATGACAGATATTTTGAACCATCTTTGGGGGAGAAAACAAGTGAAACAATAAAGCAGCCACAACTAAAAGTACACAAACTGACGGAGAAACAACACGATAAATTTTCAAAGTGCCAGAAAATCTACAATATGTTTGAAATGATATTAATGTCGTCTAAACTGAATCCAAATCAAACAGATACATTTATTTTTTGTATATGGAAGCAAATGCTAATGGCTTGTATTTTAATATTTATTTATTACTTCTTTATTAATTAATTTAATATGAATTAAATTATTTCGTTTCAATTCTACATTCAACATGGGAAAATACAACAGAACTTTTTATCAAATATATAATAATTTTGGAGGGGTTTTTTTGATAACATTGAAATAGAAAACCCCTGCTTGTATTATTTTCTTGCAGAAGTAATACTCAGCCTCCCAATAATCAATACTTTGATTCTTGTGCTTTTTCTTAATGCTTAAAACAATACTGCAGCGCCTCTGGCTTTGGGATGGATTCTGCAGCCATTTTGACTATTATTTTATTTCCCCCTTGGCACCAGTATTAATTATTTTACGCACTCGTCCTACAAATAATTGCAAACTGAATTCGTTATAATTATTTCTCTACCATTTAAAATAACATTTTCAGGCCAATTATGAAAAATAATTCCCCGGGAAAAATTTCCCTTTTCCCATTCCTCCTATTATGAATTTGAATTTCCCTCGAGTTTTTTCCCTTTTGTCTCTCCTCCTATTCTAAACACAATTTGAGAAAGGGAGAAATTTCCCTGGGAAAAAAGTAGGTATTATGAATATAGAAAAAGGGAGAAAACAGTTAACAGTTTTTGGGAGTTTTTTCCTCAAATATTTTGCAGGGAGATAACGTAAAAATGTAAGTTTTAAATTAAAAAATTATAAAATAGTAATTTTAAAGTAATTTTTTGAGGTCAAAAAGTATAAATAAGACGTAATTGCAACACTTGATCTCCCTTATGGAGCAGAATGCTGAAATTGCTCGCGGTTTTTTTAAGGGAGATAAGATAAGCAGGATATCCAACGGTTCTAGCAAAGCGCTGAAGAGGAACTTAATTCGCTAGGTCCACCAAATAAGAATGTTACTGAGTGGAAAAAGGTAAATTTCTGATCCAAAAAAATTCTGTAACACTTTTTACATAAAAAAAATAAACTAAAAAAAATAAATAAACCAAGATTGTTTTAATAAAGGCGACAAGGGTAAAAAAAATGTACTCTAAATTCTTAAGGTCATTGTTAACAGAATCCAATTATTAACTTCATTATTTAGCTTATTAGAAATACCGTTACATAATTATCAATTACTGTTGTACAAGAGTTTGTAATATTTGCGAAGTGAACCGTTCATACATACATATTTATAATGAGCTTAGCAACAAGTAAAAAGAAATAAATTGAAATACAATTTATAAATGCTGAAACGCCCACCGTTGGAAGGTCCATACTTTCAACTTGGTTTCCATCGATGGGTAAAACAGCTATACGTTTCACAGCTCTTCTTAATAGTTTATTTAAATGTTTATTAAAATGTTTGTGTAAGGGGTTATATACATATGTATATCCTTGCTATTGTTGATAGTGTAGAACGCTTCGAGATAGTACTGCTACTTCACGATAAGTGCAATGAAAAAATTAAATTTAAAATAAAATAAAATTTTCTATTTCCGAAAAATTTTTGATAAGATTGGCCACTTTAATAAAATTATTAAATTTTAAGGTATGGACTGACCAAAAAAAATATGTGCGGCAGACAATTAAAAAATTGCATATTTACAAAATTTAGTATTACATATGTATGTATGTGGCAGTTTAATTTTGTTTTTTTTTTTTTATTCACCCAAGAAGTGGTATTTTGTTATTTCTATAAAATAAATGAATTGTTAAAATATTAAAACAATTATTTTCTTATAGCGTACTTCCAATATTTGCTCTTATTGATTGAGCTGTGGTCAAGTTATGCTCTGAAGTTGATGAACTTGTATCCTCTTTTTTATTTGTAAACTAGCGTTTGCACAAAATAAAATGTCAAAACCAAAACAGCTGATGCTGTTTTTCCCCTCCCTTTTTTCTTGTTCCCGGGGAGATTAGAATGAGGGAATTTCTTTCCCGGGAATAAGTGATAGGGAAGGGAAAAAATTCCCGGGAAAAAATTAGAATTGGGCTGTTTATGTATTTTCCCACTTTATTTCTACACATCATCATTAATGCTTGTAAACATTTACCAGGCAATACATTGTTTATAAACATGACTATTAAGCACTTGTTTGTCAACATTGTTTACGTGTCTGAAAAGGAAGTTGAGTGTGGGGTTCTTCAATGATTATCGTAAAAAAATCAGTGATTATTATATACTGTATTTATATAGACCAAAGAGGGAAGGGCCAATGTATATCTTATAATATTTAAATGTTTACTCGTTTTAAACCTCCCATTTAATTTGGTCGTTTTTAATTTGTGTCATAATTTGAGCTGGAGAAGAAGAGAAGCTTTACTTCTTTTTTAACATATAATGAAATCGTACATTTTTACCAAACTCCTACAATTGTTGTATTTACAGTTAATGGCCAAGTCCACTTTTTTACCATTTTTCTACCTGTCTTGAATTTTTTTGCAGTGGATGAGGTCCATCGTCTCGAACAGCTTAACATTCCTCTCTTATTTTATCAACATTGGTTTTGGTTTAAAGTTTATTATACGATCATTTAGACAAGCGCTTATTTCTAGACTTTAAAGGGATAGGAAATCGGCCGATAAAACTATACATTTGATAATTGGAAAAAATTCAGTTAGAATTAGCCAAGGAAAAATTTTTTTTAGTACATCAATGGGAAAACTGAATACGTTAGCTTAAGGAAAGTAACCTTGTAGACAATAAACAAAAGCAGACAAGGTACAGCCCCACTCATACAATTCCTGCAAGTGAAGGAACTAGGCGGTATTAGGGTATTACTCTGCAGCATATACCTTGTAATGAATCAATTATCCAAATGAAATTCGTTGTTTCGTTTTGAGTGCACGATTGTTAATGTCTATTTTTTTTCAAACAGACATTGTTGGCTGTTGGTTGCAATTCTTACATAGTTGCTCAAAAAAGTATTGTCATAAAATATTGACTATGGTATAATTATGAAATGTAGATGGAGTTATAATAATTTAAATCCGTGACATTACAATATATATATATTAATTAATTGCTACAGAAAAACAGCTGGTAATTTATAATTAACGAATCTTATATGCTAGCAAAAAAATTTATAGCTGAAATGTTGTCCTTTTTTAAAGGACTCATATTTACACAATATTTTTCGTAAACAGAATTATAGCAATATTCAAGTGGTTAATAGTTACGTATTCTCAGCTACTACAAAGGATCTATTGAGCGACTAATAGCGACCTATATTTAATAGCGACTTAATATTTTTTAATAAGCAAAAATTTTTAAATAATTTTATAAAACTATAGAATATTGGTTAACGCTGCTCCCACGAACCTTCAGTGAAGTAAAGCATAAACGTTAAAATTGTTATCGATTATTCTGCGATAACCAAGCAATATCAAACGGCTTTTAGCCAAGCTACAGAGGAGAGTAAGGTCAATAAATTTTTACTATAATTATTTTAACGATGCAATTATTGTTAACAAAAATAGAAGAATTGCACTGTAAACACAATTCTGCCTTTTAATTAAAATACTTTTTCTCAAAAATTTAATATAAATTTAAGCTCTTCCTTTTGTATTCGGTGTCCAAAATATGAATTAATATACCACTTCAAACTCTGGCATAATTGCAATATATTATCCTTTAGCAAGCACTTGAATCTGGCATATAGTAAATAACGAAAGGCTCCACCGAAAATGATAGGAAGAAAAGCAAGAAAATCGTACAAAATATGAGCTCTCAGCCCAGCTTTTTCTTGATACCACATGCTACGTAAAAACATTAAAGCGGCATAATGGTGCATTATATACAATTGATGTTTATTATAATGAGACCACACAATCGCAGTTACCCCACAAAGAGGGCGAGTAACCCCATACGCAACATATTCAAGGATTTTAATATTCATACTCACATGAATACCAAAAAGAACACAAACAGCCGCAGAGTAACGACAAAGTATTTACAAAGCGAAGAGAGATAAACAAGTTCAACTTTATGAAACATCCGAGTATGAAAATAAAGTGCTGCTGACTTCAGTTAAGCGCTCAAGGTTAGTGGTTAGAAAAATGTTTTTTGCTGAACACAAATCCTTTTTTTTTTTTTTGTTGCACAACGTAATGCGCGTAGATTTTACTTAAAACAAACGGCTTTCGGCCAACCATTTACAAAAGTTTTATTTTAACCACAATTCAAGTTTACACGTTTACTCAGTCAACTACTACTGTACGTCTTGTTTACAGAATAAAGCAGGCGTTGATTATGGTGATTGTAATATTTTATTTTTATTATCCTTTTGGTCTTGATTATATTCAGCTCTCTGCAACTGTCATGTGTCTTGTCCGTCTGTGAGTGTATAAATGTGTTCTTAACACTATTTTTGCAGTTAATTGTATATAAATACAATAATATATTGTTGACAGAGACACTCACTTATAAATATAACTTAAATATTTTCCATATAATTTTCCCATATTCGGAGCGTGTAAAATATTCATAAAACAGAAACGAGGGATTAAACTCAAGCCAAGGCAACGCTATTTCCAATCATGGATACATTTATATTTTGAATTAGGGAAAACTGCTTTAAGTAATTACAATATACATATTTTTAAATAAAAAATTAATGTTAATTTGTAGTGATCGAAAATAAATAAGCTTAAATAAATAAGCAAAAACTGTTCGTTACTTCTCTAAGGCGACCACTATATTGGGTAGTGGAAAAAGTCTTTTCGTATTTTGTCAACAGAAGTAGTTTCAGTCGTTTATCTCCAGTGCTACCAATCACATTGCGTCACACCATGCAGCGTTGGAAAGGTAAGAATTTAAACTTCATTTAAAAATTAAATTCGGGAAAGGTGAAAAAAAGTTACAGCTGTTCAAAAATGAGGGAAAATAATGAAGAAATTGTGCTCTTTCATCCATATAAATATTTTATTATTCGGAGAAACCCGCGATTTAGCTGTCACAAGAGTTGCTTACTTAGACGGCCATTAATAGAATTAATTGAATTTAAATATTTTAGAAGAATCACGGGATGACAATGGATGATCACATTGCTTCACAATATTTGATAAGAATAATTCGGCTCTCTTGCAATGCCTGTTTATGGACTAATTAGTAATTTATCTAAGAATAACAAATAGATAACTAAATAGATAAATTATTAACTAAGAAAATCAAACATAATACCTAAGAAAGGATAATATTGGTCCTTAAAACCATGAATAGTTAAAGTTTAAGAACGAAAGCATTAATACACTGAAGGTTTATAACTGTCACCTAAGAAATGAAATATTGAATACTTTAAAAAGTTATAGTTGCTACAAAAAGAAAAATAAATAACAAATTTCTAAGAGAGTAAATAGATAAACCAAAGATAGGAACTTGTTAATATGAAGGAAAGAAAGTGTATAGGATCTGCAAAGGTTGCAATCGATACCTAAGAAATTAAACTGTTAAAATCCAAAAAGAAGTAACAATTAGTGTCTGAGAAAACAGATGTTATTAGAGAAATAATTTTTAGAAGAGACATTTTTCTCACAATAATCTGTTAGTATACAAAATTAATCGGCAGGAGCACTACGTGTTAGTGTGGACCAACGTTTTACTGAAGCGGGAAGTCCCCGTACCCTGTTCTTGGTTCTAAATGTATAGGTTATGTTTCGTATGTGACTTTAAAGGCTTATAGATATGCATCTATATTAGAATTTTTAAATTTTCTTTTTTAGCTTTACAATTTGTAATAAAACTTTATAAAATAATAAATGAGAATTACTTCAAAAACAAAACTAAACAGTTACATTTCATGTGGCCACTGCTTAAAAATGTTTACCGTAATTTTTATAAGCATCCTCATATATGCTTCCCAACATGCTAAACTCTTCCCAAAATTATTGCCGAAAGTTCCTGTATCGGACGTGCACGTATGCATCTGTATATGTGTGCGTATGGGTGCGTATGTGTGCATATGCTACAAAATTGTTTGTTTACTTTCCGATGACTAGAGGTAACAATTTGTGCTATGAAAATGGGTTTTTGCTAAGTGTAAATAAATAAATTTTCCTCGTGTATAATGTAAATTTAATAGTTTGTTCCTGTCAAGCTTACACAATACTCTTCCCTGTTCAACGCCAGCATGTTAGCACACATTCAGAGAGAATATTTAAACGAACGAACAGTCTACAACTTCGATATAGTTTTCCTTCCATTATGGCATGTTAAGTGTACAAAGTGTACACCTGTCAGCAACGCCGCTGGAGTTCCCAACAATGCAGTTCTGTAATTAATGTTTTCTCAACATTTTTTACTTTTTGGTTTATTTATTTATTATTTAAAGTAAAAATGGTTTAAATATTTTAAAGTCTGTTGATGGTACGTAACAATTCACAACATTATAAATAACTTTTTATTTTGCAAGAACTTTCCTTTAAATAAGATTTTATTCATTTACTGTGAGGGTAGCTGTAGAAGGGTATTGAAGATATCAAAAGGAAAAGTTGCGATATAAAAATACATCCATTTATTAACACTTTGTTCCAAAGGAATTTGGTTAAAAAAAACTATACTTGAAAAAGTACAAAATATACAATTTACTATACCGAAATTACATACTGGTTTCAAAAGCATTTTTTCAAAACTACTTTACAGAAAAGGTATTTCCTTAAAGTAACACCTTTATAAAATATCCTTTACCTTTTTTTTAAGAAAAAGCTTCTCCTGTGGAAACTATATTTAATATTTGATATTGCTGCCAAAAACCTATTTTTCGCTCTTTAAATTTATCTCTACAACGTACGTTTCTCGTTGACAATCTTTTTATTGTAAATATGTAAGTAAACCTAAAAATTAACACCTAAGGTAGACCTAGACCTAGAATGATATTAATAAGTATCCACCCAAATACAAATAGTTTCTCACTAAAGACAGTATTTGATACCTAAGAATATAAATAAACTGTGCCTAAAACAGTAAATTGATAATCCTATGAACAGATGTAGAAAATATCTAGTGGAGAAAGTAGTTGGTACCTAACGGTTATTATTGCACCTAAGAAAAAAAAAATTAATATCAAAAAAATAAAATAAAACGTACCTAATAAAATATGAAGATTTAATAAGTACTTTCTATGAGATGATTTTTCACAAAGAGAATCTATTACCTAAAAGTACTTCTTTAAAAAGTTAATTTTTTGAAAACAAATATATTAAAGATTTAATTTTGTAAAATAATTTATTGGTCAAAATAAAATATTTCTCCAGACAATATACTATATAGAAATGGTACCTTTTCGAAAAGATGTTTTCTGCAATTATAAATGCAGTTAGCAATTGAGTTCAGCAGCAATGTTTCGCCTTTTTGCCACAGAATCTTCCAATAATCCTGAATAAATAAATGTTTCAGATTTAAGCGCTTAATAAACAGCCTACATCGAATTAATGAAACATAAGAAACTAATTTAATTAATTTTAAGTAGAATGTAAATGTATTTTTGTGCCGACGATCTTTAGTAAAATCTAAAATTAACAAGATGTTTTAATTCCTAAAGTAATAAGACAATATTATTTACTATTTACTGTTGTCCTTCTGAATAGCTGAATGTAAGCATTCATCAGCAAAATTAAATAAACCAACATAAACGTGCAAACTATAATAAGTAGAACTGCCAAAAGTTTATTAGTAATATAGTGGGTCAGTAAGATAATAAAAGCAACATATTCAGTTTATAAAATTCCCCATCTGGTTCTATTTCACCCTGGAAGGGTAGCAGATTTCAACAAATTAAAAGAGAGAACCTTTTCCGGTTTTTCTAAGTGTGATTGCTGGCACCAATTAACTACATACGTCAACGTATCAATATGTGTATGAAAAGTTGCATAAATAGATTGGGATTTCGAATATTTTTGAGTCCCAAGTGAAAAGTTGTCACACAAAACATTAAATTTTTTTTATTTTTTTTTAAATAAACAAAAACTTTATCCCACATAATAGGTATGTATACTTAAGTACTAAGATTGTGAGTTCAATCCCTACCTCCAGCAGTCATAAGATAAAAAATCCTTATGAATATCTCTCAACTGCTTTAATATTTCGTGTATTAAATATTATGACAATATGTAATTGACGGGCATCTACTTAGTGGTTAAAACTCCCTTCTTCTTTCTTCTTTAGCAATATCTGTTGGGCGAAGTATACTAAAAAGTTTTTAATAACACTCTCTTAAAACTTAGATTTTTGTGTATTAGTTTCTGTTATTCTATTACCTATTAACTTTTTTTTGTAATCCATTAAAATGGCTTACAACTTTTTCTACCCACAGTGCGGATTATTTGAGTATTTATGAATAGTTTATTTAGTACTTTAACTAAATTATGCACACCCACACACACCCTCATTATGCACCTACAAAGAACAGTACACTTTCAAATACACTTTCAAAAATATGTCAATCAAAATACTGAACACATTACATATTACACGTGCACAAACAAAATTCAAATATAGAAAAAAATTAAAATTTTATTAAATTATATAAAACAAAAACACTGAAAAAAATTTAAAACTATTTATTGACGTTTCTTCATTTCAATTTTCTTAAATTGAAAATATCTCTCATATTTCTCTCTTTCTCTTGTCGTATGAAGGACAACAAAATAGTGTAGCATACTCTTCTCCCTATTATAAAAAATAGAGGTAAATTATATTGCTGGCTAAAAATAATTAAGATACGTAAGCTTTATTTTATTAGATTTTAAAATCAGCTGTTAGCAGCAAAGAAATTACTGAAATTGCCTGCCGCCTCAGGCAAAGATTTAGACGTAAAAGCTTTAAAAACTTGACTGTTTTCTGTGTATATTGCCTTCTATAAGTGTGATTCAACACTGTACGTTTTGTATATTCCTCTACTTTATCAGGGTGATTTGAAATCGGATTAGATTGTCATGTCTGCTAGACATGCCATATGTTTTTTTGACAAGTAGTAACTTTATGAAAGTATTTTTAAAACTATAATTCTCATACGCTGCACTTGCAACGTTATTTTAAAAAAGGTTCTTTCTATTCGATTGCATAAAAAAAATATTTATTAAATTTTTTAATGATAATTTTTTTTAAGTTATTAAAATTAATGAGTTTTTAAAATTATGTGAGCTAAATTAATTTATTTACATTTACAAATTTTTAGTTATATTTATTTAAATTAAATAATATGTATAGAGAACAAAATTAATTTTTAAGGAGAGTACTAGCAAATGCCTTTAGAGATCATTTCTTCCCTAGCAAGGCTCATTGCCACTATTTCTAAAAGGCTTGGCTTTATTTAAAGTTTATGCTGTATTTGTTTCAGATTAAACTTCTCCGCTTGCCACTACTTCCATCTACTACGATTAAATAATATATTACTTTGCCACAGAAAATGTGCATATGAATAACAGAATAATATTATTTTTGTCTAGTCGGATTTCCAATTTTCATATAAACTTGCGTACGGATATGTGGTTTAAGCAATTATGCAAATCTTTTTCAGAAAAACTATATGATAATTATGTGTTTTCCAAATTCTCTTTGAGACCAATTCAATCAATATTGGAAATTTGTTTACTAACGACTAATTGAAATTATCTAGGATTTTTAGCGTAAGAAATTAATTTGGGCAATTTTCATTAAAAGCAATTTTTTATTTTTTC